>CM053752.1:80050845-80070277 GCA_028658305.1 Pachyuromys duprasi | reverse complement strand
AACATGGGAGGACCTCCTCCCCTTCTATCCCACCCCAGCTTATCCTGTCTCCTCAGGGCTGGCTGCAATGTCCTCTCCTGAGATCTAGCCAGTCTGTCACTCCCTGGCTTGTATGGGGGAGGATCAAAGAGTCAGCCATCAAGATCATGACTGAAACAGTCCCGGTTTCCCTCACTAGGGTCTTCAGTCCTACACTGAGCTATCATGGGCCCCATCTGTGCGGGGGGGTTCCAGGCCACATCCACACATGGTCCTTGATTGTAGAAACCGTTTTTTTGTTCTTGATGATGTATTTTGTTTGTTTTGGTTTTGTCTCCTTTCAGTGCTTTGGCTTTCTGTGTCTGAGCCCAAGAGATACACGCAGGAGCAAAAGAGAGTGGATAAAAGACAATGGTATTTGCATAAGGATGGCTTCCAAGGGATGGGCAGGAGCACAAATAGAAATGAACCAAATAAACAGTAGAAACCAAGTTAAGGCTTATTCTTTGCTAAACTGTCTCCTTGTGGAGAGTGCAAATGTCTCATCTATTCCCTGATCTTTCTCTCCCATTCTCTCCATGGCTGCAGTCAGTGTCTTTGAGTAAATGTAAAAATAAATAAATAAATAAATAAATAAATAAATAAATAAATAAGAACAACATCAGTCAGTGTCTTTGAGTAAATGTAAAAATAAATAAATAAATAAACAAACAAACAAATAAATAAATAAATAGATAAATAAATAAATAAATAAATAAGAACAACATATCCTTCTGTGTGCCCTTAGGAACACTGTAAGCCCAGAGGCAACAGGATCCTATTGTGAAAAGAGGAAGTGAGAGAAGAGGGTGTCTGGCTGCAGGGGTGGGGGAAAGTGATAAGGGACAGAAAGTAAGAAGAGTGGAAGACCTATTGCTTCTCACTCTGAGAGTTGCTTCCTTCGAAGCAAGGAGCTCTAGACTACCTCTGAGAATGAGATCCTGCTGCTCTTTGGCCACACAGCTTGTGCCCTGTGGCTCTCAGATCAAAGCTCACGTCACCCCAGTTACTTTCAAGTGCTCAGTAAATACCTGTTAAACCAGCCACCAGCCAGTCTCCAGAGACCTTTGTGCTCTCCTTTGGAGAGTGTGTGGGCTTTATTTCTTTTCTTTTTTTTTTTTTTAAGAACTTGCGTGCTTCAAACTCTGCCTTAAGAAATAATTATATGATTCATGATAAAAATCCATTAGACCTTTAGAACCCAATTCTCCAAAGCTCCTGCTTTGTGTTGCCTGGGCTTTAAACAGATGAGAGATGTGCTGATATGGGGAAAGTTTATGAGAAGTTTATGGATTGGCATTAGAGCCGAGGCAGGGCATGAGCTGTGGTTCTTATGAAAAAGGGAGAGAAATAGCAAGGGCTAGTGAATCAGTGCTGAAGGCAGGGCCCACACTAGACTCTTAAATATATATATCAGATTTGGTAGGGGAGGGATCATTTTCTATTTTAGATGTTATATCACAGAATCAGGAAATGATTTATTAAAAGCCTTCTTGATTTTGTTGGTCCATTTATGAATAACAAACATAAGGGGAAAGTACAATGATACAAATAGAGTAAGAAATAAATCCATCATTTAAATTTAGAAAGAATTGTAGTAAATGCACATAGCGTAAAAATGTATATTTGTGAGGCAAGAATAAGATTTTTTTTTTGCCCTTAGGAATCTATCTGATTTCCAGTATGACGTTAGCCCCTATTCAGCGTGCATTCTCCACATGCACGTACGATTCCAGAATCACCATACCAATTGCTCTAGATAATGTTTTGTGTGCCCACTCCATACACATGATGGAAATGCTGCATTCATCCCATGAGAATGAACTTCTGAAATGTTAGTGCTGAGACTCAATATGTATAAAACTCATATCTGACATGAGACCCAGACTTACAACCTTTTATGGAAGTCTTCCCAGAATGGTCAGGTGTCCAGGACTGCAGGCATCCCTGTCTTTGACTGATGCTTCCCAACCAGGTGCCACCAGACAAGATCCCACATGCTCCTCACGCTAGTCAGATAAGATGCTGTTTCTAGTTAACCGACTTCCTGTTTTCATATGCTAACAGGCTCCATCGGGAAGACCGGGAGCCTTTCTCCTCTTCAGTATTAAGGCTTTCACACTAGTCTGCCTGCTTTGGTGTTGTCAAGTCCCATGTGGTGATGGGTAATTCCCATGTGAGAGTAAGTTGTGAAAAGGCAAGCTCTGTGTGTTTTCATTTCGGTGTTCTTCCTTTATTCCCACAATGCAGAACGAGGCTGAAGCTTCTGGGAATTTTTCTCGTGTACCTTAATGCACCATTGATAATACTTCTGTTTCAGCAGAAAGAACAGCTCAACAGCTCATTCTTTGGTCTCTTTTCCCTTTAATCACCCTAAAAGCTATGCTTACACTATGATCCTTTCTTTTATCATTATACTTTGCCCCTCATGTGTGGTGTGTATGTGTGTGTGTGTGTATGTATTTGAATTCTATTTTAGTTTTGTCTGTGGAGGGCATTGATCTCCTGGAACTGAAGTTATAAATGGCTGTGAGCCATGGTATTGTTGGTGCTGGGAACTAAATCTGGTTCTTTGCAAAGGCAATGTGATCTTAATCACTGAGCTATCTCTCCAGCCTACCATACTCTTAAAAATTCTGACATCCAGTCCATTGCTAAAATACGTGGTAAAAAGCCTTCTAAAGCAATCTTGTACAAAAGACATTATTGAATTTATTAAAATTTTATTATTGAGGAGGTCAAGAAGAAGAAGAAGAAAAAAAAAAAACCCATGTTCTGGTGAGTACTTCTGAAGATTCCATTAGAAATGTTTCTGTCTTTATAGTTAAGACTTTCTGTCATATCCATCAGCATAGCAGCCTGAATGCATTGGCAGGTAAACTAAAGGAAAATTGAAACAGATTTTGTGCTCACTGAAGAGCTACCATGCCAGGCAGTATACAGATCTCAAGAGGAGTAAGGCATGTTCCCATCATCAAAGGGTTTACACACTAACTTACAATTCTAGTTTACCTGAGGTAGCAAGCAAACGTCAAGACCAAATGCCAGGAACAGTCAGTCTTTGCTGATCACTGTGAAGCATTTCCTAGGGGTGGGGAACTGGGAGGTCAGAGTGTTCCATTCTGATGAGGTAGTCTTGCTGGATCCTTGAAATAAGTACCACACCTCCTATTTCCCTTCCAGCTCTTGCTATCTCTTTTTCAATCTCCCTCCCACGCTGAAGATCCTCTTTTGTAACACTTTATCTTCTTGAAAGGTAGGACGTCTTTCTCCTTTTCTGTATTTTCCAATTGCACGTATTGTGAAAAACAAGCCTGAGGGAGGTAGATAGAACTGACTACCCATTTGGGCCCTTCTTGATTTCTAAACCCTGTGCCAAATATACCCTGCCCAAACTTCCTTCTCTACGCTGAGTGTACTTTATGGAAATAATCTGTGGACTTCCTGTCTGTCTTATCTTGTTTCCAGTGTGACAGCCATGCTTTTTTACTGTTTGTATTTTTAGAAAAGCCACCAGTACTGGGCTGAAGTAAATGCAACTGATGTCAACATATAGAGAGACAACTGCCCCTTCCAATGGAGCAGCATGCCACCTGGAAGGCATTGAAGTGAAGAAAGTGAAGACTTTATAGCCAGACAAGCTTGGCTCTGCCACTCAGCAATTATCTGCCCTGGGCTCTGAAATTTTACAACCTAATTCCCAGAGCTGTGGAGGTATAATGACACCTGAGTCATCACAGCTCTTCTCCAGGTTTCACACAGCTCCATGCACCAATGGTTTCTCCACGTAGCTCTCTGGTTGGTGCCTCTCTGTTGGATTCCAAGCCTCCAGAAGGTCCCTACCTGGGTGACTTGGAGGACTATCAGGTGGAATGGAATCATGACCAGCACGGTTTCTCACTTGGCAGATGCAATCCATTCCCAGAGTGTTTCCCCGTGATGCAGAGAACTACCTGCACACTGCCCAAGCCAGAAACCCAGCACGTTTGCTTGGCAGCTCTCTTTCCTCATCCTCAGACCTCTGCTGCATCCTCCCCATCCTTCTTCACCTTGGCTCAGGCCTTCCTCTCTCCCAGACAGGATCATTTCCCAACCCCTTCTGACCAGCTAGTGCCCTTCAAGGCAGCCTCTGTTACTGCCCTGCAGCAGGATAAAGATTGTTCAAATCCCTTGAGCCATTATCTGCCAACTGTCCTCAAAGCTCCTCCCCCAACTTCCTCCTCTCACTCTCACTCTTTGTCTTGGTTTCTCTGTCTCTCTTGCTGTTTCCCTGTCTCTTTCTGCCTCCCTCCCTCTGTTCCTCCTTCTTCTTTCCTTTTTCCTTCCTTCTTTTGAGACAGCATCGTGTGTAGCTCAGGTCACCTCAAACATTTTTAAAAAATTTTTTATTGATTCATTGTGAATTTCATATGATTCACCAATCCCTCCACTCTATCCCTCCATACCTCATCTCTCTATCCCTCCATACCTGCCCTCCACTCTTGCAACCTTCTCCCCAAAAGAAAACAAAAATAAAAATAAAATAAATAAGAAAAACATTTCACCATGGAAAATGTGGTGTGTTGTGTGTCACACAGTATACCTTTAGGGTTTTTCAGTGGCTTAACCAAAGAGAGACTATTTACCTTGAATGTGAGCTGTACTATGTCACACGGGCTGGCCTATGGACTGAATAAAAAGGGGAAATGGAGACTGCCAGCTTAGTCCCAGCATTCCAACCCCCTCTCTGCTTCCTGATCTCCCCAAATCTGAGCAAGTTCTATCTCCAAGCTGCACGCTGTTTCTGCTACCCTGCCTTCCTTGCAATGAAAGACTTTCCTGAACCACGAGGCAGAATACACCTCCACATTAAGTTGCTTGTTGTCAGGTCTTTGGTCACAACAACGAGAAAAGCTATTAATATGCTGTTATTTCCTTTCGTCTCCATTACAACACTGTGCAGTAGGTGGTACTGTCTCTCCTGCTTTCTACAAGAGGAAATTGTGTCACAGAAAGGCAGCTTTCTACAGCTCCAGCATTCTACAGACAGCATTTGGACACAGAAGGCTTGATGCAGAGCACCACACCATTATTTGTTCTGCATTTTTATATCTAACAACCTCAAAGGTTTTTGTCTGTTTAAACTGATGTGCTTCGGAAACTCGAATACTAGCTGCTTATCAAGTGTTTCCAGGCGCACCGAATGAGAAAATGCTGACTCATTTGTGTCTCTCCTTCCCAAACGGGGAGAGGCTGGGTTTTTATTGTGTTTCTTTTCAACATGTAGTCCAGCACATTTGAAAATGTTAAATGTTAAACCCACATCTCCCTTAATTTCACTGCTATTAGAGATCCACCAGTTCAAAGATTCGGAAATTTTGCCTGTGTGCTCTTCTGAGTGTTTGCATCTTCCCAGCACACCATCTATGCCTGAGTGTCAGTTTTCAGAATGTAGAAAGGAACACCTGATCAGCTGCTACTTCACAGCTGGAAAAACAGACTTCTCCGGAGCCAAACAATTCCTTACTTCAGAAAAACAGGGAGGAACCCTTTTGCCTCCTGTGAATGTGTGGGTGGAAGGGCTGCGTCATCAAGTTCTTTGAATTCCTTGGAAAAAGATAACACAAAGGAATATCACACGAGGCGATACGGGTGGAGGTTATAGAGACACAAAAATGACTGAAATGTTAAAAACTACAACCCACAGGCTAAAAAACATTGCAGGAATATTGAAGAGAAAAAGTCAGGTGGATCAACATTGCAGAGTGCTGACGGGCTGTGCCCGAATAGGATTTCCTTAGGAGGATGGAAGGCAGATGTTCGCAGAGGAGAGGAATGGACAGCTGGCCTACATATCTCTTGAGAAGCTCATACAGGGGAAAGAGAATTTTACTGGAGACAAGCCAATTTAGACATAAGCAAAAACTTATAAGAGGGAATCCTCACTTCCATGTGATCCAGGCAGAGGTGGTGGGCGCTAATAATAGTCTTTCTGGGGAGGGATGGAGGTAGCACATGAATTGTGTATTTTTCTTTTCCAAATGAACCCTTAAAACTCTCAGGACATCTGAAAAATATTATGACCTTTTTATAGCAGAAGCAGGGAGGTTTGAGGTGATTATGTACATGCGTTCATAATTGAGCCAGATTTAAGTGGTCAATCTGGCTTATCTAGTTACTGACATTTTGAGACAGACAGCATGGTTCCTGGGCCTCTGTTGTTTTAATGACCTTAGTGCTGTGCATCCATGTCTTTTTCAAGCAACTCCCTGAAAGCAGTATTGTAAGGTTTTAAGAGGCAGAGATGTAAGTTCTTCTGAAGGACATCAATGGGTCAGTGAGTACAAGTGGAGTCTTCTTTTGTATTTTTATTTTTAACTCGTCTTCTTTACTACTTCATTTCTAAGATCTTGCTGCATCATGAATACAAGATGCATCCTTGTAACAAGATAGAGGCTAAAGTCAGAGATGTTTTTTGACTAGAGTGAAGGGACAGAGCTGGTTTCCCAGCTCAACTCCTTTGGAAAGGGAACTAGGAGAAGTATTCATTCCACAGCTTGTTCTGTAGCGGGTGCGTGGTCTATTGGGAAGGGAGGTGCTTTATATGTGTATAGCAATAAAGTGTATCATTAGGGAAGAAAGGACTTATGGGAGATATCTTCTCTATTTATGATAGGCAAGTTCATCTTTCCTGCCCAGGAAGAATGTATTTCTTATACAGGCAAGGCAGCTCTCCTCTGTTTTCCCTTTGTTAACTCTCCTCAGAATGCACATGTGGACAGAAGAAGTCTAGGAATTTAAGGCCCGTGTATTGCTAAACATGGGCAGTGTTTCATATCAGTATTATTTATAGAAGGTATAAATGAGGAGGAGTTTTATCTATGACCATGGAATACTGACCATTTGTGGCAGAGTTTCAAATTTTTAGCCTATTGGAGGCCTCCACCCTGTTTGTCTAGCCTGGTTTTCTCCTCAGAAGCTCAAAGACACAGTACAGGAACAGCTTTTCTCGAAACGCTCCAGCCCCCTTTGAAAGGAGCAATTAAGGCTTTCTCACTTTCAAAGAAAGTGAAATTGAATCACCTGGATTGGGAAGGCTCTCCAGGGCAAATCCGTAAACTTTCCTTTTTTTCCCCATGAAGATTCTGAGTCCCCTACTCCCACCCTCAACCCCATTCATTTCCTCTGATAGACAAATTCCAGACAGCTCTCCCTCATTATCTTGAAAGGCATTGATTAGTAAATAGGTCATTTATATTTAGGGATTTCTCTTTGAAGTTTTATTTAGGTTCAAATAAAGTTTACTTGAAACTATACACAATCTTTCAGATAGTTTGTTTATTCAAAGAAACTTTGAAGTCTGTCCAAACAATTTTACTATTTGTACTGTAAAACAAATCAGTGTTTATTATTTTAGTGAAAATCATAAACACATAGAGTTCTGAGTCTCCCCTCTACCCAGCCATCCCTATGAAAGTCCATTCCAGTGGCTTGGTGAATACTTTTGATTATGTGTTTAATAGAATATATACTATGTGGATATACTGCTTGTTCTAGGTATCTAGTAGTAACTGGGTTCCCACTGCTAATCTATATTGAAGATAGAAAGGGGGGCAGGAAAAATACAAATAAGAGTATATTTGAATCATAAGAAATTACTCATTCACCCACACCTTTGATCTGCCGAAATGAACAGTTAATATAGTACAACTACCATGTGTAAGGTTTATTCATAAGGCAATACATTCTATATTATGTCAAATATAAATTTGACATTATAATCTTGGCATAGTACAGTTCAGCTTGAAAATTGTTTTAATGTAGCTTTAAAGTGTACTGATGAACCAATGATGGATGAAAAAGGATTATTTTATTCTGTATGCAATAACTAAATATGTGTTATAATAATGATTAAAATGCCTTACAATTATACAAAATACCATATTTTTCTATAAGACCTAATGTTAATAACATTTTATAACACAACTCTTTACTATGTTCTTTGAGCCAGGATGAGTTGTGTTTAGAAGGCTCAGGGGATTTTCTATTGTCTCACTGAAGACTGCTTGTTTGTCTTGGTTTGTTCTACTATAATAAAGTGCCATAGGCTTATAAGCCATCACATTTAGATTCTATTATTCTTGAAGCCGAAAGTCCAAAGCCAGGATGAGAGTCTCCTGCAGTTTCAGGTGACCTCTTGCACCCTAATACAGCAGGGAGAGAATAACAGGTTCTCTCCTGGTGTTAGTGGACACAGTTTAATCCATTCTAACTATATTCCCCAAATTTCATCTGCAAATACATAACACCAGGATGAAGATCTTGACAAAGAGTTTGGGAGACACGAACATTTAGTTCATTGTGTTCTTTCAACAAGAAATGTTTTAAGGACTGGGGAAATGGTTTGGTGGGTGAGAGAGTTGACTGTGAAAACAGGGGAACCTGAGTTCAAATTCTCAACACCCACACAAAAGCTGGGCATGGCCTTGTGTGCTTACAGACCCGGCACTGGGGGATGGAGTCCAGAGAATCCTGGGAACTCTCTCTCTCTCTGTCAGTCAGCTCAGCTGAAGCAGTGAGCTTCAGTTCAGGGAGAGACTCTGTCTCAAAGAACAAAACAAAACACCAATGTAGAAAATAATAGAGGAAAGCACTCAACAACCTCCTCTGACATCCTCATGTGCTTGCATCAACATGGGAATATGTGCATGCATACCTGCATGTGTACATACAAGTCTGTATGTATCTACTCTCCCACACGACACACACATGAATGCATACACCACACCACATACATGAAGTGTTTTAAATTTTTATACTGCCCTGTACATAAATAAAATAGCACATAAATTAATAAATGTGATTGATAATAAAACATGCTTAACTGTTATAATGAGAATGTGAAGGAATGAAGCATTTTGGGGTTATGGCTACTGTCCAAAAGTTGTCTCCACGTTTTATGTATTTGGGTGTCAGGTTCACTAATTATTAACAACTCAGAATTAACCCAAACAGCTAACACTGTCTTTCAGCTACCATCCATCTAATAGACAGTCTTAATAAAGGAACTAATTAGTATCTGGAGGCACGGGGCGGCACAAACATAACGAGGAACCTCGTGGTATCATTCATCCCAGGGTAAATCTCATTTCCTTTGAAAAGTCGAAAATAAAATCAATACCGTAGAATGGCTATATTTTGCCAAGAAAGAGTTGACTTTACCATTGACATCACACTGTCAGGCAATGGCCCTTGATCTTTTCAGAAACAAACACCTTAGGATGTTTGGATGCCTCTATACTAGATATTTTCCTTCTAAATGTTGAAGGGGTGTGTGTGTGTGTTTTTAAGGGTGAGCTGTCCTTTAGAGCTTATGAGAGGACCCAATTATCTGTACCCAGGAGTGACGTGACATCCACAACATTTTCCGTGGAGCACCACAGGATGGTCTTCACCTAGGTCAGTTGTTCGGATGCTTTCCTCTAGGTACGGGTTATCTAGAGATGGTAACTCCAGAAGCTTAACTTTACTGGTAGTCAACCTCCAGTGTGGCCAATCCCTGGAGCTGACTCTTCATGCCCTAGTCTACAGTTTTACTTAGGGTTGACACTGTCAAGTCATGGAGCTAAACTCCTGCCTTGGACCCTCAACCACTCCATCCTCTCCGTCTATCACTTCTCTGTACTCTGCTCGGAGAGACGGGCTTCAGACAGAGAGGTGTGATCCTCTGGCATCTCAGGTCTTTCACATGTTTATAGGTACATTTGTTTGCAGTATCAGTACCATCTCCTCACCACCTCACATCTTTCTCCTGTGTGACAGTCATTCATTCTCACCCTGTAGCTCCCCAGCCGGACCTTAAACTCACAGCTCATGACTAAACCTATTCATTTTAAAGCCTTTGCTTAGGTATTGCTCCCCAGAATCTGTTTCCTTAGTAACTTCACCCTTCTATCCCTGCATCACTAACCACAGTATATTCTCAGTGCCTTTTTGCTTATCTAAAACTTATCCTACTCTGCAAGCCTCTTGAGGAAGGGCCTCCAGTCTGTCTTGATCACAATTACACTTCCAGCACATACTACCTTACTCAGAGTAGGCACTAAATACATTCATGCCCATTGAATGAGTGAATAAATGAAGGGCTAGACAAACACAGAGACACACAGCTATGTTTTGGGCAGAGCTTCTATCATGTAAGAATATGTGACCTGTTTTATTTTTGGTAGGTTAAAAACCGTGGGGAATAATCAAAACAGCAGACTTTTTCATTAGATCTGGGTTAATGTCCCAGATTTACAGTTTACAAGCTGCCAATTTAGGTAATTGATTTAACCTTCCTAAGTCTTGTCACATGCTCAGCATAGAAACAAAAGATACGTCCAGGGTCTCACTGAAGTTAGAAGCATTTGCCCAATACTCTAATGGGCAAAGGTGTTGGCTTTTCTCTTGTCTGCTGCCACTTGGCTTAACCAGTCCTCAGACCCTCCCTTATTTAGAAGATGGTGAGCTTATACAATTTTAAAGGGACATTGAATATGGCAAGATACTCACATTTGCTTAAGATAGTATTTACAAACCAGACATGATGTCACGTGCCTGTAACTCTAGCTCTGGGGAGGTGGAAGCAGGAGGGTTGTGAGTGGCCAGCATGAGAAGACTTTGTTTCAAAAGCAGAAACCAACATGATGTCAAAAGAATAAATGTGTGTGTGCACTCATGCATAGAGCATATCTATAATATAAATAAAATATTTGTAGAACGTGTCTATAAAATATCTTATCTTGTCGTATAAGTAAACATCACAGTTAGATTTCAAGCTATGGATATAGCTCAATGATAGAGCTCAGTATATACCAGGCTCTGGGTTCATGTTGCAGCGTTGCAAAAACATTGGATTTTGAGCTAGGTATGGTGCCTCATGCTCTTAATCCCAGTACTTGGTAAACTGAGATAGTAGGAAAGAGATTGAGGCCAGCCTGGTCTACATATGAACTGCAGGCTAGCCTAGACTGGTAAATGAGACCTCGTCTTAATCCTCTTCCCCACTCCCTTGAAAAGAAAAACTGCAAGCTCAGCTGTGGTGGTCAAACTTTGGCTTGCTTTCCATTTTCATTAAATCATTACTTATAATTAATAAACCTTAAAATTTACAGTTTGAATGAAAATGGAAAAATAGGAGTTGTATTCTTGGTATTCCTGTACTTAAACTAGTAGTATCCATTATAGAGTCAACCTTTAAACTGTGATAACTATTAATTTTACATCATTGTACGGTGAGTTAAAAAATAGGTAGGGAAGGCTTCCAAGTTTTTTGCTGTTATGTTTCCAGAAGTGCATAAACCCTAAGGGAGAAAACTGCAAAGTATATCAGGGCAGTTGATTTCCTCACAACTTCCAAATCAAGGGCTACTCTGGAGTGCTTTCTTTGAAGGCTCAACTGTGGCTAATCGTGGCCAAGTGTTTTGATGCAGCTGATCTGACTCCTAAATGAAACTGGATCCTGACAAGAAAGTTCAAGAATTATTGTCGGCTTTTTTGCATAACTTAGAAGCATCTACAAAGGCATATGTACCACTGCCCTGGCAGACATGTATACACGAGCACAGTGTAACACCTCCTTCCTCCATGCTTGGCACGTTAGCATGGATGTTCATTTTTATAGCCGCTAACTTATTAGCTGTGGATTACGTTGTCACTTTGTGTGTTACATTTCCAAGCATAAGAAGTGTGAGCGAGTTCTAAGACATGTGAAATGAAGGATCAGCTCGGGAAAGCTGGTCTTGAAGGCACCAGAGAGGAAAGATAAAGGCTTCATCATGTGGCTCATACAGACTGCCAATTCCTTGATTGACAGCTCTCTGTATGGCAAGTCTTGAGGGATTGGGTATTTAAATCTTAATTACAAAAAAGTGTTACAGAATACTAAAAATCATTCAAGGAAATTGGAAGCCTTATAATGTAGCATTTCTCTATTAATCTCTTATATGGAATAAAGTTGATTGACAAGATCCATATAAATTTTGTAAAGGAATTTGGGGAATCAGTGAAAAATTGAAGGGAAAAATTTTAAACTATGTGCTAGAAATGTACCCTTTTCTGTAAATTAAATTGCCCCAAAATTGCATACACAAAAATAAAACAGACTAAAGAGAGCTTTGCTCAAAGATATATTCTTAACTGGCCTAAATAACAAAAATCTCATTAACACAATTCAAACAAACAAAAAGACAATACAAATAGCTGCTGTGCTTAGAGTGAAAAATCACAGAAATTTACTACAGGAAAAAAAAATTAGACCTCAGAAGATAGAAATTAAGAAACTTCCTAGAAAAAAAAAGCTTAAAAACAGACTTTTGGGGATAGTCAAGAACATCATTTACATTTAGGGTAGCCAGGCCATGTCTGAATTAATTATTTAATTAAACAAATATTAGGTAATTAAGTGTGTCTGAGCCTTTTTGCCACTTGTAGAGAATGTGGACATAGTGTGAGCAGAATTAAACAGTTCAGGGGGAAAACATGGCTAAAAACAGACCATAACATTAAAATTTCACACAAGCATATAAAGGGCTTGGCTTCTTCCGCTTCTTCACATTCCTCTATCCACTTTACACCAGATTCTGCATTGGTTTTTGGGTGAGGAGGTTAATTCATATGGGCTGCTTGGCTCCATTTCCCCCACCCTTCCCGAGCAGTCCTCACAATAGCAGCCAGCAGATCTTGAGGGGTGGAATTGGGGGCCAGTAACTGCCAGGGCTGTTGGGTGAGCACCATGAGAACAGACTTTGGGAGGCAGACTTTGTTGAGCAGCTCATTTAATTGGGAGAAGAGAGACAAAGACTATTTAAACCTTTGGGGAGTGGGTAGAGGCTTAGGAGGGTGAGTGTACATCACTGGCCACGGCTAGGGTGCTGGGAATGCCTTATTTGCATGAAGAGGAATTCCTGGTGCTTGCAGGACATGACCTTAGAAGGAGAGGGAAGTTTAACCTGGCTGCAGCTATGTGGCCTCCTCTGGAATGGGCAAAGGTTGGGGGCCACAGGATTATGGGCACTGGGACATGTAGGCCTAAGGCAGAGCTCCTCATTCCTATTGCTCTTGAGAGGAAATTTCTGGTATTGGACAGACACAACCCCACTCCTGCTCCAGAGAAGCTCCTTCTGGTTCCACAGAACCCTGGTCCCACAAGGTGATTCTGTATTAGCTAGAGTTCTTCAGAGGGATGGATCATATATGACACATGTACGCATCTGTATATTTTATCTATTATCGATCATTATCTTTCTATTGTGTGTCTATTTATCTATTATCTATCATTATCTGTCTATTATGTGTATATTTATCTATCATTATCTATCACTATCTATCATCTATCTATTTATTTGTATCATTTTCCTCATCAGTATCTATCTATGTATCTATTATCTACCTATTTATCATTTATCTAACTATCATCTATCACCAATCTCTATTTAGATACACAGAAAGACATTTATTATGAGGATTGGTTCATACTACCATAGAAGCTAATTGGTCTTATGATGTGCTGTCTGCACAATGGAGCCTCCCAATCCCACCCCCAAGCCAGCAATACAGTTCTAGTCTAAATGTAAAGTCCCAAGAATCAAACTAGGTCCTAATCCAACTTCTGAAGATGTAAGAATCAGAAGGACAGATGTAAAAGAACAGGAGAGAGACTCATGGGCCAGATTAGGCAGAGAGAAGGTTCTCTCTTTATATTATATTTAAGCCCTCAAGACTTTAGACAATACCTCAGTGCTAAGGGTAACCTCTTTCATTTAGCTTATTGATTCCAATGCTAAATACCTTCCCAGTCAGACTTGGAAACAATAGCCCTGTCAAGCTAGCACATAAAATCAATAATCACAGTTCTTCCCTTTGACTTTCTCTTGCGTTCAGCCAGTGCGGCCTTGGCAGCATATCAAAAGAAGAAGGAAGTATGAGGGAGGGTATTGAGTGAGGCAACCCTAATCACAACCTGTTGGTACACAAAGTCACAACTCTACTCCATTTACATCTGCAAGTTAGCCATTTAGATGCATGCACCTCCTGCTAAGTAAACAGTGAGAGCAGATAATCCCATGTGGACTTCCAAAAGGCTACACAAAGGATGCCCTAGAGCTGTGTCCTTTCGGAGGAGCAGGGACTCCCAGAGAAAAGGGGAAGGATTCAAGGAAGCTTGCACATATGAAAAATGTGTGTAAGGAGGAAACAAGCTGAGAAAACCTTTGAAGTTGACTGTGAAGAGTGTTGTTGAATTTAGTTAAAAGAAGAGCAGGTGTCCTGATTAAACAATCTGACCCAATCTAGAGTCACCTGGAAAGAGGAAACCTCAACAAAGAACTACCTCATATTAGTCTCTGAGAAATTATCTTGATTGGCGATGGATGTGTTTCCTATTATGATTGTGCTCACACATGCTCACACGAGTTCATAGGAATGTACAGAAGCAAGAAACATAGGAATGTACTTTTCTGTAAGACACACTGGATTTATTCAAAGAAAATAACAAAGCCCTAAATGACCTCCCTATTACATATGCGGACAAATCAGGCCTGTGTGGAACATGGCAGTGCACAGATCCTCTTTGTGCTTATAAGAAACTCTAAGTTCTGAGCTATTCTTCCCCATTTTTGCTCTGGCTTCACTCTCTTTGGAAGTAGAAGTAGGCAGAAGAGCAAGACTGTGGATTCTCTGCCTAAGAAAGAATGTATCTGATGAGTTTACAGATATCTTGTTAATTATTTTGGCTTTTGGGGAAATGCTAATTTAAACTGCTTTGAGATTTACAGTGGAATATCTGTCCTCAATTAAAAATGACAGTGAATACTACTTGTGAAGACCCGGGGAGAGAAGAACTTTTTATCCATTACCCATGGGAATGTGAACATCTACAGCCACTCTGAAAATTAGTATAGAGGGTTCTCAAAAAACTGAAACTAATAGTACCTATATGACCCAGCTATGGTAAACATATTCAAAAGACTCTGTAGTCTACCACAGAGATACTCTTCCCCCATGTTTATTGCTAGGGTATTCACAATATCAAGAAAATGGCATCATCCTATATGTCCATCAACTAATGAATTGATAATAAAAATGAAGTACCTGTATACAATGGAATCTTATTCAGCCTTTAAAGAAAAATGATATCAAAAAGTGCACAGGAAAATGCATGGGACTGGAAAAATATTATAGTAATGGGGTAACCCAGGCTCAGGAAGGCAAATGCCACTTGTTCCATCTCACATGAGGACCCCAGCTTCTAATTTTTAGATATTTATATTTATGTAAAGGAGAATGCAGTAGATGCCAAGAGAAAATAGAAGATGACAGAAAGGGACTGGTGTGACCATGGCACGGAATCAACCCAAATTAAGTACATATGACCATGATATAAGGAAATTTGGTGCTTATTGTTATAATTCTAAAAATAAATAAAAATTACCTTGTCTTTCCCCACATGACTTGTGCTGTTGTAAAGATATCTTCTCAAATGAAATAACTCTTATAGATTTTATTAAAGGCTTATAGTGAATATTATTTCCATATCCTTAAAGAGCTTTCTGAGGTAGTAATGCTGCTGACTAATAGCCAATGGCAGGCAGTTTTTAGATGAACTCAGGAACATACATGGAGATTGAGCTGCTTGTTAGCTACATCTGAGCAAAAGGTCTAGGTCCTCTCCATTCATGGACCTTGTTTGGTGAATCAGTCTCTGCAGGGCCCTGAGGGCTCAGATTTTTAGGTTTGTTGGTTTCCTTGTTCAGAGTGGCAAACAAGATAGACACCAGAAGAAGTGGAAGAGAGGGAACAGGGTGGGAGCCTATTACAGTGGGTCCTCTGAAAGGATCCACCTAACAGGGGATTGAAGCAGGTGCTGAGACTCACAGTCAAACTTTGGGCAGAGCGCAGGGAGTCTTATGGATGAAGTGGGTTGGGGATAGAAGGCCATAGTAACTCTAATGAAGAAAAACATTTAATTGGGGCAGGCTTACTGTTTCAGAGGTTAAGTCCATTGTAATCATGGCAGGAAGCATGGTAACATGCAGGCAGACATAATTCTGGAGAAGGAGCTCAGAGTTCTACATCTAGATCAGCAGGTAGCAGGAAGAGAAAGTGATACTCTGGGCCTGGCTTGAGCTTCTGAAACATCAAAGGCCACCCTCAGTGGCATACTTTCCAATAAGGTCACACCTACTTCAAGGCCATATCTCCTAATAACACCACTCCCTATGGGCCTATGGGGGCAATTTTTATCCAAACCGCCACAAGCCCAGATTTTTTTTATGACTTGTATGGCAATCACTGATCTCATCGCTGGACATCGAGAAGGCATGCATTGACACTTACCTTTAATTTAGCTGAAGTTTAAGTACTCTTTCTATGAGGAGCTTCCTAGTGCCCCCTGACTTGGAACATCAACAGTATATCTATTTACAGACTCTCCTTCCCTTTGCAAAGTCGCAGGGTTGTCTCAGGGATAATAACAGAGACAGACCCTTAAGGATGCTTCTCTAGCCTTCTGTGTTATCTGTGGAGGCAGAAGTTGAGGTTAAGTGACATCGAGAATGAGAGCCTCTTGGTGGGCAAAGTATTTTCCTTGCCCAGGCATGAAGCAGGCTGGGCCACAGAGAAGCAGGGTCCAGTGCTCTCTCTGTGCTGTTACCTCAGCAGCAGCTTTGCAACAGACGCTATGGCTGAGCAGCAATGCCCTTGCTAGTCTGAGTTAATAGACGGTCAGACCTAAGAAGATGTCCCACAAGCTTCCCACCACAGTACAAAGAGGCTGACTCTGGGAGTAGAAAGGTTCCACAATGACTGCAGCCACAGTCTTGCTGGTACCCAGGGCACCGAGCAAATCCCCTGGGGTGGGGTGAACTTGTAACTCATGTGCTTTTCACTCACTTACACTACAGGCAACTTCCTCTAACCAGTCACCTTAGACTAAATGGCACGACAAGAATAAATATTCAAATATAAAATGCATTCTGTCTCAGATTACATGCCCATTAAACAATGGCTCAACTCTGAACACTTTAAGTATGACCTCACTTTATCCCGGAACATGTATCCTTCTGACAGGGGTGAGATAGAAAAACCTGTCTTAAAAACAGTATGATATCAGGAACCAGCCTTGAATTCACACATCAGTAGCCAGAGCCAACCACATCCCTGAGCCTGAAGGCAAGGTGTAGCAATGTCAGATCCTCTTCTGCTGTGCGGGTCAGTGCTAAAGACCCTTACCAGAGCTTGCCATGCTGCATTAACATGAGCAAGTCACTGTGCTTAGCTCTAACTGTGTGTGAGGAAGATCATAATGACATCAGAAGAAGCTAGGGTTTGGTATTTCAAAGACAGAATGGAACCCAGGATCCAAATGCCATGTATGTATAAGAGATTAAAGAACCAAAAGGCTACACCTGAATTGCTGCTGCTCTTTCTTAAATATTATTCCCAAAAGCTGGTCAGCCTTCTCTCTCCAAGTCTTCATTCAATACTGGAAACAATAATAAGGAAAAAACAAAATAACATGCACGTTCAGTAGGTTTACATGAAGTTTCACTACAATGTGATATCATTCTTCTTTGCAGCTAAATGATACTCTGTCTTGAAAATGTATCCCAATTGTTCTTGTCCACTCATCTACTGATGAAAGCCAGAGTTGGTTGCATACATGCCTCTTATACGTAACACCACCATAAACATGGTGTGCTGCCTTTAGTTCTTTGGGCGGTCTCTCCCGAAGTGGTGTGTCTGAATTGCAGGGCAGTTCTACTTCCTGCCTTTCAAGGCACCCCAATGCTGACGCCCATGGGGATCGGAGAAATTTACATTCCCATCTGCACTGTGTAAGGATTCCTTTCTTCCACACTCTTTGTCAGTATCTCTTGTATTTTGTTCTCTTGATAATAGCCATTCTGACTGGCTGATGGAGCCTTAGTGTAGCTTTGCATTTCCTTAATGGGTAAAGTTGTTGAATGTGCGTGCTGTGTGTGTGTGTATTTAGGCAATTTGCACTTCTTTTGAAAACAGTTTGTCCTTGTCTGTTAATTGTTTGGATTTTTTTAAATCTGCTGGTATTTAAATTTTGTTTTGTATGTTCTGGATATTAATATCTATATTAATAGCTTGTTTAATGTATGGCTTGCAATTATTTTCTCCCATTCTGTAGGCTTTATCTTAACTGTGGTAATTGTTTCCTCTGTGATGTAGACCAGACCATGTGATTTCCCTTTGTCTATTCTTGCTATTGTTTCTAGATTATAGTTTGTCCTGAAATCTTTCCCCTATGTTTTCTCTAGCAGCTTCAAGTTTTACATTAAAATCTTTGATCCAATGGATTTTTTAAAAAAGATTTATTTATTATTTATACAACATTCTGCCTACACACCTGATCTTACTATAGATGGTTATGAGCCACCATGTTGTTGCTGGGAATTTAACTCAGGATCCTTGAAAGAGCAGTGAGTGTTCTTAACCTCTGAGCCAGCTCTGCAGCCCCCTCTTTTTTTAAATGAAGAAAGATAGGTATCCAGTTTCTGTCTTCTATAAAGAATATCCGATTACCTTGACACAATTTGTTGAACCTGCTTTCTTTTATCAACATATGATTTTGGTCTCCTTGTGAAGAATTGAGTGTCTACATCTGCCTGGTTTATTTCTGAGCCTTCCATTCACTGCTGTGCTGTTTTTGTAACAGTACTTTGCTGGGTTTGTTTCCATGGCTCTGTAATAGAGCTGAAATCAAGTATTGTCATGCACAAAACTACACCCTGTTTGACACACTTCAGTTATCAAGAATAATTATTGAGAAACAAAACTACAGAAGCCAAAAAAGCAAGGTTAGTACATTTAGGGACTTTACCAATCCTCGAGCTATGGACTAGGTTTTTGTTGGATTGGGTTTTGTTCTTGTTTTGATAGTTGTTGGGGCCTATGTGCTTGGTTCTAAGGTCAGAATGGTTCTTCCAACATGGGGTCAATTGTGCCAAAGTCTCAGGGCTTTTATATCAGAATGAGTTGGAAAATGTTCTTTTGTATTCTATGGGATAGTTTGAAGAACATTGCAACTTTCATTTAATTCTGGAAGAATTCAGCAGCAAGTCTCAGGAAATACTTTCAGTATTCTTTGTTGTTTGGCTTTATACTTTAAGCATGGCATAGCATGAAGACATTCTTTTCTTCTACGCACCTAGAGAGGATATACAAGAAGGAGGACCCAGATTGGTATGATCAATGCTTGTTTGAATGAACAAATGGGATGGACATTGAGTGGAGGAGAAAACAAGCAACAGAACAGGAGCATGCCAAAGAGGTCCTCTGGGGGAGGGGGGGTCAATGTAGCAATGTATCAGAGCAGATATTAAGACTCGAGATCAAGCCTCTGACAGAGGGCGAGAAGTAATGA
>CM053752.1:80021138-80050745 GCA_028658305.1 Pachyuromys duprasi | reverse complement strand
CATGATAACTCGGTGTAGGACTGAAGACCCCAGTGAGGGAAACAGTGACTGAAACATGTTTCAGTCATGATCTTGATGGCTGACTCTTTGACCCTCCCCCATACAAGCTGGGGAGTGACAGACTGGCTAGATCTCAGGGGAGGACATTGCAGCCAGCCCTGAGGAGACAGGATAAGCTGGGGTGGGATGGAAGAGAAGGAGGTCCTCCCCTGATGGTGGACTTGGAGGGGGCAGGGAAGAGGGAGATGAGGGAGGGAGTGGGAGGGTAGGAGGGAATGAGGGAGGGGGCTATGCCTGGGATTCAAAGTACCTAACCTGTGATTGAGATAAAAATAAATAAATTTATAAAAAAAAAAGAAAAAAAAGGCATTCTTTTCTAGCCATGTTTATTTATGTCTCTCTCTATCTCCTATGCTTGGACATCCATTTCTTTCCCCAGATGTGACAAATTCTTTGCTGTAATTTTTATTGAGTTTTCTAGTTTTTTTTTCTTCCACATCAGTCCCCTATCATATACATTTGATTAAGAGGGTTTAATCCAAAGATCTGGAATGTGGTTTTATTTTAATTTCTAAATTTCTCAAGGTCATCTTCAATTCCCAGTACTCATCCTTCTCTATTGTCTAGTCTCTTGATACTTTATGTTGAATTTTTGGAGTGATTTATTAAAATTTTCACTTCCAACATTTCTCACCCTTCTCCAGGATCAATGTCTTTTTGTCAGGTTTTTAATAGTTGGATATTTTTTCCCAAGTCTTGAATTGAGTTACTTAATCCATTTTTTTATTTGTGTCCTCTCTGAGATCACTATTTTTAATAGCAGATTTTTAAATTCCTTGTTTACCCTCTCAACCATTTCAATATCTTTGGGTTCAGTTTTTAAGGAGTTATAAATCCTTCGTGGGGTCATATTGCCTTGTCATATTTCTTATGTTACTAGGTTACAAATTTGTGCATTTGTTGAAATGGGTGTCTCTTCTGATTTTATGTAGCGTCTCCTTAGCAAGCAGCCTTCCTTTGAAAAGCTAACCTACAACAACACTCAGAGAAGAAAGCAAGCTCCTGTAATAGCAACACCACCAAAGCAAACCAGATAGAGAAATATAATAAAAAGCAACCATGATACTGGTTCACCACCAGCGACTATAGAAAAGAAAGTGGAAAGATAATAGGAAAAGAACTATGAGAAACTATCATAGTAAAGGTAATTGCAAAAGAATAATATAAAGGAAGAAAGAACACAAAGAAAAATTCCAAACTAAAGAAAAATATGCAAATAAATGAAAATAAAGAGGAATAAAAATATGAACATAAAAGGCTTAAAATGAGAAACTAAGGTAAAAACAATGTGAATATATTGGCTTATAATAGTTTTTTGTTTTCTTTTGTGTTTTTGTTCAGTTTTTGTTGTTGTTGTTGTTTTATTTAGTTTTGTTTTGTTTTTTATACAGACTAGGAGAAGCTGCTGGTGGTCCATGGTGGAGGTGTGCAGTGAGCTTTGGCTTGTGTTTATTGTGTCTATTTCCATCTTAATAGTTGATTCTACAAGTGGGCTAAGGACTTGGCCAAAGTATGTTGTCACCATTGGAGCTACGACCACTTCCAGATTTTCCCTTTTTTGCTGTTGGCCCTAACCAGCTTTGAGCTTTCAGCAAGTTGCCATTTAATCAAGAGTCTGTGAACTCAGGGTCATAAAAAAAAAAAAAAAAAACAAACAAACATCTAAGCCAAAGGTGTTTCCTGAGTGTAGTGGAGATTGGAGGAAGCAAACAGAGCACTAGTGTCTGTGCGGGAGATACTGATGGTCTCAGGGCTTTCATATCCTGTAGAGCAGGAAACCACCTGGGAGAGACAAGCCTGCAGGAAACAGCTGATCAGCCTGCAGTAGATCAGAGCTCCAAGACTCCTCACAGCAAGCTCCACACAGCTGGCAGCCCTTGAGGCCAAGTCCTCCTCCAGCCATTGGCTGGACGTCAGGGGGCGGCACCATCTACAGCCAATGCTCAGCAGCTCAGTACCTGAGTATGTGGTCCTCATCTAAACAACCTTCTCTACTGGGCCTCTTACTGCACTGCCCCACTCAGAAACCATGGCAGCATATCTCTAAGCAGCTTAGCTAGAGATAGTTTCTTGTTTTCTTTTTCTTTCCTTTCAATTTATTTATTTATTTATTTATTTATTTATTTATTTATTTATTATTTCTGTTTACATCCCAAGGGTGCTCACTTCCTCCTTTCCTCCAAGTTCCCACCCTTTCCCCTCCTTCCACCTTCCCCTCTCCTTTTCCCCCCAGAAAAGGGGAGCATTCCCCCCCACACACACATCAACCTTCCCCAGAACATGAAGTCACATCAGGACTGAACATATCCTCATCTCCTGAGGCCAGTCAAGGAAGCGCTGTCAGGGGGAAGTGATCCTAAAGCAGTTAATAAAGTCCATGTTAGAAACACCTCCCCCCTTCCACTGACCTGTCCACCCATATGAAGACCAAGCTGCCCATCAGCCACGTGTGTGCAGGGGGCCTAGGTCTAGACCATGCAAGCTCCTCAGCTGATGTCTCAGGGTCATGGGTCTGGGTTGGTTATGTCTGTTGCCCTTCTAATGAGGTTCCTGTCCCCTCTAGGTCCTTCCATCTTTTCCCCAACACTTCCACAGGACCCCGGGAGCTCTGCCCCATGCTGAGCTGCAAATCTCAGCATCTGTCTTTATCTGATGCTGGTTGGAGCCACCCATAGGACAGTCAAGTCAGGCTCTTGTCTGCAAGCGTTCTTGTTTTCAGTTCCCCATTGCAGAATGAATTAAGACCCTCCGCCAAGACCCTATAGTAACTCGGTCTCAACCAACAGGCTATTAAGATGGTACCTGGCTATCTTGTATTCTGGAATGGGCGAGGGGGGTAAATTCAAGAGATTTCTTCCTCAAAGCTCATCTGCCAGGCAAGGAGGATCACTGTCATCCTAGATCTCTGCTCTGCCCTAGATTCACAGCTTGTGAAAAATGTGGGGTTTTCATGTGGCTAGAGCTGCTAGTCTGTTGTCATCATGGCTGTGTTTGTGGCTTTAGCTGTTCCCTTTCCAAGGTGTCAGTTAGAATGGGGACTGCTTCCTCCTTTTCTCTCCCTTGCTGTTGCTCACTGCTTTTTAGCTGTCCTCTAGCTTTTATTTTGAGTCCTGGTACCCTCTTTCACTGACCACTGAATGCAGCATCTCCTGTGCTCCCCCAGCTCTTCTCCAGGCAAAGCTGCTTGTACAAATGGAAAGGTGTCTTGACAAATTTTGAATATTTTTCTTGTTTTGCTTCTAAAAAAAAAGTGTTGTACTTCATAGAAAAAGATAGGTCCCCCTACAAAGATGCAGCAGCTTAGGCTTCATGAAGGTCCTCTAGTAAGGGAAGTGGGGATTCCATCAGACACTGACTCATTTGCCAGCTTTTTGATCACTTCCTTCTGGTAAGGCTGCCTTGCCAGGCCATAGGGGAAGAGGACAATGCCAGTCCTGATGCAACTTGATGAGCTGGGGTGGATGGGAAAAGGAGCTCCCCTTTTTCTCAAAAAGGGTGAGACTGGGAGGTGAGGAGGAATGGGGCTACAACAAGGATATAAAGTGAATACAAAATTTTAAAAAAAGAGAGAAAAGAATAAGATAACACATGAGCCTTCCCATTGGGCTTTCTGCGCCTGCTCTTTTCCTGGTAAAGAGAAGCTGGTCACGGCTGTTGGCTATTTTTCTTAGCTTTTGAACAGGTTCTGCTCTTGCACACATGTCATGAGGAGAGGGTGATTTAGAATTTAGACAATGAGAAAAAGTAGCTAGAACTCAAGGGTAGGGAGAAAAGGGGGGAGGGGAATGATGAGAAGCCTGCCTGGGTTGATGAGAAAATTCCGCTGGAATGGTATTCTAGAGTGCTCTCAACACTGTGGGTCGTGACCTCTTCATGATCACATATCAGATCTCCTGCATATCAGATATTTACATTATGATTCCTAACAATAGCAAGACTACAGTTACGAAGCAGCAACGGAAATCATTTTGTGGCTGGGGGCACCACAACATGAGGAGCCGCATTAAAAGGTCACAGCAATAGGAAGGTTGAGAACCATTGCTTTAGGGGGTGTAAGCAAAGTTTTCTAAGGGTTTTAGGAACAGAAACTCTTGAAAGATATAACACATAAGGGGTTTATTTTTAAGTCAGGTGAGACTATGTTTGGCTGCAAGCTGTGGAACAGTATCTGAATAACAGTCACTAACCCAATACAGAGAATTGTTTCTAAGACACAAACACACATGCATTCATGCACGCATGCGCTTATATGCACACAGTGATTTGGCATAAGTTGCGCTAATATTTGCTAAGGAAGTTGCATAGTCAACAGCATTTGGTATGTGTCCCTCTATTTCTTCCATTAATATTGGTGCAGTCTCTCAGGCTCCAAAATAGGTGTTTCAGCTCGAGTCAAATCATCTATATTATTGCTGTATAAAGGGAAGGACAAAGGAGCTGACACTTTTTTGGGGATGTTTCCCAGGAGTGACTGATACTTTCACTTCAAGTCATCGCTGACAATCTACCCACATGGCCTCAGCCAGGAAATGTTTTGCTTCCTTGCAGGTGAGTGACCTGTTTAGGAAGAGGCTCTTCTGGAGAAGAAAAGAAGAATGGGCACTGAGTGAATGAATCACAGAAATCCCAAGAAAGGAGTGAGAATTTAGAGAGAGTCTCCTGAACTATATGGTTGAATACTTTGAAGTCCACTTGAAAAATGACATAAATAGCTTGAGTTAAAATCTTGGTCTCTACTAAATTTTATTACTTATGACACAGAAGTGAGGGGGTCAGCCTCTTATTACTACAGAGGTCATTAAATGTCTATTTCTGGTTGCTACTCTACACTTCTCCCACTGAAATTCTTTTGCTTCCCTTATATATCTACTTATAAGACAGGAAGCATATTGTCTTTGCCATCGCTTGAAAAATATTGCATTTTCCAATGAATGGCCTTGAACTTTCACTTTCAAATATTTTATGATACAGATATCTAATCTCTGTGCTAAGTGAAGGATCAGTGCATAGGCTTTTAATACCAGCATTTGGCAGGCAGAGACAGGTAGATCTCTGTAAGTTCAAGGTCAGCCTAGTCTACATAGAGTCTAGGTCAGCCAGGCTACATGGTGTGACCTTGTCTCAAAAACAAAACCAAACCACAAAAATAAACAAAAAAACAACCTCCAGGGCTATTTCAGGGACCAAATGCTGCTGATCACACAACTTTGTTAGAAATGTTAAATACTGCCTATGTCAGAACATTTCCTGTGTGTGTGCGTGTGTGTGTGTGTGTTACAGAAACAATGCTCTTTATTGGTCCAGTGACTAAATTCTTAGACTAACTGTTATCTGAGTTAGGAAATACTAAATAATTCTTGGACTTGCTGTTATCTGAGTTACCCTTTCTACCCAGAGAGTAACTTAGGAATCACCCTGTTGCTTCACTAGACTCTTAAAAGTCGTCATTATTAAGATCAAGGAATGTCTCTTTCAGCCATCTTGAAGGCTCTGATTTTACTTTTATTAACTCTCATGCTAGAATGCCATGCTTACTTCTCATTTTATGGTAGTTTAAAAAAGTCTAAGTCCCAGACGTGAGTATAAAACTTAGCACCTCAATTAACTCTTCCTTTGCAGGATGTTAATTATACATACTAGAGATAAGATCACAAAGCAATACAAGTTGGTTACAGTAAATTTGAAGAAGCATTAAAAAAGAAAACAAACTCGGTCATGTTCATAGGATTCTTTTTAGTCTTGTGTACATGAGTTTATATGCATATGTACATATGCTTTTAAAGAAAAACAGAATAGACTATACACATATACTATTTTGTCTTGTGCATTACTGAACACTTTCTTCTTTAAAAGATTCTTTAAAGCATGGGTTTAAAGTTTGTTTGGTTTTTGCTTTTGTTGTTTAACTGTTGCCTAGTACTTAGCTAGAGAAAAGTTCATTTTAGGGTTTTATTGCTGTGAAGAGACACCATGACCATGACAACTCTTAAAGGAAAATGTTGAATTAGGGTTGGCTTATAGTTTCAGAGGTTTAATCCATTATTGTCATGGTGGGAAACATAGTGACATGCAGGCGGACCTGGTGCTAGAGAAGGAGCTGAGAGTTCTACATATTGATCCACAGGCAGAAGAAGGGGGCTGTGTGCCACACTGAGCAGAGCTTGAGCACAGGAGACCTTAAAGCCCAGCCCTACAGTGACGCACTTCCTCCAGCAAAGCCACACCTCCTAACAGTGCCACTCCCTATGGGCCGAGCATTCAAACACGTGAGTCTATGGGGGCTTTCCCTATTCAAACCAAGACACGATTATTTTCTCCAGTGTCTTGTTATTTCATATTTAAAGGTGAAATCACTTTCATAAACACAGGCAAAGCACAAACCAGGAATCAGATTACAGTAGTTAGTTGAAGCTTTATTAACCACTCTGAGGTTCTTGATTTCAGCCACCACCCTTTTTATGGCACATCCAGTCTCTACAGACAGCTTTCAAGAAGCCATTCACTTCAACATGCAAAGCTCTGGTCACCTCTCCTCAAGAATCTGGCCTTATCCTCTGTAGCTGATAGAGTTCAATGGATGTATGGCACTGTGATTTGGGGCCGGGTTCTAAAAGGCCTTGCATTTTTGGGTTCTGTAAGAATTTAGAATATATCTAACTACACAGGGCTGCTGTCATTAAGTAAGCCTACTTAGCCGTGTTCGTAGTGTTCACTTGTCTGCACTGATGAGTGGGGAAAAGAGGGAAAGAAAGAAGGAACAGAGGGAGGGGGAGATGAAAGTCAGATTGTGCAGATAACTCTAGTTGTTTCTAAGCATTCCAGTATGAAATAAACAAGCCAGCTTGAATATCCAGACCAGCTTCCATATCCTGCCCAAGCCAGCCACTGTGCAGTTAACTCAAGTGAGTTGCTTGTGGCTTCTCATTTTGACCTTAGAAAGACAACTTAAAGGCGGGAACTATCTATTTTAGCTTGCAAAGTCAGAGCTGTCAGTCCATTGCTGGCTGCATTTGTTGCTTTTAAGTCAAGGCAAATGTCCTCAGACAGTGCCACCACCTGGGGATCAAATGTTCGATACAGAAGTCTACGGAAGATGTTTCATATTCATATTCAAACCCTAACATTTCTCTTCTGGCTTTTAAAGTCTCACAGCTCCCTTATAATACAAAATACACTCATTCTAAACGTCTTCACGGTTGTTCAAAAAGTCCAAGTTTAAAGGTTATTCTGGGACCCAAGGCATGGAAGACATTAAAATAAAAACTGGTTGCTTTGAGGATTGTAATGGCACAGAGTAAACATTCCCAAAATGAAAAGGCAGGCATAAGGACATAGAAAGGAAGAGGGGAACCAATGTGAGACCGAATTGATCAGCACAAACCGTGAATCCTTAGGTCTGTGGCTGCTATCTGGGGACACATTGGCGTGATATGCCCACAGCCTTGGGCATGCCTTCCCTGTGGCTTTACTGGTGTCAACCCAGAAAACCAATCTCTTGGGCTAACTATTGCTTGCAGATTTCCTCAGAGAATAGCCATATTCCAGGCATCTCTACCGACATGACATAACCCTTTGGGAGCTTGTCTGCTACATATTACCTAAGATCTCAAGCTTTCCTTGACGTGTGTAGTGGTTTAAGAGAGAATGGCCCCTATTGCGTTATATATTTGAATATTAGGTCTCCAGATAGTGGAACTATTTGGGAAGGGTTAGGAGCTGTGTCCTTGTTGGAAGAGGTGTGTCACTGAGGGTGGGCCCTGAAGCTTCAAAAGATTCTTGGTATTCCCATTGTAGTTTCTGCCACCTACCTGTGGCTGAGATATGGGATCTCAGCTCTTCCTACCACCCTGCCTTTACTATGCCATCACCATCTCTAACCCTGTGACACCGAAAGCCCATTGAGATGCTTTCCTCTTTAAGTGTTCTTATAGTGTTGTTTTATCACAGTGATAGAAAAATAGCCAACACAATATGCAAGTGGAAACCTATATGATCCTGTGACTAGTGCATTCTCAATGCCAGTAAGACCAGCAGCATTGTCTTCTCTTGATTCAAGAAATAGTCAGACCTCCTCGGAACATAGCCACAAAGAACTAGGATGTCTTCACATGAGCATGGAGAAACTGTGCTGTGGGAGCAGAGCCACACTGAAGATGCTATTGATGTAAAGAAAACCCTTGAAGGTGTTTATCTTTTATGCCCCTACAGTGTGGTACATTTTCCTGAGGCTTCAGAGGCTCCCACGACATTTTGATTACCTTCCCAGTATGAAGTATTTCGTTTCTTTTTTTAGGCTTGATTTTAGATGCCCATTTTTACTTGGCATATACCGATCTCAGAAGTAGTGAGCTTCGTTATGGCATTCCTATACATGATCACACTTCAGTTTTACTATACTCATCTGCTATTATGCTTCTTCAACCTCTCTCTTTCTCCTTCCATGCTTCATAGGCCCCTTTACTTTCCCCTTCTAAGTCTCACATTTGGAACATGAGCCTTAATGTCTTTTCTGTTCTTGTGGCAAAAAGCATCTGAAGGGAGAGAGAGAGGGCTTACTTGGGCTTACAGTCAATCATGATGGAGAAGTCATGGCAGCAGGCAGATAAAGAACAGTGGCGGCCATACTGGAGACTGGCTGGTCGGTCACATTAGAACACGAAGTGGAGTGGACTCTAAGCTTCAAGGCCTGACCCCACTGTTCCAGAATGTGAGCTTTTGGCCATTTCACACTCAGACCTCAGAAACACACACTTGAGAGAGAAGAATTCATGCTACACAACATCATCTCCCTTTTCATCCATTGTCCTGCAAACATAATTTTGTTCTTCATGGTTGAACACAAGTTCACTGTGCATATATACACATTTTTTTGTCCCCATCCATCTGTTCAAGGACATCAACCACAGTTTTTCTTTCCCTCCAAACATTGTTTACCTGAGTCCATTCTCTACTCTTTTGTAGCTAAAAGATGATATTTTTTAGGGAAGAAGCAAAAAAAAAAAAAGTCGAGAAGGAAAGACAAAGCAAGAGGAGGCCCAGGCTACTTTCCTGCACCTTGTATTCTCTCCAAGGAAGAAAACTTCACAGTACCACAAATAGGGTAGTCCTTTCTCCCTCCTCCTCCTCCTCCTTCTTCTTCAAACCAAAGTACAAAAGGCACTTTGTATGGACGCTGGAGAAGAAGAGAAAATACAGCCACCTTCCTGTGAGATGGAGGGGATGCTGGAACTTTGGCAGAGGCTCAGCAGCCTTGTAGTGCCCTGAGTCGGAGGCTGTTGGGACATTTAGGCGTGAACAGCATTGCTTTGGCACTGCAGAATCAAGGGTCCCCCTGCCCTGACAAGACAGCCAGTTGCCACTGTGCAAGGCCGATTGAGACTAAGGCACAAGCGTCTGTTATTTTGTCTTTCAGATTCCTTTGTATAGGAGTCCCAGTGTTCACAGGCCAAGCTTCACAGTGTTCTGTGTGCGTAAAGGTATCACCTAGAACTCTGGTTGTCAACCTTTCTAACGCTGTGACCCTTTAATACTGTTCCTTATGTTGTGGTGACCCCCACCCATAAAATTATTTCGTTGCTATTTCATAAATGTAATGTTGCTGCTGTTATGGAGCATAATGCAGGATATCTAATTTGCGACCCCAAGGCAGAGAAACCCACGGGTTGAAAGCCGCTGATTTAGACTATGGCACACCCTATACTGCTTGATGTCAGAATCCCATTAGTTGTTAGAAGGGTGGCTCTGTCATGCTAGGGAGGGTTTCCTTCTACCCTGAATGTGTGACACCTTTAAAAGTATGGCAAGCATAAATATTCTGGAAACTCCTAGAACGCACTCTCATGACCATTCTCCTGAGGGCAACTTGAGAAACATGACAAGCATCAGTAGGAAACTTCTGTAGAAAAGACATTAAACACACTGAATAAGGCGGTCTGTGTAGACTGCTGCCAAATACCTAATCCGCAAAGGATGGTACTCTTGATAGCAACTTTCAAGGTTCCTATCAAGGCCTGGTGGCTTGCTGTGCACCCTGGGAGGTTCCTGGAGAGCCTCCTTCTTGCTTTATTTATTTATTTATTTTTTTGGCTAACTTAATTCTGATTCCCGATTTCAGCTCTCACAGGCTCTCTGCGGAGATTATCCGCTTTAAACAGGCATCCCACTGACATCCCTTTGTTCTCCCAGACGCTGTGGTACGGAGAGGCTCACTTCGGTTCAGACTCCATTTTGCCTTGTACGACTTGAAAGGCCCTTTATTTGGGTGTCGGTTTCTTAAATGTGGAGTGGTCCATCTTATTATCACTTCGAGTTTGTTTTTAAATCGAATGTTTTGCTATCACACCCACTAAGCTCATCCAAAGAATGTCTTCCCACTCCCTATCCCCCAACTAGTAAGAAAAGCCGATCCAGCTATCTGTTATGCAGGGAGGGAGGGAGGGTTCCTGACAGGATTTGGTGTCTGAGAGTTGTTTTCTCTCTTTAGTTCTTGTTCTTGGGCCTACGAGGCACAATATTCACATACCAGCCACCTTGGCAATCTTGTGACAGGCTGCTTCCGGATGGTCAAACTCGACAAATTCATCCGTGCAGTAACAGGTTAATACGAATAATGGATAGTGAATGAAGTATGAGGTCAAGCCCCAGAGCCACGTTTTATACTTCGGGGGTCCGCTGTCATCCTTAAAATGGGTGTTGCTATTGGCGCACACTTATTTATGCTCCTTGGAGTGTGGCTTGAGAAGCGCTGGCGTGGGCAAAGGGGAGTCTTTGGTTTAATCAGCTGACTTTTAATTTAACAATTCGGCTAGGTGTCAGCTAGAGTGGGGAGCCTTCCTTTGATTGCCTTGGGACACAGTGCTGGAGTTATTTGCCTGCTGCTTTTCAGTTGCTCACTTAGAGTACGAGTACGTTCATCACAAGCTTAGCTTTGAGGACGTCACAAATGCAGAATATTGGAAGAACGCCGGAACAGTAGTATATAACGCCCGGGCTTCTCCCGAATAATGGTTGTAGTGTTGCCCATCTCGCAAGTTGTCAAAGAGGGGGGAAAAAAAGAGTTGATAAGTCATGTCATTTTATTTCACAAACATAACTCGGTGGTTACATGGAACTGAAGATTGTCAAAATATTCCGAAATGTTTAAAAACCATTTCTACTTTTTTAGCTTTGGGAGGCCAATATCTTAGAATAGTCACTAACAGGCAGGTCATCTTTCTGTTGTTTCTTAAACCTTGGTTTGGGGTTTTCTGGCCAGGAATTTATATTCCCTTCTAACTCACTTCTTGTCCTACTTTGTAACATCTGAGCAATAAGAATGGCCACTTAGGGAACCAGAAATGTATTTTAATAACCTTTCTGTATGATCATGCTTGGTTTATTTTGGACATGGTTCAGGAAAAAGAAAAGGGTGGGAAAAAATAACTTATGCACTTAAAAAAAACATTATTCAACAAGACTCCTTTGGGGAATACACTGGTTTTATTTCCATTTTTTATTTTTATTATGGTTTGTGTTTCTCAATCAGCATGTGACCTAATACCAAAAAAAAAAAAAAAAACAAAACCAAGTTTATGAGAGTTTAAAGTTTATTTGATGGCTGGAAAACAAATAGAAATATATTGAGCATTTTAAAATATATTTAAATGTATTCGAAATATTTAAAAATTTGTGTTCTTAGAGAGTACACATAACATTTGCTTAAATGTTTACATGCCTCTGAGGTGGTTCCCGCATTAATATAGAGCTGAAAGGAAAGTCAGGGGGAAACTGACTTCAGTTAGAACAGCCAAACTAGACAACCAACAAGAACTAAAAAGATAATTCAACAAGTTCTGCACAGAATAAATTCGCTATGGTAAGAAAACTGTTTAGTTTGAGAACATTCCTACATTTTCAAAATAACTCATCACATCATTTTGTATAATGGATGAGTTTCTTTCAGTGGTCATGGTTTCATAATTTGTAAAACCTAACAAAAAAAGCCTAACCTTCTAGTTAGAGTTTTTATTTTTATACTTCTTTTCTAGAATGCTGTGGCATATTAAATTACATTGGGTTGGACATTTTAAATTCCAAGAGATACTGCTCCCAAAGATGCTCAAATAAGCAGGCAGAAAGGACAGTCATGGGCTTCCAGCAGCTGTTAATTCAGAGAGGGACTGTATGTGATCGCAGAGTGGATCGTGACTCTTTACTAATGAAAACATAGGGTTTCACCAGGTGTAGGGTTTGGGTCTCATGCTCCTGTTTTACAGACACCCTGACACAAGCTCTACATAAGTTCTGAATCCACTCGCCTGAGGATTTTCATAGATGTGGTTCCTGAAGGGTAACCTTGAACCTGAACTGGGGAAAGTTCTCATTGGTCAGCGTGGCTGGGAGATGAGCTGTGGTTTCAGCTCTGTGGTCTCGGTGAGTCCCAGGTCCTGAGAGTCAAAATCAGAAACTTACGTGGATACAACTTGAGGTTTGATGCTTGCATATGCCTCAAAGACAAGAAGCAATGGTACAGGGCCATGGGACTCCCTTGCTAGTTGGCTGTGGTGTTTGTAGTGTAAGACATGGGTCGACAGACCGTGGGAAGGGCGCTGGTATAGTGAGAGATGTAGAAGACATTTCTCCCAGAAGAGAGAGGGCAGGTATGTCATAGCTACAGTTGTGTGATTTTAGTTTCTGTGGCTGTGGCTGCGTGCCAACCCCAAAACATAGTGACAGAGAGAAAAGCAAAAACAAACAAAACAACAACAGCCAAACAACAACAAGAGCAAAAACCATTTGTTTGTGGATTCTTTGGACAGGGCTCTTGGGAGGTAGTTGGACAATAGGGGCAGAGTGGTCACAGAAGGATTAATGCTCTTATAAAATACAGCGTATTTACCTTTTCTCTCTGTGACAGAACATAGGAGGAAGATGGCTGTCTGTATAATAGAAATAGAGTCCTCAATGGGACCTGACCCAAGAGGAACCTTGATATAAGCCATTAGCTTCACAACTGTGAGAAATAAGTGTATGCTGTTTGAGCAACTCTGTGACACAACGTCACAACAGCCTTCACTGGCAGACAGGTAGTTATCAACTAGAATCCCTAGCTCTGAGTTTCCAGGGTCAGAGTGCTAAGCTGGAACCGTCTTTGTGACCTGTGGCCTGCTCAGGTACATAGGTTCCATATTTAGAGGGGGGAGGTACTGAGCTGGTCACTGGCTTAGCAATATTAATTATGAATAAGTTTATTGTCACATTATGTGGGGGGCCCACTAACTATATAACTAAGAAAAAGAGGGAGAGAATGAGGAAGTGGGGAGAGAAAGAGAGGAAGGAGGAAGAGGAGGAGAAGGAACAAGAGGAAGGGGAGGACTACCCAGAAGCCACATTGACTTTTTCTTCTTTTTAACCACATCTAGAAAGTCGGGCCACATTACTTGTAGTACACTGAAATTTGTTACAAGTGCGTGCTTGAGGTGTTCCATATTCAGAGGGAAAAGAATAGATTAAGCTGCTTGATGGAAGGATGTCAAGGCTCTGGGAGAATATGTGGGAACATAAATATTGCTATGGCCATTTTTGGAAAATACAATCTGCCACACATGCTCTCTATGTATTTCTGCAGGTGCCACCTACTGGGTTAGTTTTTATTTTGTTTCTTGTGTAATAGAGTTTTAAAATTAAAGCTAGAGACTGAGACACCAAGATAGAATTGTTGCGGTATTGCATAGCTAGAATCACAGCACACAGAACTTTCTCTTGGTGACTGGAGTCTTTACACTACTTTCGAAATGAGAAATGTGATGTGAAATAGACACTGAGAGGATATTGTTGGAAAGAACATTTCTCCCATTCTAGTTTACCCAAAGCTTAGTAACAAGACACTTCTGTGAATCCACTTGGAGGGTCTTGGATCATATTTCTCATAGTTGGGATGTTCAGAGGATTACAGCCTCACATGCTTTAAAGAGTCCAAGAGAACGATGACATCAGGGAAGAGGGATACCGCAGAGGGGGTGTGGTTCCAGGGCAGAGTACTTGTCTAATAAGTGTGAAGCCTTGAGGTCAACCCTTAAAACTGTAAAATGTAAAGTGTTATCTTTAATTTTCATTAAGAAAATCTTATTTTACTAGAATTTATCATTTATTGATTTATTGAAACCACTGTCTTCTATTTTCATGATTTTAATTGCTAAGAGTATTAGTATTTTTCAAGATAAATTTATCAATAGGCCAAGCAAGGCAGGGACTCTGTGGCTCATCAAATCCATTATAAGGGCTTCAGCAGACTTAAACACATCAGCAAGACATTTTTCTGTCCATGCCCAAATTAGACACCCCGGGAGCCTTTCAGAGGGAGCAGCTCATTCTTATGGGTCCAAGATAATCTCCCAGGAGAGAAAAAGAGGGGGGGGAGCTGCTTTTCTCATGCAGATGGAGATGAGTATATTAAATACCAAACCCATGCAGGCTCCAGCCTTCAAAGGGCAGAGAGATATTTCCAATAGTGTACAGGACATTTGAGTAAGTGAATCAGTGAAAATTGGTTCTACATTTGGCTCATCCTGTCCCAGAAAGTTGAAGAATCAGAATCCAGGAGCTAAATTTGAAACCAGGTAATAATGGGGTGTAGGTAGCCCCTAAAAGCGATGCCTAACTAGTTTTCTTTGCCAGAACTGAGGTATTTTTCCATGTGGAAGTCGGGCTTGTAGGAAATAATTAAATCACAAGGGTGAGATCATTACAGAGGTAATGAAAGCATTTTAATGGATCAGGAAGTCTAAAAGACATGGGGACATGCCTTCACAGTCTGAGATGGTCAGCTCCCTGTCTTTGCTCTTTTGGAGTCTTCCAGAGTCTGGGACCAGAGGTATGATCCAGCAGAGACCCCGCGCGATGCCCACGGAAGCTCCCACGAAGGACAGACTCATTTCTAAACGCTCGTCGGGCCCAGAGTACTGAGAGGTAGCTCTAAAAGGACATTTCTGAGGTACTTTTACGTTTGGCTTTCAGTCAGACACTGACCAGTAAGCTTCAAGGTAGCTTTTGAAAGTCTGGCCGGAAGTCACACGGTGGGAAGAGTAGGTCAGCAGAGTGAAGAGATCGTCAAAGGTCGGGAAGGTGTCCAGTAAAGAATTGTTGGGTTTCTGGCGACATAAGCATTTAACTCTCTTTGCTCCTGAAGCAGCTGGAGGACCCTAGAGTCCTCACAGACACTCAAGTAAAGTTCTGGAATGTGCTCAAATGTTTAGTCACCAGAAAAGGAATGTCAGCCCCAGTGCATATGTGCAGACAGGGCTCGTGTGATTTTGTCACTGGGCTTACTTGCTCAACTCCTGTCATACTGGAACCTTAAAGCATTTTGGGACCCTACCCTCTATCCCTCCCCCCTCAAAAAAAAATTCACAAACAGCAAGTCAGGACAAAAAAACAATGTTGATGCTTTTATTCTACTTCTAAGGGATTACACATTTCTATGAACTATTTAAAATCCTTCAGACAGATTCACACTTTTCTCATCCCTCACTCAGCCACCTCCAGCTACTGGCCTTAAGTTCAACATTTGCCTCTTTCCTACATGGGACAAGCAACTGTAGGAAGTAATTCCAAATCTCACACAGAGACCCTAGTTTCACTTCGTCTACGGGTTGACGGACAGAAATCCCACTGCCATCATACACCTCAGCCAAGTACGGTGACAGCCTTAGACATCGAATCCAGCCAGAGTGGTGTACTCTGAGCTCTAGAAGTAAAAGCCCAGAGAAGTGTTTTCTATAAGGAATGGGGTCGCTCCATATGTGCTCAGCTTATGTCATCTGCTCTTGATTTCTGCCTCTTATGTGGTACCCCTTGAGCCTGACTCTACCGGCTAGCTCTCAGCTCACTCATTCCTGGACTTCAGTCTCAAGCTCTAAGCTCTTGACTTTTTAGACCAAGACAACTGATGTTTCTCACACTGTTGCCAAGGGTTTCTGCTTGGGGATCATCTGCTGCTGTTATCCTTTCCAGTTTTCTTGGGTCTGGGTTCTAGTCTCAACTCTGTTAAAATGCTGTAGAACCTTAAACAATCATATTGGCTCAGTGACTCTCAATTTTTTCATTCACACAATTGGGATAAAAAAAACAAGGCTATTGTAAACAAATAAGTAAATAGACAGGACTGCACCTTATTAAGAATTTTAACGTATACAATAGATACACATGTGGTGTTGGCATAACCTGGTTAGCAAGCAGAGAGTCCCAATTCTCTTATTTGTGCTTTTATTCTTACTTACCATCTCTGCCTCTCCTATCCCTTGTCTAGATCTCTGGTCTTCAAGACCTGGCAGAATATACCAGCATCCATCTGCTGTCTGGACTATTTTCTAGGAATCTTCCTTCTAGGTCACACGAAGGCCAACTACTTCCTTTCAATCCCAGGTGTGCCTCCTGTGCCCTTTTTTGTTGGAGTGCTTTTCTCTCTGGCTCAACTTCCTAGTGACTACAGAAACCTGTAAAATTCCAGTTCAGCCAACGCTCCTCTCCTTTCTTTCCTTGGAGCTGTCACAGAAGATAATCAGGACAGCAAAGTGTTCTGGCAGCCAAGTGAGGACTGTTTTTAAGGATGGAGGGAGGGATGCTGGAAAGTGCTGCCAACATGTCTAGCAAGGTAAGACTGAAGTATTGACCGTTGGATTTGGCAACGTGGAAGTTGCTGATGAAATGGGGTCAGAAGCATGATTAGCATAGGTTCAAACTAGAGCCAGTAGCAATAGCTAACTTAGAGTCAGACAGGCACAGGCAGCTCTTGCAAGGGTAATAGCTGGAGAGAAACAGAAGAAAGAAAAATTGTTAGAACAGCGATAGAGAAATAAAAGTGAAGAGAGTGTTGCTGAAAGAGAAGAAGGAGATAAGAACTGTGTGTGCAGTTATGGCTTAAGTAGGTCAGAGCAGATGGGCTGGGCTGGGACCCACCCTGGAGGTTGGTCTTGGGGGACATAGATAGCTCAGCAACAGCATTTGCAGGGAAGTGAAACACTCGTGCACACAATTAAGCGGGTGGGCGATTACTTCAGTTGATTACGGAGGAGGCAAAACTATCAGTTATGAACGAGGTATTGGAATCTGAAGAGAAAGCAAGACATAGTCACACGTGATAGTGGAATGGCTAACAACTAGGGGACTCTGATGCTGGTCAGTGTTAACCCCCCTCTTCATATTCACAGTTTTTCATCTGAATTGATACCATCAGGGCTTTTTCTCTAGGCATGTTTCATATTGGCACAGGCGCGGGCACAGGCGCAGAACGAACAGAATCAGGTGTTACTCAGTATAGTTCAGAGACGGCAAGGAAGTTGAGGACAGGTGTAAGCTGTAGAGTGGGAGGGGTGAGGGTGCAGAAAAACACTAATTAAAAACCTGAAGGTTCCATCAATTGATGATGGTTGTTGGATAGAGGGATTGTGGATATCTGTGTGTAAGAACTGAGCTAAAGAAATAGTTGTTGGGGCTTGGCCAGGTGCCATGTATTTTTTTTTAATTTTTATTTTTTATATTAATTACAGTTTATTCACTGTGTATCCCAGCTGTAGCCCCCTCCCTCATTCCCTCCCAATCTCACCCATCCTCCCTCTTCTCCTCCCATGCCCCTTTCCAAGTCCACTAATATGGGAGGTCCTCCTCCCCCTCCATCAGACCCTAGCTTATCAGGTCTCATCAGGACTGGCTTCATTGTCTTTCTCTGTGGCCTGGCAAGGCTGCTTCCCCCTCAGCGGGGAGGTGAATAAAGAGCCAGCCACTGAGTTCATGTCAGAGACAGTCCCTGTTCCCTTTACTAGAGAACCCACTTGGATACTGAGCTGCCATGGGCTACATCTGAGCAGGGGTTCTAGGTTATCTCCATGCATGGTCCTTGGTTGGAGTATCAGTCTCAGAAAAGATCCCTGTGCCCAGATTTCTTGGTTCTGTTGCTCTCCTTGTGGAGCTCCTGGAGAGGGTCTTACTATCTCCTCCTTTTTTCATAAGATTCCCTGCACTCTGCCCACAGTTTGGCTATGAGTCTCAGCATCTGCTTTGATACCCTGCTGGATTAAGTCTTTCAGAGGCCTGCTGTGGTAGGCTCCTGTCTTGTTTCTTCTTTTCTCCTTCTTCGAATGTCCATCCTGTTTGTCTTTCTGAGTGAGGATTTCGAAAGGAAGACGTCAAAGTATCACTATTTGCAGATGATATGACAGTATACATGAGCGACCCCAAAAATTCAACCAGAGAACTCCTTCAGCTGATAAACACCTTCAGCAAAGTGGCTGGATACAAAATTAACTAAAAAAAAAAAAAAAATCAGTAGTCTTCCTGTATACCAAAGACAAAAGGTCCAAGAAAGAAATTAGGGAAACACCCTTCACAATAGCCACAAAGGACATAAAGTACCTTGGTGCTTTGTATTTCAATGCTAATTACTGGCCTCCATGTTCTTGTCCCTGCTCAGATGAGCACATTCTCACCATACAGCCGTCCTTGTTGTGTAAACCTTGCCCCACCTAATTAAAGTGGATTGGTTAGTAAAAAATGCTGAAGCTTGGGATTTGGCAGAAGGGAGGTGGAGTCTGGGGTTCAAAGGCTGGGGTCGAGGAATCATGAGGAGAGAAGGCGGAGAAGGAAATGGACAGGTGCTCTTGGTTAGCAGTTGTGGATGGAGGAGAGGGGGAACACTAATAAGTATTTTGGGACCATGGGTGGGAGGTAGCTCGAGATTGGGGCTGGGAGGTAAAGTTAGTTTAGAGGGTTAATATCTGTAATGTCCTGGGGAAAGGCTATTTTATAAAATACAACAGGTGTCTGTCTTTTTTTGACTGACAGCAGGTTAGATAACAGCGCCACAATAATTATAGCTAATAATAAACATTTATTAGGTCATACTTTTTCAATTTACCACAACAAATAATATTAATAGTTTTAGAAAAGTCAACAAAACCAAGATAACACAGCATTGCAGTTTTGGTCAGATTCAAAGTACATAGTCATGAAAATTAGTAGTCAAGGGTGTGTGTGTGTGTGTGTCCCCCTCTACAGTTGTCTCTTCCAAGATTTTGAAGCATTTGAAGTGGGAGGCATTGTACAGCATCAGCTGCAGGAACACAGACTCACTGAGAAGCCAGGGAGCAGGAGCTAGTTCATAGCAGCTATTTGTAATAGCCAGAAGCTAGAAACAATCCAGATGTCCCTCAACTGAAGAATGGGTAAAGAAACTGGTACGTTTTTACAATGGAATACTACTCAGCTATTAAAAATGAAGACATCATGACATTTGCAGGCAAATGGATGTAATTAGAAAGATCATCCTTGGTGAGGTAACCCAGAAGCAGAGAGACACCCATGATATATACTTATAAGCAGATTTTAGTCATATAGTACAGGATAGAGATGCTACAATGCACAGATCCAAGGTGATAAGCCAACGGGCAACATGGGCTTCATGCTGGGCCCCCTAATTAGGGAAGTGGGGGACATCCCTAACACAGACTATGTTGCCTGCTTTCTGATCACTTCCTCCTAACGGGATCTCCCTCCCCAGGCCACAGGGGAGGAAGACCAACTCAGTTCTCATGTGAACAGATGACCTGGGGTGTCTGGATAGGGAGGCTTCCCTATTCTGAGAAACCGGAATGCAGGAGGCAGGGTGGGGCTAGGAGGAGAAGAGGGAGGGGCCTATAACCGAGATGTAACTTGAATTAATTGATAAAAAAATGAAAAAAAGAACAAAAAAAGGAAGCATGAAACACAAGCATCTTGAAAGATAACCGGGAGTAATGAGTAACCAATTAGAAGGTGGCAGCAGTGACGGAATGGAGGTGCGGATGACGTCATCAACCTCAGTCCCTCTGGCATGACGGGCAGATCCAGCTAACATGTTCTGCTAAGTTGATGTCAGCAGATGGATTATTTAGAATCACTGCTTTTCATCTCAAATTGATGTTTCGATTTTCGCTAAATATATTTGAAAAGAAGCAGAGGAAGGAAGACTGGACTAGAATTCAGTTACCACAGTTCAGTTTACAAGCTAATCTCAAAGTAAGACCTAGAAACGTCTGGGTTTCCTTAAGTGTTTATTTATTTATTTTTATTATTTTTATTTTTTGACCATCACTATTTTCATAAAAATCCTCAGTTGTCATTTGCTGCTATTTATCCTTTTTATCCCGTGGCTACTACGGAGATCTCCAGAGGCTGTGTAGACTGAGCACAAGGACTGAGTGCAGAAGCAAACGCAGGAATCTGTCCACTTCCCAGCCAGGAAGAACTCAGAGATGCCAGATGCTGCAAAACAGACCACTCTGACTTGCTGTATTTTCTCTGTTCTATAAAATTTATCTTTTCACATAAAATTATCGCTTGTGTTAACTTATAGGGAGAGAATTCTTCTAACTTGAAGTAAATAAACAGTTATCAATGTTTTAATTTAGAATAGGTTCAACATGAACATGTATTGCCTATACAAATATAACAGCAGTATTTAAGAGAGCAAAGGGTCCCTGACACCACAAAGCTTAGGAATCTCTGACCTTTGCCAGTTTCTGGACTAGGACGGTTTTCACAGGGAGAGAGAGGTTGGGAGGTCAGACAGCAAGCAGCAGGTGGAATCCTGCAGAGGCTCTTCCCATTGAGACCTGAAAGCAAGTTCACCTCCCAGGACAGTGGCTGGGAACATGTAGAAAGATAGCAAAAGGTAGCAAAAAGTCCTTTCGTTTTCAGTAGCTTTCCTAGCCTGGAACATCATGAAGAACACTCATTTAATAAGTAATTATTCTGAAAAAAATGAGCAATAAATTGATCTGTATTAGAAAATAGTGTGTTTTTGCAATCTTCATGAAGTCTGGTTGTTAGAAAGGCTTTGAAGTTTGTTTCTTTTCTTTTGAGTATAAACACCATGTAAGTCATTATAGAAAATGTAGAGAACTCTGAAAGGTCCTAAAAACATGAATTTTATTTCCCAGAGAAAATGAATTAGCATATACGTTTCTATTTTAAACAAAGCTGTTGTGATTATTAGTAAAAATACTTTATGCTTGCTCTATTTCTTAACCCCTTTTAATGACTGTTTTCTGGTTTGTTAATCATTCGGCATCGTTACATACATAGAGGAAAATATTCCTTTTGTGTTATACAATTAAAGATAAATTCTATAATTGTACATGAACATTGTCCCATTATTAGATTTTATAATGAATTTTGAGCACACCCTTCCCAAAATACTAATTAATTTTATACACATTCACTCCTGTAAAAAAACAAAAGAACATGCATACAACTGATTAAAAAGTGTTCATTTTATTACTGAAAAATATAAAATGTGACTTCCTCCTAAATGGCATGTCTGCTTTTTGTTCTTGCTATTGTTAAATTTACTGACAGTTTAAACAAACTTTGTGCTTTTCATTCTTTTTAACACAACTAAATGAAGTTAGATTTTGTTTGGAAAAATTATAGGGAAGAAAGATTATGAAAATGAAGATGCCATTGAAGAGAAATAATGGAGACAGCAATATTGAAATGTGTTGTAAAACAATACAAATAAAACAATATTATTAGATAATAAAAAATTTAAAAAAACTAAAAAATTTAAAAAATTAAAAAAAAATCCTCTGGAAAATTTAGACTGGCGCACCTGTAAGCAGCACTTAAGTATGGGTAGTTTCAGCAGTGAGCAGTGACACTGATAAATGTTCAATATGGATTTTTTCTTTTTTCTTTCTTATTTCCTTTTCTTTCTTTCTTTTTCTTTCTTTTTTTTTTTGAAACAACTTTTTCTAAAAAAGCTGCTTCAGGGAGATAAAATTGGAAGAAAAGATACATGGTGCCATCTAGTGGTCCTCTGTATAACTGCACACATACTGTACCATGTCGTTTTCCACTGGCAAAGAAATTAAAATTTCTTCGAAGATTCGAGGAAGGTAAATCATTTATTAATAAAATATTTCATACACGCTCCTTTAGCACCAATTTAAGAAAAGTCTAATTTTATTGCCGTTAAGATGATTGTTAGGTCCTCAGAGATTAAGATGGCCAATGCAATTATCTGAAGTGAACGTACACGGTATTACAGTTCCAGACATTTACATAAACAAGCATGCCAACCTGTCATACTTTTTTTTTTAGTAACACAATGAAACAAAAGAACAATTTGAATAAAAGCACGCTGATTGAAAATTCATATATGGGAGCAGAACCTGCCAGCCCTTCTAAGTTCTGAATAAAGAACACAATTTGAGAAACCTGTTCTCTGGATTGAGGTGCCTGTGGAGGCTTGGCGCTTGCCCTGGCTAGAGTGGCCAAGTAGTTCCTGGATTCACGGGAGACTGCAGCTTTCTCCTAGGCTCCAGGTAAGAGCTACACACCTGTCACCATCTCCACTCTGGCCTTCCCTGTCTGCATCTGCCCTGATCAAACAAACTGAAGCGGCTCCCTTGGTACAAGACCTACTCTGCAAAGCAGCCCTTCCATTTCTGGGAGCAAGGCCACCTTCCCCGCTACATAGGTGCAGCGGTAGCTCCCTGCTATAAAGTACCTCTTCTCCCCTGCCATGGTTACCTGGACCATCATCAGTCCCCTTCATTGGCATTTCGGGTCTGTGAGTGAGATAATAGGACCGGTGAATTTCTGGCTTGTCTTGGGTGGAAGCTTAAAATTCAGAAGCTTCAGGTGGCTGTGAGTGGAAGCCTGAAGCTCAGAATAAAAGAGTAGGAGGGACAGAGTCCAAGGATCAGTGACCAGGAGTGAATGAAGAGCACCCTGCTGTGCCCACCCAGGCTCTGTGGCTCTATTCCGCCTTATTGATATATCCCTTGAAGGCTCAATATCTGCCCAACGAGCCCTTCATTTTGCTGAATCATATGTAGATGCTTTTCTATCTTTTGATTCAGAAATCATCTGAAAGGACAGGCTGTTTTGTTATCACTCCGTGGCTGTTATTACTTCCATGTCACGTCTGAATCCCTTTGCATGACCTATGAGATCTCTCATGACCTCTTGCCCCTCACTTCTGGATCTTTCCTTCTCCCCACTCACCTTTTACCCTACTCTGTATGCCTTAGGCACCAGCTGTATTCAAATTCCACCTCATATGGCTTATCAGCCACTTACTCAGGCTGTTCTTTTTCCAGACAATATTTTCACTGTCTTTCCTCTACAGCTTCGTTTTGCCCTTCAGATACAAGTCCAGGCCCCTTATGTCTCTCAGACTTGGACTGTTTAACTGGTGTCATCACATCACTTATTCCATATCCCGAACCCTGTTACTGCTCTGTTGACTGTATCAAAAATGGCCTCTTCATTTGGAAGAGACTAAGCTCTGTGACAGATGGATGGCATTTGTCTCCCCGTGGTTTTGCACTGAACCTAGGATATAGGAAGCACTACATATCTGCCCAAAGAACTAATGAATATATGCGGACTATTATTTAAGGGAAAGCAAGAAAGGCTGGTGTGGGCTATTAAACGTTTCCCGTGAAAAGGCTGTGTCTAATTGACCTCACTTCTCCTTCAGCTGGAATTTGTAAGTCCTTCCTTCATTTTATGAGAGCTGCACTTTCTGGTTTCAAAATGAGACTCATACTTTCAATATGACTCTTATTTAAGCCAAAGCTAAATGCACACGAATCAGTATAAAGATCATCTATATTTTGTGGACATGGGTGGCCCAGACACTCACAAGGAGATAAATAAATGTTTGAGGTGGGTCCTTCAATGATTTTTTTTTCAATGGATGCCAATTTGGCAAGCTTGACTGGACCCTACCAGTGTGAGGAACCATGATTTTGGTATGATGTTGGGGAATTTGTGGCTTCCATCTGCTGGTTATCTCACAAAATGTAGAGCTGAGAAAAATCACATACTGATTAAATCATAGAATCCCACACTTGGAAAGGACTTCATGAGATGATCGGGCCCGCCTCCTGAAGGTCAATGCATAAATCGTCTTGTGCAGATGGTTGTTTATACTATTTTTAAAGCTCTTTAAGGATGGAGATTACACAGCTTCCCTTGGTAGTCTGATCTTCATGGTCAAGAACTTCCCTTTTTAAAAAGCCTTGCTTCTCGCTGCAGTTTGGCTCGTTTCCTCTTTTTTGTCAGCTCTCAGTGAATTCCAGGAGTACAGCCTCCGCTGCTAATTATCCCTGGCCCACATCTCACACTACCCTCTTGACTAATTATTAAGAGCTATGCTGTTTCCCCTCCTAAGCGACACAGTCACAATCCCCCTCCCCTTTTGTAATTTAAATATCTTTGCTGAACAACCATCCTGTACCTCACTGTGTAAAACTAGTGGTAATTGGGCTTGTGTTCATGTCCTGATCAGCTGTCAATGAACACTGAATGCCCATTTACCTTGCTGTTTTAGACTGCAACATTTCCTTTTTGTTTCTCACGTGGATTTCGCTTTGTAATAAATCTCAAGCTGTTTCCTGTCAAACTGCTACATGAGTAATCCGTCTTATGTATGTTGGTTCCTTTCTCAGAAGTGCGTGTCCTGACCTCCAGAAAGTGAATAGTCAAATGGATTTGGCAACTGTGATAAAAAGAGCTTGGGTAGAAGAGACAATCATGGATCATCCAGGTAAGCCCAGTGTAGGCACAAATGCGAAGATGAAATAGAGGCGGGGGCGAGGAGGACCTGGCTCAGAGAGAAAGGATGAAAGCAGATGCTGGAGTGACACGCTTGAAGATGGACAGGCGGCCACAAACCAAGCCCTGCAGCCTCTTCACAGCTGGAAACGTGGACATTGAGTCCTTTGAATTTTGGAGATCAGGGCCCTGTTGCCACCTTGACTTCAGAAAGGGTGGGGTGGGGGAGACAGTTTGGCTGGCTTGTTCTTTTTCAGTTTTCCTTTTAGGACTAGACTTGAAACTAGGACTCAATGGCATGTTGGGCAAATTCTCTCCCATTGAATTTCATCCTTAGGCCTCTTCTTACCTTTTGAGATGGGGTCTCCAAGATGCCCACCCTGGCCTCGAAAGCATTCCTAGCTGATGCTGTTCTTGAATTTGTAATCCTCCTGCCTTAGCCTCCCTTTTAATGGCTGGAATGGCAGGCTTGTACTGCCAGATCCACCTTGATTTTGGCTGCTGATTTGGAGAATTTTAAGAGAGTAAATTAGTGTTATTTGAAAGGACAAAGTTGTTGGAAATCTGTTAAAGCCACAGGAAGAAACAAATGTCCATTCATGAAGAAACTATCTCTGCTTGTATTGACCTCAGAGTTTTTATTTTATAGACTTTTAGGACTATGACGGTTTGTTAGTTCTTTATTCCCACCCCACAAAGTTATAACAAAAGCAAAGGATGTATACTAGAAGATCAATAACCTCACTGTTTCTTATGGATTGTATAAAATGATTCTACTAGTAGACTTCACTTAAGAAAAGAGTTCTCTGTAAGGCCCATATGCTTCATGGAACCAGGAGAGGGGGATTAGAGGCTGTGCTCCTGGAATTCACTTTTCTGGGGCTTCCAGACTTAAGGCAGAACAACTAGGTGCTCTCAGAGGTGGCATTTGAGCCACTAGCCTGATTTTAAGGCTCCTTTCCTTTCTCCTCTATCACTCTGACCTTCTATGCCACTAGGCTGTGTCCCTAAAGAGAGTACAAAATTGAGAAGCATCAAATACAGTCCAGGGAGTTGTGTTACCATGAATGTGACTTCCTTGGGGTGGGGAAGAGCCTGTTTCTTAGAAATGCCTTGTTTTTTTCCCCCAGATGTCAAACAAAAATATTACATACATCAAAAAATAAAATTGCAATTGTTAGGAAAGTGAGAGGTATAACTCAAAAACATCTTGTGAGCAGGGAGAGTCAAGTGTTTTCCGACTTGGCAAAAACCTGTGATTTCTCTGAGGAAAAATCACTTCATAGGAGAAAGGATTCTAAATTAGTTTTCAACAGAGCATGGTTTGAAACCTGTGTCTGCCCTGTGGAAGTCTGTGTCATTGTGTTGCTCTTAAGTAGAACTTTATTACCTGTGCAATTTGATGTGTGAGGCAGGGAAGGACATAGCTTCACTTCTGTGCTATGCTTAACTCTCCATTCTGTCTGTCGGAAAGGGAAGAGCACAGTTTTATTTTTAACGTTACCTTTCACCACTCGTGTTTTCTAGGGGATGTATCCGTTTGTTGTCTCTCTCTCATCTTAAGCCAATCACCACAAATTCAGTCAAATAATAGCGAACAAATACCCAGTGGCTCTGCTAATTAGCTACCTTCCCTTTTTCAAAATCTGATAAATTTGTTTTATTTTTCCATCACTATTCAAATATAAAATTAAGATCCATTCATCTCCCCATCAGACTACACTCATTCATCCCTCTTACACATAGACTCTATGGTTCCCTCTCTATTGCTCCTAGCCAATCATTGAAAACCACCGTGGTGTGTAATCGTTCTTTGTTCTCACTTTCTTGTCTCTTCTTAGTCCATTTTAATACTTCTCGATAATCTGTTTATGACACAACAGAACCGTACACATATGCACACACACACCTTAAGTTCTTGTGTAGTAGGAATCAAAGTTCAGCTGGGTATCACTTCTTTTTGGTGTCCAAACAAGCCCACTGCTTCCTCAGCCAGGAACACTGCTCCTTGTTAGGTATTTACTCTTCAGAGCATTACACTACTTAGATGTTGAGCCAGAAACCCAAAATGCCTCTGCCTCATGGTACCCAGCACCCACTGCATCTCCTTAGCACTTTCCCTGCTTCTTCTGATTTCACCACTTTTACTTTCTCAGTTCAAGTCATTGTTTTTCACTGAGTTATTGAACTGCCTCCCAAACAACTGCTTGCCTCCCTTTTCCAAATTAACATTTCTTTTCCAAGAAAGAAAGAAAAGGAGAAAAGAAAGAAAGAAAAGAAAGAAGAAAGAAATAAGAAAGGAGGGAAGAAAGGATGAGACATTTTGGGTAAAAAACAGAAGCTATGAATGTAGGGTTGTAATATCTTGTATCTAAAATGGAACACAAAGCACCAAAGGTATTAGACTCAAGAAGCTGAAGATTATGTTTCTACTACATTATCCATTTCCTAGCTGACACCTACTTGGCCCAAATATTACATATTTAACTTATCATTATTTATAATCATAGTGGTTTTTTTCTTGCTAGCAGACAGAGGTATCCTTCAACTGTAGAACAAACTGACTTAGTGCAATAACATATACCTATGGAAAAAGAGTAATTTAGATATGTAAGAATTATGATGAATAAATATTTAAAAGCATGGAATGAATATTAAAACATTAAATATTTCCAAAAGGCAGTTAAAACATAGTACTCTACTGAGGATATAGGCCACTGGACAAGTACTTGCAACCCACACCTGAGTTCGTGGGTTTTATACTCAGAGGGGCAAAATAAACCAGCTAAAATTTAGGTAGAATTTCAAAACACATATGCTTTTTTAAATGTTATTTTGCTTATAGTACATACAGCGAGCCTAAACACAAATTCTTAAAGGAAGCCATCAACACTAATTTGAGAATCATTTTACTCCTGGAAGGGAAGAAAAGAGAAGAAGGATTGAATACCTGTTCTATCACTCAAATCTTTAACATTTGGATCACAAAAATACTAAGTTATCATACAGCATCATAAACATTTGTTTCATTTTCACTTTGTAATATTTCTTTGTACTTAAATTTTATTATTATTAAACTTAAAACACATACATTTTCTGCTATATATTATATCTATAGTTATTTTTCATTAACACTGGCTATGATTTAAATTACACAAAATAACAGTAATTGGTAATCCAAATTTGAGGGTGTTCTCTGTTTGAGGGTATTCATAGCCAAGAACGACCAGGTAAGTGGTTCTGTGCTTCTACAAGGAATCAAGCCTAGACATTAAGCAAAAACAAAAGTTACAGAAACTTTTAAAGTGTAACTAGAGGAACACACACCTGTTAGCCAGTAGCCTTAACATGTAACATTCTAAAACGCACAATCATAGATGCATGGTGCTTAGTGAGAAGCATTGCACTGGGAAATCAGTGTTCCTTTCATCCCTATGTGCAGATTGCTAGGAGTGCTCCCTGCTGTAATATTTCAGTTGCTCTACTTGGTTTTGAGGCCAAACCTTCAGAGCCCCTTGTTTTCAGGCTGTTGTGAGCTATCCTGGGCTGCTAAAGTAGGGACAGGCAAACTCACCCCTCTTGTCAGGTGCACACTCAGTTAGAGAGACGGCCCAGTGGGTGTAGTCACACCATGGAAATGGACAAAAGTTCAAATCAAGGTCTCCCCTGCCCTCCTGGGAGAGCAGGCTATTAGGTTGGATTCTAGCCTGCTGTTACTCATCCCCCACTCCTGGCTCACCCAGCTAGCGCCCCTCCACGTTCTGTTTCAGATCTGCCCCTGCTCTCAGCTTGATTGCTGCATACTTAGACAAATCACTATTTATCTTTTTCTTCCAGTCATCCATCGCTTCAGAAAACAATCTGCTTTCCATTTTCTACTCAAATCCCTGTCCTCAGAGGCAACCACTAACCTAACCCCAAACCACTGTGCGCTTTGGGCTATGCTTAAACTTTTGTATAAGTAGAATCACACTGTGCATGGTATTCTGTGTTTATTTTCTTTTTGTGACACAGTATTTGTTAGATTTATTGATGTTGCATGTGGGTTTTGCCCTGTAACATTTCATTGTGTGAGGAACGGACTTTTCTCTTTTCTACTGTTGTTAGATTTTGGGGTTGCTTTCAGGTTTTGGCTATAAAGAAAACCATGGAGAATGTCCTTGTTCAAATCTTTTGACTGTTGTTATATGTGTTGGGGGTTCTATTGCTGTGAAGAGACAACCATGACCATGGCAACTCTTATTTAATTGGGGCTGGTTTACATGCAGTTCAGAGTTCATTATCATCATGGCAGGAGGCATGACAGCATGCAGGCAGACATGGTGCTGGAGAAGACGCTGAGAGCTCTACATCTTGATCCACAGGCCACAGGAAAAAAACTGTGAGCCACTGGCCCTGGGCTTGAGCATCTAAGACTCCAAAGCCAGCCCCCAACAGTGACACACTTTCTCCAAGAAGGCCATACCTCCTGACAGTGCCACTCCCTATGGACCAAGCAGCCAAGCACATGAGTCTTATGGGGGCCATTCCCATTCAAACCACCACAGGAGGGGGGGCATGTGTCATGGTTTACCTGTGGTGGTTGGAAGACAACTTATAAGTGTTGGTTCTCTCCTCTTACCAGGTCTGTTCTGGGGATGACACTCTGGTCAGGCTTGGTAGCAAGTGCCTTTACCTGCTGAGCCATCTTGCCAGACCTTTTTTATGGTTACTTGTTTCCCCATTTCATCCATGTAACTTGATTCAAGCAGCCAGTATCTTTTTTTTTTTAATTTTTTTTTAATTTATTTATTTTTATCTCAATCACAGGTTAGGTACTTTGAATCCCAGGCGTAGCCCCCTCCCCCATTCCCTCCTACCCTCCCACTCCCTCCCTCATCTCCTTCTTCCCCGCCCCCTCCAAGTCCACCAACAGGGGAGGACCTCCTTCCCTTCCATCCAACCCCAGCTTATCCTGTCTCCTCAGGG
>CM053752.1:79982422-80020638 GCA_028658305.1 Pachyuromys duprasi | reverse complement strand
GGTTGGATGGCATTAGTCTTCAACTTGGTTCATTTACATCAATGTGAAACTGTTATATTTGGGATGGTGTCTGCCTTCTTACTGTGGTTTTAAAAACAGTAGACACTCATTTGTCCTTGCTTCCCTATTTACAAATTCACCTTCTCTCTGAAATATGTTTGTAGCCTCACAAGAACAACTCACAGTACTTCAATGGCTCTTTATGGGCATGGTAAAGTGGTGAAAATTTTGAGTCATCCAATACATTTATTTTCCCAGCTGAGCTCAAAAAGTAAAGCTCACGCTTTGTTGTTCGATTGTTTTATTGGTTATGTCTCTGCTTATGATGGTGCCCAAGCACAGTGCTGAAATGCTACTGTCTGTGTTCATGCTCCTAAGTGCAACAAGTGGCTGTGTTTGTGCATTCATGAAATGACTACTAATAGTTTGAAAAGCACCATGCTAGAACGCATTGTTCCATGATGGAAAGCTATGAACAGCGAAGTCCTGTTACTCAGGATCAAGAAACTGTCAAAACTTTGTTAGCAAGCTCTGGCTGCCTTGCATGTTTGAAAAGGTAATGCAACATGGCAAATGTTGAGAGTGAAGGTAAAGGAGGCATGCTCTACTATCAAGAAGCTGCAGAAGAAAAACTTTTTTTAAATACCTGCTAAGAGCTATGCAGGAAAAGGGTTATGTGGAAGAGCAGGTTTCAGTGGTGATGAAGCTGGCTTGTTTCCCAAGGAAATTGGCAAACAAACTTACACAAGGAAAATGGTATTTTAGTTGACAAAAATGTTATCAGAGACTTGTGAGAAATTAAATCTGCATTCCTGGTAGGAATAATAGTTCAGTATTTATGGCTTCTTTGTAGAGCACAGCTACCACATATAATAATTGACTGTGTTCTCTGTTTCTTTTGGTTTCCTTTCTACCTGGAGGGTATTAATTTGAATATTTATTTTATGTTCTTCTAATAAGCTAGGTTTTCTCTTTGCGGTACTTTTCCCACTGATTGCTTCATTGTTGTTTTTCCAGATACACAGATATAAACACAGATATATCTTGAGTAGATGTAGTTTCACTATATTATTTTTTTTATTGTGTACTTTCTCTTGTTAGGCAATGTTTTCTAACACTTTTAAAACAACATTAAATAGCAGTCAAAATAATGAGTATCTTTCCTTTGTTTGTGACTCTGTAGAGGATTCTTCCAGTGTTTCTCACTAACTGGAAACTTTAAACTAAAGCATAATCCCAGCACTTTGGAGACAGAGACAAAAGGAACAGAGAACCAAGGACATCCTCAGATACAGAGTTTGAGGCCAGCCTGGGCTACATGAGGCCAGCCTGGGCAACATGAGATCCTGACCTACAAGACAAGATCAAGAGCCAGGTTTTAAAATATGCAGACACCCAGTTGTTCAATTAAATCCAAATGTTGAAAAAATGATTTCCTTTGATAATTATTTCCCAGTTGTTACTTTTCATTTAGTATTTGACCTTTCCTTAAAGGGGGCAGAAGAGGGACCTCAGTCATTTGTCTATTCTGATGAATTTTCTGTTCAAAGGACTAGCAGAGTTAATTATTGGTCAATTTGTTTTCTGTCTCACTGTTTTGCTTTTTGACTTTATTAACACATTCATTTTATCTCTCAGTTCTTTTAATTATTTTCCCAGATCTCTGAAATTTCTTCTTGATCTATTTGTTTTAGGAGCTATCTAATATAATTTTTTTACTGCACAGGAACAAAGACTTTTTGAAGAGATGCTCATTTTATTTCCTGATGTCCTTAGAGAGCACAATGCAATGGCTGAGGTTTCTGTTTTGTTTTACTGTACGGGGGAAACTTTTGTATGTGTTGCATGTATTCTTGCAGATCATGCATCTTTCCATCAGAATCTATAGTTCAATCTAGACCTATAAAATTGTACTGGTAACCATTGCACATTTCTTTTGTTTCTTAACATTGGCTTCATCTTAGACCAGCGAGTGTATGACTGTGGTGTCTCAGACATTGTTTCCCAGAATTCGCACATAGTTTCAGCTTCATAAGTCAACGCTGTACAGTTAGATGCATAAATATTAATAACTAAGTTTTTATTGCAAATCATAGCATTTTAAAGTGCCCTCTTATCTTTTTCTTTCTTTTTCATTTTTCATTTGTGTGAAGCTAAGACTTCAACCTCTGTGTTATTTTCTACATACACATGACTAGTGATTTTGTATGTATTTTGTGACTTGTTGACTCATTTTCCATTGTACTTTAATTTGCTTCTGCATCTTAAGGACATATTTATTTTATTGGGTTTTGATCTTCTGCAGTCTTTTGGGCTTGACTCCTGTTGACCTTCGAACTGTTTTCCTCTTCTTTTTACCTCTAGTCATGTGCCAATATTCATCATAATCTAACCCCCTTTTTTCGTGTGAGTGTGTTCTGTGGCTCTGAAGTCTGTGACTTAACTATAACAAACACAAAGATGCTCTCCAGGGTTTGACATTATAAATCACATATACACATAGATTTTACATGGAGCCTATTAAATCACCTGTGGTTACACAGGTATGCAAGTCAGTAATTTACATGAAAGAGAACATGGTGTCCATCCATGAATTGTCTTGAGCTTCTTTAGCTAGAACTGGGGAAAACACTGTTTGTTGGCCCTGCCAGTTGGATGCCTTTACCATCCACACATGCATCCTCTATTTAACAAACAAGCGTGGGAACCGACAGAAACTCAGCTCTGAGGATATGATTGTGTAGTTTATGGGCCTCCCACCGTGTGATGTTTTGGAGGATAAAGTGATGGTTTGTGTTTTAGAGAAGCCAACAGACAAAGGCAGTTTCCCTTACTGAGCACTTATATGACAGCCATTTTAGAATCATTATCCCCCAGACCTCATTGTAAAGCAAATACAAAGAGTTGGAAAATGTAGATATGACAATGCTTAGATTGTTCTAATGTTATTTTTCACATGAGAAATTTATAACCAAAGGAGTTAAATGACTTCTCAAGATTCCCTTGCCAGCTCTAACCTCACTTAGATAACTGTAGTACCAAAGTTTCTAAGTCAGGGGAAATTTTCTATCACATATGATAAAATAATTGTGCCCTAAATTTATGCCAAATTCACAGCTGTAGATTGAATTATATAAGTAAATTACTAAATTGCAAACTTTGGAATTTATTAGTGGGTAAATCTACCACACTGCAGCTCTATAGAGAGGGGGGCTAGAAGCTGCCATTGTATTACATAGCAGAGGAAACTCTCAGGCACATCAACCAACATCAGGCTCAATCAGGACATTGGCCTTGGCAGAACTGGGAGAGTAGGTTATGGGGTATTGTGGAAAACCTCAGATGTAGGCTGTATCAGGTAGGCGAATACAGAAGTGGGTCAGAGGCAAGTGCCTAGATAAATATCCAGGTAGGGCACATGAGCACAAGCAGTTATGTATTGGGGTTTGCGTGTATAGACATAATATTGAACTTTGTGGCACATGACTTTCAAAAGTAGATGCAGCTATTTAGCCCCAGGAGAGATTTGATTTTTGAGTCAAATGCTACTTGATGACATTTTTATCAAGATGAAACATAAACAAATATTTTATATTACCAACTGACTGTTTAGTGTCCACTCAACACAGCAGCGTACTGCACAGTCATTCAAAACATGAAGTTGTTCATTTATTTATATTATATTTGAGGTATTGCTACGAGCTGAGGAAGAATGGGTTGTGTAAAAGGACGGACTTATAAAGAAAAAAGAGACGACAGTAATGAAGGATGAAAATTTTATTTAAATCTATCTTTGATACATTGAAAGCTGAGAGCATTTATGATAAAAAATTTAAGCAAGAAGTTCTCTCTCCAGGTTCACCACTATGGTTACCAGGGGGTCATGCCTTCTGTTGTTACAATTTACAACTTAAATCACAGAATAATCTCAATGCTCCACAAACAGCATGGGAACTTTAAAACGAGAAGAAGACACAAGAACCTAGCCCCTTTACACGGTGGAGTTGTTATTTTATTAACGTCCTGGAAATAACTTTATTTCACTTACAATCTTTTGGCTACACAATACTAAAGGGAAATATATTCATCTGGATGCAGAGCAATATAGCTTCCGAATACAGCTCTTAAATGTACATCCCAAGTGACTGGCAGGAGATGCTGTGAAGAGGGTTGTGAATGGGGGAATATCTATTTCCTATGGAAAGAAAGAAGGAGCTGTTAAGAATAATTATAATAGCCAGATGATATAACTCATTTATTCAGGAGACATTTCAAGGTCATTTAGTAAAAATTGTTTATCACTCTCTTTATCACTAAATTCCTCAGCATTTTAATTTAAATTTATTTTCATTTAAGGATGATTTATTTAAAATGTATCAAAAAGTATTTGTAAATAAGTATAAAAATTAAAATCTGTCAATAAGTGACATTTTGATTGATTTTTTTTATTGCTGTCTTTCTTTTTGTTTTTGTTTTCTTTTTTTACTGGAGACCAAGTCAAGGACCCTGAATATGCTAGGCAAGCAGTGAATACATTAAGCTACAGGCACAGGGCTGTGCTTCTAAGTTGAGTAAATAACACCACATACACTTACATTAACATGTGTGTTAAATTTACAGCAATTTTAATGTGATATTAATGTATAACAACTTAATTCTTCTCCATATTTCATTCTTGTTGATTTTCCTGGTGCTTTGTCTATCATAGACACCTAGTAAATGCTTGGTGTCTATGATAAATAAGTGTATAGAGACGTCAATGGAAAAGTTAAATATGATTGTGTTCCTTTAAGTGACTTTGACATTTACCATTTTTATTACATAAGACTTCTGCACACAGGAACAGCTTGTGGCTGTATAACCTACATTTATGCAAGTTCCAATAGATTTCAAAATTAACTAAAAAGCACTTACTTGTCGGTGATTTTGGTTTGAATCAGCCAGTTGATGAAGTCCCTGGTGGCAAGATTATCAAGAATTGTGTTCATTTCATCAGAGAAGGAACCGTCTGCGTGTCTGCGGCCAAGTTCCTCAGCAATGACTTCTGGGAAGCTAAGAAAAGGAGGGTTGAAGTCAGTGCTTGACTGACTTCATTTATTATCTTAAATAAATTCTTGGGAATTGCTGATCATTGGTGATGTGTGTGAGAGCTGTAGGGAAAAACCTTTGAGGGCTTCAATAAAAACCCTCAAACAAGCCCACACAAAGTGGAAACTAATAAACGGTAGGGGGTTTTGGATCTCTGTCTTAAAACCAAGTGTCTGTAGCTTCACGCCTTTTTCAATAAAACATGTCACCTTAAAGACAACACAGACACCATTATTTAAAAACTAATAATTTTTCTGAAACTCAGTACAAATACATCTTGCTCCGTAAAGCCTTGCAAACTTCAGTTGTAGAGAATTAAAACTTCATCTATGCCGCTGTTTGTTTGTTTTTGTTTTCCCACTCATTTGCCACAGTGGGATCTTAGGTATATGTTGCCATAGATATCCATCAAGTTGCACCCTGGGTTTTGTAGGCATGAAGGTTATTGCTTACAAGTCAGCCTCCATACTGGTTCCTTCTCATTTCAATCTTTCTCAGCAAGCATGTTTTAACTGCTTAAAAATCGGAGTTGAATGTAAATTTTCTTCCATTTCTAATGCAAATCAAAATGGTCTGAAGAAAGTGAGATGGTTTAGGAGTATGTGTGATTAAGACCTGAGCAAGCAACTAAAGAACTTGGTCTCACTTTTCACCTTGAACATTGTATGGCTATCTATAGGATGGCCCCATAAAAGCTGAGATGTGGTTAATGTCTTTACAGGTTTCAATTTTTATTAACACACGAATACAAGTTGAACAAATACATAACTTCAAGTCAGGCTATGACCCTTTTATTAAATATTGATATGGTTTTAAGTTTTGTTTTGTTTATAATTTTCATAGGATAGTCTCCTCCCCCTCTTTCCCCCCATCTAGAAAAGAATCAGATAGGAAGCACCAGACTTACTCTCGCCTTCCCCGGCCTTTCACCAGCCAAGCGATGAATTCCTTTGCTGCCTGGCCCTCCAAGTAAGAACTCACATCACTGGTAAAGGTCCCTTCCGCATGCCTCTCAAATTCATCGTGACGTTTGGCAATGTTGTTCCTGTAAGAAATGTGGGCATTACATTGAAGCTTGTGGCTTTAGCAATGTGTTTCTCCCTGATAAGCAGTGGGACCCTCAGGCCCAGGACTGAGTGGAGAGAAGGCTGAGGAGCTTGGGAGGTGAGGTGGTTACAAGTTTATTTTGAAGTTATGTTCATGATCTGGATTGAAAATTAGTGGGGAAAGGCTGACGGCATTTAAAAAGACACTAAGAAGTCCCTTCCTTTGCCAGGGTGCCATAGCCACTTTCTCTGCTTCCTCGTGTCACTGGCTGTTAAAACTTCATTCAGGTTTGACTTTATTCTCTGTCCATAGGCTGTCCACTAGGTCATACCACTCACACTCACAGTCAGAGTAGGTGCTTTGTTAACATTGAGTCAGAGTTAGTTAACTGATTCGAGGGAAAGCAAAGGCTCACCTTGAGTTATTATGAGAAGAACCACATGATAATGAGTTAAGGAAAGTACATGATCTGGTCGGAGAGAGGCAGAGGCGAGCTCTTATCAGCTGCCTGTGCAGAGGGCCGGGCAGGGGTGGGGGGTTGGGGGAAGATGGAATGAGCTGCCTGCAGCCCTGTGCGGTGCACCGCCTTTGGAAGGTTCATCTTAAGCAGACAACAAATAGCGGAGGTCATGGTTTGCCTTGTGCTAGTTTGCCACGTGGCATCACTCCCACTCTAAAGGATCAGAACAATTGTTTCCAAATCTTTAAATCTGTGTTTACTTGTAGCGCAGATGCCTTAATTCTAGTCATTGCCAGGGACACCATCAACCTCCAGGTCTGCTCTGACCATGATGGCTATCTTCCATGCTGCTGGACCCTCCACTAGCAGGTCATCTGAGCACATCTCCTCTTCTCATCCCTTCTTCCTCCTTTTCCCTTCCACCCAGACACATCTATGTCCTTTTCCTGATTTTTAGATTTCTTCAGCTACTTGGTATGCATAACTCCCTTTCCCTTATGGGCTATCCTCCAAAGAAATTGTGAAATTCCACCATCTCTGTGAAACTCTTGTGGATAATTTTCTCCAGTAGCCTAGAAGTAGCAAAGCCCCCAACACTCTTTAAACAAAATCCAACATTAAAATGTATGCCTTATGATGGGTTTGTGTTCTTGTTTGCCGCCTTCTTTCTTTACGCTGTGCAGCTAGCTAGGCTGTAATTTTAAATGCATGTCTTGGATTTTATTTTACAAGAGAAAGAATGCATCTATTTTTGTAATTTACCAATGATCAGCTCTGCTAGGGAATAATCTTAATGCGATCACAGTGATTGACTTGAACCCTGCAAAGGCATGTTAAATTTGCTCTAAGTTTTAGTAAAAATTAAATTCCCAACCTAGGCCCCAAAACTCAGTTTCCAACTTTAAGGTAAAATGGATGAGAAGAAATCTGTTTGTTTAAAATAATAAAAGTCTGTGTCACCTTGGTGTTGCGGGTAAGGCATTTGAGGAAGTGAAACCTGAGAGAGCTGAAATGAAGGGCATCATGCCCAACCTCAAAAACATCTGCTTCTGTTGCTCTCCTTGTGGAGCTCCTGTCCCCTCCAGGTCTTTCATCTCCCCCTTCTTTCGTAAGATTCTCTACTCTGCCCATAGTTTGGCTATGAGTCTCAGCATCTACTTTAATACCCTGCTGGGTAGAGTCTTTCAGAGGCCCTCTGTGGTAGGCTCCTGTCCTGTTCCCTATTTTCTCCCTCTTCCCATGTCTATCCCGTTTGTCTTTCTGAATGAGGATTGAGCATCTTACTCAAGATCCTCCTTCTTGCTTACCTTCTTTAGGTGTATAGATTTTAGTATGTTTATCCTATATTTCATGTCTAATAGCCACTTACAAGTGAGTATATACCATGTGTGTCTTTCTGCTTCTGGGAACCTCACTCAGGATGATCTTTTTTAGTTCCCACCATTTGCCTGCTGAGACTAATACTCCAACCAAAGCCCATGCATGGAGATAACCTAGAACCCCTGCACAGATGTAGCCTGTTATAGCTCCGTCTCCAAGTGGGTTCTCTAGTAATGGGAACTGGGACTATCTCTGACATGAACTCAGTGGCCTGCTCTTTGATCACTTTCCCCTGAGGGGGAAGCAGCCTACCAAGCCACAGAGGAAGACAATGCAGCCAGTCCTGATGAGACCTGATAGGCTAGAGTCAGATGGAAGGGGAGGAGGACCTCCCCTATCAGTGGACTGGGGGTGGGGGTAGGTGGGTCTTGGGAGAAGAGGGAGAGAGGGTGAGATTGGGAGGGATTGAGGGTGGGGGCTACAGCTGGGATACAAAATGAGTAAATTGTAATAAATACAAAATAAATAAATTTCAAACAAACAAACAAACATCCAGACTGAATAAACCTATTTGATGAGCCTGATAGCCTAGGGGAGTCAGGAGAATTTCTTGATACCATTTGCCTACAACATGGGGAACAAATTTAGATATTTACCTGTTCCTCTTGGTGTTCATCAACCACTGCACAAAGTCTTGAGCACGCCGGGAGTCCAGGTATTTGCTGTAGTCGCTGGTGAATGTGCCCTGTGAGTGGCGTTTGTCTTCATTTATCTGATCAGGGTCCTCCAGAGGTTCTGTCTGGGAAACTGGGACCAACCTGAGAGCAACATTGATTAAGCAGCATCAGTAATATCGTAGGAGCAAGTACTCTGAGGGTAAATACTTCAGTTAAATACTGCACTACGTACCCTACAGACAGGCTTATTGCGAAGATCCCTCACTATGAAATAGAAGGCGCCATACAGTGGTGAACCTGGTGTTTCTGTAAACGCCTAACAGTGGTGCACACCCTTCCTAATGCTCGACCGTTTAATACAGTTCCTCCTATTGTGGTGCACCCCCAACTATAAAATTATTCCATCGCTACTCTGTAACTGTAATTTTGCTACAGTTGTGAATCATGATGTAAATATCTGATATACAGGATATGGGGTTGTGACCCACAGGTTGAGAACCGCTGCTGTACAGCACCCTGCGCTGCTCATGGGGATGGGAAGATGTTCATGGGAATAAGATGCTCCTTCTGAATTTCAGCAACATGTTTCTTAAATGTTTTCTGGAACAGGAAATAAATCTTTTCAAGTAATTAATCTACTCATGATTATGCTAATATGACAGAGGAGAACAGTGACTTGAATATTTTAAAACTTTAAGAATCCCAAATCACTTGTTTGGGCAGCAGATCTATGGCCCCAATTTTGTCTTGCACATACTAATGTTAAAAAAAAAAAAAGCTCAATTACTTAGTTATACAGTAGCTAAAGATTGGAGAAAGGGACAAAAAACACCATCTGCTAATTTGAAAATTCCTGGTGGATATTCCTATGTAACTGGTTGGCATGATAACTATACAAGAATATCAATGTAATAACCATAAATGCTATACTATTTTTACCTGTCAAATTAAAATTATTAAACACCAGAGAGGATGGAATATTTCCTTACTACTCAGGGGAAAGGGCATGAACTTCCACAGCTTTTATGAAGGGGCAAATCAGCAAGATTTTAGTGCAAATTCTGGTTTAAACTCACTCAAAGCCTTTGGACACAACAGTCCCATTGCTGAAAACACACCCCAGAAAGTATTAAGAAATGTGGGTCAAAATGCATGTAAACACACCCACTAAAAGGGGAATGTCTAAATCAGTATTGTATACTGATGAAGCCAAAAGCACGCAACTCTTACACAACATATATGTAATGAATATTATAATAATAATAAGTTAACAATATAATTTCAAGAGAAAAACATAATCCACGGCCATAAAAGCAGAGAGATATTTGTATTATAGTTTATACAGGGAATGGGGAGAGGATAGGAGGGAAGAAAGGGAAACTATGACAATGCTATTTCAGTTAAAAACTGACTTAAACGTTTTTTTTCTGTTTAAGTCCAAGTTATAACACACCATCTTTACATACTTTGAATTGTGTTCTTTGAGCAGTAGAAATTTGAGCCTTAAAAATTTGGCCTATAATGATTTTTATAATTAGCAAAAAAAATGTTTTTAAAGGCATAAAAAGGAACTTGAATTGAAATAGAGCAGTGTACTTTTTTGTTAGTACATGAGCAATGAATGGATAGACTATCATCTGAAGAACCCAAAGGATTAGTTTCCACTTACATGGTTTTAATTCTAGCCACCTGTTTGTTGGTGAATATATGCCTTGATTTATATTACACTTTATCACCACTGTGTTTCAGAACTGTGCAGCAGGGGTACCCCTCCAAACCACTGAGACCCTTCTCACCAATCACAGTTCTCACAAACTTGACTCTAACCATGGTGACAGGCTAGTTAGAGTCCACTGGTTGGTACCTGGGTTTCTCCTCCGTGTCTTGAATCGGATGCTGCCAGCTGCCTTGCACCAGCATTATCAACAATCCAGCCACAATGTAAATGCTCTTCATTTTTTTTCTGCCTGATGAAACAGAGTTCGGTGGGAGGGGTAGAGGAATGATGGGGGAGGAGGCGGTCCAAATGAGCTCAATTATGACTAAGTACATATTATATACAGATAAAGGTAATCCTGTCAATTTCATTCTGCTCATTTTTCCAATTCCACTTCAATTTCAAGTAGAATATACCTCCCCCCATGAATTTTGATGAGCAAAAAAAAATAATAACACAAAGGATGTACTCTACTATTAGGCTTTTTTCATTAATGTAGGACACTCCTGGTAATGTTTAGAAGGCTCATTTCAAGACTTGAAATAAAAGTGTCCACAATAAACATTTAAAATACCCTTTGTGGATGATATGCTGCATATGGTTAGCCTGAGCGGCACCTTATCCATAACACCACCCCCTTCGCTATCAGTCTGGCTTTCAATTAATCGTCCTTCACTTCCAAGCATTTACATTATACTGCATTTCAACCATCTTAAAGCCGCCTCGGGCTACAACTTGGCATACCAGCTGTCGGTTCAGATGTATTATTCATTTATATTTTAAATAGTGTAACTTGGTCTAGACTTTGTAATTATAAAGCGGCCAACAGATTTGAGGTATTTTAGGGTGCTTTGACCTGTTCTAAATTAAAGGGAAAAAATCATTTTTAAAGACAAGCAATTTGCAATAAGAACTAACGCTCCTGGCAACTTGAACAATCACAACTAAGAAATTAAAGATTAGTATCCTAGGGAAAATTAGTGCTTGCTTTTGAAGTCCCAGAAGTCCCTAGGTTGTCTGGTAATTAGACTCAGTCTAGGAAATGACATTTCCTATTAATGACACTGTAGGTCTAACTGCAGCATACACCTGGTTTCTTGTCTGTCAAAAACGGATACCCTGTGAAACCATAAGATACCAGGGGTGTGATGTGAAGGGTGGAGGCCCACACAAATGGGGACCAGGATATCTCTCTAGAGGGAGTTTTTCTGTTTTCTGAATTGAAACCCTGAGTCCACTATGTGTCAAGGCTCCTCTCTGCAACTTTCCAGCTCTAATGTTTTGTTTTTATGAAATGGGAATTTCAGCCCAAGTTTCATTATGTTTCTCCATAAATAAATTAAATGAGTATTTTTAGCAAATGACATTTGGTTTGGAATAAGAGTTTTACAAATATTATCATTTTAAAACATCAATCTTTTTTTAAACATCTCAGCCATATTTACTATCAGTCTTTGGCAGTAAAATAGAGACTCTCATACCTGGACTTGATCATTTCTGAAATAATACAGACTCACAGATGAACTGGCCAGTCAGACAAAGCAACACATTAGGACTTACGCATTCATTCTTCTTGATCATCAAATGGCTACTTTGACTATGATTCCGTTTAGCTAGTTGGCAAATGATTGGAAGCAAGGTCATATTTTCAGGTTATGTTTGATCATCCCTCTCACTGGCAATATCTTTATTATAATAGTCAAAGGTTAAAGCAAGCATTTCCTTTTACAAATATAATGCTATTGGGAAGCCTCTTGTAAAAGACTAAACAATGCCAACTCAATCTTAAATAAATCCTTCAACCCGAGGTCGCTGACGGTTTTGTGATGTCACTGGTCATGTCTATAAAGGGTAGACTTAGAACAGGTGACTCTAACCGAGCACGTGTCTTCTAATGCAACTCAGAGAGCTCTCAGGATTTACCTCATTTTCCTTTACTTGTTAACAAAATCATGAGAAATAAAATAATTAACCTGTTGCCTTAATACTATTGTTGAGAATTAAAATATTACTTTAGCATAAAATTTTACTTCTCTCTTCTTTTAGCTAGTGTAAAGAAAAAGAATGACATTTTTGAAAAAAGAAAAAACAAAGAAAAATACCAAAATTTTCCAATCAAAATGAAAAGAAAACCATAGCCACAGCACTACTCCTTGTGTAGAAAGCCTTGGAAAATTACCCTTAGGGAAAAAAAGAGATTATATTATTTTCCTAAAATATATTGGTGTTGTAGAGTGCCCAAACACTTTCTGCTTTCTTATCTCCTTTAATGGGTCCCTAGACCAGCCGTTCTCAACCTTCCTAATGCTGCTGACCTTGAATGCAGCGCTTCGTGTGTTGTGACCCCCAAGCATAAAATTATTTTCACAGCTACATCATAACTGTAATTTTGCGACTGTCATGAATCATAATAGATCTAATATGCTACACCTGTGAAAGTGGTCATGACCCACAGGTTGAGAAACGACTACTCTAGAACTTATTGAAACACAATGTTGACTCCATTGCTGGCATTTGTGAACGAGACTTTTTCTTTTCTTTTCTTTTCTTTTCTTTTACGTTAAGTAGGCACTTAAGAATATCTGATTTATCTTTCTAAAGAGAGGTACAAAATTTCATTCCAGATGTAGATTTTAGTCCTCAGTTTATGGTAAATAACTCGATATATGGTAAACAGTTTGTGACTCATATAAAGAAACCCTCACTTATCAATGGTGCCTGTTTTGGTTTTTTGGGTTTTTTTTTTTGTTTTTGCTTCAAGGATCCTCCCTTTTGTTTATAAATGGTTGATGTATAGGCCTTGATACTTTGAAACGTTTATTAGAAATATGGGTATTTGATGGAAGATATTGAATATCTTCTTTTAGAAAACAAGAGCTTTAAAAAAAGCTTTTAATTAAAAAAGAAAGACTGCGGTTATAGTCTCTGTAATGGACACTTTTCTTGTGAAATTAGAAAGCCCCTTCTGTTCAAAGTAGTATGCGCATCTATCTAGTCAAAGAAAAAATATTTGTTTTTCAGAGTGTTTGCTTATTTGTACATGCTGTTCACATTGTAACAAGTGCAGTGATCTGAATCTTTATTTTTCTTTCTATTTTATAACTGCCTTATATTATTTCTCTAGGTAATTTGCAAATTCATTTTGTTAAAGAAGCCATACATCTAGTCAATAAGATTTTAATCTAAATTGTGTTCTTCATATCCTACCAATAAAGTGAAAGATGAAAAAAAAACAATATCTTAACACATAATACTTTAGAATACTTAACTGCCTAGCCCTGTCCACACACGCCCGGCTACGCAGTGTACCTCTTACCTGGTAAGACCGAGCTGAGAGCAGGTGCAGACACAGCGAACCCGCTTGGGAACTTCGGATGTGGATGTGCTCCTCGCCCAAGCTCTGCACTTCTGCGCTGGGGTGTTTTGCTTTTATATCTTCTCCAGGCTGTTTAGCTTCGCAGATATTATGCTGACAATATAAATTTGTCATCTGTAAATAATGGGGTTTTGTTCAAATGATTTCACTCGCCCACTCACTTTGCTCATCTGCATTCTATGCTGATACCGGGTTGAGACCTCAGAGACCCGGAAACTTTCTATTTACTTTTGTGCCTTTCTGTTTGGGAATGGAAAGGGCAATTTGGATACCCACCCTCCCATCTCGATCAGGCGTGAAAAACCACTTCAGTTCTCTGAAGTGAATTTTGACGTCAAATGGCCCTAGTCTCATTTGAGGGTCATGTCCCTTGACTTGCTATTTACCATCCTGAGTTCCTGAATAACGGATTGATCATTCATCCAGTCAAACGAATCACTCACCCCATACACACATATCAATAAGCCGCTCATCCACATTGTATGGGATACATTTGTATTCTTTATATGGGGAGTTTTAAAATGTTGATTAAAATGCAATGTACACCATAGTAATCAGACACAGGAGAATGCCAAAGGGGAACACTCAAGGTGAGTGATGTTGCTAGCAAAGGGTCTGGTATTTTTCATCTTGTGAAAAAGTTTTAAATATAGTTTTACTGAGAAGGGGCGGAACATCAGAATACAAAAGAAACACGTGTGTGTGAATTATTGAGGTGCATGCTGTTGCGTTTTAAAAATTCCAGCACCTACGTAGGTCCTCACTAATTTCAACACATAGCAGACACAGTCCTGGTCATTTCAACAGAAGGAAATAGCAGACAGAAAATAACCAAGGTTGCACTAATGGACAGTATGAAACTCCTGTGATCATAAGTAGATTTCTTCCTACTACCATCAATAGGCTGTATGACCTTGGTCAAACCATACATTTTCTTTGTGGCTTTATTGCTGATTTGTGAGAAGACAGCACTGGTTAAGTATTTGTTTAAAATGAAACTCGCATTCTATTTCCGAACTAAATCTTGGTGTCCAAATATATCAACTCCATGGTATAATTGATAACTTATATGGAAACAGACCATCGAAGCAACAAGAGGAGGACTCTGAATGGACTTAATTCTTCAATAAGCACATTAAACTAACTGGTGGAACTAGAGCTACATTAATAAGTATGTCAGTTGGGAGACCCCAAGAGGGGTTTTGTACTAATCACTATTGAGGACTATAAAGCCCTGATACCCAGAGTGAGATCCAAGGATCAGCAACTGAGACCTTATGAAAAATGGAAAATCTCATGGCTCAGATCTTATTTACAGAATCAGAATCTGCATTTTTATCAAGCTCCTCCCCCAACCAGAAAATCTATGGAAAGCACAGCTAAATAAATTATCCACTTCACTTTCTCATTGCTGCTGGTGGTGTTTTGACCCAAGAACAGCATTTGGCAGAACCAGCAGATGGGGTGAAAGAGCAGAGAAAGGTGTCCACCTTCCAGTCTGGCAGAAGTAACCCAAATGTGCTGATAAGCTTGAAAGTGTGGACAGGCTCAGAGTAGGATTAAATTGGTCTTTATGACTACAACCTTCAGGACTGGAACTGCCAGACTCTTACTAAGTGCTTTCTCATGTCCAGTTCCCTTTCATCCTGTTGTCCATTTTCCTCCTCCTTTTTCTCATCTCCCATTTTCTCCCTCTCTCTTCTTCCTTTTCAGATATTACCAGCTTGTGAAGCATCCCTAAGCAGGGAGTTCTGCAGATGATGTCTAAGATGTCTAAAAGCCATAACTATAACATCAGAATATTTGTAAAACCTTCTCTCAGTATCTCACCACACAGCACTTCTCTTCATCTTACTTGCCTTCCACTATGTTAGAAGTAACTATTCCCATTTTTTTTTCGGGAAAATTTTTTTTAATTCTACCTCCTGCCTACTAATCCTGGCTATTGCAGGCAAGGGCATCATGAAGATAATCCTTCTGATATTCCAGGAGCATTCTGTATAATACATTTCTCTTTCCCCATATGCTCAGAGGAGCAAATCAACTTCTTAATAGGCACTGTGTTATGAGACAGTATGGGTGCTAAGATAATCATTAAATTTAGTTTGAATGTACAGATCCAATGGTAGTTTTAACATCAGCTTCTATTTGGCCTTCAATTCCCAGCACTGCAGTTGTTCAATTATTTAGCGCTGAGGCAGGGAAACTGGTAGGGATGTATGTATAAGATTGATTTTTTAAAGTTTGTCTTGAAGCAGAGTAGTTGTATGTTGGGGTGGGGAGACGTGTTGCCTAGAGTTGTTCTATTGGGGATAGCATGGAATGCTTTTGGTTTCCACTAGTGTTGTGCAATTGATAGATATGATTTGCCTTCCTGAAAGATTGATTTCACTTATCTGTAATAAAATAAATAATTATGTTATGACATATAACAAAAGATTTTTAGACTAGTGTTTAAGGCAAAACAAGGTGCATAACCAGGAAAATTTGGTTGTTCTTTCTGAGGCTTAGGATAAATTAGACAATTTCCATGTATTGTCAACCTGTGTACCTATGTAGGCCCTATTGCTTAGAAGGCCCAATGCTTGCCTTAATTCCTCTGTCTTACTGTCTTGAGATATTTATTAACAAGGCTCTACATTCTAATTTTGTACAAATTTTATATAGCTGGTCCTGCTGAGGAGTTCACTTGGCCAGATGTCATATAGGGTGTGAGGTTGCTGTACATTGATTTCTGACAGCTCTAGAGGATATTGAGACTGAGATGTTTGGGAATTATTCATAGTGCATTCTAGAAGAAGTATACAGGGAGGGGTTATAATGTATAGTTCACAGAGTGCACTGTGTTATGACCCCTCTTTGGAGGACGTGGTAATGGTTATTTATCAGTACAGAAAGACACCAAGATAGGTTGTTAATTGAAAAAGACAGAAGTATTGAACTCATAATTACTCATAATTGTATTAAAATTGAAATAATGCACAAGCAAACGATAAAAGTTTACCTAACTGTAGGACACAGCATGGAGCCCTGTGGTAGTCAATAGTAGAGCACAAGAAAATATCCTCAAAAGACATCTGGTATCTAGTTCAAATGGTTATACAAAACAACAAAACATTTAACTTAAAAGAAATAATATTACAACCACCTTCGGAAGAGGAAGGCTTGTAGTAAATGTCCAAAGAAGTGTTTTTTTTTTATCTTAGTCATGAATTAAAAAATAAATGAAACACCCATTGGAAAGAGAAAGACTCGATAAACTGGAACATAGAATTATACACACAACTGAATACTATTCAAAAACAAACGGACAGCAACGGACACCTACATTGATCAAGGCAAATTATACAGACAATTTGTGTCTTAAAAGAAGCCAGATGCACAAAAACAAGCATCATCCTGCATGGATCCAGATACACAACTTCAAAGACAGGCAAAACCCAAGGCCAAATAGCCCAAATTGTGGCTATTTCTTGGAAGAGGTCAGAAGAAATTGCCTTCCATAGAACTTTATGGTAAGAGAAAAAAAAAACCTTATTGCAATAATTATCAAAAGATCCAAGCCAAAATCAGTGATTTCAATTTTTGTAAATTTTGCATATATGTGTATGTAAAAATGTATATATATATGTATGTATGTATAAAGGTGTGTGAAGGTTAGGTGGAAGCGTAGATAACATCACAGGCAACACTGGTAATGTTCAGATTGGTGATGAACATATGGGTTATATTATGTGGATCTGCTTACATGGCATATGCATGACATTTTCCATACCAGGCAGTTAAAATGAAACTATGATATATGCTTGTTAGGAGTAGAATATTAGCAACAATTCACCAATTGTTTTGGAAATTGAGAGTTTGCTCAGTATCAGTTATTGAGTAGAAATGAGGTAAAATCTGTGACGTCCAGAGCCATAGGGTGGCAAAGAGCCCTTTGCGGGTTAGAATACTCTTCTCCTGAAGAACAGTTTTGTCAAAATAAGTGTAAGCCTTAAAAAAAAATCCATTTAATGTGCAATGTTTGAGAGAAATGTTTCTGTCAACTGGCTTTTATTTTTGGCTTTGAAGATTTAAGAAAAGGTTGAAGGCCATAGGAAAACAATGAAAAATTTTAAAATCAGTTTGTAGAATGTAATGGTAAGATGCCCTACACATCTTTGTCAGTGACCTGATGAGCTGAGGGATGCCAGGACGGCGAAGGAAGGGCTTCTGGAGGTTTCTAAGTGAGCCAGAGGGTGTGAAAAATACCCTTCCTGAGAGGTATTTAAGAATCAGTTCATGACCATCCATCTGGAAAGATTTGGAGGATGCCTGTGGGGGAGGGGAGACCCTCTAATGAAATGGATGGACAGTTTTCTTGCCCTGAGGCTCTGAGACCCTGTAGACAACTTACTTACAAGTCTGTGCAGAGGACCGTGTGGCATCACGGCTTAACAGTCGTTGGTTTTATCTTTTGTAAGATCCCTTGTATAATGAGATGTTTAAAATTGTTCTAAGTTTCAGTTGTTATTTTTATTCGTAAAGGGAACAAGAAAGAGAGAAAACAAAATCACATTTGTACAAAAGAATCTTATCTCATAATGTATAAGCAGAATATATATTTATGTGTATAAATACATATATATCATTGAATACATGTGCTATGCTACTATTTTTTGCATATTGTAGCTATAAAAAAACAAACCATATGTCATTACATTTATCCAACCTCTTGCTCATCTGGAAAGATTTTTTTTTCCTTCAAGCTTCTAAGAGGCTTTAATGTGAACCAATTAAAACATTGTCATTTTTCAAAGTCTTCTCAGAAAGGAAGTAACTTCAGCCATTAGAAATTTAACATTTGAGATCTGAATACTGAAAAAATGCAGGAAATGGAAAATGAAGTCATCAACACTGTTGTCTATTCATTGCTCTTTGTAATCAGCTTTGCCCCCGCCTGGGACTTGTTCAGCATTGCCAAGTCACGTGTAATCAGATGGGTTGTGAAGATAGGCCCAGCTTTCTGGTGCCACTGAAGTGATAAAACTATGAAGGGCCGGTATAAAGCTATGGAGCCCATTCCCTGGTTTTAAATAGAGCTCTGTTTATTTTAGTTCAATGTATCATTCAGGTTATTTTTATTTTTTCAAACATGAAAAATGATTTTGTATGTTTTCATTTCACAATAAACTGCTAAAGTCATTTGTTTTGTGGTCAAGGTCATGTCTCTGACTGAAGTTCTCTAGTCCTGGTCATCTATGGCTGAAGGTTCCCTTGAAAGGTCCCCTCTTTGCTGCTTTGTTGCTTTGCTGCAGGGAATAAATACACCACTACTTCACTCCTGTTTCAGTGAAAATCCCTTTCCACTTTAATCAAAATCTTTTTCTGTTGATGGGTCACAATAGAATATGAACTATTGGCTTTTCTAAAGTTGAAGAGAGACTCTTTTGCTTTATCATCTACCTGGTCTGTGTTCACCATAAGGCATCCTTTACCATCAGGCAGTCAATAAGAAATCAATGACTATGACTACTACTTTTCTGGACCCCTTTGTCACAGCTTCTAGGCATAAAGCACGACAAAAAAAATTGCTAGAGTGAATAACTGAACGTATGGTTTGACTTCTCAATTTATACCTACCATTCTATTGTTCTCAAAAAGTGTGTCATATAGGACAGCTGAAATTGAAAAAAAATGATTAAATAAAAATGATAAATTCAAAAGTATATTTGAGTGAATATCTTGGTGCAAAATATGAAATTCATTCTAGTGAGTAGCCTATAATACCAAGACAGTAAATTCATTGAATTTATTTTAGCTTTTTACCTGAATTAATATGGACACACAAATGTAGACCAGGTCTTTTAAAGGCAAGAGTATGAATAGAATGAAAAATACTTCTGTTGATTAAGGCCAGGATTTTCTTCCAGTTCATGAATTAAAAGCAAATCCCTGAGAATAGAAATAGCTGTCATTTACTCTATGCATTATTCTAAGCCCCTTACAATCTGCTCTTGGTCTAATCCACTCACAGATGTCAGACAGCCAAGTTCAACAATGGCAACTGGGGCGTGCGATGCCCTCAGAATAGTGCCACCTCTTCAAAAAGTAGGCCTGAACTCATCATCAGTCTCTCCCTCAACCCTTTCCTGGCCCTTGACGACCCCAGTCTATACTATTTATGTGTTAGATGATGCTTCACATTTCACACTTCCAGAATCACTCCTACATAGCCTCTAATGCCTGACATCTTTTGTTTAGCACAATACCTTTAAGGTTCATCCACACTGCAGCAGGAACCAATAATCTTTTTTTTTTTATGGCTGAATAACACCAGTGCATTCCACTGGTGTAACACCAACAATACTGTGTTTTGGTTGCTCATTTTTCATTTGATGGGCAGTTGGATTGTTTCCACTTTTTAGCTATTCTGAATAGCTCCACTTTGAACATTTGTAGGCAAGATCTTGGGTGGTTATACCTTTAATTATTTTGTATGAATTACTAGGAGCAGACTTTTTCAGTTATGTTGTTGTTCAGTGTTCACCTTTCTGAGAAACTTCCAATTCCTTCTCAAGTGACAGTGAAGGTTTCGGTTTCAGGTACCTGAGTCACAGGTTCATTACATCACTTGTTAATTTTTCTGTCTTTGGCAGCTGAAGTTCTCATGGAGGGCATTAGAAGCACTTAATCCTGGTTTCCAGAGTTTAAACTGAAGACAGCTGCTTACATCTCTTGGCTATTATAAATATCACTGCAGTGCTCACAACCAGTGGTGCTTAATTGGGATTTTTGATCCGTATTTTTCCAACAGCTAAGTTTATTGAGGAGAAGTGTTCACTCAATACCTTTGCCATCTTTAAAATTATGTTCATCTATTTGTTATTGACTTGTAAGAATTCTTTAAGTTTTTGTATATATACATATATAGCTATAAATATATTTATAAAAGTTACATAAACACATAAATGAATATATATTTAATTATTCTTATTTTTTCCAAAGATGGATAACATTTTAATGATAAAAGTTATATTTTTTTAGAAGTTACACTTGTTCACCATACATTCATAGTTTCTATGACTTTACATATTTGCTGGGAAATATGGCACAAGGCTGATGTAAACATTGTTTTCTATTTAGAATAGTCAGTATACATTATAAAAATTTGATAATTCATAATTATCTTAAAAAATAAACCAAACAAGGCATCTAAATATATCAAGGATCTAATAGAAGACTCACATACTGTGTCTTTCCTAGGACTTGGCTTTTTTACTTAAAAATAGATGAGACCTGATAGACTAGGATCAGAAGGAAGGAGAGGAAGACCTCCCCAATCAGTGGACTGAGGGAGGGGCATGGGTGGAGAAGGGGGAGAGAGGGTAGAATTGGAAAGGGAGGAGGGAGGGTGCTACAGGGGGGATACAAAGTGAATAAACAGTAATTAATAAAAATAAAAAAATACAAAAAATATATTATTAAGGGTATAGCTTCTAGTATGTTTATCCTATATTATATGTCTAATAACCACTTATAAGTGAGTATATACCTTGTGGGTCTTTCTGCTTCTGGGTTACCTCACTCACGATGATCTTTCCTAGTTCTCACCATTTGCCTGCAAATTTCATGATTTCTTATTTTTAATTATTGATTAGTATTTCATTGTGTAAATGTACCACAATTTCTGTATCCATTCTTCAGTTGAGGAACATCTGGATTGTTTCCAAATTCTGGCTATTACAAATAGAGCTGCTATGAACATGGTTGAGCAAATGTCCTTGTTTTATACTTGAGCATCTTTTGGATGTATGCCTAGGAGTGGTATAGCTGGATCTTGAGGTAGCACTATTCCCAATTTTCTGAGAAAGTGCCAGGTTGATTTCCAAAGTGGTTGTACACGTTTACATCCCCACCAACAATGGAGGAGGGTTCTCCTTTCTCCATATCCTCTCCAGCATATGTTGTCACTTGAATTTTTTATCTTAGCCATTCTGAAGGGTAAAAGGTGAAATCTCACGGTTGTTTTGATTGGCATTTCCCTGATGACTAAGGACACTGGGCAATTCACTAAGTGTTTCTGAAATCTGTATACCTAAAGAAGCTAAACAAGAAGGAGGACCCTAGGTAAGATAATCAATCCTCATTCAGAAAGGCAAACAGGATAGACATTGGAAGAGGGAGAAAACAGGGAACAGGACAGAAGCTTACGAGTGTTTCAGAGAGGGCCTCTGAAAGACTCTACTCAGCAAGTTATCAAAGCAGAGACTGAGACTCATAGCCAAACTTTTGGCAGAGTGCAGGGAATCTTATGAAAGAAGGGGAAGACAGAAATATCTGGAGGGGACAGGAGCTCCACAAGGAGAGCAACAGAACCAAAACATCTGGGTACAGGGGTCTTTTCAGAGACTGATACTCCAACCAAGGACCATGCATGGAGATAACCTAGAACCTCTGCACAGATGTAGCCCGTGGCAGCTCAGCCTCCAAGTGGGTACCCTAGTAAGGGGAACAGGGACTGTCTCTGACATGAACTCAGTGGCTGGCTTTTTGATCACCTCCCCCTGAGGAGGGAGCAGCCTTGTCAGGCCACAGGCCATGAAGGAGGACAATGTATCCAGTCCTGATGAGACCTGATAGGCTAGTGTCAGATGCAAGGGGAGGAGGACCTCGCCTATCAGTGGACTAAGGGAGGGACATGGGAAAAGAGGGAAGGAGGGTGAGATTGGGAAGGGATGAAGGAAGGGACTATAGCTGGGACACAGTGAATAAACTGTAATTAATAAAATAAAAAAGAAAAAATATGTTATTAAGAAGAATAATATTTTATGCCTCTTGATACTGTAACTTGCAAAAGCAAATAATAAACACCGGAGGTGCTTTGGCAACCTGTGGGTGCTCATGACTTTTGGTAAAACAAAAATTGGTACATATTAACTAACAAGGGGAGTTAGACCTGTCCTGGAGGATGTTATCCATGAACTCTTGTGAAGTTTTATTTTTGTCTTTCTAAGAATGTAATCTAAAAAAAAAAAATGACGCTTCATATTTACACACTCAGTGTTCTTTCCACCTGGAGCTTGTTCTTTGACAGTCTGAGTGTGGTTGACCAAGCTGGGGACCATTCTTTTTTCCCCACTTTTTATTAAATTCTTTATTAGTTACACTTTATTCACCTTATATATCCCTGTAGCTCCCTCCCTCTTCCTGTCCCAATCCCTCCCTTCTCCCCCTCCGAACCCATGTTCCTCCCCAAGACCACTGATAGGGGAGGTCCTCCTTTCCTTCCCTCTGATCCCGGTCCATCAGGTCTCATCAGGATTGGCTGCATTGTCTTCCTCTATGGTCCGTCAAGCCTGTTCCCCCCTCAGGGGGAGGTGATCAAAAAGCAGGCCAATCAGTTCATGTCAGAGACAGTCCCTGTATCCATTACTATGGAACCCACTTGGACACTGAACTGCCATGGGCCACGTCTGTGCAGGGGACCTAGGCTACCTCCATGCATAGTACCTGGTTGGACCATCAGTCTCAGGAAAGACCACTGTGCTCAGACCACTTGGTTCTGTTGCTTTCCTTGTGGAGTCCTGTCTTCTCCAGATCCCTCTATTTCCCACTCCCCTCATAAGATTCCCTGCACTCTGCCCAAGTGTTGGCCATAAGTCTCAGCATCTGCTTTGATAGTCTGCAGGGCAGAACCCTTCCGAGGCCCTCCATGGCAGGCTCCTGACCAGTTCCCTGCCCTTTCCTTCTTCCAATGTCCATCCCCTTTGCCCTTCTGGATAGGGATTGGGCATTTTAGCAAGAGTCCTCCCTCTTGATTAGTTTTTTTAGGTGTGAAGATTTTAGTAGGTTCATCCTATAGTATATGTCTATATGAGTGAGTATATACCATGTGTGTTTTTCAGCTTCTGGGACACCTCACTCAGGATGATCCTTTCCAGTTCCCACCATTTACCTGCAAATGTCATGATATCCTTGTTTTTTATTGCTGATTAATATTCCATTGTGTAGAAATTGTGTACCACAATTTCTGTATCCATTCCTCAGTTGAGGGGCATCTGGGTTGTTTCCAGCTTCTGGCTATTACAAATAAAGCTGCTACAAACATGGTTGAGCAAATGTCCTTATTGTGTACTTGAGCCTCTTTTTGGTTGACCAATCTGACAGTGCCCTCCAACCTTTCCCCTGTGTGTGTTTCCACAGCAGCAGTGTGGGACAGCAGGACAGCAGACATGGGAGAGTGCAATATAGGAGTGACATTTGTTAAAAGACATCAGGAAGGACACTACAGAATGGAGGAGTGAGGGCTGGAAGATTGGAATGCTGACATCATTTTGAGTCTAGGCATAGCAGGATTTACATATAGGTACTTCACTCATTCTGAATGCCTACGTGACCTCAACGTTTTCTAAACAGTGAACTTTATGTCAAGTTGTCTAAGAGTTTATATGATGAGATTTCAACTACCATTTCAATAAGTTGGAAAAATTTGATCATGATGAGAATGGTAATGATGAGTGCAACTCATTGAGAATAGTTTTCTCCCAAAGCTGCTTAAGTCAGGGGAACAATTTCCATGTATTCCTAGGGGACCTGTGATTGCTATCTAATGAAGTATCTCACTCACCTAAAAACAGAGAATTAGTGAGGCCCATTAAGCATTCCATAGTGATTTGAAAGTCATGAATCTGCTCCTATGGCATAGAGAGGGAGAGAATAAGTGAGCCTTAGGATGAGAGAAGACCTACCTAAAACAAGAACAAGAACAACAAAAACTAGAACACAGTTATTTGGACACTGACAATTTGGAGATGAAGACAAGCTATCATCATCTTCCCCAGTGGGATCTCAGAAAATTCAGTTAACTCACATTGAGTCATCAATGACAAAAATACGATCCACAATGTGCAACTACTTGAAGGCACGTTCCACTGAGTTGCTTCTCATGACTTCACACTATCATAAGAATTTTTAGTAGATGAACTTGAAATCTATCAAAGGATAGAGACAGGAAGGCATGGGCAGAAGTGTTTTATAATGTGAAATAAGCCTTTGGTACTTGAACTATGCTTATTAAACAAAATATATCTTTAAAATTTGTATTTGTTAAAAAGTAAAGATTTATACACTCTGAAGAGAAATGAGAAAGGCAGTATTTTTAAATAAAAGTTGTTAGGTTTCTCAATAGCACTTCAGATAGTTATCTGACGTCTTACAGTCTGAACATTTTTGTGCCAAATGTCCTCAGCGTGTGGTGTCCCTTTGGTGATTCATCAAGAGGCAGTGAGCATCTAAGTTGGGACAATGCAGTAGGCTGTTTCCATTTCCTAATCCAAATTATTTTTGTTTAAAAGACTGATGTCTTTTCTGTCTCTGATTAAGATTCCTACCCTCCTTAACCTTGTTCTACTCTGGGCCACATGCTTCTCAGGGATTTTCTTTCTTACTCTTCTTCAATGTTCTGATACATGCTGGGTTCCAGGAAGGCTAATCTGTGTCTCCTCAGAAGGTTTTGCAGAAACATTCTAACTCTGTAGATCCTCTTAGCCACAGAATCATTCAGCAATTATCCATTGAGCTCTTCCTACTTTATTCCAAGCACAGTCTTAGTTCTGGAGGTAGAGAGATAAAATAGCAGCTGACATTTCAGGTATTTGAAGGGAAAAAAAATAACAGATACTTAAGAAAGATAAATTTGTTATCTCTAAAAGCAAAAGTAGGGGATGTGGCTGAAAGGCTCTGACTGGTGAAAGCAACATTAAATTTGGTAACCAGAGACATTCTTTGAAAGGTAATGATAAGATGAGATCTGGATAAGGGCTAAGTGGATAAAATATGTCCTGGGTTCTAAAGTAGATATAAGGTTGATGATCAAAGTGGGTCTCTACAGTGTGTTGTAGGTCACTCCAGAGGTGGATGTGTGGCCTTGACCTGCACAGTGCTCTGGCAGTATGTGCCCCTCAAAGGTGATTATCATGTTAACATTGAACCTCAAAGGTGGTATCAAACGTCAAGCTTTGTAGACAGATAGTTGTTGAGATATGAGAGTGAATTACTCATTCAGGATAAGTACCGGGGCAGATGAACCTTTCTGGAGACTTATAGGCTTAATGCTAGCCATTCCTTAAAGGCCATTGTTCTAGAAGGAGGTGGAGAGTTCTATACAAAAGAGTAAGGATTCTTACCCATATTATATACACTGAGATTACAAGGAAATTATTAACTTCAGACTCAAGATAGTAATATCCTAGGAGTTCATTTTTTAATTATTAAAAGTGTTTTTTAAAATATTAAATAAACATCCACAAAACACTTTCTTCCTATAAGGTAGACACCATTAGTTCTACAAATAGTACATATTTCAAGCAAATATTCAATGAGCTCCATGGGACAGGAAGTATGATTATGTCTATTTTACTTCTAAAAAAAGGACACAGAGAGAATGTATGAAAATTAATGAATTAATGAAAAGCACTTTTTAAAATTTTCTAAAGGAAATTTTTCTGTAGGTAGAAAAAGCTGTGTATATGTTGAAAAAAATGAGTATTTAGTCTATTTCTTAATCGTCTATTTTTTAATACTTTATTAGTTCTTTAAGAATTTCATACAATGTATTTTAATAATCACTTCTTAATATTGTGGAAGTAAATTATTGTCAGTGTGATGTAAAACATTTATAATACATTCAAAGGCTATTTGAAAGGATTATTCAATAACAACCTAAATTGTGTTTGAGTGGATTTTAATAAACATACTGATCAGTTTAATGCTCTAGTATGTGTTTCATTAAGGCATACATTTTCAAAGTTTACTTTCTAGTGCAGTGAGAAACATTCCTGTTCCCAGCAATTAATGACTGTCACATATGACTCTGTCTTAGCAGGTCAATGAACAGTAATTATCAAAGAAGGAAACTGGGCTGTCAGGCCATTGTGCTCAGACCTCAGCTTGACTTTTTCTCTTTCTCTCATTCACAGAACACAGACTTTCCACAACCACAGAGCAAAGGACACCACACTGTACCAACAAATAGTCGTTAAAACACAGGGTGTCAAAGCAGCTTCTTAAGAAAGTACTCAGTAATGGAGTATTAATTAGGAGCCAATGAAATGAAATAATACGACTCTAGCTTGCCAAAGATATTACCTGTTGTCAAAAGAAGGGTTTGTGGCCAGCATGCTGGGATTGTGTGCCAATGATTGGAGCAGGTGGTCATTAGAGGCTTTTGCTGCAAGCCAGATCATTTTCTTCTTGAGTAGCTTGGTGAAGTTCAGGTCCTAATTTTTCCCTGAATTAAAAATTATTTTATTCCAAATTGCCAAGGAACCTGTCCATTATGCCAAGGAAGTGTTGCGACAGGGTTTTCTCAGGCTGTGAATGATTTACTGTGCTCACCATCTTTCAGTCTGTCTTATTGGATAAACTCAGAATATCTGCTTTATTGATTCAATTTGAAATCTCTGTTAGGTGCCTTCTTTCTTCTTTACAAACAGCATAATTGAAAGCATTGTTTTGGTAGACTCTTCTAAGAAGACCACATAATCACCATTTAAATTAGTCCTAATTCATTTTACATTTGCTTATTTTACTTTCCCAGAACTATTTTTTTTTAACAATTAGAACATCTGAATTTTAATTACATTACCATCAAGAAGCTCATTAAAGTCACTTAATTGGCAACATTTCCAAAAAAACCTTAGCTGGGTTTAATATATTTTAAAGAGTTACTGTCAAAGTATAATTTCACCATTACAAACAGCTTGGCAACAACATTTGCATAAAGATCTGTCAGCTTCTGAAAAAATGCTTAAATGTTGGGAAAATCAGATTCGTTAAGTCGCCTTTCCTGAAACAGTCTACAAATGGAGAAATTGTCACATATATTCATCTTTGTAACCCCTGAAGTAACATACCATGCCAACACAGGGAGTCAGTAAATGCTCCTTGAAGGAAATAAACAACACACTTTGTAGTCTGAGGTAGATGCATAAAAAAATTAAAATGTCAGTAGAAGTTCCTTTATTTGTGTTAAGTTTAACCAAATATCTCATGCGCCTGCTTCTGCCTCACACTCTCTAAGAAATATTAAATTATCATTTAGAACTTTGAAAACTTTGTAAGTAGTTCTGGGGCCAGTACCACAGGGGGGGAATGAGAGTAAGAACATTTTTTATGATTTCCTCTTATTTTTGTGATGGTTTTGTTTTCCTTTTCATCACCCACAGTACATAAAATAGTGATTTGCACCTGTTGGTGAATGAACTGCTGGATCTCTTGGTTGTGGTTGGGGTGTACTTTGTAACACTAGGACTTCACTCTCCAAATACATCCAAGAATAAAATGTGGGAAAATAGAAATATTAGTATGCCAGTTTTTAAAAAAGAGGAACGGTGTTCTAGAAGCATCCATTTGGCATTTTCTACTTAAAATAGCTCTCCTCTCCTTGTCCTTTACAACCCATCTATTCTTCTGAGCCCAGGGGAGAATTTACTAATGCAGAGTGAAACGTAAGCATTAAAGAATTTCTAGTCAAACTGCTGCCTGCCTATCCCTCCTCAGTGTATTGCAATGTCTGGTACACAGCCAGATTCAACAAATGTCTGTTGAATGAACCCGTCAAGGAATGAGCATATACAGCGAAGCCCTGAGAAGGACCTAGATGTGTCTGCCAAGGGGGACAGTCTTTGCTCCAGCAAAAGCAATGCAGAATATCTCAATCTTTCATGAGCATAGAGGTGTGCCTTTAATAAACCATTGCTGAGCCTTCTCTGTTGATTTGTTGTGAGACTCAGGCCATGGAGATCACTCTAGGATATGGCTGCTCAGGAGAGCTTTCCATGGTGAGGTAACTAGCCTATACTACTGCTGCTCCACATGGCCAAGATGGTTAAAGTGCTGTGTTTTAATTTCATTTAATTTTTTATTCATTTAAACTAAGATAGCCACACATGGTTAGTGGCTACACTAGACTTTCACAGTGCATAGAGATGTGCAGGACTATGGTATGTTGGAAGAAGTTCAATCTTATGGCGGCTGGTGATTGGAGAAAAGCTTGGAAAAAAAATCCTCATGGGAAAGACTGTCAAAGGCTCCATGTGTCATGCAGTTGAGTTTAAAGATTCATTTGTAGATGCGGAGAATCCATGGGGCTTTCAAAGGAGGGAAATGACCTGATTGGGTTTTGGCCATCAGTTCTGTGAGCACAGAAGCAAAGGTCAAGACTCAAAGTCACTTTCTGCCCATTAACATAGAAACTGTCTTTGCAAAGCCCATAAAAATGTGAAGTCTGTGGATTTAATAAGATTTCCGATAGTCATCTTGTTTGGAATTCTTAGACATTGTACCACTATGATATCCCGAATGGTTGTCCTCTTCCCCCAAGCAGGAAAATGATGTGGGCTCTTCTGGGCATCAGAGGTTGTGCTGTGGAGAACTGAAATTAAGGGGTAGCATTCTCTATGGCTCAGAATGTCAGTCACTTTGCGAGGTAAGAGTCACCCTTCAGAGTCTGTAGAAGTAACTTCGAGATTCCCCAGCTGCTCAGCAGCCTTACAGCTGTGGGAGGTGAGGCTGTGTGACCAGAGTGAGGAGGACGTTTCAAACCATAGTAGGAAGAATTTGGGGGTAGAGAAGTGTCTTAAAAATGTAAAAAAAAAAAAGACTGTGATCTATGACCTTCAAGCACCTATGCCCTGCTTCGATGGGTTTTTCAGGCTGTCAAAATGAGAGGAGGCTTTGAGACGTGGAACCTTGTAATTGGAAGAAAGAATTAAGCTTGGGATGAGGGTGGAATGCCCGAGCAATAACGAAATGTTCTCTAGACAGCGGCTGGGTGGGTGTTTCCAAATTCACTCCCGTGTATCTTCTGGAGTCCTGGTATGGCTCTTTTAAAAATTCTGTGGTAGCCACAAGATTGGCAAACTGCCCAAAGTTTCTAATTGATGACAAGCATTGCAGCTTTCTATTCCTTGAAATGAACTTTAGAGTGTAAAACTCCAGGGAGACCTAACATATGCAAAATTTTCTCTTTTAGATATTGTTGTCCACTTCACTTTTGTTAGTTTGATTTAGTAATCTGAGGCAGAGTTTTAGGGTTCTTTTTTTAGGGGGGGGGTATGTTGTTTTTACTAATTCTACAGAGGTTTGAAGTAATATCACTTCCAGATTTAATGTATTTCTCTTTTTAAAAGGAGCCTGAATTCAAAAGTCTGACTTTATTCTTACTTAACACATTTGGAAATGCTGGAGAAGTCTCTGGAATTAAAGTTGACCACTTTTTTTTAAGGAACAGCACAAAGTGCAGACATCTCAGACTTGATTTGTTGCATGGTCTGAACTGTGCCTTCCTGTACTCTGTGCTATTTGTCCCAGTATTTGCGGTTCTCATTACAGAAACCCAGAACCGCATCCAGCTTATCCTCCTCTGTGTCATTCATCTCCTTTTTTTCTAAAGAAACATAGCCCAGAATAGGACACAGAGACTGAAATGAGTGTACACAAACAAGTTGACATAACCAGAATGTCTGATTTTATTTCCCCTCTCCCCAAATGAACAGGCAATAAAGCGTTGGGTCCAAGGCGAGATGCATGGCTCCCTTTTTCTCTTAGAAAATGTAAACAATATTAAGCCTGAACTTCTGAGCCCTCCTAAACTTTAAGCGACCTTTACAATATTCATGGTCCAAGTCATCCATGTGAAGCCCTCAGGCTGTGCTATATGCTAAGACCTAAGTTGGTTCAGTCAGATAAGACAAAGCATTGCTTGAGAAAGTGGGTCATGTGGGTGTATAAGTGGTCCAGGGAGCGCTTGGATGATATGCCATGGTTCTGGTCCGAGTACCACTGCAACACAAAGGAAAGAAGTGAGTTTTATTTCTGGAGCCAGAAAACACACCTAGCATTGGCTTTCTTGGGCTCTAAAATCATGGCAAGTTTCCTACTATTGTTTTTTGTTTTTGTTTTTGGAAGATTCATTTAATAACCCTTGAATAGATTGTTTGCATGTGATCATTGGGAGCAGAGTTCTTGTTAATATTCACCATTGTTTTATAGTCTGTAACTGTAGGCTTTAGGTTCTAGAGGATGAGCTATTCTCTTGGCCAGTAGCCTTGGGGTTAAAATCAAGCGCCATAGGTCCCAGAACTGGTAGATTAGGTCCGTCACTTCATTACTTTGGTTCTCAGGCACTGGGTTTTTGATGTGAAAAGCAGAAGCATTGTATTTATTTATTTATTCTAAGATTGTGGTAGCTTAAAAATTCCCTGAGGCTTTGGCCTGTAAATCTAGTTCTCCTCTGTTTCAGAAAAATTGACTATGTAGTATATCACATATAACCATAAATACCTTTTATAGGACTTTAAGACATTGTTGTAAAAGAAAAAGAGGGGGGTAGGTAACCTAACTTTAAACTTTATTGTTGGAGAGATTCTAGTGAGATTATTGTCTTTGTTGCATAAGGGGGACAAGGATCATGACATAGTGCTATAAATTTCTTGAGCTGAATTTCTTTTAGGAAGTCACAGTAAACAACAGCCATTTAAAAAAAAATCTCATCTCACTCCTTGTATACCACATTTTTAAAAATCCAAATTTCTAAAAGCTGAGGGACTCCCTTCCAGGAGTCCTGATCAATACAAGCAATTAAGGGAGAAAATAAATTTTCTGAAGTAGGGACAATGTAACTACCAATGACCGCTTCCACTCTTGGTCTTATTGTGTCCTCTAATCTTATTTCACATTATTCTTGCAACCTGGAATGCATGTGCCAGGCACTGAGCATACAGAGGGACTGATTCTCTAATTCTGAATGGACCTGAAGGAACTCAAGGCATCACTGAGATTCTGGGAACCTTCTGCAATTGCTTCTTACCAAATGAACAGGACCTTTTAGCTGTTCTGAGACTTCTAGGTTCTGTAGGAACTCTGAGCATGTACCTACATTTATGTACCTAGGACTGCAGAACCATTAGATATTTGGGCCATTTCATCTTGTAAATTACCTTATTTTATATGGAACTCATAGGTGGTTTGGCTTATTTTCAGTCCTTGAGGGGCTTCAGAAAAATTCCAAGTGTCATTTACTAATTCTCTGCTCTTTCCACTCTCTAGCTATGGTTTTCAGGTTTTACTAAATAAATGACTATACAATATATATTTTCAAGACCCCTTTCTCTTAGCTGGGTGGTCAAAGGCCATGAACAAGAGTAAAACAGAATAATGTACCATCGCCTGGAAGTCCACTTGTGCGTTAACCAACGCTTTAGCAATCTGTGCTGAGTTCTGAAAGTGCACATTATCTGCAACAAAGAGAGAGCAAGAGAGAGAGAGAGAGAGAGAGAGAGAGAGAGAGAGAGAGAGAGAGAGAGAGAGAGAGAGTTAAAGTGCTGCTAAATACCAGAAAGCCCAGTGTGACAATGCACTGCCTGGAAAAGAGCACCAACAATTATCTAGTCATGCATTTGACATTGTCAGCAGCGAGCGATCACACTCAAATATGGAAATGTCCCTGACTCTTAGGTACTGACCCTGAGCATAGGCATAGGAAGATGCTTAATGTTTCTTAAACAAAGTGATGCTGGCTCAGTATTTTTATGTGTAAGAGTCTTGCTTAAACCTCACCATCTGCTGTTCCGTGGATGAGAAGATAGTCTACATTTCTGAAATATTCTGCTCTTGCCATCACAGTTGAATTCTGGAAAAGGAGAAAAATTAACATTTTAGTTGCTGCAAGTTCTAATAGAAAACTAGCTAAATCATTGTGCGATGGACTTCGCACCAATACTGAAATTATGTATTGCTTTGGTTGATAAATATTTAAGAGTCAGAGCAACACATTTTCATCATCATTTGCATTACTTCCATCTGATTCTTAGTTTGAAAAACTGAAAGCTTATGTGTCATATGTTACATATGAGTGAGACCTTAGGCATAAATGACGCCCGCTCAAGCTGTGTAGGCATTGGGGGTGGGGAGGAGAAATGAGAAAAGGGAGGTTATGGAAAGGAAGGTGGTGAAAGAATAGAATCCCCAAGGAGTACAATTTCTTTCTAGTGATGCTTTGCAGTTAACAAAAGACCATAATTCTTGTCTGGGGATCCAGAACTGAACCTGCGAACTTGGAATCACTGTTTTAAAATGACTTAACACATTGGAAATAAACTAGTGACCTAGATACGATGGGAAACTGCTTACTTTATAGTGCGCAAGATTATCATCCTTTGTTGGGAGGCCCATGAATCTCTCTGAGTAGATAGATGCTGTAAAAATGTATAAGAGTGTGTCATTTCCATTTTATACATGTCATTTCACTATCTTACATAACTCCCACACTAGTAATTGCGGCCCAGTTCTTCTGTGTGGAGACGCTGGGGTCTGCTTTTGTTTCACTTGATGTCGCAGTTAGCCTCAGTAAAGGTGCCGTTTCTGCAGCTCACCCCAGTGAAGCTTGAGAAACACTGCAGAAACATCATGGAAACATGAGTGTCTAAGCATTTCCCTTCTCAGGCTGCTTTTAAGCTCTTCACTTACTCTCCTTGGGGGAATGTTGAGATGGGAACAGCCTCATTATATTTTAAAATAAACTGCAAAATCCACCACCTCTGGTCTCTTCACTAGTGTCTTGTTTCATCTGGGATGAAAATGTGTCTCCCAGATTTGCTCGCCTCAACTTCATACACATATCAAAATACACAAACATACCTTTCTGAATAAAGATTCCCTGTAAGAGAAGAATGTCTAATTTTTACCCGAGTGTGAAAAAGAGAATATAGCAAAAGCCATTTTTTTTACAACTATTAGAGTTCCTTGCAAATAAGCATTTTTGCATTGAGCTTAATCATGAAAACAGGAACACACAGGAATGGATATTTCCCAATTTACACACACACACACACACACACACACATATATATATATATATATATATATATATATATATATATATATATATGTAAGTAAAGATGTTGTGTTTTACACTCTAGCGTGAGGGTGAATTCCTTGGCTCTGGCTTGACTTTGCAAAAGATGCGCTTAAAAGTCATCATTGCTGGAGTTACGTGCCTTCAAAAATAGAGTTATCTCTAATGTTAAAGATATTTTTTTCCAACAAGGGCTCAAGGTTTCTGGGAGAAAATGAGATATATTAGGAAGTCCAAAGAGTTCTTTCTCTTCCTCACCACTAAACGTGGTTACAGCACAATAATAATGAGTTATGTGAACAAACCATGGGCTGGAGAGATGGCTTAACGGTTAAAGACAAGGCTCACAACCATAAATATGATCAACCTTGTTTGTATATTATATTTTCCTCAGTGATGTTGGGGTGAACTTTGCCGTGTAATTTGTTTTCTTAGCAACCTCAAATATAGAGTAATTATGTGTCACATGTTTTCACAGTGACATTTATGAAGTATTTCCTTACCGTAATATTCCCAGCTGGAGACCGGGGCCACCGCTATTCCACATTTGAAAAGACCAGTTCCAGATGCGAGGGCCAGGGATGAAACATAACCTCCGTACGACTGTGGAGACATTTTGATTGGTCAGCCCCACATACATGCTCAGAAGCATCTCTGTGTTTTCAGTGATTCTCCTCACAACAAGACTTGGGGGGAGATGGGGCCATGGCTAGAGTAAGTCGAAAGCCTACCATGCACCTTGCAGGCAAGCTCCACTAGTAACTTTAACTCTGATAAATCAGAAAACAATCAATGACCTGACCATAACAGACTCCCTGAAAACAGGGCAGGCAAAGTTTAAGAGATAAATGTAATTACAAGGTTTCTATGAAAATACAACACTTTTTTTACATCTTTCTAACCAGGTTTTTGTTAGAACACAAAACAAACAGAGTCTACTTGAAAGAGACGCACAGAAAAGGGGAATTGTTTCCGAAATGTAGATGTGAGGTACTTTCTGACATTCACAAACGTTCTGTGAGGTAGAATTTCTGCTACAGTTTTTTACCTATTTTATCAATGGGACATGGCTGGAGTTGTGTGCTGTGTGTTACCCTGAGTTAAACAAGCAGTTTTGAGGAGTTCTGACATGGCTGGAGCTGGGTAATCATACAGGCTGCTTTGAGGAATTCTGATATGGCAGCTCAAATAAACAGGAAAGTTGTTGTGTCTTTAGGGAGGGATGGGAGGTATGGGGGGAAGAGGAAGAGAGAAGAAGAGCAGAGAGCGGCAAGAGGGTCCATTCTTAACCCATGAAATACAAGGACCGGGAGACTAGCTAAGATTCTTGTTGAATTAAGCAAGTCAGCGAAGAATCCTCTAAGCAGTTTATGGCTTTATGTTTCCATCTCTGGGGAATTTTATTGAGGGCCTTTGGCTGCAAAACACAGAATAAAATAGGCTACTCCAATTATACTGTGGCCTCTTTTTATTATATTTGGAGGAGAACTAAACTAGGTTTTAATAGGGGAAAATATATTTTAAAAGCAGAAGGAACATTTGGGTTTGGAAATCACTTTGGTAAGTGAAATTCTCTATATGATTCAAAATTTCACTTATGAAAATAATTTGCTTTAATTAGTAGGACAGCAAGAACTGTTCCTAGATGGAAAGGGTTTCCTCCCTCTTTAATTTCAATTTCAAATGAGAGCAGAGTAAACCTTCATTGTTCATGATTTTTATTGGAAAAGAGTAGTTATGAAAATAACACCATTTGGTATGGCCTCTCCTCACCATGTTCCAGAGCAGAGAATAGCTTGATGTGACATTGAAATTTTTAGTACATATTAAAATCTTCCCAAACATTGGTGTTCAAAACCTCAGACTTTATTAATATGTACCAGCTCAGGGATTATGTGTTTAAATATATGTAATTTTTTTCTGTTTTCAGAGAGAGTACAAATATTGTCTAGGAATTAACAATAGCAAAATCATGCCGCATCCATGACATAGCTGGAGAAGGTTAGACTATAAATTTCCAGGCATCTTGGAAAAGCTATTCCTATTGTAGAAATGAAGAGGGGGAGAAAAAAAACCCGCACTGACTTTTTCTGCTCCCTCATGAGTTGGGCTTTCTAGGCAGAGTGGGAGGCTGCTGAAAGAAAAGAGCCCACAGAGCAGATTGGCCAAGAGAATTCTAGAATTGTGTCCTTTGCACTTAGATGCCTTGCCATTTTGTTTAAATGAAGGATGCCTTTGAAATCATTCCTGGAAGGGCACAGAATTTTAAAACAGGGGTATGGACGCTCTTATTTAAGCTATCCTACACATTGGGACATTTTACCTACCACCAACAACAATAACTAGCTAACACTTGTCTGGCTGAAGAGTTCACTGCGATGCTCATTATGGTTCCACACCATCTGCCTCCTCCAGCCTCCATCTCTATCCCTTGCCATGCATTCTTCTCCCCTCTGCCATTTTGTTCCTTGGATCTCTTGTTGTTCTCTGGACTCTGGAAACAAGATCTGGCCTCAGGACATTTGCAAACGCAGTGGTTTTCCACCTGGATAGCTCTTTCGCCAGAAAGCAGCTCTTCTCATGCCTCATTCTCTCTTCTTCAGGTCTTAACTCAAATGTCACTTCCAAAGATCCTCCATAGCCTCCTAGTTTCAAACCATGCAATTACACTAGCCCTTTACTTTCCTCCTTTCTGGTTTTATTTTGCATTTTTAAATATTCCTTACCATCTCTTGACACGTTGTATTGTACTTATCTTTCTCTCTCACTATTCTCCAACTTAATGAATAGAGTTTTTCATTTGTATTACATACAGATCTATTCCCAACACTGAGAATATGGCCTGATATACAGGAGGCACAAAATGCATATTTACTGAATTCATAATTCCACTGTTCTTTCCTGTAATCCACACAGTGATCAAGGAAAGGAACTGTTGGTGTGTCTTATAATGGAGAAGCTGAAGCTTATACAATGGCTATGGAATATATAAAAACCTTAGTTGGGGCTCAAACCCAAAAGGCCTGCCTCAGCAACCCATGACATTTCCTGTTTCTCCACACCAGGGCAACTTCTTTTGGCAGAAATAAGATAGTTTAACATGGTCTCTCATTAGAAGTGTATTCATTCTACATTTACATCATTCTCACATAGCAATTCAAATTGCTTATAATTAGTCACTGCAAGAGAAAGGAACTAAGATTAAATAATGAACTGATGCTTATTCAACACCACCTGGCTAGGTCTACACTAACAAAGCAAAGCCTGCACATGTAGCTTCTTTCTCTAATAGTTTGTGCAAACCTCTCCCTGTTCCTGAACAGTCAGAATAATTGCTTTTCAGATTTTAACACTACTGATATTATAGGCTTTCTTGAGCAGTGTTGAACATTTAATCCTCTCCCTGGCTTTTTGGTCCACATACTAATAGTCTTTCTCTAGAGTAGAAATATAAAATGTCTCTTAAGTTTTGCCAAATGACCCAAGGGCAAAATCATTCCCATTAGAACTCATTGTAATGAACAGGAATGTCTTAAACACCATGATAGAGCCGTAACAGATACTTAGCAACTGCCTAAAACGAAGGCAATAAACCTTTGGTTATATGATCCAGTTAATGGAAAGTAGTATTAAAAATGTCCCTATCTCCTTTAAAAAAATCCATATTTTGGAAGAAAGTATAGGATTTGAAACTTATTGACAAGCCATTTGTAAACAGTATTTCTTGTATTGGCCCTGAACAACCTATTTACCAGGCCACAGAATTACTTAATATTACCCAGGGGCAAAATACTTTCTTTCCTGATGTGGAACATTAACAGCTGAGCAGCTGTTATGATCATTCTTAGTCTCGTCCTCTTGCAAGTCTCCTGTCTCCACTGGAGACTTACTCGTCTGTAAGTAATGCCATGGCCTCTTCCCCTTGCCTGTTTCCCTGGATAACTGCAGGCCCTTGCAGTCTGTCTCTAGTATTTTTATTTTTAATATTAATCACAGGTTTACTTTGTATCCCAGCCGTAGCCCCCTCCCTCATTCCTCCCAATTCCACCTTCCCTCCCTCATCTCCTCCCTCCCTCTTTCCAAGTGAACTGCTAGGGGAGGTCCTCCTCCCCTTGCATCTGACCCTAGCTTATCAGGTATCTCCAGGACTGGCTGCCATGTCCTCCTCTGTGGAATAGCAAGACTGTTCTGTCTCTAGTATTAATAGTTTAGGCTCCTCCCTATATTCAGACCACCTTCTATCCTATGACATTATCTTTCTAAGACACCAACACAATGGTATTATTAATGTCATCAGCTCTTTTCATAGATATATTTACAAAAACTACTGTTGATATGTGTTTGTGGAAAGAAGAGGAATAAAATACTTGAAATAAAATACTTTTTGAGTTAAACAACAACAAAAAATAATGAACTGTTTCTTTTTTTATCATTTTCATTATTTTATTTCTATGATCAGCCTCAGAAATAATGATGGAAAAGATTGTCATCCTCAAAATATACCATAGTGAAAATAATGGCTGACAAGCTACATGTGGCATGGCCTTTGAAGATTGAATATAATTTACAAAAACATGAAAATATTCATTTACTTAAATAAATATGACATTTAGGATTAAATTTAACCAAAAGAT
>CM053752.1:79906328-79981922 GCA_028658305.1 Pachyuromys duprasi | reverse complement strand
TCATTATTTTATTTCTATGATCAGCCTCAGAAATAATGATGGAAAAGATTGTCATCCTCAAAATATACCATAGTGAAAATAATGGCTGACAAGCTACATGTGGCATGGCCTTTGAAGATTGAATATAATTTACAAAAACATGAAAATATTCATTTACTTAAATAAATATGACATTTAGGATTAAATTTAACCAAAAGATAAGCACCAGACATGGAACAAATTTAACAAGTTATTGAAAATGATTGATAAAATTATCAAATATCACTATATAAATGACTTAGTAACTGCATTAAATTATTTTCAATTGTTTTAATACTTATATACTATTGTTCACAAAAAGTCTTTTACTTTGTTAGAAAATGGAACATTGGGAAATTTTGTGAATCTGCAATTTCTAGAATAGATATATATATTTGATTTCTACCTTTTCTTCACACCCTTCTTCCCTTACTATCATTTCTGTCAAATATTAATAGTGTTCTTTTTGCACTTCTCACACCTTGCATTTACAAAACTACTTTCCATAGCCTACCTTTTATATACTTCACTCCAAATTATTTTATATCTTCATGTCAAATCTATCATTCCCTTCACAATATAAATATTGTCTAGCACTTCTATCAATTGAAAAGCAAAATTATAGCCCCTTATGAATTCTTCATCTGCTTTAGAATAACAATAAATAGATTTCTTATAGTCAGAATTTCCCTAAATGAACTGTTTCTTTCTTTGTCTTTTATGGGGCCTAAATGTGTTGTTTTAAATAAATGTATATTTCATAAACTGTTAGACCATAGAATATTTTCCTGAAGAAAAATCTCTTGATACAAATGGGACAAATTTTGAGAGACCATTAAGGTATAGAATAAAATTTAGTTTAAGCAATATCAGAGATCTTTGACATGGTTATACGTTTTGCTAAACATTTGAGAAAAAAGGCTGTGAAAAAAAAAGATATAATCCATTCTCTTAAAGAACATAAAAGCTTGTGGAAATAAAACAGACTAATAAGGCATGCCAACTCCTATTAAGAAGAGTACAAATAGTTAAAGCAACACAAAGATTGTTGCATTGAGCTGGAACATCAGGAACAGTCAATTCTCCATTTTAAAAGGAGGAAAGGGTGAATAATGGAAGAACATGGAAGTGCTGTTAGGAAGTTTATAAAATCATAGGAACCGCAAAGCACAACCATAGTTTGGCTACTCATAAGATTTGGGAGAAGCAAGACTGAAAAGATGCCAGGAGCAAGGTTGCTGAGGGCCTTACACGCAAGGACATGTATTTGTTATTTACGTTGTGAGCACTGTGAGATCCTACAGAATATATCAGCAGAAAAATACCACATTAAAAATTGTGTTTCACAACAATCATGGAGCCTGAGTGGGTCTGTGCTAGGTTCCCTACATATCTGCTATGGTTGTTAGGTTGGTGTTTTTGTGGGATTCCTAACAGTGGGAGTGGGGGTGTTTTTGATTCTTTGTCTGCTCTTGGGACCCTCTTCCTCCTCCTGGGTTGCCTTATCTAGCCTTATTATGAGGGTTTGTGCCTGGTCTTATTGCATTTTGTTATTGCGTGATCTGCTGATATGTCTGGGAGGCCTGTTCTTTTCTGAAGGGAAATAAAGGAGGAGTGGATCTGGGGGAGAGGGTGAAAGTGGGGGTGCCTGGGAGCAGTGTCGGGGGATGGGAAACTGCTGTTAGGATGTAGTGTATAAGAGAAGAATTAATTAATTAAAGTTGTGTTTCACTATAACAATGACCTGCCACATAATATGTACCCCTGATATAATAGAGGAATGTCTACTATGGAATAGAATTAACTAACAATCTTCTGATTTGATTTGCAGCCCATTCTACACTCTGGGCCTGCTCAAGAAGAGAATGTGGCTAGGAAGGTCACTACTACTACTGTGAATTCTACTACTGTTGCTAAATGGACATGGTATCTAACTTCATTTTAAAAATGATGTTTATACCCACAAATTAGCACCATTGTTCATGCCTTGTCATCGAAGCTTACTTTTGCAGTGGACAGCAGGTAATGTGGAGTTTCATAACAAGTCCTGAGAATAAGAACAAGTATGTGCTTGGCCCTAAACAGAGACATTTATATCATTGCTTCCTTCAGGGCTCAGGGAACACTGCAGACTGGATGAGAAGATGGAAAGATGTAAGAGAGCAGGGATGGGGATGAGTTGCTGACATGGACTTTATACTCATGGACTCACAGCAACTGCAGTTAACATGGACAAGATCTGCCCAGGACTGAGTCTGTCAACCTTTCATCACACATGGAGAGAGGTTCATGAAACCTTACCCTCTAAGGGATGATTGCCAGTAAACAATTTCTGGGGGAGGGGTGCAGCTACTGAAATAATGCCCGTGCTATCCTAGTAAATACTTGCCCTTCACTCATGATCATGAAAGCAATCTTAACAAAAATCAATGGGTCAAAAAAAAAGTCATACAAGTGTGAAGTGGACTTTTTGGGAAAAGGTTTTGGAGTGAGGGGGTATGAGAGAGGATAATGAAGGGTGAAACATGACCAAAGTTCAATGTGTACATACATAAATTGTCAAAGAAAGGAAAACAAAACAAAAAATGCTTCAGAATGAGACCATTTTAAACAACATTGGAGATTTTGAGGCCTGTTAAACAGGAAAGTTAAGAAGTGATTAAAATAGCTTAATTAGAAACTACCCAAACTGAGCAAAAACATCAGCATTACCTAGACTCTGATAAAAAATGCCAACCCTGAGCCTTAGCAGACTTTCTGGTGGTAAGGATCTGGAAACTGTGTCTTAATAAGCTGTTGGGTGATGGATATACACCTAACATTTGAGAAGTTCTGGCTTAGTGACTCATGAAGAAACTCAGATTAAACAAGATCATTGGGGATGGTCATAGCTACTTAGTTGGTTGAAGTGGAAAAAATTTCATTAATCAACAGAATGTTGGGCTCTGTGAAAGTTAAAGGTAGGAAGAAACTTTTCTGAGCTTTCTAATTTGGATGACTTAGTAGATGAAGAGTTCTTCAGAGATGATGAAAACTTGCTTTAAGGTAGGCCATAATAAGGTTAGTTTTGAGTAAATTAATGTTGAGGCCCTTGTAACTTGTCTCCTGAAGGATATATGATTAGAAAGCAGCTGAAATATAAGACTCAGAGGAAAAGTGGATGCAAGTGTCCAAATTTCGCAACCATTATCATCTGTGAAACTACAGAGTTAGCTCCAATAACTTTCAGACTATTGATGGGTTAAGGACACTCTCAGAGACATACTAACATTTAAAGAACTTACAGACTGTGATGGTCACAGAGGCACAAAATACAAAAGCCACCTACACTCTCCTTTGTGTGGCCCATTAAGTCCTTGTATCTGATTGCTTACTTCTCCAGACATATCTCCAAACTTTTCTTCATGATTCCTTAGACTTTCAAATTTTTATATATTCTAGACCAACTCACACATGTTCCTTTGCCGTATCAAGACCAGGATAAATGTGGAATACCCATTTACTAAGTTGTTGCCGCCTATCAAAAATAATATCTATTTAGGACTATAGATTTTAATATGTTTATCCTATATTACATGGCTAATATCTACTTGTAAGTGAGTATATACCATGTGTGTCTTTCTGCTTCTGGGTTACCTCACTCAGGATGATCTTTTCTAGTTCAATCCATTTGCTTGCAAATATTATGATTTCCTTGTTTTTAATTACTGAATAGTATTCCATTGTGTAAATGTACCACAATTTTTGTATCCATTCCTCAGTTGAGGGACATCTAGGTTGTTTCCAGATTCTGGGAGCTAACAACAAGGAGGACCCTAGGGAAGATGCTTAATCCTCATTCAGAAGGGCAAACAGAAAGAACATCAGAAGTGTGGGAGAAGACAGGGAACAGGACAGGAGCCTACCACAGAGGGCCTCTGAAAGCCTCTATCCAGCAAGCTATTGAATCAGATGCTGAGACTCATAGTTAAACTTTGGGCAGAGTGCAGGGAATCTTATGGAAGAAGGGGGAGATAGAAAGACCTGGAGGGGACAGGAACTTCACAAGGAGACCAACAGAGCCAAAAATTCTGAGCCCGGGGGGAGGGGGGCTTACAGAGACTGATGAATCAACCAAGGACCATGCATGGAGAGAAACTAGACCCCTGCTTAGATGTTGCCCATGTTGCTCAGTCTCCATGGGGTTTCCCTAGTAAGGGGAGCAGGGGCAGTCATGTGCATAAACTCAGTTGCTTGCTCTTTGATCACTTCCCCCTAAAGGGGTGGCCTTAGTTGGCCATAGAGAAAGAGGGTACAGACAGATGAGACCTTATAGGACAGATAGTAGGGGAGGAGGAATATATGGGAGGGTCATGGGTGGGGAAAGAGAGAGGGAGGGTGGGGCTGGGAAGAGATGAGGGAGGGGGCTACAGATGGTTTACAAAGTGAATAAATGGTAATAAGTTTTTTTTAAATGATGGCTCCATTAGCTCTCACATCCACAATTAACCACTCTTCATCCTGTTTCTGCACAACAAATATATCTCTTGGTAAACCATTGTTTTTCTGCAGTCTTTCCCTATATGAGGGTCAAATCTATAACTTCTTCACCCTTTCATCCATATAGAATCTAGCATGAGGGCTGGGGATGTGGCTCTTTTTGTATAGTGCTTGCTTTGCTTGCATGAAGAGAATGCTAATATGAAAAATTGGGGAAAGTATTGCATGTTTGTCATCCCAAAACTTAGGAGGTGGAGTCAGGAAGATCAGAAGTTCCAGATCCTTCTCAGATATATAGGTAGTTGAAAGGTAATCTGAGATGCATGAGTCTATGTCTGAAATAATAAATTTTTTAACACAGGATCTAATTGAGATGATAATTCTCAAGGATGAAGAATGTATAAGTCAGAGATCAGACATATGGATTACTAAGAATTGAATGCAAAAAACTTGAAGAACCAATACAACAGAAAAAAATGCATAGTATTATATCTTTTGTACCTTGTTTCCTCCAGCCAACTGGGGTCTACTCAGGCATGGCATGCAGCGGCAATTCACTCATTGCCTTCTTCTTTCAAACATGCTCTTACTCTCTGCTTCATGATCACTGCCATGTGAAAGAGCCAGCAGTGCAGGGAGACTAATATATTGTTTCCTCTGATGGCATTTACACAATCATAGTGAAGGATTTGGGCTGATATGGATTCATTGGGGGTGGGGGTGATGAGTGGATTTTCAGGTAATCCCACATAGAAGATCCTCTACCAAATTAATCCCTAACTACGTTCAAGAAATGAAATGCAAACTTCTAGTTTGTGGTTGCTCAGAACCTAGAGCAAAAGTAAAGCACAGCTCTAAGCAAAATGTTAATGATTATAGATGGTGTGCTTAAAATGAGACTCTGTCAAAGATTTTCCTTTAGGAATTTCACAAAAATGGAAAGGTCTTCTCTGAAATATCCCCCTATAAAAATGTTTCACTCATTTCTATCCATTTGAAGCCCACTCTGTTTAGAGACTTAACACTTGATAGTTTTGAGAAGGACCAAATGACTTGAAACAACCACTTTTTCCAAATCCCTAACAGCCCTTCATCTGGTCACTGAGCTAGGAGTTCAGCTGGGTCCTGCAGATTCCTTTTGATGCTGGATTTTATTCCTCCATCTTGTGCAGGTCTCTCTCAGGGAAAACAGCCAAGAAAAACAACCCAAGCACAAGCAGTTGCAAATTGACTTGCAAATGTACAAATTCAGAGCAAAAAGTGAAGCAGAGAAATTTCTTTGAGGGGTAATTGTCATAATTTAAAATGAGCAAACTTAAACTCTTTCCAATATTTCTCTAGAGTGTCCATTAATTTCATTGCCCACAATTAATAACTTCTGCCATTTATTTTTGTGCTTATTTTCAATATGTGCATCAGTTTTGACAGGTAGGGGAGTGCCATCTTCGTGACCAATAGCCAGGGAGGCAAATAATGCTTATTTTTAAATTAGCATCTATTTACATTGAGTCTACAGGGAGAATTTGATTGTCCCCAAAGAGGAAAATATCTAGAAGCTGTGATGGTATTGCACCGTACCAGAGACTAAGCAATTTATACACCAAAAGTTCCTATCATTTCAAACCTTAGCTCAGCTTTTTATGAAAAATGAAATAAATATTAAATGCAAAATCAGGAAGACAATCAAACCTTTGATGGGCATAGTTCAGTTCAGCATGCTATAATTTAGTATTAAAAATTAAGTAAACATGTGTCAATTATGAGTTCATTTGCTATACAAAGAAGGAATTAGATTGGAAAAAAGGAACAAATGCTTAAAACCACCACTTTAAAGCTGATATTATCCAAATTGACTGTTTCTATTGACAGATTAAATTATGTTGCAACACTGACATTTCATTAAAAAAAAAAACCTAAGCGAACACTTTTGAAAACGAGGATTACCAAATCAAATAACAGGCAAAGAACTCATAAAACAACTCACCCAGCCCCATATGGCTATTCTTTTTTCATCAATGAAACCCATTTCTATGAATTTCCTAAAGTGAAAGAAACAAATTTTTAGAATTTTAATTGTGTACACATGACATTTACTTCATTACACAAGCATATTTAATCCAAAGATTTAATAGAAATGCTTCATTTCTTTGTTTAAACACGTGCATAATAAGGAAGCATTTACAAATAGTTAAAATAATATTGTCGCTTTTTCTGCAGAGGATTAAAAGGATCATCTCAGGCTCAGTTCTTCACCCTTAGTGACCCCAGTGTCCTCAGCCCAGCGTTTGAACCTTGTGAGTTCTCAAAGCATGTCCTGAGATTGCCTCATTAGAATACAATGGCTCCACTGAGTAGTGCCACATTTCCAAATCCTTGGGTCTTGGAAAGGATTTCTATTTCATTGCTGATTCAATTCTTATTAAACTTGTATCACCTTATTCATTTAGTTGTAGATAACCATCATTTTGACTTTAAATCCTATTCAAAGAAAAAAATCTATCTTTGCCATTCTTAAGCGGGAGCCTCCAATTTACTATGGTATGGACAATTATATGTATCCTTTAAAATGTTGAAATGATTTGCTTGGCTCCATCACATTTCCAAAATGCTTTGAATAGTCTTTTTCTTCGGAATAATGGACTGTAAGGAAAACAACCTTTAAAGCTTGTGGGAAGCCTCCAAGGTAATACAGAGCAATGTTTGCCATTCATTTGTACCTCGACTCTGCAGTATTCTAGAGAAAACGGGACTTATTTGGAGAATGGGCTGAGTCTTAAAACTTTGCAGAGATACAAAAGCAAGATAAGAAAAAAGGGGTGATGAGAAGTGGGCCCTAGGGAGCTCCACAGTAGGCAGATGGAAGGGAGGGACCGAAAAAGATACAACCCCGAAAACACAGTTGTGTGGACTCTGGTTTCTGTTTATGCCGTTTTCATCCGTTGTCCGGAAGTAGAACACAAGTGTTTTTTGTTTGTTTGTTTTTGCTTTGTTGTTGTTAGTGGAATAATGGAGTTTCTTCTTTTCTTTCGTTGTGCTGGGGATTGACCCTTGGTCCTTAGGTATACTATGCTTGTGCCCTACCTCTGAACCCTTTTTTGCCAGCTCCTTTGAGTTACTTAAAGGGATTTTATAGCAACAATTTCTCTCATTGCATCGACTCAGCATGCACGTTCTGACGCATTGAGGAGTTGGGCCAATGCCCGGGACAAACAGATGGGAAGAGGCCCGTTAGTCACAGCTTACCCGACACGAATTCTGAAGGACACTGAGTGTACAGGGAAGAAACGGAGTAGCGAATGGAAAATGGCTACCTGTGTGGAAGCTGATCAAGGGAACGCGAGCGAATGTGCACGAAATGTGGCCCTTCTGCTATTCTCTTACACATCTCAAAATCAAAATGGGAGATGAGAAGGTTCACTTTCTGGTTAAAAGACAGTCACGCGCTGCTGGTGTTGGGAGACAGTTCTGAGCCATAAAATCAGTCATGATTTTATGATCTCCCAGAAGCTAACAATAACACGGCCTTGCATCTGGGGCACAGAGCAAATAACAGGTGATGCATACGTACAGGAAATTCTTATCCGCTTCCTTGCTAGGTTTATTCTGAAAGGATGACATTTACAGGATATGACAGTGTAGTGGTTAACATGGAAATGAAACATTAACACTTAACGTGGCAGGAATAGGTTAAAGGTTAGCTAGATAATATGAGCTTTTTGAGATCAACAAGGCTCTATAAATTTCACCCCCAAAATCTGAAAAGCTTCCTGGAAGGTTATCAGAAACTATTGATAACATGGTTTAAACAACACAGTCATAAGTAAGACATGAACAAGATGTTTTTCTAATCTTAGAGGTGTTTTATTTTTCCCCCCATAAAATGACTCTTGGCTATCATTATCTTGAATCCTAGTGATCAATTATACTATTTGAGAAACATTTTTGACACTTTATGTGTAATAATATGTTTTTTCTCATATTATTCTTTACCATTCACCCTTAAATCGCATAAGATGAAGACTATGAGAATATCAACAACACCAAATATACCCCAAACGAATGGACTTGGCCCTATAATCTCTGGAACCTTATGATTGTCTTCTATGTAGCATTTTCCAAGAAGCCTAAAGAAATCATATTCCCTTGTCATCAGTGTTTGTGAACTCACTACCATCTGTCTCCTTACAAGCATAGACAAGCTGTGAGGTGATATTGGTCTGTTCTTCCTCCATTTTTCACTTTGCTTAGATTTATTGTCTTGACTTGAGTAGTATTTACTGCAGCTTCAAAGACATGTACACGGTTTTCTGCATACATCTAGAAAATTCACCTGCAGCAAATTTTATGAGAGAGTCAAAGGATACAGTTTCACTCCATGGGTGATTTGAGAGCGACAGTCAAGGGGTCACAAACCCAGTTACCTGGGTCAGGTTTTTGGCGTCTGATTCCTGTGTGTATGTGATTCCTAAAACGCTTCTTTGAGAGTAAGGGGGTTGAGTCATTCTTGAGATCACTATTATTCTCTCCTTTTTAGTTTTTCCTTTTGTGAAGGACTGGGTTATAAGGTTTCTTTTACATATTCATGTCACAGATTTTGAACAAAGCCAAGGCCGGTCTAGGAGCTCTCTCCACTGTTGCCTGAATGGGTCAGGCAGCCACTCTGAGTTCACTGAGGGGCTTGCTACACCTCCATTGCAGAGTAGTGCTGTCCCCTTGCAGGGCAGGCCACTTATACATGGTCAGCAGACTGTAACTGCATTGAAGCAAGGACTCCATGTTGTACCATGCTGTACAGAATGCAGTAAGGTGGCATGTATTAAAAGCTGACATGCATTCTTAGGCGGCTGAGCACATGGGTGGCACTATGCTTGCTCTACCTATATCAGGAACTTTTTCTTAAGATTACATTGTAGAAAAAATGTTGGTATTATCGCAAAATTGATAGAAGGTAGAATTTAAGACTCTGTGTCATATATATTGAATGCCAGAAATAACAGTAAGATCTTTGCCTGGGCTTCAGATCTATGTTTTTACTTCATTCAAAAGAAGAAATTAAGAATTAATTTCTTGTTGAGCACTATATTTGTGATGGTAAATCAATGCCTTAAGTACCATGGCATATTATGTTATTAGTGGCCTGTGTGATTATGATTGCTTTAGGTCAAGGCCAAAGTGCTTAACTAAAGGAGCAATGACTTACAATTTCTTATCTTGGTGCCTTTGTGAAATCTTTGGTTTATATATCTTTGGTGTTTTGTATAGTTTAAGTATTAACAGACAAAAACTCAAGATGTAGGTCTAACAAAACAGCCACAGAATTAAAGCTAGCAGGCTGATAGATGTGCTCATATTTATGACAGGGCACAGCAGCGGCTAGAAAAACTAAGCTGAGGACTTAGCTCAGCAGTATGTGATTGCTTAAAACAAGGTCTAGGACTTGGCTTTTAAAACTGCAAAAACAAAACCAACCAAACAAAAAAGTAAAACACAAAACCCTCTGTGACCCCAGTGGTGTTCATCTTGAACCATTTCTTCACTGGCCAAAATTCCTCCAAATAAGTTAATAGTAAAAATATTAAGTCTGAATCAGTGAAAATCATGTAGCCTCCAAGAAGCTAGGGGTTAATTATAGATTCTGATGCTGTCTAATTATCTAATCATTAATTTACTATATTTTATTAAAACTGACTGCTTTAATTGAACACATTTTGTCTGTGCGTCAATGACTATTCACTGAATGGAAGAAACAATGGAACACAGGAGTACAGGTGCCCTTCTATTCTTAAACCTCCATACATGTGGTTCTGAAATGTTCTGCCTTGATTAGAGTTAGAATAAATAAATAAACAAATAAATAAAGTGCTGTCTGTACCTATATCCTAGCTGTTAAATAAAATTTCATTTGTATATGTTGATCAATATTGCTGATAACAATGGCACCCGGGGGGTAAAAGATGCATCCTACTGAGTTTTTAAAATTTCCCTTTCTTTTATTTAATGTAATTTATTTATTTTTATATTAATCACAGGTTAGGTACTTTGCATCCCAGGCATAGCCCCCTCCCACTCTCCCCATCCCTCCCTCATCTCCTCCCCACCCCCTCCAAGTCCACCTGGGGAGGATCTCCTCCCCTTCCATCCGACCCCAGTTCATCTTGCCTCCTCAGGGCTGGCTGCAATGTCCTCCCCTGGGATCTAGCCAGGCTGCTACTCCCTGGCACAGGGGTCTTTTACGAGACAGTTTCTCCAACCAAGGACCATGTATGGATATGGCCTAGAACCCCCGCTCAGATGTGGCCCATGGTAGCTCGCTGTCCAACTGAACTTTCCCTTTCTTTAGCTGTTGCAAAATCATCTATATCTATGAGCCCAAGCTGCCAGCCAGCCTGGAGCTTTCAGACTGATAACCTCTCATTCACTAGCTTCACCTACTCACTCTGTAGTGATAGGAATCCAAGGAAATCTTGTATTGCGTTCCTAGCGCAGCAGTTTTATCAACGACCTTCTTTCAGATTCAAAAGGGGCGAAGCGTCCACAAACTGCTGTTAGAAACACAGCTGGGGAAGAAGAAATCAGATCTGCCTTTCTTCTTAATGTGTTTTTTTTTTATAATATCACTTCGATTACATGAAAATAGGAGCTTTTTTTGTCAAATGAAAATCAGCATACACCTTCATGCTAGGGTAGTGAAAACTGACAGCAAGTTATATCACAAGTGAATTTTCTACTCCTAGAACATTCAGTGCTGATAGAAATCTGAACCATTTCTAAACTAAAGAGTAGGACTGACAACGATTTGATGCGTTCAGATATTTCATTTACTGAAGATTATCACGAAAGTTATGTCATTCCTTTCCTTCTGTTTTTCCAGTTGTGGGCCATGGGAAATAAATAAAAGTGTGTTGAAATGTCTTGCGCCCATCAAGCATCCTCCTACACTTTTATTAGCCTTTTTCCATGGACGAAGTTCCCCATGTCCGACCGACCAAAAAGATCCCTTTACAACTAATAATAATTTTGTACCAAGTCCTAAAACTAGCCCAAACCAGGATGAAATCATTTGGAATTATAAATGGGATTGGGAGCACAGCTCGGTGGTAGGACACACCCAGCCTGTCCAGGACCCTGCGTGGGAACTGCAGTAGGTGCTTACGCTGGACACACATTTGTTGTGTGTGTCCAGTTTGATGAAAAGACACTCACCTGACAGCTATGAGCTGGTCCTCAACTTCATACACACCCAGCTTTCGATACACGGCATGCAGGACTTTGTCACCTTGGAAGGCCGTGCCCCGACCATCCACCAAGGCAATAATTATCCCTTCCTTACTTGCAAGATAAGTTATCCAACGTACAGCAAATACAGACTTTACACTCTGGCTGCAGGGACCGCCATACCTAAAGGAAAATAAAAAAATATTTTCTGAATTCTTTATAAATTCCAGTTTCCAACCACAGCCTAGCATGGAACCTGGCAGTTCCCAGTCCAATTATGTGCTAAAAATTTCAATATCAATAGCATTAGAGTTGGCTCGATATCAAGAGGAGACCAGGCTTTTCCCAGAGGTTTGCTACAAGGAAGTTGTTTTGGGACACAGCCTCTCCTATTCCCCAAAACGGATACATCTAGGGTTGGCATTTCAAGGAATATGTGTGGGTTTTTCGTCATTTCTGCCACCTGCCACTTGCTAAAAGCAGACATAAGATATACTAAAAAAAATGCATGGTGTTTTAAGCAAATTGTGTGTAGGTCAGCACTGATTTTGGGTGTGATTCCACTAAATGTATTCCATTCCTTTATTTCATTTCTAACTCAATTACATAAGATGGTAAAATGATTTACACTATTTTTTTTTCTTTTTGGCTGCAGTCTCTCTATCTCAAAGGTATTCTGACACATTCGGCAATTTGCCATCCCAAGAAAATTCAACACAGCAAATGCAGGCAAGTCCATCTCAAAGCTCAAAACTTTCTCAATCTATTTTAAATAACCATATTTTATTTACTCTGATTAGTTAGGGGAATATATAAAAACAGCATCAATAGGAACTGTTACCAAGGAGAATGGTTCATTCTATTTCATAAATGTGTATTTCATCCAACATATTTTCAGTAAATAGTTTTTACATTAGAGAAAATATTACATACACTTGAATTAGCAAAGGATACTTCTTTGATCTGTCAAATCGAGGAGGAAGAATCATCTTGTACCATAAAGCTTTGAAAAAAAAAGGAGAATAATTATTCCATCACCTTTATATTCTTTAACAATACATGCCATAAAAGAAACCCTTAACCAGTAAATCATTAAGAATTAAGAACACATTTTCAATTGACTTTATTACATATTTCAGGTCTAATTTGCAAAGGACTGTAAATTTCAAAATGCTTTTTTTCTCTAGAAGCATATATTCTAAAATTAAAATTAGATGATCTCTTTTTTAAAAAAATGTCAGTGTAGAGAGGGAGCTATGGAAAAGTAGATGATCAACTGCATTTATAATCATATTAAAATGCTTAACATAACTAAATATTGTTTATGAAAGGTTCTTTGAAATGAGAGCTCCTCCCACATGGCTTGGCCTATATAACATTTACTGGGTAATTTTTCTTAGAGCAAGTGAAGTGTTCACCTTCACATTTCTAAGCGAGAAGTTTTTGAAAGCTCTTACTCGTTTCCCCATCTTCAAGCTTCTTGATTTCTTCTGTAGGCAGCTGGATATTCCTCAAAGCATTCTCCAGTTCTTTGTTTTCTTCCAATATTTGTATTTCTTTTATAAAACATAATATTCATCTTCCGTTAATACTATTTACATAAATAATTGCTTTCAGACGACAGCGACGTGACTGAGTAAGCTTCCTCGAAAGTGCCTCACACTGGCAGCTATGATGGAGTTGTTAGTGGAGATGTCAGCGTGTGAGGGCATCCCATTTCTGTCATCTTCCTTTAGAGATCCTTATAGCCCCTAACATTCCAGCATTTTAAGCAGAAACAAAAGCAACAATGCTAATTGGCCATCTTTTCCCATATCCAACTGTACTTATTAATCTTGAAGCCATGATTCTGAATAGATGACATTTCATTGAAAGCTGACTAAAAGAAAGAAATCTAATATCTAGATCATTGTCCCATCTAAGTGAAATGGTGACGTAGATGCAAACCTAATGGATTCGGTGTAAAGAGTTAAATCTCACTTCTGAGATTTTTTTTATACTTATATCTTGAGCTTTTCCTGTTATATTTGATTAATATAGAAATTTCTCTTTTATTGGAAACAAATTGCTGTGTATGTGATACTTTCAAAATCTTTCTCCCAACATCGTCGTATACCTTAGTCAAAGAACAGCACACAACATGGCTGTGTCTCGTGCCTGAAAAACAGTCTGAAAGCTGCTGTTTGCAGTGAGGAGTGGAGGCTCCTGCCTAGAATTTCAGTCCTTGGGAGGCTGAGAAAGACAGATCTCCATGAGTTAAAGGCTAGCTTGGTTCACATAGCGAATTCAATATTAGCCTAGTTGAAAGCCTAAGATCTTCCCTCAGAACAAAACAAAAGCAACTGTACATACTTGAGTTCAGTTATATTTCACACTTTAATGTTTCAAACTGAATTAATCACTTGATCTTCAGAATGTTATAGATTGGCAATACATGTAAATGGGTTTATATTAAGAAAGCTTTTTAAAATAAGTTTTAATTTGATACTAGCATCTTCATGAAAAAAAATTAGTCTTTCATACTTTCATACAGTATGTGGAGTTACGTTTTTTTATGTGGAAGAGAGAAGTGGATGACTTGTGAGATATGGTAATTGCTACAAAATAAATCCTGAAGATTTTTGTTTATATTCATTTTTGAAAATCGGTCACTTAAGACAGTGAACTGGAGACTTATAACTACTCTGTTTGCCAAACCACTTTCCATGTAGCTCTCTGTTTTCATATGCTCATGGCATTTTGCTCCAAAATGTGTTATATTTAATCTTAGCATACGTAGAAATGCTTTGGGTATGAATTATATAAAAGACATAATAAGTTTCACATCAGCTTTGGGTAACTCATCAGAAAAGAAATATTTGTGATATACTTGAAGTTGAAACTCACAAAAATTAAATGCACAAAATTTAAATGAGTCTAACTACTCCCTCCCCTCAGGTGGAGTTCTCCTAGAAGAAGTGAGTCCTGTATGTGCCAAGAATGTAGGGTAGGTAAGGGACTCAATGATTACAATTTTTATCTGTCCACAGATACAGAAAATAGAAGGTGTAATCACATTGTATGAGTTTAACTTTATTGCCATTCTGTTGATAATTATTAAGCCTTTAAATTTTATGACTTAATGAGGTACCCAGATTTGATGAAAACCAAACCAATGACTCTGTAGGTAGAGTTGTGTCCTACTTCATAAGGTACAAATAGAATTTTGTAAGGCTATGATGAGAGTGAGTGGTGGCAACTGAACTTCTCTATGGGGATGTGCATTATAAGCCATCAATTTGTAAAGGTAGTACAGTGCAGACCGTATGCTTTCTTTCCTTCACTCATCTTTGCATACCCACTATTCACCCACCCTACTGATGGTTCGGTATAAGATATAGAGTCCCTACTCAATATGTTTGAAGATACTTATTATGACAAAACTGAAGTGAAATTTAAAAGTGATGGAGCTTATATTTGGTTTTTATTTGTCATATTAATATGCTATATTTCGTATTAATTAATTTTTGAAAAGAATCTGTGGAAAAGCTGATAAGTGAGGTCATTCAGTGACTTAGTTTAATGAGAGCCCGCAATGCCCAAAGCAACTAAGCTTCAAATGGGCCCTGACTGCCAAGTGCCAACTCTTCTGGGTTTCCATAGTATCTGGTTCAAGTATAATCTGCTGTTTTCAAATGACATTCTTCTTTGAATGAAGATGAAGTCCATTGCTTTTTTTTTAAAGGACTTTTAAACTTTTATAAAACGTCTCATCCTTTCTCATTACAAGAGACTAATTTCTTCCTGTATTTCTGAATCTTGTCCTTTCCCAATTTTCAGGAACTGTCTTCCTCTCTTTCCTAGGTCTGGTTGAGTACAGGCTATGCGTGTCGCCAAGGCTAGCCTCAAACTTATGATCCTCCTTTCTTCACCTCTCAAGTGTTGGGGCTACAGACATGCTCCATGTGTTGCACCTAGCATTCCTGAACCTTTTTTAGCCTCATAATTCCTTCCATCAACATTCAACAAATACTTGTCATCTCACAGAACATTAACTGTTCCCAACTAGTATCCAACCTTTCTGCTCTCTTCATAGACATATGCTCTAGAAGCACCAGCGATTTTGTCCAAACAAACACAAACAAACACTAATTTCCTATGCAGGTCCTACCTTGCTTTAATCTTGTGATGTCCTCCACTGTTCTATAGAAACTGCCCTTTCACTAACCTACTAATCCACTTCCAAGGGCATAGAAACCAAGTTGTTCATAAGCTAACAGCTTCTTTTTCATTTGTTTCTTAAGATTAATTTATTAACTAACAACTTCTTGATGATAATCTTCAGTACAACTGTTTTTTTTTTGATACTCAGATCCCCAAATCAAGACACTATAGGTCAACCAGCTCCATATGCATATCCTATCAGTATGTGAAACAAATTTCACCATCACCTCAGAGTTCTGTCCTTCACAGTGAGTGTTTTGTGAGTAAAAAGTGAGCATTTCAACCCACCAAGCAAGCCAACCATCCAAACAGTGTTAATTTCTTTTGTAGTCAAGCGTATCAGGTTTGATGAGTACCATTAGGAAACATTCCCTACCCAAAATAACCCAGCTAGGGGTTCTCCCCAGATGTCTTTATATTTCCTGTGTTTCTTTCTTCCTAGTATTACATTTCATTTCCTCACTGTTGCCTGCTCACGCATTTGCATCACCCACTAATCTCTAATCTCTTTGAGGGTAGGAATGATGTCCAATCTGGTATACATCATCTTAGAGAAAGTAATACCATAACACATGGCCTAATTTAGTAAGTGCTCAGAAATATTTGCTGAATGAAGATTGATGGATACCAGATTGGACATCATTCCTACCCTCAAAGGATAGCGGATTTAAAAAATATATAGTGCACAGAATCTGCTATGATATAGCAGTTGGATATATATCAAAAGTACAGATTCCCAAGCACTGTTCAAATTCAACCAGACTTGAGTCTCTGATTATATTTGTGATAACCATATGATGTGGTTTGAATGTGAAAGGTTTTCCCATAGGCTCACATGTTTGAATACTTGCTTTCCAGTTAGTGGCACTGTTTTGAAAGGTTGTAAGACATTTAGGAGGTAGAGGCTTTCTATAAGAAGCAAGTCACTGCAAGACTGGTCTAACCACACCCCATTCTTATCTTCCTCTGCTCCCTGACTGTAGGTATAATGTGACCAGCAGCCTCAGGCTCCTGCCACCATATCTTCCAACCCCAGCTACCTGTGTGCCCTCAAGCTACTTCTTAGCAGGGATTTGGTTGGAACAATGAGAAAAATAACAAATAGGGTGTAAAAGAACACTGTTTCTTTAGACAAGTCGGTGTATCTGTTCTCTGAAAGAATTTCAGTCATTTCTTGAATCAGAACATATAAGAATATATATTGCATATTTAGAGAGTAGTGTAATAAAATTTGACAAGCATTAAAAAGATTAGTATCTACCTAGAATATAACAATAACATCAAGAAAAAAAGCTATCATATAGAAATTCATATTATGTAGGAAAGAAAGTTGAGTTATATTTTAGGGTGATGATAAAATGAACTTTAAATATCTATGGAGATTTCCATTAAAACAAAACTTTCAGGACTTGAAAATAGCATTGCTTTAAAATGTTGTTCTGTGAATGTTGACTACACCTCTTTTTTTTAAAACAAATTTAACCTATTTTTCATCAAAGCATTTTATTATGAGATACAAGATTAAAATAACTTTAAAATGAAACCAAATCCACTGCCCTACCTCATAATTCCTGTCCAGTTCAGGGCTCCTGGCCTTTTCCTCATGACTTCATTTTCACCTGTTCCTGAGCCATTAAACTGACACAAAACTAATCCCCAAGCAGTGTCCTGACTTGTCAGGAAGACTGTCCAGGGACAGCTGCAGCCATGAGTGGTGAAGGAAGAAGCGCCCCCTTGTCCCACATCACCCTGCTCTCCCATCAGAGTATAATGTAGGACCAGCAGGAAGAATACCAGACAATTACGTACATGGGTAACTCTGTTGAGAGTAACAATGGCCATCGTTGAACTGTGAACTGTTTTAACCACTATCACAGGTTCAAAGTAGAGGAGAGCTATGATGACAGCAGTCAAAAATAGAAAGTGTCCCCAAATTCCAAGGCTTTCACACATGGCAACAATGTGATATAGCTGTTAACACAAAGCAAAACAAACAAAAGTGCTGACATGGTTATCAGCCTCTCCTCTGAATTGAATTGGAGAAGTCATGCCTAGAAGTTTTTTTTTTTTTTTTTTTTTTTGGTTTTTTGGTTTGTTTGTTTGTTTTGTTTTTTGTTTTGGCCTGGATTTTTTTTTTCTGAGAATTTCTGTGATATGGAATAAGGGTTGGGGAAGCCAACCAGAAGGAAAAAAATATTCTCCTTGGGAAGCAGGAATTCTTTTTTGAGGAAAAAGAAGATATACAAACATGCTTGCTTTCTTTCTGACTCTAATCTTCTGTGGCTATCATACATATATACATACATATGTATGACTGTCTTGTACCCACTTTGTAGACCAGGCTGGCCTCAAACTCATAGATATCTGCCTGCCTCTGCTCCCTGAGTGCTAGGATTACAGGCGTGCACCACAGTGCTCAGCTTTCTTCTGTGGTTTTAAAAGGCCAGGGGAGAAGAGAGACTTGATCTCTGTGGTGTGATTCTATGATGTCACAGTCCCACTACCAATGCTTCAGGTGACCAGGTTTAACGCAAACAATTCCTGAATCTGTGGAATAACAAGCTTTATAATAGTAGCATAGCATTACAAATCCGCCTTGTCAAGATGGGCCAACTATCCTGCCCTCTGAAGGGGCTCACGACAGAGAACTCAGGGTATCTTTAGATGCAAGAGAGTACCTTGGTCTGTGTGGCCATCGTGGAGGGTGGAAATCGGGAGGCCAGGGCCTGTGTGCAAAATGGAAGCAAAAACATGACGGCTGTTAACATTTCACTTTCAGCCAGGACTGCTTGTAGTTATTTAAGACTAGTGTCAAATGCAAGTACATCTTTTAACTCTTCAGTGACTTTTTTTTTTTCAGAGAAACAAACATCTTAAGTTACATTTAAACCATTCACATCGGATCAGAGCCCAGCCAAAGAAAAGATGTGAGGGAAGCCTTACCTGTGCTGTCGCTTTTCCAGGAGTGAGCCTCAATAGTTAAAACCTAATTAATTACACTGAAAGACCTTAAAAGCTGCACATGGCCTTCTGGGAAGCTGTCACACTGCACTGGATATGTTTTTAGCTATGTATTTATTATGAAGTAACCTTCATCGGCACCTAGCATCTCATTTTTTGAATATGCAGGTTTTTTATAGGTAAAAGCCAGTATCTTTTATCCTTCTTATAATTACATGCACAGATAATTTTTTATAGATTGTTTCTTTTTTCTAATATGCTGTTTTAGGTCATGTTTGGGGGGCTAGTAATTTATGGCAGGAGGAAGGGTGGAATTGATGTGTTACTTGAGGGGCTAAAGAAGGAAAGATTGGGTCATGAGGAAGGGTAGGTGTCAGAGAGCCTCTTAGGATAGAATAGTGTCATTGGTCCCAAATAAAAGAGAAGAGGGATTTCTCTGACTTCCAAAGAGAGCTGTTTATGAATGGGGCCTTCTGGCTTGCTCCTGGCAGCCTTCTCCCTGTGGAAAATATGCCTCTGGTTTGTCAGAGCCTTAAGTGCCAAGCTCAATGGGCAAATCCTGTGAGTGCACAAGGGTACCCATGTTTGTAAAACTGTAATTGTGGGCTACAGTTTCAGAAGGCACATACCTTCCCTCCGCCACATTTCCCAACCAGTCTTTATAAATAGATAGTAAAGCTAATATTTTTCTTTCCTGTCTTACTTCTTATTATAACTTGAGAATAGAAGAAAGCATTTTTTATTTGGCTTTCTCAAAACCCAGCAGCCTGTCGGTGACACTCAAGAGTGTTAGAGCATATAAGCAAAAAGCTTTTCCCAAGACCCAATGTTTCTTCAAAGTTTGCAAAAGGGACACACATGCATATTACATTTGGGGTGTGAATCTAAGGAAACAAAACCGTTGAAATCTCTAGGTTTTAATGTATTAGAATGCATCATATGGAACCTTCATAGGTATATGATTCTTGTAGTGGAAAACTGCATCTCTTTTTATCTTAACCTAAGAGACACACCAATGACAGACTGTGCATGACACGGCAGTATGAGGACGTGGCCCTAGAGACATGGCATCAATATTTAAAACTCCTATTTTGTACTGTTTTTGTTCTGTCCACATCACTGATATAATTTTACCCGCATTAATATTGTCTTCTAGGGCTCAACAGCCCTCTGGAGAGTTTGAAAGTTACATAATGAGGCGTTACTCTTAGCCCTGAAGAGAAAGATTTCAAGGTTTTTCCTATGATGGCGCAGTGACTCATTTTACTGGAGCTTCAAAAACACCAGACGATGTGATGCTTCCCACACAGTGTATTTTTTGCTAAATGGGAAATTACCATACTGCCGAGGAAGAGTGAGTGGTAGAAAAGTCAGGCGATTCAAGTTCTAGAAAGGACTCTTCCACCAACTTTTGATGAGGGCTTAGTCTTTGGTTCCTTATCTATACTTCAGTGAACATTTAGGCTCAAGTGGATACTAGAGAGAAGCGATATAAAGTGTGTTAGCATGCTTTTCCAGAGAGCTATAGTATTACTCGAATACAGAGTGCTTACCAGCATAAACTCATACACATTAATGTGACAGTGGTGCCTCTATCAGCAAGTGGAACAGCCAGAAACAACTACCTTCCTAGAGGTTTCAGAAGACAGTAATTATTTTTGATGCTTCACGATGCCTATGTGTAGTGCATTAGACACTCCTCTTACTGTTATGAATAGAATGACTAAAGAGATCAGTTCTACCCAGCTTTCCAGTAGAGAGAGAGAGAGGGGTGTGGGGAGAGAGAGAGAGAGAGAGAGAGAGAGAGAGAGAGAGAGAGAGAGAGAAAGAGAGAGAGAGACCCCAGAATCCTTAGTTCAAGCGTGCTGTGTGCATAGCATGTAAGCTTTTGATACATGTTACATAAATATAGAGTTTGGGTTGGAAAATGTTGCATGTAACTTCAGAGGGACATTTAATGTTTACCTTTAAATGCCACAACCACAATCAGCCCATATGGCAACGAACAACAATCTCTTGACATTTCAAAGATGCCACTGACCAAACATTTTATGGAAGTGTTATTTCAAACTGACATCTTGTGCCATCTTGAAGGGCGCATTCAGGTTAAAAAATGCTTATTCATGTCTACATAGTTAAATGAGCCCGTGGCTTGGGTTCTAAAGCCAGGTTGTTGGGTTAAAGGAAGTGGCATCACCTCAATTCCTGTTCATTTTACAGGAAACCCACAGGGGGCTTCTGCAAATGAGGAGAGAGCTCAAATTATGAAAGGCTCCATTGTTCTCTAAGTCACCTGCCTGCGGAAGAGTAGTTGATACCAGTAACAGGAGCATGGTGAGCAGTTTGTTAAATTTCCTGCCAAAGGTCCTACCCATACCCCTAAACCAGGGTTATCTAGGGTGAGGAGGCATCAATTATAGAATTATAGACTCTACTAAGCCTCAGCAATCATTGATTTCATTGGTTTGTCGTAGTATCTTAGCCCATATTTCTTGTTATTTGTTCAAGATAACATGCTGTGCATGAAACCAACTTATCTAAGTAGCGAATTATTTGTGAAATGTAACCATGGTCTCAGCAACCAGAAAACGTTTTCTCTGTTGTGCTACAATTCATTTGTTAATATTTGGATGAATCACTCAAAATATCTTCCAATTTTTTAAAAAAAAGGTTTGAATGACAAAGATTTATTTTCTGCCTTCGCTGAAAGTAGAATTGGAAGAATCATTTGTCTTCATTGTACAGATCTCAGGTCTCTTGGCCATTGTTCCCTAATTCTTTTCCCACAAATGAGGCCAAACAGAAATACCACTTTATCAGAGAGAACACTTCTGTTCTGGCATTTCTCCTTCTGTGCCTGTCTGGTGGATGGTGTCTGCATGCAACATCACAGTGATGTGGCTTAGAGGCAGCCAACTCGTGCTTTAGTCCTGACTATTAGGCAATAGTCAGGTAATAGAGGTACACACCTTAGCTCGTTACTCAGTTTCCTCGAATGCAAAAAAAAAAAAAGTGAGAATAATACCTTCCTATTGTTTTCATTCCACAAGCCTTGAGCACTTTATAAGATTCTTATATATCACGGGTTCTCAGAAGAGAAAAAGCTTCAAAATAATCAGCTGGAGTGACAAGGATGATAGCAATGGTAACAGGGCCACCATGCTTATGCTAGGTCCGTCACCTACCGTAGCAGACGAGTGCATAGTATTTGGCATTGTGGCTGAAACTTGCTGTGTAATATTGGCACCTTTCTCTCCTTAGATGGCATGTAACACACTTCTTGCTTGGAGGAGAGTTTCCAATGCTAATTCTAGAGGGAAATGAAAATAAAGCTAAGCTGAAATTTTGAGATTGTATTTATCAAAATGTACTACTCCATGTAAAGTGACTAATTTACATATTGACATCAAACCCACTCTATTTTTCTGTTGCCAATATCATTTAAAGTAGAGGGGAATCACAGTGTTTTGATGTAGCTTGATTTTTGATTCATTTTTTGCCTGAATAGGCACAAGCTTTGAGGGAGAAGCCCTCTGTGGTTTTCCCAAAATGGGAGAGCTATAGAACACTCGCTCTGGGAGCGAAGTAGTCATTTTTTCATAGCCATTAAATGCTTCTGAAGTAGTTGGAAATCTGTGTGTGTGTCTTTCTGTCTTTTTCTGTCTCTCTCTTTTTCTTTGTTTCTTTCTGTGTCTATTTCTGTCTCTGTCCCTGTCTCTCTTTCTCCTACTTCACATCAAAACATACAAGGAAATCTGGCAGCATTACTGGAATATGGTCTCTCTTCTTTTGGAAATAAGAAGCCACATTCTATTCACCTCCTGCACCTTTTATCCTCTCAACAGGACATGCGGGCTTTTGGGAGCTACATCTGGGCACATTACCTCCTCCATCCCATACAAACCACACTACACCTTTCCTTCCTCCATGACCCCACACTCACATGATCAGAGACCGCTCTGTGGTCCTGCAACAGATTCCCCTTTGGGGAATAATGACTGGTGTTCTGCCAAGGGCTAGGCTGTGTCAGAGCATATTCTGTCTAACAGGGTGAGCTTCGCCACCTCCCAAGTCTTTCTCTTCCTGCTCCCTGAGATTGCCCTGAGCATCTAGGTCACAGGAGGTCGAGAGACATGGTCCTCTCCAGAGAAAGAGGATCCCCAACTGAAAGATAAGTGTGTACCCAGGTGTGATCCAGGACTATGAATAAGAGGGTTTTGTTGTTGTTCTTTGTTCTTTCCTCTTACAGATTTCATGCTTGAAATTTTGTGTGATCTTGAAAATGTAAGGAAGAGAGTTAACAGTGATGGCTGAGAGCACAGCTTACCCATGTTCAAATCTCAACTCTAACAGTATTATACATGGCATAGAGTTATTAAAATTAAATGCAATTACAGGTGGGGATCAGTTAAGGAGTTATCTGGTTTAGAGCAGAGCATCAGCGATGTTAACCACTGTTTCTATTTCTATATGCAGAAAGAAGTCTTTTGGTTATTATTCCAACCATCAACAGGACAATTAGACTGAACTCTAATAATTAATGGAGGGATAGAAATGGCTCTAGCAACGTAAGCCATAGTGAAGATCACACTACAAGAGCAAAAACAGTGTGACACAGACATTGATCAATCAATGTGCATCACTGAATAAAAGTCCCTAGTTAATTTCAAACTCCTGAAGTACCTGTAATTATGTAAACATATCAATTATATCATCATTAGAAATTTCTATTTTATTCTTTTCAAAAGAAAATATCTTAAGTTGGCTCATGTTTTGGGAGCATATGACTTTATACTGATGTTGTATGTGTCATTTTCTGAATTATTTATCTTAACTTACAAGTGCATTTTATTACATTTCGCACTTCAAGAAGCATGCTACATCTAGCTAATGTCATGATTCAATTTCACTCAAGTATCTCTGTATCTATTTATCAATAGTATATTGAATCCGTCTAAATTACCTGTAGATGTTTCTTCTTCCAGGGTAACCTTCAAACTCATTGCTAGAATAAAACCTGAAATGAATTCATAAAATATTAAGTATTGATTATTAAACTATAAAAGTATTGTCACAAATATTAATAAGGAACAAGAGCAAAACCTCATTCATTTAATGAAACAATACTTGTGTATAGGAATCAGTGCTGTGCATAGCTGTATTTGGGGCATTTGCTGTAACTTACAGATCCCCAGAGAAAGGTAGAAGTGAGCCAAGTACCATTTTTATGATCAAACCGTACCATTTTTATGATCAAATATCTTATTCTGATTGATTGGGGTATAAGCTATGAAAAATGATCTATTTAAACTAATATTACACTTTACCTTTCCTCTTATGAATGTTTACTGGTTTCTCAGAACTACATTATTATTTTGTCTATGACTGAGAACATACTTGGATTTTATTCTACACCCCTGGTAGGAGATAAACTTGTCATGTCAGGAAACTCATCTGAGCTGGGTGATCTGAACATACCATAGGCCATGTTAATTCACTGAGCTGCAAAACAAATCACAGGAGAGCAAGCATGCTACCTCACTACCAGGTGCAGGCTCCTTTCTGTCTTCATATACTATGAAGCAGAAAATCCAGTTTGGTGACTTAACTTCCATTCCTCTGTGAATTTATCTGAATATCTTGAAGTGGATGCATTTTCCCCCATGCTCAAGAAAAGCATAATAGAGTGTGAAAAGTTTCGAGTAAACAAGGTTTGTTTTAATTCTCAGGGGGGCTTAGCACACTCAGTCTCATAAACAAGGTCCTTGAAGAAGGAGACAACGTAAGACAGTGCGTTTCCAGGATGAAATTCTTATTCAAAACCTGCGTGTGTCTGGTTTATTTACATCTGTAGTAATGTCACAGGACTCCAGTCATCACTTTCGCTTGCCTTTCCCACATCCTTTCAAACAGTGTGTGAATTAACTGCTCTGTCTCTTCCCAATGGCCCCTTGCAACTTTCCCGGGCTGTCAGAGCTTCCAGGCCTGCTGTCACCTCTAACGTTGCAGATGGTCCACTTTCCCATTTGCCTCTCTCCTCTCCCTCACAGACAATAAGAATTATTCCACCCCCATCTTTCATAGAAATCTACCCTTTACTTTCATTCACTTAAGAAATTGGAACAGAACCCCTCCCCTGTCCTCAGACACACAAGAAAGGAGGAATTTCTTCATGTTTCTAGTCCACAGCTCACTGCTATCATCCCGACTCAAGTCCCAACCACCCCTAGCCATCATTACAAACGTAGCAGGATCTTCAAGTCTTCAGTTTTTTCCCTCTCTCTTTTTTTATTGGTAATCAATCAATCTTTCTTTCTTTCTTTCTTTCTTTCTTTCTTTCTTTCTTTCTTTCTTTCTTTCTTTCTTTCTTTCAATTTATTTACTTTGTATCCTGGCTGTAACCTCTTCCCTCATCTCCTCTCAGCCCCACCCAACCTCCCTCTTCTCCCCCTATGCCCCTTCCCTAGTCCACTGATAGGGGAGGACCTCCTCCCCTTCTATCTGACCCTAGCCTATCAGGTCTCATTGGGGCTGGATGGAAATAGAAAAGATCATCCTGAGTGAGGTAACCCAGAAGCAGAGAGACACACATGGTATTTAATCACTTATAAGTGGATAGTAGCCATACAATACAGGATAAACACACTAAAATCTGTAGTCCTAAAGAAGCTAAACAACAAGGACAATGCAAGGGAAGAGGCTTAATACTCATTCAGAAGGGCAAACAGGATAGACATCGGATGTAGGAGAAGACAAGGAACAGGTATTTCCCTTCTCTTAAGCCTATTGTGCCTGAAATATATCTCTTATTCATCACTTTTCTGACTCGGATCACTTTTATGGCTGCTTCATGTAAGGACCTAACTCGTTTGACTCATATTCAAATAACTTCAAGGCAGCACCTTTCTAAAATTGTCTATATGGTAAGATTAGACTAATGACTCTGTTCCTTTGCTCCCCAGATTCCACCTAATGGCATCCAGGTTATGAATATTGAGGAAACATCTCTAATTTACACATTAGAATTGACAGACCAAAAAAAAAAAGCAGGGACTTCTGATTAGTTAAGTGCATCAGGAATGACTACTATGAGACAGCTTTATGAGACAGTGTGTAGGATGTACCCAAAAGAAAGCACTTAAAGAATTCCTTACTGAGGTTAATAGCAACAGTCTTGGATTCATAAGCTTTAGATCTGAAGTCTCATCTTCCACTAATTAAATGGCCTTTAGCCAAGCCAATTACATGCTCTGAGTATCTGTTTTCTTATCTATAAACTCAGAGAAATAATTCCTACTTTACAGTATCTGGTAAGCAGTAGAGCCCCAATAACTGCTGGCTTGTGCAGATGCCACAAAACCTAGATAACACCGAATCACTATAGAAACGTTTTCATATCTGTGGGCTACCTTCTAGGGCGCTTTGAGGCTCGCTTATTGCGCCATACGTTGAAGAGTAAAATCAGCCTTTAGAACCAATGGCTATCAGAGAATCTTTTTATACCTTTCATAAAAGTACCTAATAGAAATTCTTTACAAAATAAAATCTCATAGGCTAGTTATTAAAAAATGTGCACTGTTAATGAAATCATAGCTGTTTGAAAGTACCCAGAGAGAATGCTCTTTCAGTTAGCTGAGTAGACAGTACAGTCCATCATTTGTGCATCCATCCTTTGGTGCCAATTAAAACCTGAATGGTGCATCATGTTGCATGCGATACTTACAGTGAATCCTGTGTTACTCTGAATATATATATGGCCTCCCACTTGCCACTTGTAATTTGAATAGCATTTTCCTATAAAAAGACAAACATTATGTTGTGTGAAGCTGAGCGTTACTTGAGCAACCTCAAGTGAATGATCTTTGAGGAGATAAATCTTGGAAGGAACGTACCACAGTGTCTTTGATATAGTGAATATGTTTGTAACCATCCTTGTCGCTAAATATTTTGTAGTACGAAATGGCATCCTGGCTGAAAGCTGGTGTCGAAAGAAAGAACTGAAAGAAATGAACAGAGGTTATATTCAAAAGACAAACTGAAGTAAAGGCACAGATTTTTTTAAGCCATGTGTGGTTAAGAAGCCTAGTGCCTCTCCTCTCCTGTCACCCATCACTCACATCTGAAATTCTAGGTTTTCAAATGACAGCTTTTCCAGTGACTCTAATGGGCATTTGCATGTGCCAACTGGTGCTTGTTAGCCAGTGCACAGGTCACCTCCCCCTAAGCCCCAAGCTAAATGTCTATTCTAACAAATCCCTGTTCTAAGGATGATGTGGTTTGTAATTGAGCTGGATGAATAACAAACCAATGTTGATATTTAACCAAACCAGACATTTAAAATGAGACAACTGATCAAAGCAGAAATCTTTTCAAAAAATAGTTTGTTACTTTTTTTTTTTTACGTGCTTTGGTGTTTTGCCTGCATGTATGTCTGTGTGAGGGTGTCAGGTACCCTGGAACTGGAGTTATTGACAGTATTGAGCTACTCCAACACCTGTTAGAAATTGAACCCCGGTCCTATGGAAGAGTAGTCAGTGCTCTTAACCACGGAGCCATCTCTCCAGCCCCCAAATTAGAACTCTCACTAAAGTTTACAGTACTTTTAATTTTTTATTTGTCTAATGCTAAGCTTGTAATGTCAAATAATTTAATGAAGACATTTGAAAGATTCAAATATCATGGTCTAGAAGCCACTGATTTTGGTAGTGGGACAGGCCTAGCCTCCTCGAGAAGAACCATAAAACATGCTTAGGGAGTAGGGCAACCTTAGCTCTGAGCTCAGGAAAGAAAATGGCCTTGTAACCTGAGTTTGAAGAGTTCAGCATATTCTACTGGGAGCCACCTAATCGCTTTGGAGCTACCAGACACACGAGGGTCTTGGAACAGAACTAATGGCAACTCAATATCATAAATAGTGCAGACAATTGAGATTCTAAAAATGACTCACACTAAATTCTCATCAATAGTGGCGTGTGTCTCCCAGTATAAAAAATTGATTTGATCTAACTTTATGCCTAATTTTACATGTTGTCCTCTGGGGAAATGATGATACCTTCCTAAGAAAATTCTCATGAGAGCAGAGCTTCTCTATATCATATAGGAATAAAACATGGTCTCTCTTTAAGTCCATGGAACAGTAGGCCAAGGTGTTCAGTTATTTTACAGCTCATGCAATAGTATCTTCTAGCTACAAACATTTGTCTTTTTATAATATATTTTGAGATCAATTTCTGAGCAAAGAGATAGTAGGGAGAATTGCTATAGACATATTTAATGATCACATTTGTGTGTGATCTGATGCTGGATATTTTTTGATACAGTTATTTCTCTTATATTTTGATCACGTGTCATTAAAATGCAATGTATCTCTTATATTTTTACTGGATAACTAATGTTTCTCAAAATTCATTTCTGCCTGAATGGAAGCTTGACAGATGTAACTGTGATAAAAATGGAAGATGTGCTCTCCTATTACATTAGTGTTAGCTCCAGATCCAAGGGGCACAGTCCTAATAAGAAAGAAGACACAAGGCGACATGGAGAGACACAAGAAAGGATTCCATGTCCTGGATGCCTGATCCATGAATAAATCTTTGTTCAAGTAAACTCTGCTGAACGTGTCTGGTGTGTGTTTTAGTAAATTTGTAACAGAATGGAAAACTGAGTAATGTGGGCCTGTTTTCTGCTTACATATTCATAAGCACCATTCATCAAAAGATCTACTTTGTAGGATTTTGCATCTTGAGACCAATTATTTTACTTTAATCAAAGGGTTAGGGAAAAGAAAATTAATTTGCAATTTGGTGGATGCATTGCACTACTATAGGCCTTTGACAAAGTTGTTCCTTAATTTAGAAAGTTTTGCTCTCAGTCTGTAATGGCAAGATTACTTGCAAGAACCTTCTTTAATCCATCATACTCTGTGATGTGAGAGACAATTGGTTCTGCATTGTTTTAGTCGCTAAAATGGAACCCAAGTCACAGAACATTTTAAGACAACAGTGAAAAGTTATCTCCCACATGCCTAGTGAGTTACTTACAGAACTTTTCAAAAGATTGCATTCTGAATCAAGCTTACAATTTCATTTGGATTGAAAGTAAAAAATTAACAGGGCAGACTGTTCTAAGATATTAGGAGCAGGCAAACAGGAAGAATCTTTTGCTGGGCAAAGGCTGTTATCTCCTCCCTTCCTCTGCACACATGGAAGACAGTTGCTTCCGATGAGCAGGTAGCTTAGGTCAGGTAAAGAGGGTGTGAAATATTTCCGCTATCATGTTGTCAGAGCTAGGGCCATAATGCATGCTGAGTTCAGTGCTTCTTGCAGCAAGTCACACCTGGGCAGTAGATAAGGCATTCAACTGCAGTGACCTTGGTTTTAACAAGGCCCTGAGCTGGTTTCTTTATCATGCTTAGATTTTTCTGATAAATTGCTTATCTCTGTATGAAGCACAAAGTCATTAAAAAAAATCTTATCTGGAAAGTAAGGTTACTTGTCACAGGGTTGTACTTTGTTATCCCCACTAAATGACAAAAGATGGTGCCTAAACTCAGCTAGCAACTAGACAAAAGTACAGGCTTTCAGACACCAAGCAAAAAACTCATGTTTTGTTCTTAATCAAGAGCTTTTAGCAACAGGCCAAAGAAGTATGGAACATTGCTTAATTAGCTGGAGATAATTTTGTTATAACTGTATTCTAAGCATTGTGATTTCAGAGCTTATTTCTAACTGTGAAGTCCTAAAATTTAGGTTCTTTTTTTTTTTTCTATTTACTTCACAGGAAAAAAATATTTCTAGTTAATTTCTTGTGACTTTTTCAGTTTAAATCTCTTAGATAGATTCTAAAGAAACCACTTTTTAAAAAATTATCATTTAAAACGTACTAATATGACCAGCCTTTTTAATTTGTGTTAGAGACCCAATAAATATTTGTGGAACAAAGACTAGGAATGCAGCTTATGGTAGAACACTTGTCTAGCATATGTGACCCTTGCTGATCCCAAGACCACACACACACAAATTACCTGGATGAGTGTATGAATCATGTATACATTTCTAGGTTTTCCCAGGTTAATTTCATGGCTACCAGTTTGGAAATCTATTCAATAAGGCAGGTACCTTTAGAAAATGAGAATTTATTCCCAAACGTTTTCACCATGAAGATTTCTTTTGATAGCTCCTCTTCGGGAATCTAGAAGCTTCACTACTAAATATATTTCCAAAGATTAAAATCAATGCCCGTGTTTCTCTTTCTGTACACTGTGTCTAAATCTCAGCACAGCAGCAGCCTTAACGCAAATGTTTGCTGCGTGCAGTCCTTGTGACATGCAGCAGTGTCCACATAACATTCACTTCTTCTCCATCTTGTTTTGTGTTGATTAATTAAAAATACAAGATGCAATTGATTTCCTTAAAAGAAGATTTTTTTTGCACCCAACAAACCTCATAAATCATTAAATAACCCTGTCAAAAGCTTCCAGACACAAGTCATCAGAAACCATACTAAAACACATTCCCCTATTTGCTGCTTGGGGATAACATGCAAAGTGGGATGCATACACCGTGTAAAATTCAATTCCCTGAATATATTGGGCACCATTAAAATAAAGGAAAAGATAGGAAAATCATACTCCACCAGCCCATCCTGTTGTACTTTCTTCTATATGCTCCTGGGTCTAAAAGACAAAGAAAGGCCATGTTAAAATATAGAAAGAACAGCTTTTCAAAAGCAGAGATAGGACATTTCGAACAGTTAATCTGCCTGGTCAGGGTGTCCTACTGTTCAGCCTCTCTGATTTCAGAGCAGCGCTGCTGAGCCACTCCAGGCAAATGATCACTGAACCTACTTTCAGAATTCTCTTCTCCTTAACTCTTCCAGGTGGCAGGTCTTGGAATTATCACACATCTGTGGAAGTAGGGCACAAACGAGGCACGCGGTGTGATGCAGAGAAAAGGGGATGCTACAGAGAATCTGCAGTTGTTTTCTTCTTCTCGTTATGGGGTAGCTAGAAGCCTAAACATCTGTATCTTTAGATGCAGAAGCATGACTCCTAGATAAATATTTAGAAATCATAAAAGGTAAATAGTACTTGTTTCTAGCCAATAAAGAATATTCTGAGTTGAATTAATACTTATAGATTATAGTAGTAACCACAGTGGAAAAGGGGCAGGAAATTTGAAAGACGGGGTGATACTGACATCAGCAAGATTTTGGAGAAACTTCTATGCCATCCAGGAATTTTGCATGGTGTTTGCGGGTAAATTCGCTGAAGGACTTCACTTGCCAAATGTTAAAAAAATAATAATAATTGTACACGTGAGAGACAGCATGAATTCGTTAGCGGTTTAGATGGAACGAAGCCAAGGTGCTACCTAGAATGCTAATGTTTAGGAACTACTGATGATCACTCAGGTCAAGGGAACAGCAGTGGGGATGGAATAAGGGAGATATTAAAAGTTCAGATCATCAGAACTATATCATGGAGCAGAGGACCCACTCCACACCTTATCTCATTTTCTTGAAGTTGCTGTTGGTTGTATAGATGAACAATAAATTCCTACTACATTAAGCCACTTAATAATAGGCATTTCCTCCTCCATCAGTGTTGTTGCCCTACCTTGGAAGTGCATTAACTGGAGGATAAGGTTTCTGTGTAGATGGTCAGCATGACAATACAAACACGCTCAACAAAGATGGCACCAACTGACATGCTACAGCAGAGGGGGAAAAGCCATGAGGCTTCATCCCTACACGAAGAACTACAGGCAACTCAGGAAAGCTGGGAGCTAGAAATGTAGTCTTCCCCAGAAAAGAGCACACCTATTGGTTATCCAGTGACAAATAGCCTTGAAAACATACAGACAGGTAACATACAGGCGATCCAGATTATGTTGAGAAATATATATGTTTGTACATATGTGTATACAATAACAATTAAGAAAAGAAGAGGTCATGGATTTAAAGGGAAGTGGGGCTTGGTATATGGAAGTGTTTGGAAGGAAGGAGGAGGGAGAATTGTTGCAATGATATTTCAAGAAGAAAAGAACTCTAGGTAAGTGAGACTTATCCAGGAAAGAAAAGAGCAGGAGCTGTGAGAATAGCTCATTAGGAAAGCAACATGATCTGAGTTCCAGCCACAAAAGTCATTTTAAAATGCCAGGTGGGCATGATGGCATGCACGTGTAATCCCAGTACTGTTCCCTGGGGTCTGGTGGGTGCTCACTTGCATGCCAGTCTAGTTTAAATACTGAACTCCTTGGTAATGAGAAGCTCTGTCCAAAGGAGATGGTTAATGCTCCCAATAATGGCACCTGAGGTTGTGCCCTGGTCTCTGCTCTCCTGTATGAACACACACACACACGAAGTCAAAACAAAAGGAAGCCCTGCGAATTTACACTCTTCAAACAAGGAATGAAGACAAAAACAATTTTAAGAAGAGTTTGGATTATGTCCTGTAGTAGTAGGCTACTCCTTCACAGAGAAATGCAAATTGGAACAAAGAGTGAAACATTTGACTACTTTTAGTCATGAAGATAAAAATTATTTCAGTCACTTTAGAGTATGAGTTTTATTGTTGTTGGTTTTTTGTGGGTTTTTTGATAGGGTTTCCTTGGGTCTTATGTAACCCTGGCTGTCCTTGAACTCTCTCTGTAGATGAGGCTGGCCTAGAACTCACAGATATCCACATGTCTTTGTCCCCTGAGTGTTGGGATTACAGGCATGTGCCACCACTGAGTGACAAGCTGTACATTTCTTAATACCTCTCACCGATATTGTTACGTTATATATAGCTGTTGTTAGCTTCTCTGCCTCCTTCATGTCTGGCAACAAGAATAAAGCATTGGTTGATTATACTCAGACTTTACTTGTTTACATGAGCATGGCTGTTGGAACATTGTAAGTCAATTCAGACAAAATATTTTAAACGCGATTACTTTTCTAGCTCTAAAGGTTATTTTCCAGGAACCTCTAGCCCTCATTGTGGGGACATTTTTTATTTTCTGTCCATTTAGATTAAGTTGTCTCAGATTTTGATAAATTATACTTTCAGGTTCCAGATGATTCTGTTTTTTATTTGTCTGTGTCCATAATTTGCAAGCTGATAACATTTTTGTAGAATGATGCTTAGATTCCGGGGTGTTGAAGACACATCCAATAGGAGTCATTCAATCAGATCAGTGAGTTCTAATTAGCTTTTTTAATTAAGATCAAGTTTTGCCAATGATACTACTTAAAACTTATCTTTTTGCTTTGTTATAAACACATAAATAAGATAAATTTGGTGTCTAGCAAATTGTCTTAAGATTAGTCAAGACTCTTTCTGATGGGGTAGTGACTTAAAAATATTTTTAGCCTAAGTAGTGCTGACTAGCATGGCCCTGATACATTTCCATGCAGAATAAAACATTCTCCGTATAAAATAGAATGTTCTAATTCTTAGATGAAATTTAATGACTTACTTTGATTGATCTGGGTTTTAACTTCATAAAATAACTTTATATTTGCTTTAATGAAACATTTTTAATAATTAGAACTCTATCAAAATGTACTCATCAATATTTTCTATTTAAAGAAGCCATTTTTCTCAAAAAAAAAGAAAGAAACTGTTTAAAAATTTTCTAAGTCTCTAAACTGAGTACATAAAGACAAGAATAGTTCAATAATTTAGTGGTTTTGTTGCACTAATTTCAGCAGGTTGTGTTTGAATTTGGACAACAAAAACATTGAGGCTCAATGGTGAATTTGTGTCTTATTTTCAAGGCCCCTACCTTCAGATTAGTGCAGTAGGGGGCGCTCTTCGAAGCTACCTGGACAGCAGCATAGTGTGCATAACGGTTTAATACTTCATGTTCAAGAACCCACCTTTAATTTAAAAATATTTAACTTCCTTTTGTAATTATTTTTCAATTCTGACAAGATGGAATATGTCTAATTTTCATTTCTTCTCCATTTTTTTGTGTGAAATATCTATTTCCCTAACAGACCCAGACATTCTATGCTTTTTCTCCGTTGCTCTGCTCCTGTGGACCACTACCCGGGTCACCATTCTGATGTCATGTTGTCTCACTTACTATTTTTTTTATAGTCAAAGTAAAAGCCATTCAAGCAAACAACTGCTAAGCTTTGTTTAATAATAATAATAATAATAATGATGGAATTACTGTAGCGCATCGTTTTACATAACAACCATGGGTTGAATGCACCAAATCCTGCTTTACAGTACAAACTGTGACCTATAAATGAGATGCTTGCCAGTGGGTTCAACATGCTTTACCTTTGGACAATCCCACGCATGCCAGTCTTCCCTGAAATCACATACAGACAGGACTGAGACATTCTGCACTCTTTTTAGCCACTGCAAACATATTCGCTCACTGTTCACCCATGTGAGCCAGCTGAAATAATAGTCACTGCCAAGAAACCAGAACAGAAGGTCTCAACCATCAGCTCACCACCACATTTAAATAACACCTTTACTTATATTCTTCAAAAGACAGTTGTTTTTATTACAGGATATGTATTTAGTAGATAAGAAAAACAAGTTTTCTCAGAGAAGAGTAGTTAAATAGACCTGCTGGCTAAAATAAATAAGATCTTATTCATCTAAAGAAATTATTTCATACTTGAGTTTACCTAATTTTGGAAAAAAATTAAGATATAAGAGGCAAAACCATATATTTAAGAGTAATAAAAGTGTTAAGGTTTCTATGATGGGCCCATAATCTCATTTTTTTTTTACTTGGTACAAAGGAAGTATGGGGAAGAGATCATCTTTGTCTCCAAGTGGCTTATTGGTGGGAGCTGCATTTTAGCTGTCATCATGGTTAAGTGTTGAGATTGTATTAGTAATAATCAGATGATGTAAACAGCTTCGACGGTATTTGTAACATACTTAAGTGTCAGAAAATGACTGGGATGATTATACTTGTCTGTGAGTGAAAATTTATAACCAAAATTGCAGAACTTTTTAATTTGTCACTGAGCTAGTAGATATTTCCTACATCTACTAGACATGTATTTTCAAAGCCTGACTTCATGATAGCTAACCTCAGTGAAATTATTTAGCCATGTATTTCTTTGTTTCTGCATAAATTTTAAATAATAATGTACTGATTTAAATATGTAAAGATGAGTCAAGAGGGCTGAAAAAAATGTTTTTAAATCCCCTATTTGAGTTTCCATTAACCAAGTTGTTGTGAGCAATCATTTGACTCTGTCTTATTCTCTTCGGTGTAGCTGGAGAAGACCCAAGTCCTCTGTGCTAGGCAGATGAGGCTCTTGGAGCCCTTCATTTTTACCAAATTCAAACAGAAAGACACAGAGAACTGACCTAAGCCTGAAAGGTTGCTATAGTCAAGGTCACACAAGGTGTATCTGAGGTATGCTAGGGAAGTGAAAACCTTTCACTTTCTTTTCCTTTTTTAGAATTTTTTTTTCTGGGTATGGTGGTGAATGCCTTTAATCCCATTACTCAGGAGATAGAGGCAAGCAGAACTCTTTTGAGTTCGAGGTTAGCCTGGTGTATAAAGTAAATTCCAGGGCAGCCAGGCCTCTGATTACACAGAGAAATCCTGTCTCAAAAACCAAACCAAACCAAAAGAGAAATACTTTATCTTTGGATATGTGTATGCTTTGGTCCGAGGGTAGGTTTGAGCACACAGGCCCAGTGCCTGCAGAGGTAAGAAAAGCGCGTCAGCAGTCCCGGAGCTGTGCTGTGGGGTTCTGTGAAGCAAACTCCAGTCTTCTGCAAGAATACTGTATTTCTAAAGACGGAGACATCTCTCTAGCCCAAAGACTTTTTTTTTTTTTTTTTTTTTTGTCAGGGAATAGTTCCTTCACATACAGTTCTGTAGCTAGATAATCAAAACAGACTACAGCAAAGCAGGATAACGCTAATGTTGGAGAAAGGTCGCCTTATCTGGTTTACAATTCTGCATGATGCACATAGATCCAGAAACACTGGCTTGAGGGAAAGTAGACCAGACTTTGAAAGAGTCATGCTGAAGACTCGGTGAACTCTCCAATCTGCATGTCGGCCCCAAGTTTACATTTCTGTCTCCGAGGAAAACCCCAGAAAGCATTAGACTCATCACCATGGTCACCTTTAAATGAGTTTTTAAATGAGTAACAGGGTATTTTAAAAACTAGTTCAAGAAACTTATTTGTGACTTTTAATTTGCATGCATCTTGCATGCTAATTTTCTGTTTCTGGCATGTGTATCTTCAACTCACTAGCAAAGAAGTCTAAACTGTGATATATACTAAGTTCAACATGCTACTGCTTGGTTAAAAACGAGAGAGGGATCTGAGATCACTGACCTTGAAGCTATCATTTCTGGAACTGGTATTTCCATAGGGCCCACATGCTGAGGGTAGGTAGTGTCAATAATAAAGACACGAACAACAGGATTCTTAGCTCCAGCCTGCCCAAAAAAAAAAAAAAAAAGGAAATTACAAGCTGATACAATTTTACTTACCACCAATATTTTAAAGACAGTTTTGGACTCTAAGGATATTTTAATAAGTGAACAAAGCTAAGTACATTACAGTTGAAGACAGTCTGCATAGCGACTGGGAACCCAACTTCTATCTCACTCACAAGACAATTACCAGTGTCGTATCAAAGAGTCAAATGTATTTCAGGTGATCAATAAGAGACTTGACTTCTAGGAGAAGTGATTGGGGATATGAAAGTGCATGTCTGCGACCCGTGCTCTACCCTGATTTTCAAGGCAGACGTGTCTCATTGTTGTTAAGATGGTATTAAACAATATTCCTGTGTGCTCTGAAGAGTAGAGAGAAGACCTGATTGAAAGAAAATAGAAAGCCAACCTTTTTGCTCTTGCCGAACAATTTGGATTGAATGACCAGTTTGCGCATTCTCCCAGGTACCTCACTCTCCACCACCATTGCTTCCTTCCCAAAGGATAGTAGACATCTCACTACCAAATAAGGTGTCCACGGGCTTTTACACTGCTTCTCGGCTTGTGTTTTTGTGCTAGTGTGTGCCTAAAATTTACATAACTGCGTATAACTCATGCCTAGACACTGTCTTTGAATGGATGTTATTTTACTTCCGAGAGAATCTCTCAGTTAAAACAAAAGTTAGGTCCACAAGGATTGGGTGCACTGTATTTGATGACTCAGTGCTGTTTGCAGTCCCCTACAACAGTGGTTCTCAACCTGCACAGTGCCTTGGCTTTCTAATATAGTTCCTCATGATGTGGTGACTCCCAACCATAAAATTATCAGTGCTTCTTAACTGTAACGTTTTATGAATTGGAATGCAAATATCTGCATTTTCTGATGACCCTATGCAACCCCTGTGAAGGGATCTTTCAACTGCCATCCCAAAGGGGTCCCAGCCCACAGGTTGAGAATCACTGATCTAAAGTCTTTCTTAAGACTTCTTTGGTTCTTTGGAATTTTCTTATCTCTCCATCCAGTGCTAGAGGTTTTAGCACCCCTAGTCTGCAATGAAACATGAAGACTTAGGTACACACTTCCTGATAAGTGACAGTCACTTCTCAGTTCTGAGCATCCCTGTGTCTTCCTGCTCACATTGATTCTCCAGAACATTGCAGTTCTCTTAATTTTGGATTCCAAGTCTCAAGCTTTTCACTTCCAAGCATCTCCAACTTTCCATTTTTCTACACAGTCCTTGAAAGGGGACTTATATCTCAACACTCATTTCCTATCTCCTCCCTTTTCTTAAGTGACTTTTAACATAAACATTATAATTCTACTTTTCTCTCTGGGGTGTCTTTGGCTTGTTTCAAAAGCCACTTTTGCAAATGCCACATCCATCCTGTCTTATATACAGACCCGCTGGAGTCATTCATGAGTAGGGTTTGGCAAGTAAAAGCACCAGGAGCTATGTATGTATATATATATCACATTCTAAAAAATATCAAAACTTTTACATGAGGTAAATTCACTTCCTCATTTTCCTCTTTCATGCCTTTGTCTAAATTAAAAATAGGTTACAATGTTTCCTCCCTGTTGCTCAACCATTCTGCTGCACACTTGGGTCCTTCTCCTCCAGTCTTGGAACTGAATAAAAAGTATGCGTGATGTTTACTTTCATTAACTGCCTTAAGGAACAAAATGCAGGCTCACAACCTTTACTTACCTGTCCACAAAAAGACCTTAGCATGTGCCTGATGATACCTGACAAAGATATCAAATTCAATATTTGAATTTTCCTTTCTGGCTTGCATTTACATGAGAATTCAAGAGGGAACTGTGAAACAGAACTTTACCCTGAATTTGGAAATATATATATATATATATATATTTAAAATTAAAACTAACTTAAGCTTGTTTTTCCTCCATGATCTAGACCATATGTTTTTTCCAAGATTCTGCAATAGACTTTGCAAAGACTACTTCTTCCAGCATAGCCAGATGTCCAAAGCAACAGATGTCCACATAAACAATAGAGCACAGTAGAGTGTTTGCTTTTCAATGCACAAGGACAAGAAGCTTTCCAAATGTGTTGATCCCACCTCTATTCATGGTGATGATTGCTCATTTTGACATGAAGGGAATGAAGGCCTCTATTAAAAGTATCTCGCATACCTTAGGGTATGGAATATTTATTGTTCTGGGGTACTGTCCATCACCGTAATACGAATAGGCAATAATCGGTATTTCCGAATCATTAAATTCTACATATGCCAAAAAATTTCCATTTGGAGACCACCAAAGAGCATATTTTGTAGCAAGCATTTCCTCTGGAAAAAAATAAGTATTTATATATTATTTACAATTATAGCTTATTCTCAAAATCATTGTTAATACTTCTAAACAGATTTTCTTTACTTAAATCATGTTTTTAATGTATATCAACATATACCACACTTTGGTTATTAAAAATCTGTGAATTAAGAGGAATAGTTTAATCTTCATTCTATATCAAATGTCAATTTGTCTTGTTAGTAATTGCTGTTAATAAGAAATTTAACATTTAAAATAAATAATAAACACATCAGTAATAATTAATTTTCCCCTTAGGGCAATTAAAAAATTAACCTAAAGTAACTCAAACCAGCTTTACTTTGGACTTAGGTAGGCAAGACAGGCGAGGAAGTAGCTGATGCCTAAAGTAGACATAGTCAGTGACATTACCAGTGAAGGTTGAAGAAAAACTTCCTAAGAAGTTTTCAAACCAAGGTTAATTTGTTCATATGCACGTGTATGTGTAAAAATATACACATACATATATCTTTTTAAAGAGAGGGGCTAGAGGAAGAGAAAATGAAAAACCTCTTAAAGTACAAGTACTGTGTCTTTCATGTCTCAGAATAAGGATAAAATTCAAGAGGGTATCAATATAAAAAACTAAGAACATTTTCTTGCAAATAATGTAGTTGCTTAGCATTGGGGGGGATTTCATTCTTAAGCAAAACAAACATGGGACAACACACTAACTCAATAGCTAAGGACCATATATTTCTTGGAATATAAGTCTTGTGCACTTTATAGTAACATCCATGAATATAGATTCCACCAGTCTCTGACAAGGTTTCATTCTTTAAAATGAGTTACCTTTTATTCATAACCTACTAACAGTTTTCAGAAATATAGACATTCATTTAAAAATATTTCATTCAACCAATTTTCACTGAATATCTGAAATCATTTTTAGTTATAAACCTAATACTTCAGCAGTAGAAAAGAAATAAATAGAGCTTACCTTCATAAACCCAGTCTGGGATTCCATTAAATATTTTATTTTCTCTTCCAGTATAAGTTATTTGAAAAGGTGGGTCTCCTGGTCTTTGTTTCAAATAAATATTGTTTTGATAGACATATGCCTAGAAATGTACAAAATCAGTCGATAAGGAAAAATTCCATAACAAGTACAGAACAATGCATATTTTATTATTTACCTACTGTCTTCTAAAGGACTGGTAATTTAGATGCAAAAGAATTCACAACTAAAATAATTTGACAGGTTAAAAATATAATCACTCCACATTAACGTTATTATGATTTTAAAAATCTACATCAAAAAGAAATAATTTCTACTGTGATATAGTTATTTTATTATCTAATAAGTAATTGTACATATTGACAAGCAGTCAAACAAATCCTTGAATATTAATAGCTAGCCAGATCCAATCTTTATTTAGAGTCCTTAAATAAGAGCTTGGACAAAATTTCATGTTGTCTGAAGCTAGTCTGGGAAACTTGTGAAAACCATATTTTTCCTGAGTTTTCTGGCACCAAGCATTCTGGCTGAGTGTAAGGATAAAGTTTTTGACTGCGATATTTAAAGAAGTCTATCCATGAGCTTGAGATTTTGCGGAATTCTCAAGCGGGTTTCAATTTATCCAAACTCTTCCCGTTTTTAGCCACTGAAATAGTCATGATGTATCTTTTTTTTTTTTTTAACTTTTAGGCAGGGAAATTTAACAAAGGCCAAAATCAAATGGCTCCTCTTTTATTTAAACGATTAAACGCTTCTATAATCTAAACACTTACTAATTTACTCCCAACAGGCGACCAGCATAGATGCTGAATTGGACGAGGGAGCTCGTATCCTGTTACAAATTCCCTAGAAAGAAAAAGAAAAGTAAATATATAAAAACACAGCAACTCTTGGAGTTCAATATAAAAAAAATCTTCACAAACATAGTAAGTAAACAAACCATTAAAATTAAGGACATCTGTATGGACTATCCCCACTTCTACAAGTTCAAAGGAAGAGTGATGGGTTTGAAAGCCATACAAGGTGAGTGGCTCTCATTGATTGTTTAAAAGTTCCCTAACTTCTGTTTTCAGACCTTCACAGTGAAGTAAAAGGAAAACACACCTACAGGCTGGGTCAACTAGAGATCAGCTAATTGAGTCCCTTTGTTTCATAGAAGACAGCATGAAACACAGAGCGATGATAGTGACTTAAAAATTGCATTGCTAGTTCTTGGGCAGACCCCAAATAAAGCTCAAGTCATTTAACCCCTGAGACTGTAAAATTTGCACACACCAGACTAAGATGGTCGCTGATGTGCCTTCCAGCTCCGAGTTTCTATAATTGTGCTCAAGTTTAATATGTGCTCTTCCACATTCTCATTCACAACCCCCATCTCTGTGAATGCATATGAATTTCAAATTTTTGAAAATAAGATGCCATTTGACAATCTCCCCAGGGATCTGACTTGAAATCAGAAAAGGAAAGGAACATCTGATCTCAAGCTAAACTGAAAAACAGATCGTATACTGGGCAGTGTGCCTTAAGCTTGCAAAGTTCTCCACCCATGGGGAAATTTCAGATATGCTATTGGCCGAAAAATCTCCCTTTGATGTTTAGAGTCCCTCTGCAGGCTTCAGGGAAGTGAATTGCATTGTGGGGCTCTTGCAGCTTTTCAATGAGGACACATCAAATGTTTATGTACTAAAGAATCATAATCTTCCACGCTGAAAGGTTGACTGCTTGAAAATGGTCTTAGAAGTAGCACCAAGACTGTTTCTGTGGAACCACAAAGTCATTTCTATTCCTATGACCCATTTTAAGATATTCCAAAAGGACCCCATTCTTTTCTGCTAACAGACTATGCACCCGGAGCCTCACATTAGTCTGTGAGTTCTACCTTCCCCACTCCCTCACACTTGAACCACCTGTGAAGATCTGTAATACACTTTATCTTGACTGAATTTATTACGTCACACAGAACAATACCTGACAAGGAGGAAATTTTTGATAGGAAAAAATGATGCTCCCATAGGAAAGCTATTTGGAAGGCTGATTGCAGTGGGAGTTCTGATCAAGAATGCAATGGAAATATCAGGGTGTAGTAAAGGTAATGAGGCATAAGGCATCCTTTACCTGGTTTACAGTCCTGTACCAAGTTCAGATTATTTTTGACTGATGTTGTAGTACTGCCTAAGTTTTCTCTACGGAGTACAATTATGCTGTGCAATGACATAAACAATGACAAGCTGCAAATCCAGTCGCATGTCTCGTTATGATTAGAAAGCCACCTGAGTTGTCATTTCGTGTTTTTGTGGGTCACTAATGCCATGAAAGATGGAGAAAGGGGATGTACTGTAAAAGCTGTCATCAATGAATTCCCACCTTGCTTAAACCGGAGCTATCTTCATTACTCTGTGCTAGACTTATTTTTTTTTCATACAATGTATTTTTGAGCTCGCTTTCCCCCAGATACATTCATTCTGCTTCTCTACCCGCCCAACTTGATATTCTCTCTCTTTTTCAAAAAGCACAAAAATGAAAATAAAAATGAAAAAAATAAGGCCAAAAAAATGCCAATGCAACACAAAAAGGCCACAACGACAACAAAAACTATGGAATTTGTTTTGTGATGATCAACTACTCCTTGGTATGGTGCTTGCTCTAGAGTGTTGTCGATACCCAGTGACACTCCACTGGAGAAAAGTAATTTCTTCTGTGCCAGTGGGCATCATTTGCAAATAGCTTTTGGTTAGAGATTATAATCATCTTCAGAGGCAAAGACATGGGATTAATGGTATTCAGTCAAAACTTGACTTTCAACCAATTTGCCATCTCCAACTAAAATGATATTGTTTTACCTGGCCAAAAGTACTGGCAAATTAAATAGTCATTAAGAAATAGAAGACAGGGCTGTTTCTGACATGAACTCAGGGCTGGCTCTTTGATCACCTCCCCCTGGGGAGTACAGCCTTGCCAGGTCACAGAGGAAGATGATGCATCCAGCCTTGATGAGACCTGATAGGCTAGGGTCAGATAGAAGGGGAGGATGACCTCCCTTATCAGGGAACTAGGGAAAGGGCATAGGGGAAGAAGAGGGAGGGTGGGTGGGAGTGAGAGGAGACGAGGGAGGGGGCTGCAGCAGTGATACAAAGTGAATAAATTATAATAAATAAATATAAATTAAATTAAATTAAAAAAGAAATAGACACACGCACAAATCAACACATAAACAAATGAACAACAAGAAAACAGTGGTTGACTAGATTTACTACAGACAAGCGAAATAGGTAATATAGTTCTAAGATATAAATCTTCTCTCAGCTGTTGTTAAGAAATTAATAATCATAATTTTACTTGGGAATAGTTTTATTTGGATACTTTTCAAGTGAATTTAAACATCAAGAATTTTTAAATTATTAAAAAACAAAAACAGAAACAAAGGCACAATTAAAGCCCGAAGAAGGTTTTAATTGTAGCCTCCCAGAGGCTGTAATTTCAGCAGACTGAGGGGTTCTGAGGAGTAAGCTTGGTTCTTGCAGTTCATTTGCATTTTTCTATATATGCTTTTCAGGCTATAGAGCTCTGTAAATACTCTTTTCTAATGATGGCATTGAAACAGAAAAGGGGCTCCAAATGCATTAAATCAACTGAGACTGTTTTTAAAACCAGGTCTTGTTTCTTCTCTAAACATTTAAAATAGTGAGACGACAAAAAAAATAAAAAAGAGCTCTTTGCTTGACAAAAGGGGAAATAGACCAGAAGAGGCTTTTCAATCCTTCTTCAAGACATATAATTATTTTGACTTTTTATATAACAGCAAAGAGGGTATCATATTAAGATGAGTAACTAAACTAATCCATTTCCTCAATTAGCCAGAGTGAGTTTTCTAAAGTGCAAATCTGAACATGTCATTTCCTATAAAATCCTTCAGTGATTTCCTTTTGTTTTCAAAAATAGATCTCAACTCTCTTCAATGGTTATCTGGTTATTATTGGTCCCTGTTTTCAGTTCCCACCTCTTTTTCAATCTTACACACCATCCGCTAGCAGGGAGCTCTCCTCTCTTCAGTTGAAGTGAGATACTTAAGACTTTTTTTTTAAACACTTTGTATTCTGTCTGCCTGGAAGCCATTATACACTCTTCTGTCTAGAATGCTGTCCTTCAATCTTCCTGCACATTTATTTTTTTTCTTTTAACCGTTAATTTTTCGTGTAGCTGGAATTTACATGCAAATAAAGAAAATAGTACATAAATGGCGATCTCTACTCCGTGTATAATTAAGAGATATTTTACACTTTAAGCATTAGATTAAGCATTTTGTTGTGTTAAGTCAATGAGTATGTATCCAGGTAATGGCTGTTGCCTACCTCCCTTTTCCTGCCTCTTTCTAATGTGGTGAGCTCCCTCCTTAAAACAGTCTCATTCCCGTGCATCAAAAAAAAAAAATCCTTTCTAGTGTTTATTTACATGTTATTTATATGTGTTTATTTCAATAGGTAGCACATCTATAATTTTCTCTTTGAAATTAGGAAAATTAAAGCTCTTTTGTTTGTTAAATGCATAATAGCACTCGAATAAACAGGTGAATGCGTCATAGTAAGGTTGGTTGTCCTGCTTTGTGGACTGACATTTTTTGCAAACTACGTACGTACTCTCAGAAACAAGATAACCTAGCTAGAAGTGTTAGGTGTAAGCTACATGGATGCAGTAGTGACGACTTACCCATTCTGAAGGTCGTAGATGTGGTACGTCGCCGTGTAGGAGTACCGCCAGACCTGTTAGGAAGAGGGGCAAAGGCAGAGAACAAAGCTTCAAAAGCTTAGTCAGACACTCACGCGTAAATACTGATTCTCCCTGGGCCCTAGGGCAGCTGTGTTTCCGTGCAGAGCAGGGTTTCATTTGCTTGTACTGTCTACTTTTGTGCTGTGGGTCCAGGTCCCAGGGGGTAGCTCAGTGTGATTTGACTTTCACTACATAAAAAAAGATTCCCAAAGTAATTTCACAGTATGAAAAGCTTATCTCTGACATGAGTGGTCCTCACAATGTTTCTGTAGATTGAGGAGGAACCGGATAGTATGTATAGCCTCTGGTGTCTGCGGCGCACTCTGGCAAGGATAATACTCTTTAAAATTAGTTAGAAGGAATTTCACGCAATGTCTTCTTTCTTTGGGCATATCTATTTAAAACACAGGGGAGTTTAGCTTAATATTCCTCCTGAGCAGAGAGCTCCTCTTCATCTCTTTGCCGATGGGCCAGGCTGAGTGAATGGAGCAAGCATTGTTTTGGATTCTGTTTCTTAAAGGGCTTTCAATCTCTTGGTAAGCTCCGTTTGGCTGAAATGCGTATTTCTGTTGATTTGGGTCACCAGGGCCTGAGCTACTGGAGAATAAGCCCCTGACTGAGCATCTTGATAGTGGTCGGAATGACTTTGCCATCCAAATAGAAAGGAAAGCTTAATGAGAAACTTCATCTCGGGGAAGATCTGAAAAGTATAGTCACAGCAAAAGTTTCTTGGTCTCAAAAAAACTACTAGGATTTTAATGTGAAAGTAAGTTGCTTTGTGTTTTTGTCACATGTGGGGCGAAGGTGTGAAAGAATTGTCCTCTATCTACCACTTACTCATCCAAGAAGAGAAAATTCAGTACCAGTAACACTAGAGGGTTGGACTTTCAGATACACAAATCTGAGCCCTCTTCTTTAGTATATTGACTGTATACTCTTGTGTTTGACTTTATTTGACAACATTCTAAGCCCTGATTCTTCCGTTTGGAATAGCATTATAGTTTTTGTGAGGTTAAATTGGGCAAGAATTAACAAATGTGTTATAGTGTCAAAGAGTTCTAGTGATACCAGTATAACTATTCCATTCCTGATGGACATCAGTGTCCTAAATAAAATTGTCTCACCCCAGAAAAAAGTGATTTCTGCTACTTGAGATTTACCTGATATCCAAACTAAAAGAAGTCAAATTATAAACAATTGTGTATGTGTCAGCTATGAGTTATGAATTCATTGATTTCTTTTACATATTTAGATATGGATATAGACTCCTAGCAGTAGGAACCTCCTCTCTTAATTTCAGTTAAATTTTCTTTCTTTAATACACCAACCTGTATGGTAATGAGAGAAATAATTATATATATGTACATATCAAATTAAATAGTTGATACCTTTGTATAATCACTTTCTAGATACGCAAATTGCCGATCAGGTGACAAACCATAATCTGAAGCATTCACACTTTTCTGAAATTATGGAGAAGTTGGTTAGAATATGGAAATAAATATCCACCATAAAATTTTCATTATAACGATACATAATTTCATGGATGTACTCTCACAGTTTCAATGCAATTTAAAAAGCGGGTGCCATACTTAGAGCATACAAGGGAGTTTACTAGGTACTATGGGAGGATGTAACTTTAAAAAAGAGCACTTTCAAAAGCATATACTATTAAATCTTGCAGATGAGTGACAGTACAAATTAAAAAGGTAAAAGTGATTCAGTCTAACATTGCGAAAGCATTAAGCGGGGAGTGATGGAGTTGGAATGAAAGGATAATTGGTTACAGAGACTACAAGGATATTTCTGTGGGCTCAGTTTGAAAGATTAGTAGGCCTTTGGGATAGAGATGTAGGAGGCTTTAAAGCCCAGGAAGACAGAACAGCATGCACCAGACATGACAGCTACCTTCCACTGAGTATTTATTCTACATGTAGCAATGTCTTACACACTTTTCAATGCTATTTGATTTATTTTTTTATATATTAACCTAAAGAAGTATTATTGGCCTCAGTTTACAGTAGAAGAAACTGAGGCATATCAAGGTAGGGTAGTATAATAACTTACCCAAAGTTTCACACTAACTACAGGAATTGAATCTCATTTCACTTGACTCTAGGTTCCTACTTCATATCTTAGGATATGTGTGTGTGTGTGTATGTATATGTGTGTGTGTGTATTTACACAAAGGAAAAAAGATGCTATGGGGTAGAGCAGAGGAAGAGGAGAGTGATTCAGTGTGTCTAGAAAAAGGCACCAGGGATGGAGTTGGGAAGATGGGTTGTATGCAGATCACAAGAATCTAAATGTAGCCCTGGGTCAGTGGGGTGCTTGCAAAGGTTTCTGGGGGAGTCAGATGATGCTGATACATACCATGGTGCTATTGCTCAAAATGATATGTGATTCTCTTGTCTCAATATTATACATTACTACGTTATCATCCTCAGATTGATGAAGATATTCTTGTTCTTTAAATGCAAAAGAAAGCAAAACATAAAGTGACCGCTCTTAAAGAAAATATGTGTAACAACAGAATCCCCTCTGCTCCAGAGAGACAGCTTGTTTTCCTCCCTGTCCAGCACGTAGAATCTGCTGATGGAAGGGAAGAAAATACCCTTCGGCACATTTGCTAGCAGCAGCCCTGATCTAATGGATTTGGGGTGCTTGGAAATAAAATTTTATTTTTTCTGAGCTACAAAGAAGGCAAAGTAGTTTAAAATGGCGATTTTGTTTTTTGGGGTTTTTTTTCCTGCAATAATGAAAATAAACTTTATTTGACCTTTGTTTTGATTTAGCATGACAGATACTTGACATGAATTTTCTTTTTTAAGATGAACGATGATAATACTCTGTCTTGGTAAACGATCCTTTATAGACACAAGTATAATGTTCTCTACTTAATCTTACCATTTCTTTGGTTAGATGTCTTTGACCGCACTCTAATTATAAGAACTACAGGCATCAATGCTGTAACCCTTAAAGGTATTTTTGTCAGGGAGAGGGCTGTTTTTCCCTGAGATTATCTAGGTTAATGATGGACTCTCCCATTGGTTAAAATTCTCATGAGTCCCCCTAAGTAGGGACCTGCTTCCTCTTCCCAAGAGCAGTGTCATTCACTGACAGTTTCCCACACAGCATTCCTAACTTCTGCTTTCCTGTTAAGCTTCAAAGTCGCTTCACAACTACTGTGCCAGACCAGAATGAATGGTGGTATAAAAAGTTCCTTGGATATTCTGAATAATTTGTCTCTTTGTCCATATCTAGTGGAAGAGCTCCAGCTATTCTAAAAGAGCCTTAGCACTGACAACCAAAGAATGTATATTTTACAAACTCCCAGGAGAAAAGAAATGACCATTTACCTGAAATCCAGTTTGGAAAATATGTTTTATATGAGAACGTTCCATTTAAAATATCCTTCAGAGTGAGAGCTCTCCTTGTGTTTCTTTCAGGGTTGGGAACTTAGAGGGAGGAAGAAACATATTATTAGCAGCAAGGTTAATAGCCTAACTAAATTCTAAACTTGTTTTTCATCTGTTCTTCAGGTAATGAGATGCTCTGCCATTGCAAAGTGCCTGTTTAACTCCTGAATAGACAGTGTGTTTGCTGACAGGGCAACCCAGAGTTAGGGAAGTCCTCTGACAGTCTTGGGGGTGGGTGGGAATTGTATAGAGGAAGGTGAAGACTGTATCGTGGCAGTAAAAATAAACCTCTCAAGGACTTCTAGGAAAGGAGGTATAGTTCCAGCAACTTCGGCCCTTACATAACTGAGTCTAAATGTGAGAAGCAGCCCCTAGCTTCCCAATACCCTTCTCTGCACCACATTTCCTCACTTGAAAAGCTTGGCTTGGTTTTCTATTCGTTTTTCAATGGTACATTTTAGAATTCCACTCGGTTGAATGAGACCAGCCAGAATTCTTCTCTGAAATTTTAAGAAGGGCTATGGTGAATGCAGACAATTTTCTTAGCTCTGACGCATACTTTTACGAGAAGAAAATGGACAAAGAATGTCACAGTAAGTATCTTTAAACTGTATGCAAATTTGTGGAAAAGCTAACCTTACAGAGCTCAAGCCACAGGCAAAATTTCTTTTACATGCGAATCCTTCTATGCAGTTGTATTTTTGTTTTTAAACACGACTTTATTTCCTTGGAAGCTCATTAGAGAGCCCCATGACAGTCAGGTTAAGCCAAGTGGGCAATAAGGCAATGCCCTCCCAATATACCTTCACGATGCTGCTGCCAATCTCCCTCCCTTCCACCTGCTCCTGCTCCAGGCCACCACTTAGAACCTCAGAGTTACAGGAAAGCCCAATACCTCAAAATAGCATTTATGAGTCTGGCATTCACCCAGGTGAAAATAAAACTGTTAAAGACGAGAACCATAATATTATCCTTCTGCTAACAGTCTTGCATAGCTTGCCATGACTCTCATTATAAAGATAAAAATTCTGAACATGGACTACAGGTCCCAGCAGGTCTAGGACCTACCACCAGTCTTTCCTGCTCCTCCCCCATTACTTTCTTGACCGCCCCCCCCCCAAACATGCGGGGCTTTATTTCTAGCCCATAAACACCTGCATTAGTTACTTTTCTGTTGCTGTGATAAACTGCCCTGAGGAAGGCAATTTAAGGAAGAGTATTTGGTTTTATGACTTCTGGGGAATAAGAGCCCATCGTGGCAGGAAGAGACGGCAACAAGTTACAGGATGGCAACCAGAGCAGGTAGCTGAAACCTCACATTTTTTAAAATGAGTGCACAAAGAGAGAGCAGACTAGAGGTGGCCTGAGGCTTTAATCTCAAAGCCCATCCCTAGGGACAAGCTCCCTGTAGCAAGGCGGCACCAACTAAACTTCCTCAAACAGCGCCACCTATTGGGAAGCATGTGTTCAAACGCAGGCGACCATGAAGAACTTTTCTCATTTCAGCCACAACACCCGTGCCCCTCTGCATGGCTTCTGTATCTCTTTCCACCCTCCTTCTTTGCCTCAAGATTCCCATTTCGGTGTCAGTGTTTAATTTTAGTCTTTTACTTCCGAGAAGCACTTCAAGTCAGGTTTCATTGTCACAAATTACAAAGCATTTGCTATTTTATTTTTAGAGACACTGTCTTTGAAATTAATTATATGCACCTGTGTTCCTATTTTATTAATCGCTCTCTAACTCCTACCATACTATGCAGTCCAACTCCAGGCCACTAGGATAATCCCAGAGACCTTTCCTTACTTTGTTTGTCATCATATCTTTGGTGTCTAGCATACGCAGACTTTTAATGAGCACTCACTGAATGCATACATGAAAGGAAGAATCGGTAGAGGAAATGTAAGTATGAGTAGATGGGTATATATGTATTTTTCCATCAATTTCCTATATTGCTTTGGCGAATCTCTGGAGCTCTATCTTGCTCACCTAAAAAATAAGGGTAGAAAACACTGGCAATCCTAGTCAGCCATATTAGACTACATTTGGAAATACGGGGCTCAGTCTGTTTTATTCATGCTGAAGTAAAATTCATGCATGCCTTGTAAACAGCTAAGTTGTTACGTGAACAGTAACACCCTAGGCTATTTTAAACCATTTCCACAGAGGCGCACCTCATCCACACTTTTGATTTTGACCATGGGTGTGCTTGCTGTGGTGATTTAAAGGAAAAATGTTCCCTAAGCGGCTCAAGTACTCGAATACTTGGTCCTCCACTATGGCACTGTTTGGAGATTATAAAGCATTTAGGATGTGGACCCTTGTGGAAGAAGGCCCTGTACTGGGGAGACATTCTGAAGATAAGAGGAGGAGGAGTGGATGAGAGCAGAGAGGTGGGAAGTGGGGGGAGAGGAGGGACTGGGATAAGAAGAGGGAGGGAAAGTTGAAATCCCTTGATTCCCATGTAAAGGAAGAAAACAATTTAACCATTAAACAAAAGAACAACTTCCCCCTAGAGTTTGCAGCCTTACCTGCTTCCAATTCTCTCTCACTGTCTCTGTCTCTCTCTGTCTATCTCCTCTCTCTCTTGCTCTCCCCCTCAGTTTCTTGTGTATGGATGAGATGTGACTAGTCAGATGTTGAACATCCTTTTGTATCTGTTTTTTTCTTTACTTCTTTGAAGCAGGATCTCTCTCTAGAGCTAAAGCTAAGGTGTCTGCTAGAAAGGCCCAGCAACCCTCCCGTCTCACCCTCTACAACACTGGAGTTACTGGCACATAGGACTACACCCAGCCTTTTTAAAAAATTAATTAATTAATTTATTCACTTTACACCCGGATCTTAGACCCTCCTCCCTCCTTTCCTTGCCATCCCACCCTGTCTCCCTCTTCCCCTTCCCTCTCCCTCCTCCCTCTTCTTCTCCCCTACTCTTCAGAAAAGAGGAACTCTCCTTAACCCACCGAGCACATCAAGTCCTCAAAGATGCCTCAGGACTGAGTGCAAACCCCACCAAAGGGGAGTAATCAAAAAGCACACAACCTGAATCTGCAGCCTCTGTTCCCCTTTCTAGAGGACCCACATGGAGCCTGGGCTGCTTATCTGCTACGCCTGTGGCAGGGTCCTAGGTCCAGTTTGTGCATGATCCATGACTGGCGCTTCAGTCTCTGCAAGCCCCTCTGGGCCCTGGTTAGTTGACCCTACTGGTCTTCTTGTCGAGTTCTTGTCCCCTCTGTGTTTTTCTATTCTTCCACCAACTTTTCCACAAGGCTGCCTGTACTTTGCCCAATGTTTGGCTGTCTCAGCATCTATAATGTGAGGTTTGAGGACTTCAGCTCAGATCTCCATCTGCATGATTACACAGCGAGAAGTTTAACTGTCTCCTCAGCCCAGCAATAATCGTTAAATAATGCATCCCCTCTTTGTATGTGTGTGTATGTGTGTGTGGTGTGGTGTGTCTGTCTGTCTGTGTCTGTGTGTGCGTGAAAACAGTAGAAGCCAGAGATAATGCTGGTGTTTTCCTTTATCCTCTGTCTTAATTAATGAGAAAAGGGTTCCCAGGAGCTTGCTGATCTGGTTCGGCTGGCTGTCAATTCCCCAATATCCTGCCTGCTCTGCTCTATAGCACTGGGGTTGCAAATGCTTGTCACCATTGCCCAGCCTTCATGTGGGTGCTAGGGATCCAGACTTTGGTCCTTGTTTTTATAAAGCAAATACCCTACCCACTGAGCCATCTTGCCAGCCCTTCAATAAATTACATAAATCACTGTTTCCCATGTAATTTGATCCCTGAGCTTTGTGTTGTGCGTGTGTGTTTTGTTGTTGAACAAGAACTAAGCTTCAGTTCTGTCGATGAAGATCTAGCTGAGACTAGTGTGCACACAGCGAAAGCATACTTTTATTCTAGCTTAGCACAATCTATCACATAACTCTTGCTTTACATATTACTGCTTTGGCTATTGTTTAACTCCTTAACTAGCATGCCATAGTTATGACTGTAAATAAAATTAGTACCAATACTGCACATATAGCCAATTTTTCAAAGCTTTTTTAGCACCTAGTCATTTCCGCTTTCACATATTGCTGGTCACCTGGTATTTAATGGATTTCTCGGAAAAATGGCCAGGGTTTGCTTTTTTCTTTTTCTTTTTAATCTCTAAATTACAGGATACAGAAAGGCTGTACTTGATAGAATATTTCATATGATTTCCTAGTTAGTCATTTATTTATATAGGCACATAGTAGTTATAAATGCCAACAATCTATTTAGAGAAGTTAGCATATGTCATATTATGGCTCAAAATATCAGTAAAGTGTTTAAATAGCATTAATCATAGTACTAATTGCCATAATGAGAACAGTACTTACCTCCAGCCAAGCATGATGCACAACATATGTGTGTAGACACAGGATAAAGCTCATGGCACAAACTGGGACAGGACGGTCATTTCTAACCTCATGATACCTTTCTAGGGCTAAGAGTATGGGAAGTGCAGTTATGTTGATGTTAGGCTGGGCCTGGTTACCTCCATCACAGACGGAACAGGGAGAGTTTAAATTGGGTGCTCTTTTCCTGATGGTATCTGTCAACTGTCTATACCTCAGTGGATAATGCATCTCTACTCTAGGGTGTTGCATCAAACTGCATTAGAGTGGAATGAAAACAAAAGATCAAGAGTGCAGCAATGGGACTCTGCAGCGTCCACTAGCATTTGTCACCTAACCGGTCCTTGGTACTACAAAAGTAACAAGGAGCTGTGCTACCTCACCACCTCATTACGGAACATGTGTGTTTTTCATGTCTGGTTAGGACTTCTGGAAGCCATGTTTGATTTTTCTTACTTCTACAAAAAAGCTGAAACAAAAGAAATAACTTTGGATGAAAAAAAAACCCACTAAGTTTACAGATACTCTATTACCTTGTTTTTGATAATTCTCCCTCAAAGACATACCCATCCTTATTTTCTTTGCTGTGGTCTATATGGTAACATATATATTATATATCTTTTACACATATATATATATACATATATATATATAGTATGATATATTATCATCCTGGGAGCCATGTGGAGTGCTATATAAAAGAGATTTCTATGCCAGGTGGCACACTTCTATAATCCTAGCCATTCTGAGGCTGAGGTAAGATGATAGAAAGTTCAAGGCCTGTACAGGCTACTGAATATGTTCATGGTCAGCCTAGGTAACTTAGTGAGACACTGTGTCAAAATGAACAATAAAAAGGAAAGGGCCTTGGCTATAACTCATACATTGAGCACTTGCCTAATATGAACAAGGCACGGAGTTCATACTCTTCCGTGCTACAACAAAGAAAACAGGCTTCTAAAGCACAGCATAGCCACTTCTTCCTATCATTCTAGCACAGCAGGGAAATTTTTATGACTTTGTGGCTAGCCTGGGCAACAAAGTGAGTTCCAGGCTAGTGTGGGTTACAACATGGAAACCTGTCTCAAAAAAAAACATTAAAAATTAAAAAGTGAAAGTAAGCAAGTAAACAGAAAAATTTGAAGCAAGCAAACCAACAAACATGATTTTAAAAAAGAAGATTCTTAGTTTTTCTCAAATTCAAGCTCACTGGAGCAAAGTCTGTGGCTGAGGTCTGGCAGTTGGTAATCTTTTCTGTGCTTCTGGATGATTCTTACTTGCCTTACTAAATCTGCTTCCTTTGAAGTATCCCTCCACCCATCATCAGATCTGCTTCCTAACTACGAATCCTTGGGAGCTTTTAAGGCTTTAGCAATCTGCATATTATGGAGAATAGCTACTACCAGTCTAGATCATGGTTCTCAGGAAAGTGGATGATCTCTTCCAACATTTACACTCCTGTGCATTGCCTAGAGTGGCATTTCCTTCAGGCACACTCACTTCACTGATCCCAAAGAAAGGAGGAAAAAGCAAGCTGTTGATTCTGCTCCGCATTGGATATAAGATCACAGAGAAAGAATTCTGGTCATTGGTTGTGGTGTGCATGTGTGTGGCTGTGTGGCTGAGTAAAACACTATAAAATGTACATGAAAACAATCAAACAGAATAAACAAGTTTGATCACCATTACATTAAAACATTTCATTATTCAAATTCTTGGATGCATAAATGGATTTTATAATCATTTTTTCCAAACAAAGATCAACACTGGAATGTAATCATTGGATGATTTTAGAATGGTGGCTTTGCATTTGTGGTTCCAAACTCTAATGCTTAAAAGAAATAGAGTGTAACTGTCAAAGCATATCTGTCAGCTCTACACAGCTGACACTTGCCCATTTAACACTTGGCTATGCCCTTAAACTCAATTTGGCCCATCATTGGCATGGTTACTCATACAACACTTAATGCCCTAATTAGCCAGGCTTTAATTATTTGAGTTTTCAACATATTAAGCAAAGCTGAATGCTAGCTCAATTATGTATCTAAGAAATTACAAATCATGAAATGATTCACAAGCAAGTAATGAGCCACCGTAGTCCTAATTCTTTCTGAAAACTTTGCGTCTTTATGGGGCTGTGTCTGCCATTTAATTGACTAGTCCCAAAAGATTGAGAGTGTTTACCAGAGCAGAAACATCCAATCTTCATGCTAACATTTTGTCAGGAAGTGTGGCGTATTAAGCGGGCACACTATGACAAGCAGGTCTTTTTTGTTCTTATGTTCATGAATGAGTTGGTGTTGCTGCCACAAGGCCACTCCATGGAGAGGCCAAATGGCCCCAGAACACTGTTCCCACCCTCAAGCCAGCTTTGTGAAGAGCCTGCCTTAAAGAAGGCACTATTGTAATCAACACACCGAGTCATGCTTGTTTCTAGAGTAAGTCCAAAAGGAACACAAGCAGGCAATAGCTGAGTGAAAAATAAACCTATTTAAAAATCAAACGTGAGTCAAGACCGAGAACTTTGGGAGGAAAAGGATCTGAAGCAATTTTCTGTCAGGATCTGGATGTGTTACAACTTACCAAATTTTTACAAGTTTGCAAGCCCTCTCGCACACGTGCCTCTTAGGTCCTCACAGTGCTTCCTCTGAGAAGTATGAGAAGTATACTGTTGTGAGCACTATTTGCAAGTTAGGAAATGGAAACTGGAGAGGCCAAGTGCGTACATTCTTGATGCATTGCAAACATGGACAGTAAATCCATCGAATTATAGAGGCTAAGTATTTTACCCTTATAGTGTAAATTGAAAGCACACTTGTAATAAAACAGCAACAAATATAAAAGTTAGAACAAGAACCAAACAACACAGGAGAGATAGAATAATTATGCTCCAAAACATAGATGGAAAGAAAATGAAGAAATCTGAGTTGGTTGTGGACAAAAAGCTTAGTAGTTTAGAGCACTGACTGTTGGGTTAAGGAGGGGGTCGCTCTTCCTTTCAGAAGGTGGCAACCATACTGAATAACAAGTCATCCAGAGAAGTGTCAAACTTTCCCATAGTCAGCTTTCTAAGCTCACAGCACATGGTCAGCATGAAGCATAAGAGCAGGCGTGCAAGAGCCTTGTGGGGATTTAGAAACACAGAAACCATCTTTGTCTATTTTTAAGACTCAGTCTTCTTTGGCTGAACGTCTTCTTCTAACTCCCGTCTGAAATGGTGATGTAGCTCCTTTCTTGCCACTGCCTGTAACCTGAGAAAGAGCCACTTTCTGAAGTCATTTCCCTCTTTGAGGATAGTACACATTTTTAAGGACCTGCAGCTAGGGCCAGTCCCAAACTTGAACCCCAAGTCGACACAGTCCAGATCTGTGTGTGAAACTCAACATCTCCACTTATATTTCAGAATTAGGACAGCTAGAGGTGCAGATCAATTAACACACACATACGCACACACACACACACACACAGAGAGAGAGAGAGAGAGAGAGAGAGAGAGAGGAAGAAGAGGAAAGAGGAGATGAGGAAGAAACAAAAAAACAGAAAAAAGAAAGAACAAAATAAATAAAATAAAACTTTTCTCATGCTTCCTATCCACATTTCTCTCCATAAGCGACACTACCTGATTTCTACACATTCCTCCACTGAAGTGATTGGGAGTAATTCTTGACCTTCCCTTTTCACTTAATGTTTAGCAGTCAGACCTGAAAACTCCATCTGCTAGGTTTCCCTGTACCCTGGCTGCCTTTCCCCATGACCTGTGTTCACCACGCTTCAGTGGATGTGTTATTTTTCCGCTGTTTCCTTTATGCCATACTCTTGTGGTTTTGATTTGCAGTTTTCTAATGATGCATGGATGTTGCACACCATTCACATGCTTATTAGGCGCTTACTAATTTTCTTTGTCTACCTGTCAGACAGACTTTCGTTGAGTTCCCTCCTTACTATGAGTTGTTAAAAAGTCTTTAGATACTCTGAGCACAACTTGCTTGTTGGATACACTCTTCACAAACATTTCTTCCCATTTTGTGAGCAGCCTTTTCACTTCCATAATGTTGGTCTCAGCAAGTTAATAATGTTAACTTGGGAAAAGTTAACTTTCCCTATTTTGTCTTTTTGCACTTTACATAATTGGTCATAGTTTAAAAATTATCAGTCTGCCCAAGGTCTTAGAGATTTTCCTTGGGTGTTGAGAGTTTGAACACATTGGTCATTTATTTAGCGCTTTGGTCTACTTTGAGTTAATTTTTTGCAGGGTGTGAGGGTGGGATCCATTCTTTTACACATGTACATCCAATTGCTCCAGCTGAATTTTCCAATATTTCTCCTACCTGATTTGTCAAGGTAGCTATAAAAATTAACCATTACTGCAATACTTTCTTTCTTTTAGAAAAAAAACATCCTTTAATTATTTGTGTGGGTATGTGTGGATGTTGTCATGATGCATTTGAAGAGGACAGAGAACTTTGAAGAGTCAGCTCTTGAATTCTACTTTGCTGAGGCAGTTTCTCTTGTCTGTTCTGCAGCAAGATAACTGGAGATGATTCTCCTGTCTCCTTGAAGGAGTGCAGGAATTACAAATGCATATCATCCCATTTTCATCAGGCTACCAAATTAGAGGTTGTCAGGCTTTAGGGTAAGGGCTTCTGTCCACGGAGCCATCTTCCATCATGAAGCTTTATGTCTGTACTATATTACTCTATTGACACATACACCGTCTTCTGTGCTAGTGATGCAATGTCCTAATAATTTCTGATTTATGAAATACAAGTTGCCCCTGGTTTATTTTCCAGTAATGTTCAGCCATGTTATGGATTTGAGGATCACTTATCAATTTCTGTTAAAGCTATGCATACTATAAATAAATTAAATACTAAATATAAATAATATTTATAAATAAATATATAAACATAAACAAATAAATGTGTCAATCTATGGACACATTTAGAGATTTTTGCCATGTAAAAATACTGTTTTTTGATCATTGAACTTGAGATAATTTTTCATTTGTTTGTTGCTTCTTTCTGGAATGTTTACTGCATAAACATACACATTATGGGTTAATTGTGGCTGTAGAATTTGAGTGGATCTGGAATGAACAAAGAGAATGCCTCTGGGCATATCTGTGGTGGTGTTTATTGGAAGGATTAACTGAGGAGAGAAAATCTTCTCCTGGAATAGCCACCATCACCTTCTAGGGTGATCCACGCATAAAGACATCTGAGGGGAAAGTAGCACCCCCTTTGCCTGTTCCCTTGCTAATGACTTCATCTGTTATATGGTTGCCACCATCCTCTATGTGTCCTCACCATCCTCTGCTGGTGCTGAACCCAACCTTTTCAGCCCTCCTGCAACGGTCTGAAAACCAGCAGTTCTACGGAATCTGATTGGTAGTCCTGAAGCATCTAGCCTTGTAGACTCAGCAGCTGTCAAATTCTCTACTTCTCCCACATGCAGAGGGCTACTGCTGGACTCTTGACACTATATCGTGAGAACCGATCAAAGAAGTCCCCTTCATAAATATTTCTCTACCTGTTGATTCTGTTGCCGTTTTCTTGTTCTGAGTTTTAAGAGTAGGTCTTTCTTCTACATGGCTGGCATGGAACTGCCTAAGTAGACCGAGTCTTCTGCCTCTGTCTTCACAGTGCTTCAGTTGCAGGTATGTGCAATTGAATACCTTGTTCTTTTGCATACTTTTATTATGAACATTGTCAAGACTTTTTTCTCAAATCCTTTCTCTGTACTGTTTTAATGATAATGTGGGTTTTTGCTCTTTTTTTTCCATTTAAGAAGGCTTATTATATTCATAAGACATGTCTAAAAACAATCTTATATTCTTGGGAGAAATCCCATGGTTCTGATGCACAATCTTTCAAAATATCACTGAATTTGTTTTACTATCATAATTTATTGAGAACCTTAAGATTTATGGTCATAAAACATAATGAACTACATTTTCTCATTATTCTTGTCTTCTTTTGTTTTGCTTGTTTTAATATCAGACAGCACTAGAATGAGTTGGGAAGCCTCTCTTCTCTCTGTTGAAGTCATCTGGGCTTAGTATTGGGGGAGTCATTAATAGTACCAACTTGATCTCTTTTTCCTTACATTTCTGAGGCAAGGTCCCAGCTTACAGCACAGGCAGGTTCTGTTGACCTTCAGACTCATAACGTGGCCCCTCTAACGTGGCCCCTCTAACGTGGCCCCTCTAACCTGGCCCCTCTGGCCTGAGCCCTGAGATAACGCACATGTGACAACACACCAGATGTCAATTACCCTCTTTAGGAATTATAGCGTTATCTCCGTTTTCTATTTATTTTGGGGGTGAGTGAGTTGATATCTAAAATTGTTGGAAAAACTTGTCTCATCTAACTTGTCTGGATGCTGTACCACTTGGTTTTGGTTTTGGCTATGTGAGTGTTTTGATCTGTTTCTTTAAAAAGTACTCAGCACATTGACCTTTCTGCCAAATATAACACTACGGTTTGCATATAATCAATCCAGGTCTTAATACTATTTTTAAATTGTTAGTAGGAATAAAGGTGAATAAAGGTTATGAGTTACTCTATTATGCTACAACTTCATTTGGGGTTTTGTTGTTGTTTTGCTTTTTTTGGCTTTTTTTTTCAGACAGGGTTTCTTTGTGTAGCCTTGGCTGTCCTGGACTCACTTTGTAAACCATGCTGACCTCGAACTCAGAGAGATCTGCCTGCCCCTGCCTCCCTGAGTGCTGAGATTACAGGTGGGTACCACCACACTCAGCTTGCTACAGCATTTCAGTAAATTTGTGAGGATATAAAGACAAGCAGTATATTCTTTTCTTTGAGTATTATGGGTGTGAAGGAAAAGGGAGATATTGTGCTTGATGTCTGGACTATAAAGAGACCATTTCACTCTATACCTACTGTGTTGATTTCTGCCACACTTAAGTCCCAGTTAGACCTTTTGTGATTTAAAAAGATAGAAATCAGGTTTGGCTTTTCATGTCCTCAACATGAAGTGTAGAGCCTGTTTTGTGCTTTTTCTCAAGGTATATCTGTGGTTAGAGGTCTCCGTGGAAGGTGTACCATAATTTTTTTTTTGGAAATCTGAGACAGGTAAATTTTCTTGGATTACAGAATTATCTAAAGCTTTTGACTATTTCATAATTATTGAGAATTTGGCAATGCTGAAAGGGAGTTTGTTAAGATTCATTTTCTATGCTGAAATAACAATTAGAGAAATGTTATCTACAAGTTTGATTTAGTTATAATCCACTCAGAAGCTCTTTTATGCTCATGACCTTTCTGGTTCATTCCCTTAACCTTTCAGAATTTCTCCCATATTTCCTTCAAAATAACAGTGAATAAATAAGCTTAAAACTCTTTAGAAATTTTGAGAGTTTGTTTTACAGTTGTAAAACAACTGGGAAAATCTTAAAAATAGTCACATCCCTTTCAAAATGATCACATTCACCAAATTTATTTTTGCAAAAAGTAATTGCTGAGTTATAACTGTTACAGTTACCATAATAAAATATTTCTGCCTAAAAAAGTGTTGAAAAGGTTTGTCTTCTTACAAGATATTAATCTCTATTCTTTTTTATTTTTAGTAATAATTATTTTTATCTTAATCACAGGTTTGTTTTTTTTTTACTTTGTATCCCAGCCATAGCCTCCTCTCTCATTCCCTCCCAATCCCATTCTCCCTCCCTCATCTCCTCCTTGTCCCTTTCCATGTCCACTGATGGGGGAGGTCCTCCTCCCCTTCCTTCTGACCCTAACTTATCAGGTATCTTCAGGATTGGCTGCAATGTCCTCCTCTGTGGCCTAGCTCTTCCCTTGGGGAGGGGGGTCAAAGAGTCCACCATTGAGTTCATGTCAGAAATAGTCCCTGTTCCCCTTTTATCTCTATTCTTTTTAAATTATTTATGAATTAAAAAAAAACCTTCCAAAATACATTGTATAAAGCATGGATAGCTATTTTAACTAGTAAAAAGTGTTAATAGTGACACATGTTCATATAATATATTTTTCTATGTTTAGTTATATTTTCTTTGCTAATTCATTGAAATAGTTCTGCATTCATAGAACTTTCTGGTTTCATGAACTTTCTAAAAGCATCGCTGAGTCAGGGACTTGTGACTGATTTTTGTCTATAATGAGAGCTTGTCATGGGCTTTTATCCTTTCTGTTTTTAAAGTCCTAGTTCAGATATTATCTCAAAGAAAGTGTTATATATCACTGTTGTTATCTTATTATAGAAGGAATTGTGTCCCTTAAAAAGTGACAAATTGAAGTCTAGTGAGATGGCTCAGCAATAAAGGTACTTACCTCCAAACCTGATGACTTGAGTTCTATCATGGGATCCACATAGTAGAAAAAAAGAATCAATCAAGACCTAGAAGTTGTACTCTGAGCTCCACACAGGCACCTTGGCATGTGCTTTTGCACAGGTACACGTGTACACATGCACACACACCACAAATAAATACATAAAATAAAAATAAATACATATATTAATAAAAAATTTAAAAGAGGTCATAAGTTGAATGGCAACCTCAATGTGATTGTATTTAGAAATAAGTCCTTTAAGGATGTAATTAAAGTTATGTAACATCATAACGGCAGAGCTCTCGTTCAGGAGGATTGGTCTCATTTATAAGAAAAGGAAGCAATGCCAGGAACAAACATACAGAACAGAAAGTTCCAGAAAGGATACAGTAGCCTGTAAGCCAAAGAAAGTCTGCAGAAACAAAAAAGGTTGGTGCTTTGGTCTTAGACTCCTAGACCCCAGAACTGTGAGAAAATAAAGTTCTGTTTAAGTTGTTCTGGTAGTCAGAACAGACTACTTTTGGTCCAGAGAAGCAGGAAGCTGTTGGAACAAAAGCTTATGCATTTGTAAAAAAAAAAAAAGCCCATCTTAATTTTTTATATGAAATTTGACTCTAAAATTGACCCCAATGCAAATTTCTATAAAACCTATTAGGCCAAGTTGACAGCAATAGCCAACGGAGGAAAAGAGAGTAAAGGACAGGTAAAAGAATGTTTAGGTAGTTCAACCTTCAAGCAGCAGCGTCCCGTTTCTTCGGGAACCATCAGAGTCACACACGAGATCGGTGTTCTCCACATGGTGTAGCTGCATTTGCTTCCTCTCACTCACATCCCCAACTCCCTTTATCTGTCTACATTTCTTTTTTCATTTTAAGACTTCCGCACACACAAAAGTTTCTGAAATATTTGTTGTTTGGGTCCAAGCAGGTGGAGTATAGAAGCCAGGACAACACTCTAGGAAAAAATTACTAGTATCAGAATTGAGAAGAAAAAATTTAAAAAAAATAAATGTACAAAACAGTAAAGCCTATGAATCTTTTGTCACACATATATGCCCATGTTAGAATGGAAGAGAAAATAGAGCTGTAGCCAGTTTTTTTTCCAAATTTTAAAAGTATCTATCACGTGCTATAAATTTTGAAATTTAAAAAAAAATCATAGTTGAGATAGTACATAAAGGTGTCTCAGCAGGTAAAGGTGACTACCACCAAGTCTGATAGCTTGAGTTTGGTCTCAGGAACCCATGTGGTAGAAGGAGAGGACCACATAGAGTAAGTTGTCCTCTGGCCTCCGTACAACCATGCCCACATACATACACATAAAGACACACATGTAAAATAAATAAATACATGTGAAACTCAGAGCTAACATTTATTGAGTGGTTGTGTATCACTGCGTAGGTTACTGTACTATCAAAAAAAAAACTGGAGGAGGAAAAGATAAAATTCAGAAAATGTAAATCATGACTCAAAGAAGGCTACAGAGATTTTTAAAATTCTAAGACCTTTGCAACTTTCTAATTCTGGCTTTAGTTTTTATCGTCTTTGTAATCTTGAAGAAAGAAAGTTGGTGTGATTGTGATCAGTGTAGAGGAAGGGAAACAGGAGTATTATGCTGTCTTTTTACCTAGTTGCATCTTCCTACTGGAATAAGGGTGATGCCAGGGAAGAAAATCTTCAAGAGAGAGAAGAAATGGAGACAGGAAGAGAAAGAGAGTGAAGGGGCAGAAGCCAAGGGTCACATGGGACTGCAGGGTAGAAATTCTGCCTGTTCAGTTTATATTAAAATTAAAGTGAAATATTTTAGGAGTTTCAGGAAGAATGGTAACATTTGTTTTTAATATGTAAATGAGCGAAACAGAGCCTTCCCATTCACCACCACATTTCCGCTTATTCCAGAGCTCCAAAACTTCTTTAAGGTGGAGGCTGATCTTTTGTGAACTTCCAGCTTAGAAGGCAAAGATCCCTACCTCCCAACTCTATTTATTTCACTTATACCTGTGGCAAGTGACGGAAGTCTTTTTCTGTCACAGTGGTGGTGGCCATGTGTTTTTGGGGTGTGCAAAGTGAAGAATTATTCCATGTTTGCCTGCCTTAGGATAAACTGAGACCGCCAAACTTTGTAACTTCAGCAACAGCAACCTGACAGGAGGTACTTAGGGGAACCTAGCATGTTACTGTATGAATAATGGAATGGATGGATATTTCCTGACTTCTGTGACATTGAGCTAGAAAACCAAGGGCACAGAAGGCAAATGTGTTGTGGTGGCTTTTCTGATGAAGTGGGTGTCGAGGCTGACTTAGCCTGTACTTCTCATTTCTGTTCCCTTCCTACTCCTTTCCCCTTTCCCCCAACTTCCCACCTCAGATTCTGTTCTCTCAGGCTCGGGCACTGGAGAAACGGGAGTAAGGCTGGGGCTTGATACCTAGACTGGACATAGTAAAGGTGTGGGATGTGAGAAAAAATAAGGGAGGTCAAAAACAAGGGCACCACACCAGACCCCAGACCTGCTGTGGAAGTAGGGAACAATTAGTCTTACTCAGATAGTGTTCAGGTGACATTTGGAGATGTTATTAAATAAAAAGAGACAATGAGTTTATAAACCAAAAAGTAGTTCTAAGCATTTTTTTTACTTCTGCATTAGAAATAAATGAATACAATAATTTTATCTTGAGGTTAATTTGATTATTTCACAATACAAGGAAATTACTTAGAGAATTATCTTTTCCACTGAAAATAGAAATCTGTTATAAAAAACACAGGACTTTTATGTTATATATAGTTTATAACATATTTTTGAGTATGCTATTCATAAAAAACTTGGAAAGAAGATAAAGATTGGGATTATGTGTAATTACACAAATGTCTATATCTATAAATGTAAGTATAGACACAAATATCTATCCTTACATGCTATTTGCAGTGGATAATATACTTCTCATTGGAAATATACTTCAAAGTTCAAAGAGCAACACTTGTGGACACAAAAAGGTTCTCTTAACAAAGTCCATATACTTTTGTTCCAAAAACTGTTAATTATCGAGAGCATAGAATATCCCTGTCACACTCTGGTGAGTGCCTGTAAATGTTAGAGGATAGTTTTTAATAGGTTGGATTAAAAAAGTTAGTGCCTTGGCCCAGTACTTAATAGTACTTAATATGTCCTTTAAAACACCGAGGTGATCATCTGGCTTAAAATAAATTTGTACTTGAATTTATTTTGAAAAAGAAAATAGGGCTATAGATCTCGATGGCCCAGGAAAAATTTTGTGCTGCAGGGAGTGGAAATGCAAGGTAAGCTAAAAGTGCAGACACAAGGACACTGCCTTCATCAGCTTCGCCTATTTACTGTCTAATTCTGTGAAAGTCCCACGAACATTTTGAACCCTTTAACCTTATGCATGCTTCAGTTTTTCAAAGCAGCAGATAATTCAGGACTCACGTGTTCTTTGGCAGATGGTGTACCATTAACCCCTGATAGTGTCAGTTCGCTTTTAACCACAGATATTTCCTGGCTCTTATCAACTTTAAACATTTGCTGTTCCCCAGATCCGACCGTACAGGATCTGTTATTGCATGTTTCTGCTCTAGAAGCCCAAGTTGCTATTCGTAAGAATTTTCACAATAACAAAGTTCTAGTTTATTACCAATTGGTAATATTGCAATTAAAACTAGTTTCAAAACCAGTGTATAACATCTTTCAAGTTTTAGTCAAGGGACATCATTGCCAGCCTATGCCTTTCTGTACAGGACCCCCAAAAAACAAAAACAAAACAACCAACAAAAAAAAACCCCAACTAATTTGTCTTAATAATGCTTGCTTAACTATGATAACCCTTCTAATTTAATGGTTAATTACTACTGCATATAGAACAAGAATTTTACTTTTTCTATATGGTTATTCCTGAGATTTCTATTCTGAATGTCTTCCTTAAATTTTTGGAAGCACTATTTAGTGATTTCAAAGCCTCCATAGGGTCTTTTTTTAACTTTTCTATTCTTACTCATTATTTTTACTTGCCACCAGGCAAATCTAGTAATAGAAAACAATGCTAGTTAAAAATATTGTCTTAAAGGCCTATCAAAGCTTGTCTTCTGCATGTATTTTTGGGGTTGGTGGGAGTGATGCAGAATAGCTCCCAGGTTTTTTTTTTCTTTTTATTGCTGAAATAACACTGTAAATCTCTTCCTACCCTTAAATCTCCAGTATTTCTGGTCTTGCACACAACATAACTGTGAACTTATACATCTTCTTAGAAATAACAGGCTTACTTTGGAAAATAGGCACTTAGGAAATGTTCATCCATTTGCATTCACACATTGGTGCATTTTCCAGGCTACGCTAGGCAGGCAGGCTGAGCGAATCAGAAAATTTCTTACCTCTTGAGGGACGTAAGACAATGCATAGCACCAGTAAAGCAAACGCAGCCAAGGTGGCAGCTCCCAAGGCAGTTTTCAGCCATGTCTACACAGAATACAGAAAATTAGGCATGGGCTTCGTTCCTCCTAAGAAATGGTAAGATTTTTGCCTAGCCCTAGATCCTACTTCTCCTTCCCTACAAAGCTCTTGATTGTGTTCCACTGATCTGGCGGTAATTGCTGGAACCTTTCCAGTTCTGCTAAGACAAATGTTTCTACAGTATATTTAGAGCCCTTTTCCAATCCCAATACAAACCAGAAAGAGATACTCACACACCAGTCCTCACCTTCTCTGACGAACAGAAAACTCTAAAAATACCCAGCCCAGGCAGCCTCTGCTCTGTGGCGGTCCCCAGGACGGCACTCACTAACCTTCATTTTTCCAGATGTTTTTGAAAGTTAGCTGATTCTCACTGCACAGCGTGGGTCACTGCATCTGTGAAAATCGTTGAAAAGAAGCAAGTCTGTCTTCCAGTTGGAAGCTGAAGTCAGGACATGAGTTGTTTTTTTTCTGCCCCCCCCCCTTTCCAAGAACTTTTGACTACCGTGCCAAATTTCGAAAGATTTCTGTAAAATTAGAAGCAGATTTGGGGGGCGTTCTTGGCCTTTAAATGAACCATGAGTGGCTAAAGGGAGGCTTTATAGCCCTCTCATCCTTGTAAATTCTACACCAACATCTGCTTATGTTGTCACACAGAGGTTGTTTTATTTCACTATTTTTTTTTTCCTTTTTGGTTCAGATTTATGTTTCGTTTTCTCCTAGAAATCACTCGAGTCACTTTGGAAACAATCTTTTCTACACTCCTCCTATTTGCAGCTGAAGGGAGGAATTTCAAATAAAGAAACTTTCTGATAGTGCATTATACATGTCTAATTTTTAGGAAGGGAAGAACATTGGAGCCAAATCTGGCTTTGTGAGAAGTACACCGTGTGACTGCACACTTCTCCTCAGAGCCTATGAGGTGCTGCAGGCAGAAATGTTTTTCTTTCAGCACAATTTCTTTGTCCATATAGCACCATATGCACTTTCAGTAAATACAGAAGTTTAAAAATTCAACTGTCTAAGCCCACGGCTGCTTTCCTTTAAAGAAATGAAGCGCCATCTGTTGAAATGTAGTATGGGTTAGGTGTGTTTGCACAGGCTAGGAGGATGGAAAGATCAGTGGGAATAATTTACCAGCAGACCTTTGGAAGAATGGAAATGGCTTTACAAGAGTGATATTTTTTGCTTTGCTCTCAGAATATCTTCTGAGAAAGGAGAACATTTAGTAATTATAAAGACCTTAAAATAAAATTTAAAAAGGCAAGTGAAAAGAGTAGTCATGTGTACTTCATTTTGGCTAAGTCCACATATTCCAAAGTGATCGGTCATCTTGGCAGATCAGTAGAATGACTGAATTCACACCACACGCATGCGCACGCGCGCGTGCACACACACACACACCCCACACACAATTTTTAGGACCATCTCTCTGGACGAGAGTAACACACTAGGGCAGATTCTCAGTTTCCACATGGATACAATTGCTAAAATATGGTATCTCCAGTTCTTCCACTCATAGATTTCTTCAGAAATTTGTAATAGCTTTTGCCTGACTGTGCTAAAACCTCATGCTAATCTTTCATGAACTGTTTATGCAAAGTAATGAGGAAACATCACTGTCATATGTTACTGTTTGCTTTAGTTGACTAGTCTGGGTACCACAGGAAGCTTTCTCTGCCATAAACCAGAACAGTCACTGGAGAACTTCCTCTCAGTGGTTCTCCAGACAGCGGTCCCCAAATTCCAGCCATAGGAAAGTTCTACTGAGGAAAGTGAGTCATTAGCATTGCTGGCAGAGAAATGTACTCACAGCCCACAGCGCCTCTGGGATGAGTCCCACTCCCTCTGCAGTTCGTGAGCTCAAGCTTCACAAATTAAAGCAGTCACCGGGAGTAATCATAGGTGTGCCATGAACAGACAGACATCTCCATGTGTCCTGATTGTGAGGTTTCAATCCGAGATAAAATCATCAGCCTGGTCCCAAAACATGAACTGCCGTCAAGAATCCTCTCAGGCCGCTTGCTTTCTTTGGAAACTCCACATAGTACTTTCTCAGAAGTTCTGTGCCAGGCTGCCAAACCCCAAAAAGTCAACAAGCATCTTGTAGTGCTCGATTCCCAAGACCTTTTCTGGACAGAAACTAAATGCAGTACTGATTAAGGTATAATTAAAATGCACACTGCTGGCTTTAGCAATTAAGAACAGTGTCACGTGATTGAGATGAATACCACTTAGGACTCTAGAGATGAGAGGGGGCGTTCTCAAAGACTCACTTGACAAGCTTTATGCAGAAATTGGGACACCTTAAGAAGCAACATTAAAGTTGAATATGTTAGTATGTGAGGAAATCATAGGGATGAATAAAGAGTATATTTTTTGCTTGTGTTTTGCTTAGAAAGATGGTTGAATGGAACAATAACCTCTAGAAAATTCTTAGCTGTTTGAACTGTTTTCAGGAGAATGTGTCTGAGTCCAGAAATGAAGACAGGCTCTTACATATAATTTTATAAGTTAGGAGTATGTTTCTTATAACAGAGTTGCAGATGGATATGTGATCTAGCCTGTATCTAAGCAAAGGTGTCCAAAATATCCATTTCAATCACTTTACCTTTTTTTCTCTTTGGGAGTCAAAATAAAAATACTCTCGGTAAGGATTTTGTTCTTATATTTCCACTAAGGAAAGTAACTCTATTTAGTGTGTAAATTATATTCACTCAGTTACTATCTAATCAGTTCTTGTTGATGTTTTTTGGAAGATAAAGATAATCCAGAGAGAGGGTCTCTTTTCTCAGGGAACATCCTTCCATACGGAAGGTAAGTCTCCACTTCTTTTTTCCTTTTTGGAGCTCTGGCAGAGTATTTCAGGATGGAGTTGTGTTCTGTAGGAGTACACTGATTGGTCCTATGGACCTATGAGAGGGGACAGAAGGAACACATAACAGATGTGTGTCGTCCTAAAATGAAATTGTGCCATTTGTTAGCATGGAAACTTTTCTCATGGAGAGACTTTGGGTCTGTTGAAAGTATACAGAAACAGACAGAAGGACATTGATCCATTAAAAACTTAAAAGCAGAAGTTAGGGTGATAGAGGCTATGAGCCACCTCATTCCCAACAGGGGCCACGTAAGGCTTAGTTTGAAATATGATGACATTCTGGTAAGAATGTTGGGTAAATGGGCAATACTACATCTCAAGTCTATGAACAGATCTTTCTAGAGCTATTTACTAGCAGACACTGGTTGTTTTCCAAAAGGACTCTGTTTGGAGCTGGAGTGGCCTCTAAGGACTCTTACAGTGAAAGGTTGGTCCCTAGCTGCTGGAACTCAGGTGAAGTGTTGGAAAGTCTAGAAGCTTAAACTGAATGCACACTGGGATTATACCGGGGACCTGGGCCCATTCCTGTCCCCTTTTGCCTCCCAGGCACTATGAGCCAAGAGGGTTTGCAGTACCACCCTTTTGCTTTGCCTACCACAGACAGAGAAAACTTGGATTCACTAGACCACAGGCTGAGAGTGTGACTCAAAATAGACCTTTCCTCCTTTAAACTATTTATCTCAGCTAATGAAAATGATGGAAGATGATCAACACAGATATCCATGTTTCCCTAGAAAACACATTTTTGAGAGTGTAGAGTAAAATAGAATCATTCTGAAAATGTAACTAAAGACGTTATGTTTTTTTTTTTTGACCTGGCGGTGGGAAAATGAAAGGTTAGTTTATTAAACAAAACAGTGATGTCATTTTAATGAATCAATTATAAGAGCTATACTAGAAACCCTGATTGCACACTCTTTCAATTAAGAATTTGTTCCTAAAAAGCCTAAGTGCTATTGTTGCTCAGTGGTAGCATGCTTAGCTAGAATAATCCAAGTATAGCATCTAGTCCAAGTCTCTAGGTTTGGTATTCAGCAGAGGATAAACAAGCCTAAGAGCTCCTAAAAGCTTGACACTTGGGCCTTAAACTATCATGAACATTGCTTCCCTATTCTAATCACAGTACTTTAATTTGTAATTTCACTTTACCTGTGTCCAAACTCATTTACTGATTAGAAAATATAATCCAGATTAAAAAATTAGGTAAATTGCCTGTGATTCAAACAGTGCATAGTTGGAAAATGTTATGTTGATTATTTCTGGTAATTACTTAGGCTGCTCCTAAAGCAATAATGATTAATTACATTAATAATTACTCCTTCGCTTTTCTGTTGGGACACACCTTGGGAATATCACCGTATCATTAAAATTAAAACATAGGCAATACTCACACTCTTGGTCTGCATCCCCATTGTGCAAAATCTCAAAGTTCTCAAAATTCTCAAAGCATACAATCTCGCTTGACAAAGACCACAACCACAGCATTAAGACGGACAGAGTTTTGCGAGAAATGGAGTCTAGTAATCAGAGAAGTATGTATTTTATGGGGCGCTATAAGATCTCTCTTCAAATATGTGAGCAATTTAAGGAATTTGTCAGATTATCATCAAAGAGATTTCTCAGATCCAAGAAAGAATGTGTCCTGACATCTTGAGAGCATATAATAGCTGTCACATAGTTATAGATCTGGAAGAAGTGGTGTGACATAGTGTCGATGGGAGAGGATATTGCTTAAACTACTTTTAAAATCTAATCTAATTTCTAAAATTATGATTTTGATATAAGGGAGAATATGAAGAAATATGTCTCTCAGTTTATAATTGGTACCTACCACCTTCACAAATGTCATAATTAAATGCCAGTGGTTTATTATCCTATCAGAACAAGAATGAGTGCTGGACTCAGAAAGAATTATCTATCAAATCAGAATTACAAAGAAAATAAACAATCTATTTCCATCTAAACTATGGACACAAAGACTTGTAAGATAAATCAACGCTTCAATGAAATTTGTGTGTGTGTGTGTGTTCCAGTTTGGAACTCACTGTATAGCTCAGGCTAACCTCAAATGCCTGCTACTTCTGATTCTGTTTCTTGAAGAAGGTGGGACTGCAGAATTCAACTTGACATCTTCAGCGAAACTTGAAGTACATCTCCTTTAAGTGGTTCATCAATGGGATGATTAATCAAACAGTACAAATTTATACATTTGCTCATAAAATGTATCGTTGCACTAGTTAGGGAAGTTAGAGAATACCATGATTAGTAGTCAATGTTCATTAACTACTTTCTGGAGCCAGACATTTTTTTTTAAATGTTTGGATCATGTTTTTTAAAATACTTTATTTATTTTTATATTAATCACAGGTTATATACTTTGTATCCCAGCCATAGCCCCCTCCCTCATTCCTTCCCACTCTTCCGATCCCTCCCTTATCTCCTTCCTGCCCCCCTCCAAGTCCACTGATAGGGGAGGACCTCCTCCTCTTCCATCTGACTGTAGCTTATCATGTCTCTTCAGGAATGGCTGCAATGTCCTCTTCTGGGATCTAGCAAGGCTGCTCCTCCCTCGGGGAGGGGGGAGGGTCTAAGAGCCTGCCATTGAGTTCATGACAGAAATAGTCCCTATTCCCCTTACTAGGGTACCCAGCTGGATACTGACCTACCATAGGCCACATCCGAGCAGGGGTTCTAGGTTATATCCATACATGGTCCTTGGTTGGAGAAACAATCTCATAAAAGACCCCTGTGACCTGATCTATTTGGTCTTTGTGGAGCTCTTGTCCTTGCCAAATCTTACTAACTCCCCCTTCTTTCATATGATTCCCTGCACTCTGCCGAAGGCTTGGTTGTGAATCTTAATATCTGCTTTGATGCATTGCTATCAGAATCTTTCAGAGGCCCTCTTTGGTAGGCTCCTGTCCTGTTGCTTGTTTTCTCCTACATTCAATGTACATCCCATTTGTCCATCTGAGCCTCCTTCTTGCTTATCTTCCCTAGGTGTATAGATTTCAACATGTCCATCATATCCTACAGGTCTATATAAGTACGTATATACCAAGCATTTCTTTCTGCTTTGGGGATACCTCACATGGGATGATCTTCTCCAGGTCCTACCATTTGCCTGCGAATTTCATGATTTCCTCGTTTTTTTAATTGCTCAATAGTATTCCATTGTGTAAAAGTACCATAATTTCTGTTTCCATTCCTTGACTGAGGGACATCTGGGTTGTTTCTAGGTTCTAGCTATTATGAATAAAGCTGCTACTAACATGGTTGAGCAAATGTCCTTGTTGTGTACTTGATCATCTTTTGGATATATGCCTAAGAGTGGTATAGCTGGGTCTTGAGGAATCACTATTCCTAATTGTCTAAGAAAGCACCAAATTGATTTCCAGATTGGTTGTATAAGTTTCCATTCCCACCAGCAATGGAGAAGGGTTCCCCTTTCTCCACAACCTCTCCAGCATGTGTTGTCACTTGAGTTTTTGATCTAGGTCAATCTGGTGGGTGTAAGGTGAAATTTCAGAGTCATTTTGATTTGCATCTCCCTGATGGCTAAGGACGTTGAGCATTTCTTTAAGTGTTTTTCTGCCATTCTACAATCCTCTACAAAGAATTCTCTGTTTAGCTCCATACCCCATTTTTTAATTGGATTGCTTGATTCGTTGCTTTTTAACTTCTAGATTTCTTTATATATACTGGATATTAGCCCTCTATCAGATGTAGGATTGGTAAAGATCCTTTCCCAGTCTGTGGCTGTCGTTTTGTTTTGATGACAGTGTCTTTTGCTTTACAGAAACTTTTCAGTTTCATGAGGTCCCATTTATTGATTGTTGATCTTATAGCCCATGCTGTTGGTGTTCTGTTCAGGAAGTAGTCTCCTGTGCCAATGAGTTCTAGGGTCTTCCCCACTTTTTCTTCTAACCAGTTTAGTGTGGGAGCCAGACATTTTTATAAGCATTTTACAGTTAACAACTCAGTTCATCCACAGAAAATACTGCCTTTATTGTCCCCATTTTACAGGTGAGAGCATGGATGCATGGGAAATGTAAGCAACTTTCCAGAGTTACACAGCCTTTCAATGGTGTAGATGGAACACACACTCAATTAGTCTGTGATGCAATTTGACTGATCCTTGCCAAGGTTCTGGATGGAGAATATTTGAGGCACATGACTAGGTTGTATAAATAAGACTAGAACTTGGATATGAATAAAACTGAAGGAAGACTTCGGATGAGTTAGTAAATGGAATCTTTTTATTTATTGAAAAATATACGTCCTAATGTGATCAAATGGGAAGGAAAGAGCTTTCACTGAACAGCAGTAGGTTTCAGTTAAGAAATAAGTCCTTGCTGACAGTAAGAAGGGTACACTCAAAAGAAATGAGTGGGTGAGAGACAAAATATTGCCAATAATTGGAGGCAGAGGAGAGTTGTTTTGGGTCATAGTGCAAATTCTTTACAAAAGAGTTGCAGACGTGGGTGTCCAAATTAGCAAACTGACATGTGCATTGGTGTTTTTCCATTAGCATACCATACAGAGGAATGGAGGTCAGTCAAGTAGCAGTGAAGAAAGTGGATAAGGTATCATTGAATGTTTGTGCATAAAATAACCATCTATCAAAGACACACTCGAAAAGAGACTGATTTGCTTGGAAGACATGGAGAACACCAGAGCTGACCTGGAATTCACAAGAGAGGTCAAGAGGGAGCCTAAAAGTGGGCCAGTTGGACACGAATATATGGACATTTTGCCTTTGTTTGCAGAGGAATCTACAGCTCAGTACTGATGTCAGGCCAAAAGTCCATTTACTTTTAAATGATATCAAGGTGTTACTGAAGAGTATCAGGACATCAGCACACCAAAGCCACCCCATCCTTTAGCTTCATGAGTTCATCTGTGTCCTTACATTTGCCACTTCCATATTAGGGTATTTCATTCTTATTTTCATATCTACTCTAAACCAAGAGTTCACAGGTTAAAACAGATAATTTCATCAAAACAAGACAAATTAAAACTCTAAAGTATGAAAGAAAAAATCAATAAAACAATTTTTGAGTAAGTAGGAAAGAATACCCAAAGGTGAGGAAAACAACAACAAACAACTCTCAGATAATCCTAGGAATTGAAGCAGACATTTTTTAAAAACATTTTTCTTTTTGTGTGTGAAACTTCGTTGAATCTTCTCAGTTTCTTAAGCCCAATCATTGCCATCAGTTATATGCAAGGCTATGAGAAAATACATTTAACAGAAGATTATAAAATCTTCATGAAGGATAATTTTGAGTGTTGGTGGAATTGATCTAAGGGATGTCTGAATAGCTGGGGAAATATTACTTCTTGGTTCCTTCAGAAGAGTTAGCAGACAAAAACATAGTGTGAACAAGAGTAAAAACCAGTCCTAACAAGGGCAGGGGAGAGTCCTCTGATCTCTTAACAGACTGAAAATACCAAAAAATCAAAGGAAGAACAAATACATCCTCTCTCTCTCTCTCTCTCTCTCTCTCTCTCTCTCTCTCTCTCTCTCTCTCTCTCTCTCTCTGTCAATCACCTATAATTTATCCATCTAATCATCATCTTTTTTTCTCTACCTAGTATCCATGTATTTATAAAACTATCCTCTTTATTTACCTATTTAGTATCTCCATATCTATCATAAATCTACCTATCTATCCATCTGACATCGATCTATACCTGCTGCTATCTATACATAGCAAAGATGGGTAGTGTAACAGAACCCCAGGCCTCAGTAGGTCCCTAGACCTTAGACTTAAAGATGGAAGTGCCATTTAGGCTGTAAAACGCAGCCTGTAGAAAACATTCCCTGCCCAAAACAACAACAACAAGACAAAGACCATCCACCAAGTCCATAGTTCTCGGAAAGCCTCTGAATTAAACAAACCTTGCTTTTTAGGTGTTGAACGTCTGCTTCTGGCTAACTGTTCTTCTTAACTATGTCAACCCAGAGTATATTTTTTATGCTAAAAGCTCACCTGAAGAAAGGCACCTTGCTACACTGGTGAATATCTAGCCAGTTAACAAAGGCTTTCTTTTGCAGTGGTCCTCAACTTTCCTCATGCTGTTATAATACAGTTCCTCATGTTATGGTGACCCTCCAATCATAAAACTAATTTGTTGTTATTACATAACTGTAATTTGGCTACTGTGATGAATCATAATGTAAATATCTGACATGCAGAATATCTGATATGCAGTCCCTGAAGGGGTTTCGACCCACATTTTGAGAACCACTGTTCTGCTGGCTCAAACCCATGTCCAAACAGTCTTCTCTGATAGGTACTCCACAACAGATAGTATGATAGAAAAGATAAGTGACATAGAATAAAAACAGAGAGAGTTCAAGGCCTAAAAGTCAAAAAGAAAAGGTTTCAAGAAGTCTAGGCTGTTAAGAAAAAAATCAAATGATCCTGATATTAGATTACATACAAATAGTTTTTCAATGTCCAGTAGGCTTCAGGAAAGGAAAAGAGAAAAATGGGGATATAAAATTTATAGATAAGGAAACAGTAAATGAGCTAAAGCTTTTGCCTAAATGTTTTCTTTTCAATGATGCGTTATTACCCGTTTTAAATCAGCCTTTCAGAGGATCTGTATGATAGGTTCCCATCCTGCCTCCTCTATCGAACCGCTTCTGGTCTCTATTCTATTTGCCCTTCTGAATGAGAGGTAAGCATCCTCCCTAGGGTCTTCCTTGTTATTTAGCTTCTTTAGATCTGTGGATTGTAATATGATAATCCCAGAAAGTGGGACCAGGAGAAGACAAGGGAGGTAGCTATAATAGGAAGGCAAAGTGAATAAATTATTTAAAAAATAAGTTAAAAAATCAACCCTCCTTGCTGGATGAGATAACCTGCTTTTAGCACTGGGAAAGAAGTCAGGAGCAGAAATATTACCAGATTGAGGCCAGCTCGGGACACCTAGGACATGCCAGGCCAAAGTGAACTACATAAGAAAAACTATATTTAAAACATTAAGCAAACAAATATTCTCTCTTCCAAAAAATATCCCAAATAATGATGATAATGATCATGATAAAATAACTGAATAAACAACTAAAACTAAATAAAATATAATGTAATTGGCCTCTCTTAGCGGTTGGAGCACAGCTTAGTAGTAGAAGTGTGTTTGCTCATACCCAAGGCCCTGGTCCAATCCTCAGTGCTGCAATAAAAATAAGTAAATAAATAAACAAGGAAATAAAAATTGAAGTGACTTTTTTTCACCATCTATTCCTTCTTACTCTTCCTGGCCTCCATAGAGCTAATCACCTTCCAACATCCTGTAACATTCTCATTTAATCTCTTTATGGCTTTTTGGCTCTTTCCCCTACACAGCTCCGTCAGGCAGATATGTATTTTACTCACATGCCCAGGGCTTAGGGACAGTGCTTGGCTTAAAATATATACGTAATAAATACTTGTGGCCGAATACATGAGGGAAGGAAAGCAGAGAGGCAGAGCTCTGTTTCTGCCTGGGCCTGCTTTGACACACTGAAGGGGAGGGGTTCTTGCAGGGATGGTTAGTAAATGGTCAAGTTTGTTTCTGAGATGCAATCAGATCTGAGCCATTGTTGTCACACAATGGTCATGTAATCCTGTGCTACTGCATCGCGGTGTCTTTTACATGGGTTGCACAGCTTAGATTACAAGTGGAGCATTAGTAAGACGAGACCTTACTGCAGCTATTCGTCCCCTCCCTCTTCCCCTCCCCCCCCTCCCCCCCCCGAGAACCGAGGAAAGCTTACCAGCTCTTTATTGGAAGTATCTCT
>CM053752.1:79819011-79906228 GCA_028658305.1 Pachyuromys duprasi | reverse complement strand
AGCTGCTGTTGTGTTGCAAAGGGCACCTCAGAGCTCTGAAGAGCCTGGAGGCACCAGGAGCCAATGACTGAGGAGGGTTTTGGTTTTTCTCCCTCCTGCTCAAACACCAATACAGTTCAGGCTTCCTTTCCCTATAGCTCCTCCTCCAGACTGATGCAGGTAAAGGCATTCTTGGCATGGTCTCCATTATGAGGAAGCATGGAGAAGCAGTAGGACAAAGTAGGGAAAAGCGAGAGCCTGTGGTCTCCGTGGCTAGCATGGCTTTGGCATTGGCTTTGGTATATTATGCTGGGATGCTCACTACTATGGGAAGATCGTCCATGTAACAGATAAAACCAAGATCTTTGTATCTCTACTCTCTGCCCCACTCAGCACCCTGGAAGGGCTGTCTGCCAATCTAAGGGCTTCAAGAGTCCTGTAGTAAATAGAGCATTCTGGGAAGGGAAGGCAGAGCCCACAAAAAAATAACACTGTAATATAAATAATGTCCAGAAAGGTGGAGATCTCACCAGGGGAAGAAAGTAGGTGAGGCCCGTGTTAGAGGATGCAGCACTAATGTCATTGAGCAAATCTGGTGGAAACCATCAAACTGATAGGCAGTTACACCAAGCAGATAGGCCCTGAAGAGCCAGAAAAAAACGGAGGCAGGGCATATTTTTCTTAGCGGAGATCCTGCCTTCCATATGATGGATTAGTTGCTCTTCTCATTGCTGTGAAAAAAAGGACTTAGAAGGAAAGGGTTTATTTTGTCTAATAATTTAAGAGGTGGTACAGTCAGCCACACATAGAAGGCATGGTGGTCGGAGCATGATGGAGATGAGCATCTTGTGTCCCTCTTTAGGAAACAGGTAGAGAAGAATGCTAGTGCTCAGGTTTCTTTCTCCTTTTTAAATTTTTAAGCAGTCCTCACCTAGCCTGTGGGACAGTGCTGCCTACATTTGTGGTGGATTTCCCCTCTTGAGTCAGAAACACAACCCACGGTGCACCTCGTCAGGCAACACCAAATCCTGTCAAGTTAAATGAAGAGTAACAACCACATGACAATGTTAATGACCAATTAGTCTGGTGGTAACTGTCTCACACTTCAGTCCAATAATGCTAATGCATGCTTTGAACATACTTTCTCTTCCGTTGCTAGTTTGGCCTTTAAGTAAGTTAACATGTAGAAAAAGAACGGAATTGAAAGTAAAGGAACATGAAGAGAAAGGATCAGAAGGAGATGTGGTTTTAGCCTACATGTGGGGAGGTTTAGGTACAGGATACAAGGATGAGAAGCCTAGCTCTCTGCTCCCCCAACTCCACATTGCTTATACTCTTGCCTTGGATGCAGAGAGAGGCAATATTCTCTCTCTTTTAAAAATGCATTTCTTTATTCACTTGACATCCCGATCGTAGCTCCCCTTCCTCTCCTTCCAGCCCCACACTTCTCCCTCTTTCCCTATTCCCCCTCCCCTACTTCCTAGATAAGGGGAGCCCACATGCAACCCACCCTGACACATCCTCTTCCCCTGCGGCCTGGTGAGACAGTCCTGATAGAGGGAAGTGATCAAAAAGCAGGCAATAGAGTCCATGTTACAGACAGCTCTTGCTCCTCTTACTGGAGCATGCACATGCAGCCTTAACTGCCCATTTGCTACATCTGTGTAGGTGGTCTAGCTCTAGCCCGTGAATGGTCCTTGGTTGGTGCTTCATTCTCCACAAGCCCCTCTGGGCCCTGGTAAGTTGACTCTGTTGGTCTTGTGGAGCTGCTTTCCCTGCCAGGTCCTTCTAACCTTCCTCCCACTGTTCCACTAGGTTCTCCTGCACTCTGCCCAATGTTTGGCTGTGAGTCTCAGCATCTGTTTCAATCTGTTGCTGGGTGGAGCATCTCAGGAGACAGCTGTGCTAGGCTCCCACCTGCAAGTATAGCAGGATATCCTTAATAGTGTCAGGGGTTGGCTCTCTGCCATGGGGTGGGTCTCACGTTGGGCCAGGCATTGGTTGGACCTTCTCTCAATCTCTGCTCTAATTTTTATCCCTGCATATCTTGTAAGCAAGGTAAATTTTGAGTCAAAGTTTTTGTGAATGCTTTGGTGTCCCCCTCCCGCCACTAGAAGTCCTGTCTAGCTAGAGAACAGTCTCCATGAGTTCAACAAGCAAGTTTTTAAATTTTTCTCTATTTAACTTTAAAATGTGGCTATTAGAAAAATCATAAATTTGATCTAGGGGTTTTCTCTTCTTTCTCCTCTCTCTCTCCCCCTCCTGAGGAGGGGGAGATAAAAAAGGATCTCCTGAATGCTGAGCAAGTATTTTACCACAAAGCTGCATCTTTAGCCCAAAGAGAAACAAAAGTTATAACAGTATCATTTTTCTCAGGCTACAGTATAAGATTATATATATATATATATATATCAACAAAAATCAACAAAAATCCTTTAACGATACCCAGAAACTTATTTCTGGTGTTTTGGAATGTTAGCCACAAACTCTTTGCTTGGCTGTTGAGAGACTACATTAGACAGCTTCTGCCTTCATAACAAAATACTACATATCAGGTAGCCTAAGTGACAGGAATATGTCCCTGAACCCATGCATAATTCCAGAGGCTGTAAGTCAGAGACCACAGTATGGGTGTGACTGGGTTCTGGGTGAAGGGGTCTCTTCCTGCCTTGCAGATCACTTCCTTTCTGCTTTATACCCAATGACAAGAAGCTGTAGCTCCTTATGTTGCTAGATTGGAAATGGACACAGGCAGTAGCCAACACTCACTGCCCACTCCTCCAGAGAAGCAGAGTCTTTGGGAAGCCAGTGGGTTGGCCTCATTGACAAATAAATGAGATTCTGACTCACTTTAAACCTTTTCCTTAAGGAAGGAGAATTGCATGTACCATAAGCTAGGCATCAATGTGCCTAGACTAGGAAACAGCTGTAGCTCCTCAAACAAGTTCTCGGGTGCAATGCAATAGTGATTCCATATGCTAGCAACATGAGGACACGTGGCAGCAGATGACAGCCAAACAGAACTATGAGTCATGTTTAGGGCAAAAATAAGGTAATGCAAATAAATTACTTGTATTTGTTTCTGTCACCAACTGTGCTGTACTTTTGTATTTATTTCATATATTGCCATCAATTTCATGCCAGCAGTATTTTCCTTAGCTAGTGATTTTATTACGGAAGCATCCATAACCACTCTTTCCTTCCATTCCCACTGCCAATGACCAAGTCCAGATTTCTGTTACCTCAGCCAGAATCATTGCTTCCAGCTCTTTTCTTAATCTTTTTCTTTCCAGTTTTTCTTTTTTTCCTCTTCAATCTATGACTTAGCCTGTTAACTCCTTATAGGTCATCTTTTCCAAAACATGTCATTTTCCTGCTCAAGAAACTAGAATAACAAGAAACATGTCATTTTCTTTTCCTAAAACATGTCATTTTCTTGCTTAAGAAACTAGAATGACATCATATTGTCCAGACAGTATGGCAAGCCCAGACACAGTATGGCACTCCATCAAATCCAGACACAGCATGGCATTCCCATAGACGTGTAAAATATGCTAGTCTTTCTTCTTCTGTCGTTCTCATTTAGAGCACACTTCCTACCCTAATCTACTCTTGAAACTGTATTAAATTAATACAGATGGAACATTTAATATCTATGGTATTACTTAAATTGCTTCCTCCTTCCAATCCAGAAGCATCTCTTAAATAATCCAGAGCACTTTCTGGCTGATTGCTGGCTTTTCTGAACTCTGACACTTGTACTCGGTGTTACACTCCCTTGTAGACACATCTTTTCTCTGATAATTCCATTCTTCTCATTAGCAAACTCTTAACCAACTGGCCAAGGCCTCGAGGCCAGAGATGCTGTCCCATACCTCAAGTCAGAAAAGGAAATTCATGTTTATTAATCACTTCATCTGTGTCAGTCATGAAAACTGTGTTTGGTGTATGTTATTTGGAATTCCCTGTGTCTCTCTCCTTGCTGTGTGATGTCTCTGCATCATTCCTGTATCGCCATAGAGCCCTGAAGACTGAGGACAAGCAGCACCCGCCTGAGTAGTCAGTAGCAGATTTACTGTTGTTTTGAGACAGTGGTGGAAGTTCCACAAGTCAGCTCTTCCCCTCAGGCTGCAGCCTTGCCCTGCCTCTGGAACACCCTCCCCACCATTCTTCACCCACGGTCCCCTTTCCTTCTAGCTACTTTTAAGTGGTCCTATTTTATGTAAGGCAGTTTAGCTATCCTTTTTTTGTTTTCATTTTCAATAAAGACTCAAGAAGGCTTAATTTTAATGGAAAAACACAGCCATAAAAAAGTTCTTAAAACAGAGAACTTTGATTTCTCTTGGAGATGTTTTCTTCATGTCGTAAGTGGTGCATTTTCTATGCCACACACATTTTCTCATTCGATCCTCTCACTAATCCGCCTCCCAGCAGCTAGCAATAAACATTTCCTGGGTGTTTACTTTGCACCAGGGCTGTCCTCTCTGTTATCTGATTAAGCCTGAACTATAAACACTATTACTCTTCTTCACATTTTACAGATTTGAGAGCGAAAGTAGGCAATTGTATCAGAAAACTTGAAGAAAAAAATCGAAAGTGTTCTAATTAAAAACTGAGGCAGTTTGTTCCCAGAACCCAACTGTTAGATGTTGCTGTCCTTACTGAGAGAGGGTATTTGAGACCCGTGAAGTCACAAGACCTACTGTGGTCATGGAAATGGTGATTGCTTTCCTCTCCACAAGAACAGGCCATTGACCTCCTTCCTGGAAGTCCATACAGGTTAATGTCACAGCCAATGCATTGGTAGGTCTTTCCTTTTTGCATCCTTGATTTTTTTTTTCTTCTTGAGTCTCTGTGTTCTGTTATCAACAAATCTCCCATCAAAATACCTCTTTTCTGTCCATTCTGTTTTCTTCACGCTCATTTACACTGGTAGACTAGCCCGATACCATCTAACTCTTCTCTGTGCATCTACGTTGCCCCTTCCTACTGCTTCATCAGAGTAGCTTCATAGAAAATCAATTCGTTCCACATCCCTGATGAAAATCTCAAGTGGCTTCTGATTACTTTGGACTTAAATGCAAGCCTAGACAGTCATCACCAGTCTCCTGTGACCTGGCCTACCCTCCCCTTCAGCTCAATAGCTGCAGGCCATTCTCTTTAGTTGTCCTATTTAACCGCCCTGGCCTTTTCACTCAGTTCTTTGAGTAGAATACATTTTCTCCATTTGGGACTCAGGCTATATTGTTGACTTTACCTGAGATACCCCTTTTTTTGTCTTTTAAAGCAGTCATTTGGTTTTGCACAGCGCCCTGTAAATGTCACTTCCATTTAGCCCTCTTTTGAGCTTTCCTGTCTCTCAGCCCACGCTTGTTTTCTGCATAACATCTAAATTATTAAATGGCTAGTAAATCCAAGGGAGACTGGATGCATGTAATAGACAAATACTGATTTGATGAATGGGTGAAATAGATAAATAGATGCCCTGGAGACAGAAAGCAAAATCCACAAAATAACTAGAAAGCAGGTTTAAAGTCGTATGTAAGAAATGTTCACTAGCCTGTACAGTTTAAAATCATGGCATGTGAAGAAAGCTAGTACAAATAAGGGAAAATTAACATAGGGACTCATCAGAATTGGATTCACATGGCAGTAAAAATTTACTCTGCAGTGTCACATATTTATAAGAAATTACTATATGGGATTTAACTTGTTAGGAACAGAGAAGTCATACTGGAAAATAATAATAACAGCCAGGCATCAGACAAAGTGGCATGTTCATATACCGATCTGAGATTCATATTAGTAATAGAGTTTAAAGTGTAGTAGGAGCTAGGCATGCTAACACAGGCTTAAAAGTTTAGACACTTAGGAAGCTGAGGCTGGACATTGGGAATCCAAGACCATCTAGACTACAGAATGGGTTTAATGTCAGCCTGGGCAATTTAATGAAATCCTATCCCAAAATAAAAGTACAGGAAGTTTGGGGATATAGACCAAGATTGCCTAAATCATGTTGCCTAGCATGTGAAAAGCCCTGGATTCAATCCCTAATATTGGAAAAAAGAAAAGAAAATGTAGTAGAAATTACACTTTTTAATACTACTGCTCTCACTCCAAACATCGAAAATACATTTCTTGTGAGATGACACAGAGAGTGAAATGCACATTTTTTTGTCTATCAGTAGTCTGTCAAATATTTGCAGCTGTACTATAATTTTTGAAGATAGGAAAGTCAATTTTTTCAGCCAAGCTTAAAAGATTAAATAGTGATACTAATATTTAACATCAAAGATAGCATCTCTAATGATCAACATTCTTATCTGTATGGATTGCTGGCAATCTCTGTCTACATCAGCTATCGATCTTTTCATATGTGTCTGTATATCTTCCTGCAGATCCATCATCTCCATGTATTTATCAGTCATTGCATGTTCTGAAGGTCATATCATTTGAAGTATCACAAACCTTGTGGATCTGTACAGTACAACAAGAACTAGAATATGGACTTTTCAATTGCATTGTATGCTCAACAATTCACAAACATGGACTCTGACGATATCTTGAAAAATAAACTTTTTGGTTATTGATCTAACTTTGGCCATAAGATTCGAAATACTTCTATTTTATTTAAATAAACAGATTTTATAAAAGAAAACCTTTCGTTTTTAAAACTTTGCCATATTGGCTAAATAAACACTCCATAGAGGATTTCTGTGCTTAAAAGTAGAATTCTATCTTGATTCTTTATGAGAAAATATGCCCTTATTTGCTTCACGGTCTTAACAAGAATATTAACATTTCTTATTGGAAAAGTAAAACATTCTTAAGTAATTTGTGTGTAACAATGAGGTTAGAGTACCTGTATATTAATCAAAATTTGAGAAGCCAATATCCTCTGTATTTTTATATACCTTCATCATCATATTTTCAATTCACAGGAGCAGTGGAGGGGTGGTGGTCCTATATAGAGTTTCAGAAAGAAGGTCTTTCATAAAGAATTGGATTTGTTGTCTGTTGAGTCACTGAGATGATTATACAACTACTTTTTTGATTAAGTACATAAAATTGTCTAGTTATAAAGTACATTCTGCCTACTCTCTAAATTATTTGGGTAATTGCTCAGATGTGTTGAATCATTTCCTATGTGAAACGTAATGCTTATACATAGGAGTAATTAGCTATTTGGAATTTATAACTTCTTCCAAGCCAAATCTCTTATTTTTTTAGTGACGTTTGTCGGAGTCCAAATCAAATTTAGAAGGAGAAATCAAACAGTAATTTAAACAGGCAAAGTTTAAAATAAATCTGACCTCTGACAGGATTAGAACAATGGTCAACAGGACTGTTTTTGGATATCCAGTTGTTGCCATATGTAATGGAGACACTGAAGCTTTGGAGCAGCAGGACTGGCAATTTTACATGTCCCATTTGTAGATGATAGAGATTTTTGTTTGTTTGTTTTTGAGACAGTACCTCTGTGTAGGCTTGGCTGTCCTGGACTCGCTTTGTAGACCACGCTGGCCTCAAGCTCATAAGATCTGTCTACCTCTGCCTCCCAGAGTGCTGGGATTACAAGCGTGGGCCACCATGCCTGGCTGATGATAAAGAGTTTGGGGTGGGCCAACTCAGAGCTCTGGATCTGGGCCTGGGGGGTAGCTCATGTGGTCTGCACCACCATCAGGACTGGTTCACCTGTACCCATGCCTCCAGAGCCAGCTCCGCTGTGCTGCCCTGTTACAGCGTGGTCTGGCGCATTGGATTCAGATGTTAATTGCTTGCCTAGGAGATTCTTAGTGTTCTAAGAGCAAAGGCCCTTATACCAGAGGGATGCCATGTAACCTTGCATCCAAATTATCCCTAACAAATGCCTACACCTGGCCAGCGCAGAAGTGAGGTAGGTAGAGCTAAGGTTCGCTAAGGTTCAAGGGCTTGGAAGGCAGAGGGGTAGAGAAGAGAGGCTAGAAGAGGGGGAGGGGAGGGGCGGGGAAGGAAGGGGAGAGAGGAGCTCTGCTCTGCTCCTAACTGATACAAGAAAGGCACCGCCAACAAGGTGTCTCTTTGCCTATTGCCAGGGGAGAGACTACTATTCTTAAAACTATGATAGAACACGTGAGACCAAGATCCAGGCGTTTCTGGAGAAGGTGGTACAATGAATAATGAAGATGCCACAGGTCACTGCAGTTTCTTGGAAAGTGTCCTGTAAGTTACCAGGGGAAACGTCATGGCAGATACCTAAGCCGAGGAGGCATTAAACATAACTTCCTGAGCAGGTGCCAGGAAGCTGCCTGTTGCAGAGTACTGCCAGTATCAGGCGCCATCAAAGCGCTGGAAGCTGGAGTTAGCTATAGTGCAAACACCCATGAGCCAAGAGGCAAACTTTTTTTTCCCCTGCAATGACTGTCCAACACTTTGCTACTGCAAAGCAAGGGTAATTAAAGGGCCAGGATGTGTTTTCAGAGGGGTTCCAAAGGTTGTGTTTGGAGATGAAGAGGCAATGCGTTGATTCCCCCTTTTGGATATTTTGACACTAGAAAATAAACATACACAAAAATTCCCTCCTTCCCAAGCCCTGCTTCTAAGTGAGAAAAGCCACTTACGGCTTTATCATCTATCAAGTTCCAGATAAGGAATGGGCAAAGGCAAGGATTGCACATGGAAACCTATAAAAGAAATCTTGGCTGAAAGGGTCAGGGTGATAAAAAAAAAAATGCCATGTAACCCAAGGAAGATAATTTCAAAGAATTTTTGAAAAACTATAGAGGTGGTATTATCATCATCTCATGAAATAGTGAATGATTCTTTCTGAAGAACAATTCAGAGGAACTGAAGATTTTTGTAATGTGTAATCATCTTTTGCTTTTTCTGCATACCAAAAGTTAATTATTTAAGTTAGTTTTTAATTAATAACTTGGTTGTTGGTATTGAGTTCTTGCAAATATAATCACATGCTGAGAGAGACCAGGGCTCACTGGGCCAAATGGGGTCAAACGGATCAGTAGCATTAAATCTTTTGTCTCCCATCCTCACCCCCGTGTGTGTGTGGGGGGGGTTGGGTTTGGTTTTGTTGTTGAGAGAAAGAGATAGCCCTTAATTTTATTCATTATGCCCCTCCTGCATGCGATTACATGCACATGCTAGCGCATCCATTTTCTAAAAACTTTCTGAGTGGACAAATAAAACACAACTCAGCTTAGTATCCTGCATGTGTTTACTAAATAATTATTTCTATGTTTGCTATTTGTGACTCAGCTAACCACAATTCTCCATGGTAGTCTGAGTTTCTGAGGAGCCATTTATGAATTTATCAAAGCAGGTTTAAAAGTTATTACTGATTTCCTTACGCCTCCACCTTCATCTTCAAATCCTAGTGGACAGTCTAGTGGCAAATGACAACAGAATCAATCCCAGCCTCTGCTGGATTTGTACCTTAACTTTAAGGCGTATCTTTTATCCAATTTTACATTTCAATTTTTTTTTTTTGCTTCCTAAATGCAGGTTTATTTGACACCAATCACTGGATTTTGTGAACAGAGATCTCATGAAGATGTAGATGCCACCAACAGTGAATCTTCCCATCTGCCTTTCAGGCTTCAGAGCAAATTCTGACACTCTGAGATTCTTTTTTTCTGGAATGGCTATTCAGTAATGACTGTGACCTGGGCAGATAACTCTAATGGACTCAGGGCTAAGGCCTTTGGCTAGAAGAACTTGAGAGAAACAGGATTGTAATTGGAACATTTTTAAAATGAGAGGGGTGTGGTCAAAGCAGAGACATGTGCTAGGGTCAGAGGGAAGGAGAGGAGGACCTCCCCTATCAGTGGACTTAGAGACGGGCAGGGAGGAGATGAGGGAGAGAGGGTGGGATTGGCAGGGAATGAAGAAGGGGGTTACAGCTGGGTTACAAAGTAAATAAACTGTAACTAATATGAAAAATAAAATTTAATTTAAAAAGCAGAGACATACCTTTTTCCCACTTAAGATAAAATATAACGTTTAAGTAATTTAAAAAAGATTTAACGAGTTGATTAAAAGATTTCTAGACACATTTTTAGACACAGAGAATAAACAATAAAATAAGAACATTTTCTCCATGACTTTCAGTGTTTAAGAATCAATACAGGCCACATTGATAATTCAGAAAGAAAATTTATACTAAAAGTTAATGGATGAAAGAGAACCACCTTAGAGTTTTGGAGTATTGGGGAGATTCCTAATGTCCTCAAAGTTGTTAGCATATTTGAGGGTGGAAGTGTCTATGTTCAGAGATCCTGACATCTGTTATATCAGAAATCCACATCCTCATTAGCTTATTTTTCTCCCTCAACTACTTATAGAAGATCTAAGTTTCATTAATATTTGCTTAATATTATGAATATTAGCGTATACGTAGGTAGTTAGATAAAAAGTCTAGAAATATTCTTTCATCAAACATTTTTAATCTCTGCTTACTCACTCTGACAAACCTACCACCCTATCATACTCTTCAAATTGGAAATGCTTCTACTCTGAATGTGTTCAGAACGACTTGCTTTTCCAAGGCACAGTGACAACTAATAGCAAATGGTCTTTTTGTGGCTTGCTACAATTCTCCCTCCTTCATTACAAGATATTTATCTTTGAAACTTCAACACTCCCCACCAGGGGGAGGTGATCAGAGAGCCTACCACTGAGTTCATTCCACAGACAGCCCCTGCTCCCCTTACTAGGGCACCCACTTGGAAACTGAGTCTATGGGCTACATCTGAGCTGGGTTATCATTCTCATCAGGGACCCCAGGGATCCATTTTTATGGCTCTGTTGGTCTCCTTTTGGAGCTCCTGTCCCCTTGAGGTGTTTCTATCTTGCCCTACTTTCATAAGATTTCCTGCACTCTGCCCAAAGTTTGGCTATGAGTCTCAGCATCTGCTTAGACACCCCAATCAGTAGAGTCTTTCAGAGGCCCTCTGTGGTAGGCTCCTGTCCTGCTCTCTGCCTTCTCCTGCTTCAGATGTCTATCATGCTTGTCTTTCTGAATGAGGATTGAGCATCTTCCCTAGGGTCTTTCTTGTTATTTAGCTTCTTTAGGAGTATAGATTTTAGTATGTTTATTGTGTATTATGTGACTAATATCCTCTTATGAGTGAGTATATACCATGTGTGTCTTTCTGCTTCTGGGTTACTTCACTCAAGATAATCTTTTCTAGGTCCCACCATTTGCTGGCAAATTTCATAATTTCCTTGTTTTTAATAGCTGAGTAGTATTCCATTGTGTAAATGTACCACAATATCTGTATCCATTCCTCCACTGAGGAATATCTAGGTTGTTTCCAGCTTCTGGCTATTATGAATAGAGCTACTACAAACATGGTTGAGCAAATGTCCGTTTTATACTTGAGCATTTTTGGATATATGCCAGGAGTGGTATAGCTGGATATTGAGATAGCACTATTCCCAATTTTCTTAGAAAGCACTAGGTTGATTTCCAAAGTGGTTGTACAAATTTACATTCCCACCAGCAGTGGAAGAAGTTTCCTCTTTCTCCACATCCTCTCCAGCATGTGTTGTCAATCTTTGATATTAGCCATTCTGATGGGTGTCAGATGAAATCTCAGGGTCGTTTTGATTTGCATTTCGGTGATGACTAAGGATGCTGAGCATTTCTTTAAGTGTTTCTCTGCCATTCGATATTCCTCTATTGAGAATTCTCTGTTTAGCTCTGTACCCCACTTTTAATCTGGATTACTTGATCTGTCACTTTTTAACTTCTTGAGTTCTTTATATATTCTGGATATTAGACCTCTGTCAGATATAGGGTTAGTGAAGATTCTTTCCCAGTTTGTAGGCTGTCATTTTGTTCTGTTGACAGTGCCCTTTGCTTTACAGAAGCTTTTCAGTTTCATGAGGTCCCATTTATTGACTGTTGATCTTAGAGCCTGTGCTGTTGGTGGTCTGTTCAGGAAGTTGTCTCCTATGCCAATGAGGTCAAGGCTCTTCCCCACTTTTTCTTCTAACAGGTTTAGTGTGCCTGGTTTTATGTTGAGGTCTTTGATCCACTTTAGTTTTGTGCAGGGTGATATATATGGATCTATTTGCATTTTTCTACATGTAGACATCCAGTTAGAACACTACCATTTGTTGAAGATACTATCTTTTTTCCATTGTATGGTTTTGGCTTCTTTTTTAAAAAACAAGTATCTGTAGATGTGTGGGTTTATTTCTGCCTCTTCTATTCAATTCAATTGATCCACCATTCTGTTTCTATGCCAGTACCACGCAGTTTTGTTTTTGTTTTTGTTTTTTTTATTACTGTTGCTCTATAGTACAGCTTGAGATCAAGTATAGAGATACCTCCGGAAGATCTGTTATTGTACAGGATTTTTGGTTTTTTTTGTTGTTGTTTTTAGTTTTTTGTTTTTCCATATGAAGTTGAGAATTGTTTTTTCAACTTCTGTAAAGAATTATGTTGGTATTTTGATGGGAATTGCTTTGAAGCTGTAGATTGCTTTTGGTAGGATGGCCATTTTCACTATGTTAATCCTACCAATCCACGAGCATGGGAAGTCTTTCCATCTTCTGATATCTTCTTAAATTTATTTCATCAGCGATTTAAAGTTTTTTTTTTCATACAAGTCTTTCACATTCTTGGTTAGAGTCACTCCAAGGTACTCTCTGTTATTTGTGGCTATTGTAAAGTGTATTATTTCCTTAATTTCTTTCTCAGCCCTTTTGTCTTTTGTATAAAGGAGGGCTACTGATTTTTTGAGTTAATTTTGTATCCAGCAACTTTGCTGAAGGCATTTATCAGCCGAAGGAGTTCTCTAGTGGAATTTTTGGGGTCACTCTGGTATACAATCATATCATCTGTGAATAGTGATACTTTGACTCTGTGTTGATTCTTAAAACATTGAATGTCTATTGAACCACCCCTGCATGCCTGAGATAAAGCCTACTTGGTTATGGTGGATGATATTTTTATGTGTTCTTGGATTCGGTTTGCAAGTATTTTATTGAGTATTTTTGCATCAATGTTCATAAGAGATAGAGGTCTGAAGTTCTCTTTTTTGTTGGGTCTTTGTGTGGTTTAGGTATCAAGGTGACTGTGGCTTCATAGAATGAGTTTGGTAATGTTCCTACTGTTTCTATTTTGTGGAACTGTTTAGAGAGAAATGGAGTTAGCTCTTCTTTGAAGGTCTGGTAGAAACCACTCCTAGGCATATCTCCAAAAGATGCTCAAGTACACAACAAGGACATTTGCGCAACTATGTTCATAGCTGTTTTATTCATAATAGCCAGAACCTGGAAACAACCCAGATGTCCCTCAGTTGAGGAACGGATACAGAAATTGTGGTGCTTTTACACAATGGAATACTACTCAGCAATTAAAAATGAGGAAATCATGAAATTTGCAGGCAAATGGTGGGAACTAAAAATGATCATCCTGAGTGAGGTAACCCAAAAGCAGAAAGAAGCACATGGTATATACTCACTTATATAGACCTATAAGATATGATAAACATACTGAAATCTATACACCTAAAGAAGATAAACAAGAAAGAGGACCTGGGATAAGATGATCAATCCTCACTTAGAAAGACAAATGGGATGGACATTAGATATAGGAGAAAACAAGTAGCAGGACAAGAGCCTACCACAGAGGGCCTCGGAAAGACTCTACCAAGCAGCATATCAAAGCAAATATTAAGACACATAACCAACCCTTTGGCAGAGTGTAAGGAATCATATGAAAGAAGGGGAGTTAGTATGACCTGGAGAGGACAGGAGCTCCGCAAGGACCAAATATATCAGGGCACAGGAGTCTTTTATGAGACTGTTTCTCCAACCAAGGACCATGTATGGATATAACCTAGAACTCTTGCTTGAATGTAGCAAATGGTTGCTCAGTATCTCAGTGGGTACCCTAGTAAGGGGAATAGGGACTATTTTGGAGATGAACTCAATGGCTGGCTCTTCGACCCCCCTCCCCCGAGGGAGGAGCAGCCTTGCTAGGCCACAGAAGAGGACATTGCAGCCAGTCTTGATGAGACCTGATAAGCTAGAGTTAGATGGAATGGGAGGAGGTCCTCCCCTATCAGTGGACTTGGAGGGGGGCAGGGAAGAGATGAGGGAGGGATGCGGGGATAGGGAGGGAATGTGGGAGGGGGCTACAGCTGGGATACAAAGTTCATTACCTGTGATTAATATAAAATAAAATAAAAATGTTAAAAAAACATTGAAAGTCATAGAAAAAAGTTCTCATTTTATTGTTTATTCTCTGTGTCTAAAAAAGCAATTTTCTAAATAACAATCTTTTGCTTGTATCTAATTCATTACGTATATATTTTTATTACTTAAAATTAATATTTTATCTTAAATCCATTATAAGAATGAAGCTGGGCACCATGGCATACTCCTGCAATCCCAGAACTCAGGAAAGCAGAAGTGGGTAGATCTCTGTGAGTTCAAGGCCAACCTGCTCTACAAAGCCAGTCCAGGACAGCCAAGGCTACACAGAGAAACCCTGCTTCAAAAACATATATGTATATATATATATATATATATATATGAAACACTGAAGATATTTATTTATTTATGACAAAACTTACAAATTACCTGAATTTCCCCCTTATATGTGTGTATGTATGGACTCAGCTGCTGATACAGCATTTTATCAATTCTTCAGATGAAGACAAAATAATAAAAATCATTCTTAGACAGAATGAACTAGTTAAGTCTGAAAGCTGTTGAATGAATACAATGCTACTTATATTTACATTGATCTTTGTGTTTTGTCTCCTGTTAGCCACCTGAATGGCATATTATCAACACTCGTGTTTGTTATTGCTGCTTCTTGGAATGGCCTTTGTATGATAAATATTGATGTGATAGACTTCAACTTTACATGTATTTTCCTTAAAAATTAAATGCAGATCTACACTGTACTATTACTATGCTCCTTATACCTCGTTGACTACAGCAGATGCTTCTTTTCTGGCAGCAATTCTTTCTACTGTGTCCTGTGGTTATTTCTTGAACAAGATAACTCCCAGCATTGTTCAATTCAGTGCCCGTGTTTCCATGAAAGCCCTTTGAGGTATTTCCTTTGGTCTTAAAGACATTAAGTGGCTTAATCTCAAAAGTTCCCAAAGTAGTATTGATCCCCTCTGAGTTTATCTTATTCCACATTCTATGTACAAAAACAAAAACATATCTAGCAAGACTAAATAAGGCAAAAAATGCACAAAGTTCTTAACTTTCAAATTAACATCATAATTCTTAGAATTCTTAGAACTGCATCAACTCTGGGTCTTGTTTTGTGCTTACTGCTCTGACTCACAAACTTGTTTACTGATTTCATGAGTATTTTATGCTGAGGATGAGTGAGTAATACTTTTTTTATAAGCTCTCTCCATTTCTGTTCTGGAATGTAAATGAATTCTGCGAAGTGACATCTGGATTCTGTTTTGAAAAATCATAAAAGATATCTACTAAAGAAATGGCAAAGAACAGCTTAGAAGAACAGAGTGACCAGAAATGACTGTAGCAGGAGAATTAGGCAAGGTACAGAATGTCACAGGTACCCAGTAAGCGGTCTAAGTTGGCCAGTTTTGAGATTTGTTTTTCTTTCTGTTGCTCTTCCCTAGCTTCCCCTAAGTGTGTTTGAGACTCTCAAGTCTTAAAAGGTCCAATGGCAAGAAAGACTCCTACTTTTCCTTGGCTTCTTCAGTTGAATATAAACAGGTAGAATGTCTTTTCCCCAAGGCAGTACTTTCTATGCTAGTTGCTACTGAAATGCAGAGAAGAAAATACCCACTTCTCTTATGGCACGTACTTGAGAAATATTTTTACACTCTTGGGCCAGACTTTAGAACAAAAGTACAGACAGGGAGCGGGAAGCAACGAGCCATGAAAATGTTAGGGCATTGAGGAAACATTAATCCAACTGCTTATGGCTTCGGACTTTTTTCCACAGGTATATTCTGTTTATCAGTGTTAAGCTCTCCAGTGTATATTTGGACTAAAGTTCAAGTTGCCAGGTATCATCACCTATTAAATTATATAGTATCTGAAATAAACACCTTTAACTTTAAAGTAGGAAAAACTTTTTATTGAAAAAAAAACCAAGAAAATGTTACTAAAAAAACCAAAACACCTTACCCTGCAATTTGTTGATATCTCAAAAACAGAATACATATGTCACAGAGACCCATTTAAGTATCTTAGATATTTCGTTTCTTACATACTTTCCAAAAAATTTTTAGAGCAATAGGCTTTAAATAGCGTCTGATGGAATTTTTAAGTTATTTTAAGAAAACAAGTTCTTCTTTTGTCCGTTTATATTCCCAAGGGGATTAGAATATTCATCTTGGCTAAGTTCCCATCAATAAAAGATTCAAATATCTTAATAAGGAATTCAACTAAGAGATCCAAACTAAAAAAGAATTGTGCCTTCACCCCCTTTTTCAAAAAAGGTAATTGTTTCCATGAAGCAAGCCATCCATGAGACTTGGTGTTAGTTTAAATGACTGATTGAAGTTACTGTCTCCATCTTGGCTTTTCTGTGACAATCAGAGACTCCGCTTTTACTGGGTGCAGGCCCTGTAGTGAATAGAACTGACCCTATTTTGGCCTCAAGTAATATACTTATTGTATCACCATCCAGGGTGGTTACTCTTCAGTAAGAACTTGGGATGCTTTTGCTCTTTGTTTCCTAGAAAATTTTTAACATTAGATTCCTGCTAAACACCACTGTAAAGACAGGACGAACTGGTGAGCTGTCTTCCCCATGGACACTGTTAATAAATCTTCTGTGCATTAGAACTGGTCTGAACTTAGCCACCACTGTGATGAGGTGGCATTCCAGGATGATGCCATGTTTGTGGAAGTAAAGGCTGAAGAAGCAAGCCTGAAACTACTTGATGTTCCATTTGGTAACACTGTTTACTTAATGTTTGTCAAATGTTTCCTGTTTGTCAAAGTGCTTGCCAATGGATATACATTATAATAGCAAGTGGTATGGTAGTAGAATCCTAAAATTACCTCCAAGATTCCTCCCAAACCATGTCAGTTCATGCACCATATGCTGAATTATCCCTTTGCTTTGAGTGTGGGTTGGCCTACTGGGCACAGGGGACAAGGCATGCCAAGAGGCCCTTTTCCTAGGTGACTTTAGATCTTACCAGTTTACAAGTAAGATTAGCTATCACATCTACTTATCAAATCGATGCCTAATCCAAAGAATAATGTATTGTGTTCCCATTACTATAATTAAGTTCCATGAGCTTCCTTAGCAGCTTCTGGAGTTTCTCTTGTTGGCTTTGAAGAAACATATGACGTGTGCTGTGGTGGGCTCCTGAAGAGCCACAGACCAAAGCATTCCCAGGATGTGAGAGCAAATCCTGGTGGAAAAGAAAACAGAAATCCTAGCCAGACAGCTGCAAGGAAACGAATTCTGAGTGAACATGGGAGTGGATTCCTCCTTCAAGGCCTCTGGATGAGAACACTCTGGCTGAAACCTTGATTTCAGCCTTGTGAGAAAACTACATCTAGACGTTTCCTGCTGTAATAGATACATTTAAACCCATAAAGTGTGCCAATCTGTTGTACAAGAACAGCAAGCTATCAAAGCGGAGCAGATTGTAAAATCAACATTTCACCCATGGGAGGCTGGTGAAGAAGGACTGTGGAGGAGGTTAACTTGATTGTGACAATTAGTGGCAGCAAGGTTGGAGAGATGGCTCAGTGGTTAAGAGTGCGTGTTGCTGATGTAGAGGACCCATGTTTGATTCCCAGTACCCACATGGTGACTTATAACTGTCTGTAACTCCAGCTTCAGGGGATGTGGTACCTCCAGAGACACCAGGCATACATATGGTACACATACATACATGCAGGCCATATATATATATATATATATATATATATATATATATATATATATACACACACACACACATAAAATAAATACACCTGAAATAATTGAAAATCAATGACTGGACTCATTTACAGCCCAGTACTTTCCATGATACTGAAACACTCTGCACTAATGAGTATTATCGGTAGGTTTTCTTTGTCCCTGCTGTTTTGGTTACTTTTCTGTGCTTTTATCACAAAATACCAAAAGACCAAATCACCTGGGGAAGGAATGATTTATTGTAGTTCACAGGTGGAAATTATAATCCATTACTGTGGGGAAGTCACAATGACAGGAGCTTGGGGTAGCTTCTTCCATCGCATTCCACAGTCAAGAAGCAGAGTTATGAGTGCAAGTGTGGGCCCAGCTAGTTTTCTCAGTTTTACACAGCTGGGAGCCAAGCCTGGAGAATGGGACTCTCCCTAAGATGGGAAAGTCTTCCTACCCCATGGGTATTACTAGACACCCATCTCACAGGTGATTCTAGATCTCATCAAGTTGACCATTTTGGTTAACAATTACATTTACCAACCAGTAAGATGTATGCATTTTTTGGTGTTTCTTTACATAATTAAAAGTACAACACAACCATCATTTACATATTTTAGCATTAGTTCATCGGTGTAATGAAAACATTAATCAAAATCACATTCAATGTTGAGTTAGCAACAAGAATCAAGAGCTAGTCTTCATCACTGGACAGGCAATATTCTGAGCAGTCTAAGTCAGGAAATCTAACAGGCAGTTCTACCCACCTCTTATACTGCTTTTTGGATGAATTATTTTTGAAATCTACAACAAAATTCCTTATTTTAAGACAAGGCAAATCTAATCCTTTGTGCACCATCATCGTTCCCCATGCCTAGAAAACAAAAAAGAAGCAATGAACATTCAATCTAATATGCCTTCTGATCAAAATAAAACTGAACCCACTAGTTTACTCACTTGGCCACATTTGCAGATAATCTCTTCATTTGCTTGATAATCAGCAAATTTCTTCTGTAGTGCCTTGTTTCCTCTTACAAAGTAGAGACTCCTAAAATTATTGTGGAAGAAGGATCATTAGTGAGATTCGATAAAATGACAATATGCAGCCATGGTTCATGTTGGGCTTGGCAATGACCCACATGGTTGGGTTATCTGCTACCTTATTCTTTCTCATCTTCTGCTCCTCAGGAATTTTTTGTGACAAATCAGGTCAATGTCCCCATCCTACACATACCTCACAAGTGTCACACTCTCTCTGGGTCTCCTTTGAAGTCTGCTGTTACTGTAACTTTTCAGTCATTCAAAAAAAATTGAGAGCAAATTTTGATACAAGTACCTTAGATCAAAATGGCTTTGTATCTTAACATTTCTCCATGTCTCAATGGAGATTACTTTCAAACAGACACAAGAAACGAGAATGTATTTGAGGAACTACAAAAGGGAAAGTTTTGAAGAGGAAAAAAAAATATCGTACTCACTACCGAAGCAGAATGTTTACAATGCCATTATGTCACCTCTACTAAAGACATTTGAACATGGACCTTGTTGCACTCACTTGAATTCCGGTGTCATGTTGACATGATGCATCTTCTCAATTACGTAGATGTTTTCTCCTGGGCACACCAGTATATTACAGTTTTTACAGAGAAGAGTTATTAACGACGGATTGTTGTAATGCTTTGCAATACTTCTTTTGACTTTCATTTTCTTTTCCAAGATACTTTGTACCTGTAATTTCAAGATCTGTATGGAGATAAAAATAGTGAATTAAAAATTTCCCTAGTTTTATGGAAGTAAATGAGCTCAAAATTACACATGGTAGGTAGACAGTACTCCAGAAGATAAAAATGAAGAGATGGTAGCACAGATGGATTTGGTATGCAATCTTCCACTGTAGTCAGCCTAAGTCAAAGTACAAAGAAATGATGGGGTAAAAGGTCAAGTTGTGGGGGATGTTTGGGTTCATTCTGTATGTCTGATAAAAATTTAACTTTTCAGTAAGACTGACATTTGATGACATGCAAAATAGATGTTGTGTTTTGTGTCAACTCTCACTTTTTATCAGTGGTTGACTAAACACTGCTGAAAGGGATTTCAAACCAGAAAAGCAGAGTTGCTCTCCTGGCAACCACCAAATAGCAATGCTTTCTGAGAATGACGACAGTGTACAGGGTCCATTGTTTTTCTTCCTCTTTCATCTATCTGAGAAGTCTTGGGAGGGCAGATCTCTTGCTCAAGGGAAACTGAAAAAGGTAGTCCATTCTGGAGTCCCTAAATGGATCATTTGTTATGGTTTGACCATGGCTTGCACTTCTATATTCATGTAGGAACTGAATCCATAAAGTCTTGTGTTAATAAGACTTAATAATTAAGAAAAGTGAAACAATGTAGTTGTGTGCTTAGAAATGGGGCCCTTGAGAATTACTGTGGCTTAGGATTTAGAGGTAACACCCACAGGGTTGAATTACGGTGGTTTTGTAAGGACAGAGAGAGCACAAAAAAGTTTAGATACATATGCATTTCTCCATAATACCCTAACAGAGCTGAGGGTGAGGGCCTCACAGAGCCTTCCAGGTTCTTATGGTTTTAACTCGTAGTCAAACTAATAAACATCTTTACATTATAAATCAGCCGGCCTCAGGTATTTCATCAAAGTAATGGCAGGTGAACTAGTACAATGTTTTAGTCTACAGATTGGGAGAATTTAACCCGTAAGCTACACACTGTCCTAAAATTAACCTACACAATTTAGTAATAAACACATCAGCTTTTACAAGAATCTTAACTAATTTATTCTCTTTATTTTATAGTAGGATTATTTGGTGAAAAATGTTTGGTTTGCTTTATATTTAACGGGGTTTTAAAATGTAAGTTTGTATGAAAACCTGGCCAGGAAACCTTGGAGTTGGTTATATACTTTGCACACCAATTTGAAAGCATCCCTTCCCTTAAACTCTATTTAGGGTAGAGCCAATTCTAATGTTAAGAAACTAACATTCACACCCATATGCAAGGGTGTGAATTTTCTTCTAAATGGATTGTTTGCTATTATAGGAGTTACAGTCTTTACTTCAGTGGTATGAAAGTTTCCTGAAATATTGTATAAATATATTCTTTTCCCCACGGCATTTCCCTTACCCAATTCAAATAACTATGTTAGTAAATTGCGATTGAGCTATATGAGATATTACATATGTTTTAATCAATCTGAATCGGCCTCAATCAGTCTCTAAGTGGAGCATCTCAAAAGTAACCATCTAGTCAAGTGTTTTACATCATACTTTACAGAGTTTTTGTTTTGTGTTGTGTGTTTTTGAGACAGGATTCACTCAGTAGCCCAGGCTGGAATTGAACATACTATGTAGTCCAAGATAGTCTAAAACTCATGAGATAATGTTCTTGCCTCAGCATTTTGAATGCTGGGATTACAGACACGAGCCACCAAGGCTGGCTTCACAATCCTACTCTAATTCTATAGCGCTTACTTGTGTAGGATACGCACAACACTGTTAAATGTGTGTTTATTTTCCTTTACCCATCCTCAACAAGCCCACACTAGACTCTCTATTTCATGTACCAAGGGTACTATGTTTTGTTTATCACCATGTTCTCTGCTTTTAAAATACTGTCTGGCAGACAATAGGCATTTTATAACTATTTCTGAAATAAAGACACTGTGCTTATACACATGGATTGGATCAAATTGAAACTCCCAGGTATATCTGAATGAGTGAGTTGCACAAATCCCTTCTTGGAAAATGGCATCCTAAATTTATATTACTGAAGCTGATGTTTGGCTTCCCTGCAATGACCAAAATTCCCTCAGCATTTCCTGCCCCCTCCCATAGATCTTGGGGTTTTGTGTGTGAACAAATCTTCAGACAGAGGCTGATAACTCAGCACAATTTCTGTCTGGAGAAGTAGCCACATAAACATCAAACCAAATGTAGCCATTCTCAGATGAAAACTAAACTCAGTGGTGGCCAAGAACAATACCTCATGTGCATACTCCTCTGGGTTCATATTCTGAACACGGTTTATAGCTTTGTACATCATCTTCTCTCGGAAATCATTAACGATCTCACGTTCAGTAACTCCTGAGCCACTACTGGTCACCAAGACGTAGGTACTTTCATCAGCTCTGGCTCGACCACGGGCCTGAGAACATGAACAAAGAAAGGAAGTGTTATGTTTTGCTATGAGCTGTGTTGGTTTGGGCCTGGGAAGATAGTCTTTGTTTGGTATCCCAGCCTTCAAATGATCTCTCTGTTCTTAGTAAAGGCAGTTATTACCCACGGCTTGTAGATACATTTTTTTTGAAACTTAAATGTTCTTTAATGCAGTGTTCTAGAAGGATTTTGGCAACTCTCAGAAGCCAAAATAACATACCACCCATTTAGCCCTGTTGAACCCTGAGCTACTGTCCTAAACCGCGGAATCCCTGGGCAGTGGCTTGGACCAGTGAAGCCATCTATTTGGAAAAAGGATGAATGAGGACAAGGCACATCTCTGACCTTGGCACCAGCGCTTCTGAGTACACAGAACTGTTCCTGGCAGCCTACTTTGGACTTTAAATACATTTCTCAGGGAAAATACAGATAGTAAAGAGTCGAATTTCTATAGACTTCTTATGAAGGTGAAAGTTAGGCACACCAAATGTTTCTGTTCTTTAAAAAATTCATTCATGTAAACATCAAATTTGATATCTACTTCCTGTTCGCCTCCACCAACTCCTCTCAGGTCTCCTACTTTCCTATCCTCCTTCCTTGCCCTTGCTTTTTGATGACCCCTGATGCCATTCATTTAGTGCTGTCCATATGTGCGTGGGTATTGGGCTAGGTTGTTCATGGAGCATGAACAGGGATGGCATGGACACATTTTTCATAGTAGAAGCTTTGGCTACCTAGCTCAAGAGCTTACTTATCAACTACAGTACTATTATGAAGGCAAACTACACTCATAACGTAGTCATAAGCCTCGGACTTATAGTTCACAACTAGAAATAAGCTTGCTTTCCAGAAAGATGGTTGCCTAATGACTTTCATCTTCTGTAACTTGTCATCTACCCAAAAATGAAAAAAAAACCTTTTATGTTTTAAGAATAATGTCGTGTATTTTCTTCATTATAGCTCCTTTTACATATCTAACATTGTTAACATAGATAAATAAGAGAGCTGTGAAACAGAATCACTCATTTGTTTATTGTATTTGCAAGTAATCCCACCAACAGTTTGTGAAAAATTAAAAATATGGAAAAGTTACGTGACTGAGGGAGGAAAAGATAGAACCGCCAGGCTCCCTAAGGTCTGAAAGGGATTTGTAGACAGTGTAGTTCAGATTTCTGACCCCCCTAGGGGCTCACTGACATCTTTAGACTGAAGAGGCCTCTTGACTCTTGGAATGGGGCCAATATTACGCATGGTCTTGAAAAATCCCAGGACATAGAAATAACAACCAAATTAGAGTTGTTAGCTAAACTGTAAGAGGTTGCTATAGGAGTTCAACAAACAGTAGTCATATAAAGGGCGTTCTCTTGCAGTTCTTTAATATGGGGTCTTTTGGCACAAACACAGATGTATACCTAAAGTTAGGAGGTTTTGTGTTGATTTAGTAGAAGGGAGAAATCCACACAGGAGCACAGGAATGAGAAGTAACACATTAGGGACAGCGCTCTGCACATACCTGGACCATGGCTATCTCATTCGTGACGAGGCCATAACGGATAACGATATTGCATTCTTTGATATCCAGGCCTTCTTCTGCCACTGTAGTAGCTATAAGCAGATTTATTTCTCCTGTGCGAAATTTACTAATGACTTCTTTTTGTTCATTCTGTGGAAACATTTTAATAAATTAAATTTTGTGATGTTAAACACATTCAGATCTTCTAATTAGTAGAGAAAAATAATAAATTGCAACTGGTCAGTGTAAATCAGAGGATTAGATCATACACGAAATGCTGCCATCTGTTTTTGGCAATGAACAAAGACATGATGGTGAGACAACATTTGATTTCCAATCTGGGATTACCACACAATAACAAAAATATTTCCATCCTGCAGTCTGGAGGTGGGAAGACGTTCTTTATGCCAAGGAAATAAATTGATGGGTGATTTGAGAGGAAGAAAGGGAGAGGTGTTGCTGGCTGAGAAAAGGCTTTGGCAAGGCTAACGTAGGATTTACCTTTCAATACATTAACGTCAGAGTTTGATTCTTAGGAAACAAAATTCACTGAAATTTTTATATCAGTTTTGAGACACAGAAAATTCCTCACATACTATCGTTGGTCACTTAAGAATCATCCATGAAAGAAACCTATAGAATATTCCAGAAAGGACATGGGAGAAAGTCAAAATTCTAGATGTTTCCAGGGAAGGGAGCTGGGACAGTAAAAAAAAAAAAACAAAAAAACAAAAAACAAATCAATGCTATTCTTTAATTTTACTTTCAGGAAGGTTTAAGTTAAGCTGGGTAAACATCAGGTCTATTCAAAAGAGAACATAAATTAAAAGTGGCTGAGTACACGACTAAAGCCTAATCACAGCAAGTATTTTTTTAATGTGAAGTTTGAAAGTTAACATAAATATATTGAACTATGAGTGCTGGCTTTTACATCGGAAGAATGGCTGAGTGTAGACCTCATCTGGTACAGACAGTCAGTGTGCTTTACTTCCATTTGACTCTCAACGGAGCTACTAGCCTATGTGGCAGTCAGTGCACAGTTTTATTCTTACAAGTTAAGCATAATTTACCTTCCAGACCAAGTGTGTTCTCTCATGCCCTTTCCTTACTTCTTAAAGGTAACGTGAGTTTTTATTTGTCTCATCACTATGGAAGAACATTATAGCAAGGTCCCTGACAGCTCTATGACAGTTTCTGCCTTATTCCTTCATATCCATTAATCAAAATGATGTTTTTGGGGACTGGGTAAATGGCTCAGTGGTTAAGGGCACTGGCTGCTCTTCCAGAGGTCCTGAGTTGAATTTCTACCAACCACATGTTGGCTCACAACCATCTATAATGGGATCTGATTCCCTCCTCTGTCAGGCAGGCAAACAGCAAACAGAGCACTCAAACATTTAAAATCATACACACATAAATAAATAATTAAAAAAAACAGTGTCTTTGATTTCAACATACAACTGTGGCTTGATTTCAAAGAGTCCTTGAGTATGAAATACCAAGCTCAGTGTTAGATCGATATTCCTAACTTCGATCAGGACAGATGAGTCTGCTTCAGGTCATGAGGAGAGACTGCAATGCTTCATATTTTGGCTGGCCAGCGCTTGCTTTAGACCTGATGAGGAGCTACCATGAGTGAGTGTGAACATATTGGGTGTCAGAGTGGGTCATCTCAAGTTTTCTTCTCTTAAACAAACAGTAAATGGATTTGGTTGGTTCCACTGTGTGAAGCAATGATGGCTACCACAGAACTCAAGGGGGGACTTAGCTTTCAGAAGAACATTTAAATGCTTATACAGTTTACAAGTGTCTTTTTTTTTCTTCTCAGAAGTGATTTTTTTAACTGTACACACAATAAGTAATATAATTTAGAAAGCTGATAAAAAGCAGAAACCTTTTCAAAACCCAGTCCCTAACACAGCCAGCACGTTAATTCTTCCAGGTTAAGAGACTTCATTTTACAAATATTTATTGTCCAGTTTTGATTATAATCCACACATATTGAGCGGTTTTGAGTTTCTACTTGATTTCATACTGTAAATATTTCTTTACCATATCGTTAAGATAAGAATTACTCATGTTTGAGAAGTTCCTGTAAGTAGGAAAGGAAAGGAGATTCCACTATAAAGTATTCCTTAACTCATCACGTACCACGATCAGCCTACCATTAACGCAATGCACAGAAACCATGAGCCTTCTGTGAATGTATTTGTGAGATGTGAGACTGTAGCAACATTACAAAAGATTACAGAAGACTAGCTGAAGTTTAAGACATAGATCCCAAAAGGATGCCATACCTGTGTCATGGGCTTGACTTCACTGCTGTGTCCTGCTCCAATTAGGTGGTGTGCTTTGATGCCAACTTCTGCAAACTTTTGATTTTCCATAATCCACTGGGAGAGTGCGTAGGTGCTCTGCCGTGTTTTTGTGAAAATAATTCCTCGAGACGATTCCTCAGTCCTTGTGAATTGTTCCAATATAGTGTTTCTTAATTTAGTGAGTTTTTCATTTTCGTATTCTGGGTTTTCAGCTAGTTTTTTCAACATTTTCCTGTTATCTTTAAAAGCAATTACTAATGTTATCAACTTGATCTAGCTACCCCACTAAAGACACTCACACACTCTATTGTACTGATGGAGCATAATCTATTCTGTTGATTAATTAAAAGAAGAAAATAACTTAAAAACTATTAAAATAAAATTAGTTCACATCAGCAAATTAAAAAAATGACACTGGTGATTTTTACATACTGAAACACTAAGACATGACTCATTAGTAGGTAATCATGTGATATATTTAGTGCTCAGACTATTTAATTAATTCATTGCAATAGTCTTGGCAATAAAAGTGGATGATTAAATGATTAATTACAATCACACAATTAAAAGCTAACCTGCCATATCAAATTATAAACCACAGTCTTTATGGGATTCTTTTATCTTTCAAGATGAATTTTGAGTGCCTTCTAGAAAACTTACAGCAGTTAGTCTCTGTCTGAGAGGACTGTGAAGGATACATGTGCTTTGTGCTACATTGAGTCTTACCAAAGAATAAATTCATGAGAAATTCATCTGTTTCGTCCACTTTCAAATATTTCTTTGCATTGTCCTTAAGTTCATCATCGTGACTGCTAGCATCTTCTTCGCTTTCATCACCGTCCTCTAAGACAGCAAATTTCTTTTCTTTCTCATCAGTGTAGAAACTTTCCAGGTGGCTGTACGCGTCAATCATTCGGATCGTGTCGTTGATTTGCAGGGCTTCGTTGTATTTCCTCAAATGTTCTGCGCAGGCTCGGTGTTTGCGATTTCCGTCCTTAGCAGCTGTGGAAGGAGACACTGTGTGAGTGGGGCAAAGGGCAGAGAGCCATCCTGTAACAATTATGGCTCAGAACTAACTTCCTTGTAGTGTTGGAATGAGCAAGGCTCCATTTGTGCCACGATAAAGGGGGTGGTTTTCAACTCCAAGGCTTGCTGCCTGAGCTCAGGGTGAGCAGGCACGTGAACCTGAACCATAGCCGAACCGAACAGCTTGGAAAACACATCAGTAAAATTGCCTTTGAAGACAGAACTGTTGATACTGCTGCCTTAATACTTTATATGTAATAAAAGAAAGTGAAAACTGGGTGAATTGACACCTTTCTCCTTAGATGAGGAGTTGGAACATGTGTGGGCTTGTCCTACACACACACACACACACACAAACACACACACATTCTGCTTGATGCTCCCCATTTGCTTTCGGATAGCTTCTGAGTCTAAAAGGATCATCTAAAATCTTGGTGTAAGCAGGGAAAAGAACTGTTAGATCAAAACCCAAATTACCTTTTTTTTCCATTTGAATGGCCCATTGCTCATAATGTTGGGTTCCAAATTCTGACATTGGACTCATTTGGCAGTAAGTTTGAATGCTTGCCATAATCTCTAGAAGTTTTTCTTTAAATGGATTCTAAAAACAATTGTAAATATATTGTTAAAGTTGTTTGGCACTCGTTATCCTTTTAAAATAATTTGCATGTTTTTATAAGATTGGTTCAGGAATGTTAAGTAGAGAATGTAACAGAACAGTCTCTGATCACTTCTTTGTTCACTACATTTTGTTTTTACACTCTTATTTCTACTGTCAGGACACAACAGTCCTGACACCATAAATCTCTATCATAAACTTGCTGGTCTAAATTTTTAAAAAAGTAAACTCAGTGAGTGGTACAAACCTTGAAAGTTAAAGAAAATTAAGTTTTTTGAGTTACTGTCACAATTATTTAAAAACCCTTTAATTTTATTTAGGTGATATGACTATGTAAATGCCAGGTTTCAGTATTATCACTTCCAAAATGAAAAGCAACTGACATACTTTGGAAAAAATCCAGCTATGAAAGAATGTATGTTATGTGATTCAACTTGGATAAAGTTCAAAATCAGTCAAAACTAATAGTTTCACTCCACATGGGGACTGGAAGGAGAAGGTGTTTTGAAGGCCTCATAATGTACTGTCTCTTTATTAAAAAAATTTTTTGGCATAAGTTTGGTCAACTTACAAAAATCCACAGGTACATTTTGTGCTTTTCTCCATGCATCATACTTTAACGAAGAGTAATTTTAAAAGTTAAGCCAAAAAAAAAAAAAAAAAAGAATTGCATTTAAAAAAAAAAGAATATCCAGAGAAATGTTTCTCTGGATGATCAAGAATGGAAGCATGAATTTGAGCTTATCGGGTAAATGCAAGTGACAGAAAGGTATAAGTGAGTATGGTACAGTCAACGTACCATACTGTTTCAGAATGAAAGTGCAGGAGGCAGACCACCAACCCTGGTTTGGCGCCTACAACATTTTGAGTATTACTTCCTGCACCCACATGCCATCATTTAGTCCCACTTGCCTTACCAGGTAGATCAATGGGACTAAACTTATACATTTCTAAAACTTATCAATTCTCGATTCTACAAAATAAAATATTGGAATAATCTACTAAACGTCCAAACTGAATAGAAGTTGGTTTTTTAATTAGTGAAAATATTCACCAGAAAAGCACCAGTACATTAAATATTTCATTTTTTAAAATGATCTGTTTTCCAAAGAAAGAAATTATACAAATGAGGATTTTTATTGTCATTGCAACTGTAATAAAATGGCCCCATGGGATGTCAGGAAACTAATCCTGCAAAACACCAAGACACTAAGAGGGTATTGACTCCCACAACCTCTCTACTTTAGCTATCCAAGCCTCCTTAGCCCAATATTTCCACTGTTCCAAGATTTGTATGAAGCCAGAAGGAGGAAGATGGTGGAAATAATGAGTAGCAGTTTTTGCTGCCTTGTATCGATTTTTGACAGAACTGTTAAATGGGAATGTTCAGGTGATGAATGTAAAATAGACCCAGCCGTCTTCCAATTGGATATGGTGTTGCCAGGCAAAAACCTATGAAATGCTAAGTGCATACTTCTCTGGTGTCATCAGCAATCACAAACTTCTTGCACGGTTCCTTTATTTGGTGCTTGAGTTGACCAAGATTCTCGTTCACTGTTTTAATGGTGAATGCATCAAGATTGGCACATATCTGGAAAAGAGACATTCTAAGTATTCTTATTTTGTGTAATATGAAATTTTTAGTATAAATATGTAATGTACCAATTAATTCAAGTAATATGCAGCATTATTTATTAAATACAGTATTTTAGCATTGCTTACTATGGGTTTAATTAACTGATAATCAATAATATTTGTTCTGATGTCCTCCAAAAGTGTATTCAGTCTAAGTCTTAATTCTAGAAAAAGATGTCCTTTAAATTTCATTTTGTAGCCCTAATATAGGACTTAGAACAATAGAGAAATTTATGTAAATTAACAGGATTGTTATGTGGTAACTATTATCTGATGATATCAGGCAGCTGGTTCACAGTCGTGCGGATGTTAATAGATCACATCCTTTTCTAAATACAACGAAGACAGCACAAGGGAAGGAGCTGCCTTAGTCTTTGTGCCTAGATTACAGGGAGACGTTAGGCCTTTATCACAGTAATAAGTTATTTCTTAGAGACAATTCTTTTCTGAATCTTGTTTACTTTAACAATTTCTACTGAATTCAATGTATAGTGTGAGGCTTAGGTACTCTGGCATCCTTACCACTTGAAATCAACAGTAGTACTTTAAATGGCACCCCAATTTTGGGAAGCTCTGAGTGCACCTTTAATAAAAGATCCTCCTATCTCTATTTCCCAACCCCTTATTTTGAGATGTTCTCACTCTGCAGCACTAGCTGGCTTGGAACTCACTACATAAACAATTTGCTTGGCTCTGCTTCCAGAGTTCCAGGATTAAAGGCGGGAAACACCTTGTTTGCCTTTTCCCTTTTAATTTGAGTAACCCACATCCCAGACTGACACATAATGGAAAAAGACATGGAGTAGCAAGCCCTTAGGAGTGAAAATGATCAACTTTTGCTCTGTATCACAGGTATTTATCAAGAATATCACTTTGTTGTAGAAGGTTAAGGCTATTTTCTAGAGGCAGAGCCAACAGCTTTCATTTAACTGATGACGTTGGCACTTGAACTCTCAACATTACTTAAAATCCTAAGAGTCACAGGCATTTGACACAGCTGTTTTTGGTTATACACACACTCAGCGACTTACATTTAAAATATGCTTTTCGGCCTCAGATTGCTTTTTGGCTCCTCCAACACCAGGCGAAGCTGTCAGTCCTAGTATCTGCGGCAGGTGAATTACTGGCTTGTTTTGTTTCTTGAGGGTATTATTCTTCAACTTCTGCTTCAAATACCGTCTCATGATGTTATTATAGACTGCCTCCTTGTTGGTGTGATGACACTCATCAATGATAATGAGGGAAAAATCTTAATGGAAAAGATAGAAGGTCTGTTTACCCAAATATGTTACCATGAGCCAAGCTCTTTGGAGCTAAAGGAGAGAGCTGCCACGAGAGTGTCTTTCCTTGGACAGCCCTATGTCAGACTTTAACTGTGACCAGTAACAAGGTTTATGAATGCAAAGTTTGTGAATGGGAATCATGGCACTGTTCCTGCTAGCTATTATCTGTGTCTCAAGATGGGATTCAGAAAGTGTTAGTGAAATGTACACCTTTGTTTTCCAAACAAGCAACCAGCAACAACAGTCACAAAGTCTTCCCAGGACTCTACTTTTGTTCTTGAATAAAAATTTAATTTTAAGGCTGATACAGTCTATTTTTGCCATACCAAGTGTAAAGAATACTATCTAGAGGGGCATGATTTTGTGTTTTTTTTAAAGCTTTGCCTTTAATTATTGCTTTTTACTTTTCTCCACTTTTCACCTAATTATTTAACTATTCCAAATAAGAGAGGCAGGATTGTAGTTTTATTTTACTGTAAAGAATGTAGTTCTAATAGGATCTATCATCAAATATGTGTGTGTATATATATTATACAATGTAATTATTCTCCCAAAGAAACCCAAGCAGAGTGATAGAACAATGGAAGAATAACTGCTGAATTCTCAAAGGAATTGTTCAGAGGAATTCTGGTATGAGTCAGTAAAGAGATAAGCTGAATGTGTGTGTCTCAAAGGTAATGGAAGAATACAGTGACTACTGGATGCTTGATTTAGTAACAATATACTAATGCAAAAGCAAGCAATCAAGTTAAACACTTTTCTATTTTGTTCATTTTTTTCCAGGAAGTAGAACATTTCAATGAAGTCTTATGAAATAAAAAATAACTTAAATATCTAAGGTTACTTTTAATCATGTTTAAAAAAACTACTTAACTAGCAGCCTCTGCTACTGTCTTTAATATTTCTACCAGTCTTTTTTCAAAAAGTAACCACTCCAACCAACCTGACAGCTGTACACCATCATCTTCTCCGCTCTCCTGATTCAAGAGGGAATTTTCAAGGATCTGAGCTGTGCTGATAATAACATCGTAAGATTTGACAACTTCTGGAAATGATATTTTCAGCTGGGTATCACCACTTAACCCAATAATGCGATACCATTTCTTTAAAAATGGGTTGAACTCTTTGCGGAAAAGTTGTTCAGCTAACATCACCTTTAAAAAAATGAGAACATACAGAATGTTTTTAAATTCAGAAAAAAATAGAGAGGAAAGTAAAGTGAAAGGCAGAGGGGAATGTCAAAGGACTGTATGTGGACTTTAAAGAGAAATGTTTACATCTAATCAGTGAATTTGACATTACCATCTGTATGTCATTCCTTCTATTCATCTGACATTAAATATCCATTGTGTTCGGATTAGATGTAGGCATTGTATCTAGACCACAAAGGTTTTTAAGATAAGGCTGATAAAACTTAAGAGTAACTCAGTCTAGCTGAGTATATATTCCATGACTAACAGGACAACCCATCACACAGGATGTAATTATTCTCCCAGAGAGACACAAGCAGAGTGACAGGACAGAGAAAGACTAGCTGACCTCTCAAAGGAAGGTTTACAGGAACTTTGGTCAACTGGGGGTCAGTCAGGAGTTAACCTGTAAGTGTGGTTGATACAAAATTGATTCTTAATGTATAGAGCAGGGTCAGCTGGAAACAGAAAGTGTACTATTTTAAATTCAATTTAACAGTTCTCAGGATGGCCATGAGTTGGAGTCTAGGGATCATTTATTCTTAGTGCCTGGGATCCTCCTAGAGGCTGACTACAAAATTGGAGAGAGCAGGGAACCTGGATAGTAGCATCAACACATTTCTTGGAAGAATGTACGGGATGGGAAAGAATGAACTACTACAATGGCTTTGTGAATGTCTGAATAAAAATAGAGTAGTAAGCAAGGCGGAGAGAGAGAAAGAGAAAGAGAATTTACCTCCTTTCCAGCTAACTCTGTATGTCTCATTATCTGCTGAAAGTAGCTTCTGACAACTATAATTGCTAGTCACTCAGAATACCTCCCAGATGAAGGGGAAGACAAGCTAGAATATCTTATTCCCAAATTTTGTTTTGATTGAGAAAGGGTCCAGGCTGATCTTGAACCACCTATGTAGCTTAGGATGACCTTGAACTCCTGATCCTTCTGTCTCTGTTCCCACCTCTTTTGGGTGCTGGAATTACAAGCATTCTTCACCAAGCAGGAGTCTGAGTGGTATTGCACTTCTGAGGACAGAACTCTAGGTTTCCTACCTGCTAAGCAATTACTCTTCACACCTGGGCTATATTGCCAGCCTGAGTCAGGCTACCTTGAGGGTTTCATTGTAGGAGGGTGTAAAAAAAGAAGGTAGGCCAGGAGTATATAGTACAGCAAATGAAAGCTGGCAGGAAGAATGTCAAGGCCAGGCTTCAGCACACTCTATTCCTCATAATGTGATCACCAATAACATGGTCACTGTTGGATAATCTTGAAACTCACTCTGGATAGCACGGACTTCCTACTGAAGGACACGGAGAAAGCCAGATGCAAGTCTGACATGGCTAATTGGGAGGTGTGTGGTCCTCTTGGAGCCTTTTCCTGAGATGTGACAGAGTGCGTGCCAAGACTAATCAAGCCCAACTGCTACCCACTTCTGCTGAATCATATGGGACTGCATTGCAGCATCTGAAGGAACCTGGGATTTATCTCTCGTGATGTTGAAGCCCTAGATAGGAAATGGAAAGTCTGGGAGCACAGGTGGTGTTTGCATTTCTCTCTGCACTTGAAGGCTATAACTTTGGAAAGGATGGAGATGAAAGTTAGCAGTATTAGAGACCAGGATTTCTGTATTCTAGATTAAAAGTTACAATACATTGCTATTGGGCTGACCATGAATATGCTGCCTTACTTAAGTTAGAGCTTTCCTAACAAAAACACCAATAATTAAAGCTGAAGCTACTTTAATTAAAAAAAGAAACTTACAGGAAACAATTATGATGTAAATTGAGAGTTACTGGAAAGACTTCCTGGAAAGACAGGAGTAAATTGATAGTTACTGGAAAGATGGGAAAACAAGAAGGAAGCAGAGAAGGACTGAGGGGTGTTCTCAGTGCTCATTCAGTGGGGAAATGACAACTGAAAATTGAGATTTTATTCTGGAACTCAGAAGCTTTGATACTTAATGGGAAATGTTCAGTTACTCTACTAAATAGTCACTCCAGTTTCAGAGGATCCAACACCGTCTGATGGCCTTTGGGAGCATCAGACATGCATTGGCTGCACAGACACATAGCAGGCAAAACACTCAGACACAAACAACAGTATAAATAGATCTAAAAGGATCAAATGACAGGAACAAGAAAATATTGTGTGCTTATACTGACGCTTGGAAATTAGTTGCCCAAAAATAAATTAAGAAAGTTTTTACTTAGTATGCATTTTATGTACAAAATGTACTCAGTCCTGCCTCATCTCTCCCCCACTCCACTTTACTAAGACTTTATCTCTAGCATTTTCTCAAGTTATAAACACTGTGTCTGGAAGAATATGAGGACACCAAATCTTGAGGAGCCCGGGAATCATGTTACATAAATTATGAAAGGAACTATGCATCAGCCAGTACCCCTGGGAAGTTGCCTTTTCCTTGTAGAGAGCTGTTGCAAAGTAGGAGAGATAGGTTTATGCTCCCAAATGACAGAGGAAAGAACGACTGTGAACACACAAGTTTGGGTGAATGCACGCACGGATTTCTTTGAGTGGCAAATGTGAAAAGAGTAGCTGTGATTGTTTTGAAAGATGGAGGAGGTATCCTTGGTACCAGGCATTAACCGGCAGAAGTGAGGTTATCTCTCTGCAAAGGAAGAAAGCTACATCACAAAAGTCTATCTCAGTTCTTACAGTCTATGATCCTATGGCCAGATAAGGAAAATAAGGGAAGGAAATGAATGACAAATTCAAAGCCAGGCTTTGAAGTTACACGGTTTGACTGAGGTTGTATACCTGACAAAGAGACAGATAAACAGGGAAGGGAACCTTTGAGAGGAGTAGTGGTGAGGTCAGGATTCACAAAATGGTGGTACTGCCTCAAAGAAACAAAGACATCAGTTTAAGTGGCTTTGGATTCTTCTTTTCTTGTGGACCTAGGACTCAATCCTGTCCTATATGTAAAGTATTTGATTTCATTAAGTTCCAGGTGATAAAGAAAGATAAGAAAATATGAAAATTTAATGAGCCATTGATTTAGTTCTTTTAAAGTATGGGCACACACAGAGGGTGGAGGGAGAGAGAGAGAGAGAATCTAATTTTAACTTCAAACATGGAAGCTAATTTGATTTCATATACTAGACAACTAATAAGTTAGAAAATGTTCTAAGGTCAGAATGCTAATAGGTAGACATAGGATTTAAACTTATATTTTAAAAAAGGGATAAATGAAAAGTTTTGAGCAAATAAATATTAATATATCATTATCACCAGCAAAAGAAAATTAAAAAATATATTCTTATGGTGGGTATAAAGGTATAAAGATGCATCCCTTTGTTTCATTTTGCGAGTGCTAGATTTCAAATCCATAGCCTTGCATGTTTTAAGCAAGAGCTCCACCACTGAGCCACATGTCCAGTTCCAGAAGAGCATGTTAGCCTCAGAAGGTAAACATACTTCTGTCTCAAACATTGTGATGGAAATCACTCCGTATGCTTTTTAGTATGGCAAAGCAGCTTCCTACCAAAAGTTTTGGACTAATATAAATCTTAAAAAATTAAAAGAAGTCTTAGAAGTCTTTTGGTGCAATTTCTTTCTCTTTTAAAATTTATTTTTATTACATGTTTATTGGTGTTTTGCTTGTATGTATGCCTGGAGGAGGGTATTGGATCCCCTGGGACCGGGGTTATGGACAGTGACTGCCATGGGGGTGCTAGGAATTGAACCTGGGTCCTTTGGAAGATCAGCCAGCATGTTTAACCACTGAACCATCTCTCTAGCCCAATGTATTTTCTATAAATGAATATATGATAATAAGAAAAAGGCTGGGTACGAAAAGCACACTAAATTTTATTTTATAGAAATAAAAAATTAATATTCCTAGCCTACAAATGTATACATTCTCATCTATCTACATAAAATTCAAATAAATAACTTTTGTTTTCAATGCTAATATGAAAATGGTTTTGTGGACGTTTGCAAGATATAAATCTCCAAATAAAAGTTCAATAGCATTTAATGTAGTACATACTTACATACTTTTCCAATATCATTTGCCTACTTAACTTGAAATAGATAAAACAGTCACTTAATTTTCTCTTCGTCTTTCAGTCACACTCTGCATGTTCTGAATAAAGAGGATGTACTATGCTCAAGATTACTGGCTAAAGAGACTTTGAAAGAAAGAGGTTGATCCCAATTTCGGACATTTTCAGGTCACACATGTTCACATTTGTTTTCCTTACTGTGTGTGTGCTGGCAAATTTAATTTTTGTACATAAGTTAGAACTATCTGATTTAATGATCTAGTTTTATGAAAAAATCAATTTTAAAGTTACTCTCTTAAATCTTAGATACAAAACTTAAAGATGAAAATTAAAATAAACGGCTTACTTGACATCACACCTAATTAGACGAACTATATGAGTGATTCGTTGCTACAAATGTTATCATCTAGTAGCTTCAGAATAATCAAATGGAAGTGGGGATACCGACGCAAAGGTGAGCCCAGGGCGGGTACCTTGTTGACAAGGATGATAACCTTCCCGGGTTCAGACGACTGCTTCTTCTTGTCTAAGTGATCTTTGGTGACGTAAACAGCCACTCTGGTTTTCCCACTCCCCGTGGGGAGGCAGATGATAATATTCTTCCCCTCCAACGCTGGTTGGGCCACTTCCATTTGATAAGGCCTGAGCTGCAGTTCTGGCTCGGGAGATGTTCTTTGTGTCCCTGTCTTTTCATCTGAAGGAAGTAAACACGGAAGAGCAGCATAAGAGAAAGAGCAAGGGAGAGGCTGAGGCTCAGGGGTCTGAAGCTGCAGGCAGGCTTCTCCTGGTTTAAGTTTTTTTCCTTTGTGATCCAAACCACCCCATTTTCTGTTTTCTGTATCAGGTAGTATCAGCTCTGCCTTTCAGGACATGACCCAGGTCCCCTATCATAACGTGAATGAACAGTATGGAGGCCTCGGGAGGAGACAATATGAGGAGTTCTCAGAGAGAGAGCACTCCCCCACTCTGGATCACAGAAAGGATTTAGTGTGGGCTTGTAGGTTTCTATTTGTAACACACAGGGTTTCTTGGTTCGTTGTTCATCCCTTTGTCCTGGTTTCTCTTCCCTACCTGTAAACCAAGAGACACTAGAAAGATAGGAGCCATTACTTCTCATTGCTCTCACATCCATTTTTTTTTTATTAAAAAGAAAAATAACAGCTGGAACTACCTCCTTAATTTGCTAACTAAATGCCACAAAGTGCATACCTGCTGTCATCTATTTGTGTCTGTGTGGCTTTAGGAGCTAGACCTACCTACAAACTGGAACATCACTGATTCATAGTGTGCATATATGTCTTCTTACAAGTTATTTCTACTTATAAACTTGTTTACATATGTAAATGTTTTATAAAACGCTATTCTCGTTATTTAAGGAGTAATGACAAAATATTTCTATGTGTTCAGTACAAATTTTGAACTATAGTTTGGATACACAGTTGACAGAATCTGTACTTGTGTCTCTTGTGGACATGGAGAGCTGCCTGTTTGTGTGTAGAGAAGAAAGTATGGAAAGAGACAGAGACAGAGATGGTCAGAGACAGAGAGAGGGGAGATCTCTTGCATTCGAGGCAACTGACCTATAAAGCATATTTAGGGAGCAGCAAGAAAACACTTCCTATCCTGGCCTTTAATTGGTAATGTTTCCATGAAGAGATAAAACATAATTGTGGTATTTTAAACTAAATTGTCATGAATTTTGCCATGTAGTTTTAAATTGTAATTTTATTACTTCCTGATATGTAAGTCTCCATGCACTTGTTCTCCTGAAACCCAAAGCAAAATATACTACAAGTCTTTCCATAACAAACATTTTTTAAATAAAGAAATACTGACAAAGTAAATGCTAACACCTAGTGATTTTATAAATGCTAGAATAATCTTTATACAACAAGTCTTGGTTTAGATATATTTTGTTCAGAAACAACCATGTTTTCCCATCCGATTAGCCAAGAGGAAAGGCTCTGAAAATGCATTGCTTACAACATGGAATGTAGTAAAACAAATATTATTCCAACTTAAATGTCCACCTGTGCTTTACAGCATCAGAAAAGATGAAATGACAGTGCTTATCAGTATTTCACACACATGAACCGAGTGCTCCTTCCCTTATCAATGATCATGATAAAACTAAACTAACACCATCCCATTAACTTTAAAAAACTTGCTGACAGCTCTATTTCCGCAAACAGTTGATTCAGTTTAAGTGGGTTTTAACTTGCTGAGACAGAACTATCTTAACAGGTAGGAAAATTCACACCAAATATCACTTAGTGAGAACCATCTCCAGAGTAATCAGGACATTTGCCTTCTCTGCGTAAATAACGACAGATGCAATGCATTCAAGCTATGGTTGGGGCATCTGCTGAGTCATTTAATGTGTTTTCTTAAATGGAAAATATCACACAGATCATCATCATTTTAAGTTTACTTCCCATTACATTTCTATAAGGTTCAGATTTATTTAATGATAATGTTTCATTTCCACCAAGTGATGCTTATAATAGGTAATGAAAACCTTACTATTTCATCTCTATTAAAAGCATTTATTACCCAGTTTTCCCCTAAAAGAGCTAGAATATTTATAATGAAAGATAAATTTTAAGCAATATCTAAATCAAGACACAGAAATTTATATCACTAAATTCTACCCAGTCAAAATTTTGGTAGAGATTTAAAAACAATAAAATGTTATATTCCTCACAGTAATTGTATATACTTTTTAGTGATAACTTCCCTCCTCTCCTCCCACTTTTGATTGCTATGTTTTCTACTTTGTCAAAATTTATTAAAAAAAAAAAAAGAGAAACAAGAATTTTCTAGATCTCTTTTCCAGAAACCCAAAACTCAAGTAAAATGAATGACCCCCCCCCACACCCATCACTTATGCACATTAGGTTTGAAAGTGAGGTGTCCTGTCCTTCCCTCATTCCACTCTATGGGACACTCCCTGGTCCTTTGCAGCAGGCAGCTCTGCTTTGGGAAGATGCTCTGGAAGGTTGGCTCTAGCTGGAGGAAGGAACTTGCTGAGGCAAGGCTGGACAGCTTTCTTCCTGTTAGGCTGCCAGAGAAACAAGCCAGATAATTCATTCTCCAGCTTCTCCAGCTTCTCCAGCCAGGGGCGACACTCTCCGCCATGAAGGACTGTGTCCTCCAAACCTCAGGCTAGGGAAATTCTTTCTTCTTCTCTGAGGTAGTTTCACATCAAGCATGTGGTTAAGTGATGAGAAAAGTGACCAATGCAACACAGTGGGGTTTATTATATTATAATTAAAAAGGATTAGCAGAGTTAAAGGGCTATCACTTTTAAGACTTACCTCCAGAACCAAAATTATGAGGTTTCACTGCTACTGACCTGGTCACGTGCCACTAGTTCATTCTGTAGGCACCTGTTATATGCTATACACTGCCAAAGTGAATTTATTTCTTATTTATTTTTGGTTGTGAGCCTAACGTTTAACAATTGCCTGAGTCATCTCTCCAGCCCACGAGTTTGTTTCCCAAAGGACCTCAGTATAGGAAACTGAGGTAATACATAATTTATAATATATATATATATATATAATATAAATATATATATTTTTGAGTCAGTACTAGGAGGTCCAGTGGGCAGCTCAGAGATTTAAAATGGAAAAACAGAATGGATTTGGGGGGAAATAAAAAAAGAGTTGGATTTAATATGAGAACAGCATCCAAAGAAAAATTCTGGGTTAGTGCTAAATATTCTGCCTGATTCTTGCCTTATCACATCTTCTGACACAGGGAAGGAAAAATTTATCCACATAAGCAATGAAAAAAAGCATTTCATCTTCTCTGTCACCATAAGGAGAAAACTGGGATGCAATCAATGAGCCACAAGCCAGTACCAAGTAAAAATAAAATGTTTGGTTTTGGTTTATTTATTTATTCTTGGCTCTCTCTGATGTAATCAATATAATCCAATTATATGATCAATATAACTCAAATCAGAATTGATTAAATCCAATAATGAAAATGGTATTTAAAATAAAGACAGGCTTTGAATTATGCTGTACATTTTCTTTAAAATGAAAGTCGAAGATCTTTAAATTATGTTACAACATGTAAATGGTCAAAAATGAAATGAAATAGAGTTTAAATAATAATAATATCCTATTGGAACTACACCATGTGGCAAATTTCATTCTCACATGGATTTTGACAGCTGAGCTATTCTTGGAGAGAAAAGGTCTGCCACTGCATGTGTTTGAAATCGACAAAGCATCCTTTTACCTATAGTGTGGAACCACGGGAAAAAAAACATTCCTATTGGACAAATATTAATAGACATCTTCTCAAAATAGCAGGAGGCACATTCTCCATATCAGGTCAATATGGATTGACAAAAAGTGTCACTGCTTTGAGAAGCAATATATCTTTCTAAAAAAATGGGGGAAAGAGAAATCTTGTAACCCAATTAGAACTATTGAAACTAGGAAAGTACCAGCAGTTACATTCTGCTATAGTACGATACTTCCATGAAGACCATAATACAATTGCCTTGGTTCTCACTATGTCACCTTTGAAAGGAGAATAATGATCCCTTATGACGTCAGCTTAAAAGGCGAAAACAATTTCAGCTCCTACAGTATTATTCAGCAATCCAATATGCATTTAACCTTTCACCAGTTTACCAAAAGCTTTTATCAAATGACTTCTATAAAGCTTTAGCATGCACTTGAGGGTCAAATACTTTATAAATGCTATCATATCTCAATTTTACTGCCCACTCTACAAAATCATTATTTGCTCCTAAAAGCTGATCCATCTAGACCTTGAAGGGCATCTGTGGAAAATACACTTGCATTTAAAAATGTTATTTGCCTTTGAAAATGTATTTGCTTTTCGAAAATAGGTTGCGTTCAGATTTATCATGTCTTTCATGCCACATTGAAGACTAGAAATCAGCAAATACATTTGCTAACAGCTCTAAGTAGGCAAAATGCCCTGCAAATAGAGGATGTGTTTTAGATATTTATTGAGTGAATGAATATTGTTAAGAAGCCCTTACTTAGACAAATACAAATTAGGATAGGGCAAGGCAGCTTAAAACAACCCATATGGAGCATAACTATCAGCTAGAGTATATTTAGAGTTCCAGCATCAGTGGTATACAGTACAAGTGGCGAGTATTAAACTTAACTATTTCATAACAAAGACTGAGAATCGAATTCTATCCATATGGAGAACTCAACACTGACCGCACTGAGCAGAAAACAGACCGACCCTTTTTAATGACAAAGTCACGATTGGCATTTGGTGAACTGGCTTTCCTCACACTACCTTGTAAAGAATGCAGTAGTGCAACTGGGAGGGGAAAATACATAAATAGAAGCATGGTGCAATCCGACTTCAAAAGCTTTTGCCGCAAGTGACCATGCTTATGCAAAATCTCCCCCCTCCCGACCCCATTGATCTATAGTTATATAAATCTGGCAATGCATAACAATATGAACCACACAGAATTTTCCAAGTAGAAATAACCCAATCACAGAGAAGAATAAGATAACTTATTTCTTAATTTGTCAGTTTCCCTCTGGTCCTTAACTGACTCGATGCCGAGCAGTTTTGTTTGTTAATTTTAGCAATGCATTTTCTGCCAACTTTCAGGCAAATACAGAAAGGTGAATAGTAGATGAATAAGCCACTGGCTGAAGTTTAAAGATGCTAACCCTCCAGATCTCAGTTAATCACACATTCGAGAGACAGAGTGAGATAATTCAAATCGATCAAGCCGACAAGTTAGGAAGTCTAATAAGAGGAAGTATTGAGAAAAGTGGAAGGTGGGGGGCATTAGGAAGAGGCATCCTCACTTCCTGCAGGTGTGAGAGGCAGCCAATATGGAGAGCAGTCTGGGAGCTTCCTACTCAAGTTTTCATTTAGTGACCAAAACCCAGTCTATGCTCTGCTTTTATTATACCCCAATCTGAACTCGCTCAGCCCTTCGTGTGAGTTCTTGCTGAACTCCCATTTTTAAGAGGGACCCTATTTACTATCTGTAGTCACATTTAATTTTATTGGAAGTATTGATTTTCTGTCTTAGTAGATTTCAAATAAATAATAATAATAATCCTGTAAGAGCTAAATATACCAAACTGCACAAAGGCTTTAAGCGCAGTTCAATTAACTGAAGCAGAGCTCACGAATAGACTAGACAACACGGTTCTATGGAATGTGGCTTGTGCCTGACCAAAAGACACACACTAAATCAAAATTATAGTTTTCTTGTAAGACTTGAGCAAGTTATAGTGTTAAAGAAAGTAAATGGCAAAGTTCCAAAATGATTCGCTGTTGAAAAAAAAAATTGGCTTAATTGCATCAATCCATTAGGAAGGCCATGAACAGCCCCCATGCATTCCACTCTATGGTGTCTTATTTCACACTTTTTTAGGTTTACACAACAGTTAGGCAGTACCTGAATCCCTTCCCACGGTGCCTGAATCACTGCCCATGTTGCTGTTATGTCCAAGACTCTCATCTAAGCAGCTGACACTTCCTTCTGCCAAACTTGTGTCTGATTCTGCAAAGGAAAACATTTTAAAATATTTAAAAAATATTTCTGAGAATAAACGTATTTTAACTGCACACCTCTACAGCACACAGTACATACAGTTCAGTGCAAGTGAGGAAGGCACACCCGAGCGAGCGTGAATAAAAGGGAAGAGTTTCTCCCAGGCTCCACTGAAAATATTCCACTATGGATGAGCAGCTGCCGAGAGTGACTCAAATCCCCATTACCTACCCACAGTCCTTAACACCCAAAAGCAAAGGAAATGTGAATTCCTGCACATTTGTGATTTGAATTATGTATCTTACCTGTACATGTAAATTTTGTCTCCTGGAAAGAATTTCTAAGCTTAATGGCAGTTTTTAAATAAAAATTATTATAGAAACCATTGGGCTGTTTTCTGTTAAAAATGATGGTGGAATGAGCAAAGCATAAAATTTTATAAATTTTATACAAGCCTACTGACCAGTTATGAAATTAACATTTCAGAGATAAATAAACATGAATTTAAAAAGAATCTCAAAAAGAATCTTCTCAAAGAGGATATGACTGACGTTTGGCATTACATTCGCTAGAGTCTGTGAGTCTGGAAATGTTTCTCTTTACTATAATTACATGAAGCCGCCATCCACCAAATGAATGGCAAGTGTCTGCCCTTCACTGAGTCCTAGGACTGCTTCCTGTAATCAGGGTCATTCTTTTTGACAGGCTTCTTTCTTATTCAGTTTATCTCCAAAGATGAGTGCAATCTCACCATCAAGGGCCAGAGCGGACGTTAAACTGAGAAATGTCAGGACACAGGAGTTCTTGAGGCTGCCTTGGAAGCAGAAAGATTTCCAAAACTTGCTCTTCGGGTTGTCATGATCCTGGGTTCCTCTTATGTGAAATGGGTATAGTACCATTTACCTCTTTCAATTTGCTAACCACTGTGCAATACTAGACATGATAACCTGCTGGCAGAAGAACTTAGTTGACATGAAAAATCAAATGACTGTAATATTACTAGGACATGTCTTCCCATTTCATAATGTTCTGATAACCAATTCTATTTTGCAATATTTATATTCATAACTTGCCAGGTAATTATGATGTCATCTCCAAACGCTAGAAAACCGTATTAAGATACATGTAGGTTATTTAAAGTTACTAACAGTGCCACATTTTTTTTTAGCACTGAAATGGAAACAGATGCAAATAGACACATTGTATGTTATTGGTACAACTTGGGGAGGAGAAGATGTACAGCTCAAAGCTGTCAGGGCATTCCTTGTTTTAAGTGGTCAGTCATTCTGAGCCAGATGAATACAGCTGTATTATGAAGACCACCCTTTTGAGTGAATGGCTAGTGAGTTTGGCAAATGTTTTAAGTTCTGCAAGTGGAAGATATTTCCATGACCCTATAAGTCTTCCCAGGCTTCTTTGTTCTCATGCTTTTCTGCTGCTTCCTGGCTGTCACTGTTTTAGTTTCTGGCCCCTCACCTTTACCCTTTCCACAATGTCATGTAAGTGGCTTTGTGCAGCATACAAGCCTCCTTTAACTTAGAGTAAAATAGTTGGGAGTCATCCATGCTCTGTGCGCATCAGTAATTTCTTGCTCTTTGTTGTGCACTCTTGTCCCATGGCGTATGTCACTGGCACAGAACACATCTCCCTACAGTTTGAACGGGTCCATTTAGGTTGGAAGATATCGAGGAATTTGAGCCCGTGCTAAGCAAGTACGTAAGACATCGTCCTTAAAAACAAGATGCTGAAAAGAAAGTTGTACAAAAACTCTCAATGGACACACATACTGTTGAAGTATATTAGCACAACATAAATACACTAATGTGAAAATACTGTGCTTATCAGTTGTCAGAGATTAGCTCTGGAACTCAGAGTTGAGGAATCCCTCATGATCACACAGGAAAACCTGGATATCTCACAGAGAGATTTTAAATATGGCACTTTGCAATTCCCAGAGGTATGTCTTGTTAGAAGCTCAGAGGCGAGTGTGGGATAGAACTGTCAAGTCGAAGAGCGTGTTGGGCAGATGCACCGATGAGAAGAGAATATGATTTGTAAGGAAAGGCAAGGTGTAAAATGAGATGGGGAAATGTCACTGCAAAGATAATTCCAGTTCTAGACATATAGGCCAAGATTTCTGTGGCAAAAAGGAAATTTTGACATACTTTCCATTTGTTATTTTAAATGTAGAATCAGGAGTTGAAGAGTATACTAAAGTGGCTGGGAAAGTGCCAATAAATACAATCTAGAAATTGAATATTGTTCCCAGCAAAATTTCCAGTGAGTGTCATAGTTAAGGAAATCATAGCTGACTTTTGACTTCATTTCCTAGTCATTAGCAATTAAACTATGATTGTAAACTGACTCTCAGTGTACATAAAGTCAAGATTTGCCCCAGTTTTGTTCTATCATATGTAAACTCGGGGTGGAGACTCTATACAGTATGTACAGATAATCTATTGGTAAATAATGTTGCTCTGAAATACAGAGCGTGTTTGATTAAGTTCATCATTTGGTTGTATATAGATCTCACAATCAAATCTGCCCTCTGTCAGAAGATCCCTGACCTCGGAGCTTTCCCAGATGTAATGCAAATTAGGATAGTCAGCATCTTCAGAGGCAGACACACCCGAACAACTCAACTTCGTAGGTGAGAAACCCGTATTCTAAATGAGGCTAAATGAGTCATCCATGTCCCCCCAGCATCTCAGCGCCTTGTACCAATAGCAAGCACGTGTGAAGACTTGTGTGGAGACGCCCTGTAAGCTCCTGCATCCTCGGTGCTAAAGGAAATTAAACTCACTTTAAGAAATCATTGTCATTGTAATGTCAAATTTTCCATACAAACTACAACATCTTATCTCTCCAAGAAAAAAAAGTCAAGAGAGGTATCTGCACGTTGACAATATTTCTGATTCATGGATGGACACAGACTTCCCACTCATTCATCCTCACTCATTTTTTGCACACACATTAAGAAGGCACGCTTCTGTCCTCACAGCACAAACTCGGTGGCAGAAACTGTTAGAGGTCACTGTAGCAGCGAAAAGGAGGCCAGGGAGCTCCATGCCTTCGTCATTTGAAGTGCATCCAAATCCTCAGCTTCTGCTCACAAAAATAGTGTAGCTTCCCAAGCAGTGCATTTTTGTGAACTTTTATTTGTTTTTTTAAATAGAAATAGAAGTATGAAAGGAAAAAATTTAATAATAAAGAAAACAGTATATCTCCGTAATACTCGAACTGGTGGAACTGCCTTCCCTGTAGGTTTTCTGTCGGAATTCAATAAAAAAGTGTGCATGCGTGTATGTGCATACACGTGCGCGCGCGCACACACACACACACACACACACACACACCTCTCCCAAAAAGAAATATCAAGAAAATTTTGATGTGTTGGGTTACCAAAAGAAAAAAAAAAACCAGAAACAAAAACAAACCCAAACCAACCAACCAACCAAACACACAAACAAAAAACCAGAAACAACGTTTTGAGTTTATGTACCAAAAGTTGAATTGCTACAACTGCTTTACTTAGGTTTTGTCTCTGCACTTTTTTAGGCAGGTCAGTCTGATAGAGCCTCATACCTGCAGTTGTGTGTGAATCCTCTTAAAGAGAACAGGGCCTGGGCTTTGCCTGGCAAAGGACATGTGCTTTGGAGCCCCATGAAGCTTCTCAGGGCTGGCTCTTTTTTAGAAATACAGATAACAGCTTCTATAGTTTTAAATTTTACTGTAAGAATGACCTTGTTACACCAGGGACAAGAGTTTTGAAGAGAAATAAAGTCAGACCCTTGTGGAGTTGTATTTACTATGGGAATCAAAGCATATAATGGGTTTAATTGACTTTTACATCTCATTTTCCCCCCTAAGGGAATTATTAAAGCCAGCTATGAGATAAATTTGAAAATGGCAGTCACGTCTATTAATATAGTTATCCACACCAAACTTACTGGAATCAAAGAAGATGATACTTGTTCAAATAAGAGATTTTCAAAATAAGAAATAACGAATAATAACTTCAAAAAGAAGGGAAAAAATAACAACAGCTTTGCTTACGATGACAGTAAATCGGTAAGAGAGGCTATAAATTGCGGCGGCCAAAAAATTCTCTTCGTGTTGAAAACAATTTTAATATTTTGGTAATAGTCAAAAATAATAACTGGAATCTAAGAAATTTCGTATTTCAAGCATGTTTTAGACCTTAAATACATTTAAAACGTTTTTTTTTAAATCATTTAGAAACCAAAAAATTTACAATAAAATATTGAAAGAGAAAATAAGGAAGGGGTTGGTGCGTTTGGATTCATTTTAATGCATCGCTTGCCCTCTGCTGGTCAGTACTGGTATAGCAAGTAATGCGGGGTTTTCTTCAAGGAGTTGGGCTTCCTTAGGTAAAGAAAGCACAACTTCTTTTCCCCAGGCACACTTTCTCCTGGCCTAGAAACTTTACACCCGGCTGACTTCTCATTCTTGCGCAGTCTCTCACAGCCTCTCTGTGGCCCAAAGCGGGTTTACGTTCCTGCAGGAAAGCGCGGCCTCGGAAAGGATTTCCATGTAACTTGGTGAAGAACAACATACCGGAGGTGACAGGGTCCACACTTCATCCACCTTCACATCCCACTGCAGTCTCAGGTTTCTCTTACTTAGAGCTTCGCCTTGTACTTGAACATCATACCTATCTTCCCTCTGGGTTCATAATCCTCTTGTCAAAGCTTATCCCGAAAGCCTGAAGCTGGTCCTCATGTTGGCACATGCGCGGACCCATTAAATGTGCTTACATTCATACTAATAATAATCCATTATTTCCTTTTCTTTGGAAATAACGATCTTTTCTTTGAGAGGAAATAGATTACTTTTATTTTCAGCTCTATGTATATGGATCTACACACACGTTCACATTTTGGTCTGTCATAGTTCGCTCTTTGTGCCAGGGAACATGTGTTCCCGCAGAATGGAGAGGAGCCACCTCCACCCACCTTGCATATTCTCTCCTGGATCCAAGCTTCTAGGAAATGAGTTCCCCAAAGAGAGAGAGAGAGAAAAAAATCGTTCTTAGAGCCACAGACCCACATGGCCATGCGTGGAGCTCCTCGGCTCCTGTTTATAGATCTTTTTTTCTTTCTGTGCTGAAATATATCAGCTAGAATTAAATTTGAATCACGCGTAATGATGTTGGCTTAACTTCTATCTTCTCTGCCCGTTAGCCTCTGCTCTGGGGTGGGAACACAAAGAGAAGGTTGTTAAAGTACAGGGTAAGTGTGACTACACCCACCGGACAGGTTCGTTCCTTCACTGCCAATAAACGACGGGGATCGGGGCAGAATGTTCTAGAGCGGAGTCACTCACAGCGGATGGCCTTGAGGACCACACTGGAAGTCTTGACCTTAACAAACACTGCAAGATAGACGCCCCTTTGGAAAGGCTGAGGAGCTAAGGGACCCTGACCAGACAGAAGGGAAGCGCAAGTGCAGATTACTTAAGGGTGCATCGGGAAGGCCCCACAAGAGGCTCTTGCAAGGGGCGCAAAGTGATTGCCAACTTGCGCGGCAGAGGTCTGCTCGCTGTGGGCCACTGAAGCCGTCACTCCGACGGCCCTGAGCAGTTCCTCACAACTACCCCCTGAAAGGTCACACACGCGTTGTGATGGTGTTTTATAAATATCCAGACAATGAATTATTAATTTTAAGGGGATTTTTTTGCCTTGTGGGGAAGCAACAGGAGAAATTACTCAGGGAAACGCTTTAGCTCTCTTTGGTCCTAGAGGCCTTAACTCCTGTGTCCTCGGTAACCACCTCGGTAACATGTTCTGACACACTTTGGGATTTCTTGAAGCTGCTTTTACTTCTCTCGGCCCGAAATGTTATGTCACCTCTTCTCACAAACCCAGCACAAGCCAGCCCTCCAGGGCCCAGGCAAATGTCTACCCTTCCTTCCATGTAAACGTATAATTCTTTCAATGCCTTCTTCTGAACCCTTTAACACCTAGATCCGTGGCTTTTCTTTCCTTTTTTTCATTGATTTTCTGTGAATTGATTTTCTGCTTCTCGTTGGGAGGATGGAACATATGTTTTCTGATCCAGACCACAGACGTTTTAAGATATAAACACAATGGCTCAGTGTGGCCTGGCCAACTCTCTCCTTTCTTCCTGGTAGTCTGGCTTTCAGTCCTCCCGGTTCACATCTCGGAGGAGAGCTGGTAAGGTCTAATCATTAAATTGAAATTTAAAATCATCACTTTGCTATGACTCTGCTAAAGAATGTTGTTTGTAGCTGTATACTGGTGTGGAAACAAGGCCAGGCTGTGCTAACCGCACTCCAGAAATGCACTACCCTCTTTTCTTTCTGATTGAATACCCATGGCCTTGTCTTCCTGATAGAATACTCATGGCCTTGTCCCTCAAGTGTGAACAATTGCCATGAGAGCCCTTTTCGGACCGCTGTGCAGCTGTGAGCCACATAACATGCCGAGATTCAGAAGAAGGAAGAAAACCATAAAATCCTTTATAAACACCAATAACAACATATTTCTACTTACTTCTCCCTCTCTCTTCACATAACTACCTACCCTTAAATGGTCCCAGCAGTACTGCCTGTCCTCAGCAGTCAATGAGAACTAAATTTAGGAAAATAGAAAGGATAGCTCACTTATTTTGAGCCAATTCTGAAACAGTAATACAGCAATGATCTTCCTTTAGCTTCAAATGCCGTGGCATTTATTTCTAGAGATCCTAAAAAATCACTAGATTTTCTCCAGGATAGTGATACGGAACATTATTCTGATTCTTAAGTGCAAGGATAAATTTTGTGACACTTTCACCGAAATAAGTATAGACCAAACCTAAGATTGGACTTTGATCTATAAAAAGGAAAAAACAAAACAATAACAACAATGACAAAGCTCTGTGACAGATTGGACCAGGGAGAAAGAGGCTGTTTTATAAAGGTCAATTTTTAAACCCCTCCTACAGAACATGATCTATGCAAAATATATCCACAATATATTCCAAAGCATAATGTCACCGGATAAACCTAAGGAGCTGAACATATGGGGGGGATGAAAAAGAAGGTATTACAGTCTGAAAACAAGCAGGTTGGTGAGCTCATTAGCTGGGGTGGAATTTTAAAATCTTCACGTGAACGAATATGTAAATCAAAATATACACAGGCGCTCTGGGTCACGTGCAGTGTGTATTCACACACAGCACGCTAGTTACATTATCATTTTCCACACTGGGACAGAGATATCCTTCCTCTTTAGAAATGTCAAAAGCGCCCTCTGCTGACCATTCTGAGGTACTTGCATCTCGAGTCCAAACAAGGCACTCTAATGAATCCATAGAAGATTCCACTCCGGAGTTTTTGTTGTTCAGTGCTACATAAAAGTGTTTCTTCCGAACCCAACAGCATTTCCCTAGTTTGAAATCTAATTTACTACATTTCTATTTTACCAGATCCCTTTACTTCCTAAAATATAATAATAAAATGGTAACTACTCGCTTGTTTTAACAAAGCAGTAACAGATATTTAAAGTGACTCTAATTTTTTTTCTGTAAATGTACAAAATTAAAAGAATCGATAAGATGAGTTAAGTCCCTTTGGAATCTCTCATGTTGGTCTAAGGAAACATCAAATTTCTGTGACATTTTCTTGTTCTAAACTGTCCAGTGGCTTTGGAGGGCAGAAGTGCTATGTCTTTTAAAGGTGCAGTTGTTGTTTAGAAGCTGCTGTGTTAATTTAGGAAAGACAAAGCTTTAAAAAACTTTGCTTTCTTTTAATTAATAACTATATTTTAAGGAAGAGACACCACTCTCTTAAAGATTTTTTGTTATTAATGAGAATTTCATACACGTGTATAATAAAATATCATCATTTTTGTTCCCTATTTTCCTTCTGCTGCTGCTTCCCTTATATCCCTAATATTTCCCTCAATGTGTCTCCTACTCTATGAGGTGGGTGTGTGTGTGTAGACATCTGTGTGTGCATGCGCGTGAGGGCGTGTGTGTGTGTGTGTGTGTGATTCTGGTCAGTGCTGTCCATTTGAAGCTGGGAGCAGTTAATGCTGAATAATGAATGAGAAGAAATGCCAGCCCCAAATGTGGTGTAAGGGTGAAGCTACCATCCAAAACGTTCCACGGGAGAATTCTAGCCTGTCCCCCTATGGAGGAAGGGTAAATGCCATTCCAATTGGTTTAGTGTGAGCACTGTGCCGATTGGTGAGGTGTGAAGGAAGTAAACGGTTATCAGAGCAACTCCTGAAGAGTCTTCGAATAAAAGCTACTCACACTAAATAGACCAAAATGCAACAAACTACCATGAACTGAATGACACATAAACTGGTTCAGAAAGATAATAAGAGATGTTCTGATCTGAAATTACAAATTTCTCTTATCTTTTATTGCTGCACATAAAAATGTTCACATTTACAGTGTTCAGCTTAAGAAACACGAGGCTTTGTTGTTACTTTTAGCAACTACTGAAAATATTAACCTATCGTGTTAGAGCACAAAATAAACACAAAATATCTTTATATACTCTCTGCATACTATTATGCAAACATGTATCAGAAAATATGACATGATTTCATGAATATTTTAATTGTTAATTTTAAGAGGGACTAGATAGGCAAAACCCTCTATTAAATTCAGCAATACATACTGTGATCCAAGTAACTCCATGGGTGGGTTATGGAGATTAGTGGCAGAGCATTTGCCCAGCATGAGAGGCCATAAATCCAATCAAGAGCACCACAAAATGAAAAAACAAAGACAAAAAAATACAGCAAGTGATTCCTGGGGGCTAATGGGCTACCGATAGGTTGTTTTTGTCTGTTTCTTTATTGGTAATCCTTGGTTCATAAGATCAGATGATTAAAGAAGCAGAAACCAGGCCTAACTCGAGCCATTCAGCAGCAGCTGTGTGCTCGCTCGTGTCCTCCTGTCTTCAGGAACATATACCCGTCTGCTGTTGCCTCAGCAGGGCCCAGGATAGAGCCCGCAGGTCCCAGGACCGGGAGCCTGACAGGTTGGAGGTGCCTGCCCAGCTTACTGGGCAAGCTCACTCACTAACACGCATCGGAATATTTTGCACTAAACTTAGTCCAAAGGTGAGTTGCATGGCCAACATCACAGGGTGGAAAGGTCCCCAGGGGCTGAGGCCTGTTCTCCTGCATTCCTCACTGCGTGTCCAGGATTAAACAGAGGCTCTGGGACACGCAGGAAGTTTATGAGTTTTTCTGAAGTAAAGGAAGGGAACGGAAGCAGAGAGGTCAGGCAGAGGTAAAGTACAAGCGAAAACAAACCAACAAGAAAGCCCACGTGGATCTCCGAGGGAGGGGGCAGGGCCGCCTCTATCACGGACTCAGTTGACTGCTCTATGATCACTCGCCCCTGATGATGCAGCCTTGCCAGAACACAGAGAAAGAGGATCCAGGCAGTCCTGAAGAGACTTAACAAGCAGATGGTGGAGAACTCCCCCTCTCTGTGGACTAGGGGAAGGGGGTAGGGAAGAAATGGAGAGAGGATGCGACTGGGAGGAGTTGAGGAGGGGGCGTCAATCGGGATAGATAATAAATAAACTGTGAAAAAATAAAAATTAAAAAGAAAAGAAAAACCAACCCCTAACCTTTCTATCCACCAAGGCCATTATTATGACCCGTATTGCTTCAGAGGATCCACGCTAAACATAAGAAAAGTAATCCTTTCATTAACAAATAACGGAGACATTTGAAATTCTGGCCTTTAATTTCGCCCACTTTGAAACACAGGCCAGATTACTGCGGCCTGACAGGATGCCCCTGGGTGCTGTTTGAGACGCAGGCTCATCCCTTACCCCCAACTCAGACGTCAGCTCTTCCGGGTGTGGATTTATAAACCGGCTAGTGAGCTGCCGGGATGTCAGGTAGCACACAGACTGTTTGGTAAATCATGAATCCCCTCATCTGGATATGGCTTTCTAGTAGAATCGCGGTTTCTGAAGAAAGGCACAGGCCCGGCACTCACTCACTCACTCAAAGCCTGTGGTATTCGGGTTTAGCAATCTGTGCTTTAAACCCTCGCTGCTGCAGGTGTGGCTGGAACAGTGACCAGCAGGTGCCCCTGACTTTGGGAGGTGTATCCAGCCCAACTCTGCTTTTCAGCAAGCCCCCTCCATCCCGTTGTTCATTATTCATGAACACCTCAGAAGTATTGCTTCTCAAAAAGAAACCAAACATAGTATTTTAAAGACACAGAAAAGCCAACATGCAAGTTATATAAGAATTGAAAAAAAGACAACAAGGCACCCTAAGACCGGAAGGGGGAAAATACACAGAAATTTCACAATGGATCTCATTAATTGTTACAATTAATTTATGTTAATAATTATAAGTTTAAACAGCAAATACTATGAACAGGGTTAAAAAATGTAAGCCAGAAAAAATGATATTATTGATGAGATTGATAGCTTATATATTTAAATAGTTCATATAAACCAAGAGAAGAATACAAATGTCTCAATATAAAATGTGACAAGCACAATCCAAAGAGAAGGGCTTTGAAAAAAAAAGTACAAATCATAAAAATTCAAATCTGTGTCCAAATATCGAAATATCAATATTTTATTATAACTGAATTGGCAGAAAACTGTAAAAGATGCCACACACTCCTAGGGAAAAGCTGGAGAGGAGCAGGGACTCCTTTAGTTGGGAAAAAACATGTATAAATTCCTACAGTGAGAGTTGACATTAAGTATCAAATGTGTTAAAACTGTATAAATCATTTGACCCAGAAATTCCAATTATATATGTTTTTAATGAGTTAAGTCTGACATAAACTACCGGGGGCTCAAAGGCATTGTTCATGACGCTGTAGTAATTTGGAAACACACTCGGTGTCAACACTTGTTTAATTGCATCCAAATAGTGCTACTCTTATTCCGTCAGTAAAAACCCCGAGCAACACCTAAAATGAACACCGGAGATATAACAGTTTCCACACACAGGTATGCAGAAAGATGGGCTGGAGGTACCCCGAATGTTATCCATAGTGTATACTGTGGGACCAGCAGTGGCTTCATAGTGTTCCTAGGCATTCCAAATTTTCTGCAAATGCAGCTTCATTGCTTCTTTAAACAGAATGGTGTGCAAGGGGGGCAGGCCAGCTCAGGCTAGTTTAGACTATGGTGTAAAGGCAAGCTGGAATATTTTTAGGAATTCTGTTAGATGCAGCTATTTTTAACAGTTAAATTGTGTAAATGCACAGCTTGACAAATTTCTCAGGATAGTAAATACATAAAACTCATCACTTGCTGTCTGGATTCCACTCTACTCTTTTTTTTTAATATACATATATACAGTTAAAATGTACTATATTATTTCCTCCCTCCTAATCCCTCCAACTATACTCCCCCCACACCCTCTGAAATTCATGGCTTCCTATTCTTTAATTATTTTTTTTACACACACACACACACACACGAATAAATACATCTCAAGAGTCTGTTTAGTGTTGCTTCTATTTATGTCTTTAGGGTTGATCACTTGGTGTTGGATAACCAATTGGGAGTGCATCCATGAGGAGCGACTCTCCCTCTCTGCAGCCATTAGATGTCTGCAGTTCTTTCTCACTGGCATATTTGAAAATAATTTGGAAATGATAAAGGATAAGCAGACACCTACATCAACTTTCACATTACAATGACCACACATATCTGAGAAAGTGAAATTAGAAGCAAATATGTTCCTAACCATACCCAAGAGGAATAGTATTAATTTAACCTTCTCTAAAATATTATTTTAATAAAAAGTCTCACTAATACCAGTGTCCACACTCCCCTTGTGTTTCATAGGTCCTGGTTTCTTAAGTGTCCCGACTGATTTTTTCTGGAGGGTGCAGTTATGGTGCACAAGGCATCTTCACTTGTCACTTACCTGTGGTCACAGAAGACACTGCAAAGGAAACTTCTGGTGAGGTATCCTCTGTGTTCCAGGCCTCTGTCTCCAGGCTTGAATCATGTATAGCAGATAGAAGGGGCTGATTAGCCTCTCTGTGAGATGAATTCTCCAACTCTGTAGATAGTAAGTATCAGATGTAAATGACAGAGCAACACAGGTTTCTACACTGTGTGTATGAGGCCATTGGTGTTCTGAAAAGAAAATTGGGCTCTGTTTCCCATACACTCTACATACTTTCAAATTTTGACATTCCCAAAGACTTGCCACATGTCATCTCAGTATAACACAATGAGACACATTTTTACTTTTAGCATGACTACAGTTGAATACTTATATTAACAATCAAATTTTATATAAAAAGATGAGCTGATTAAATACTAATCAAACTACAAGGTAAGTAAGATGACTTCCTGTCTGACCATTATTTTCAGGAAGTCACTCACTGACTCAATGACTCCACGCTCTATTTAAGGCTGAATGAAATTAACAAAAATGCGAATTGGGTGGCTTTCTTTAGCGTTTACTTGCCATTTTCTTCCTGCCTCCATGTTCAGGGGATGTACATCTGCTTTAATGTCAGACTGAATCCATGTGTTCTGGATTCTTAGGATTTATTTCTTTAATTGAATGAAATATTCTATTTTCTCCCCTTTCCCATTTTATGTTTCCTGCTCTTTGGCCTCCATCACATGGGAGTATTTGGGCCACCATCTACTGGCCATATGCAGTCAGCTGCATATGAATACAGTCCAACACAAACTCATAAACCTAGTTAATACAGTATGAGGCTTTGTTTGTTTATCTGTTTGTTTTGGTGACTTATTTTTTCCCCTATAGCTCTAGTTTAGGGTCTTTAGCTTGTGTTTTGTTGATGACAGTGCTATGTTGCAAAGTTAAAAGGTTGGACATATACCAAGGAGGGAAACTAAGAAAATCAAGGGTTTCTTTTTCTTGTCAAACTTCAGTGTGTCAGAGGAGTCTGTAGCCATAAACACAATTTAGATTAGCCCACTTCAGACAGCAAGAGGCAGACCCATCCATCCTTGCACTGAGAATTTCCTAAAGAAAATGATTGTGGCTTTCAGATGAAGCTAAATTAAAATGTTTATAGCTAGTTACTAGCCCTGCTCCTTGAAGACACCAGTCACTCTTAAGAGGTTGGGTTCTAACACCTAATTCATGGTCCCACCCTGTGCAATACTTGGCTGCTGATTCTTCTTGCTGCATAGCTTACACCAGACTGAGTTACACAGTGTAGAACTTCATGCCATGCCTGGAAACGTTAGAAAAGTCAGAGGACTTTCTGAAGGCTCTCCTCCCTGAGACCCTCCTGTCTCATTATTCTGTTCAGGAAGGCTCCACATTTTTCCTACCATAAGCTACTCTTCTTGACAAAGTCGCTCTATGGCTTAAAGGGAAGCCTTTCTTTCCTTTCAAGCCTGGTATGCTGTTCCCAATACTGTTGGCTTCTAATGGTCTCCTATGTCGAGGCCCAGTTATGATCTTGAGGCCTTTACTCCTAATACACTTCATTCCTGAATGACAATCATGTGCTAGTTCTTTTGAGTAGCCAACAATGGGAGATCTTTTTCCTTGTTTAACAGTTACTAAGGCTTAAAAATTTGATAGTCAGGAACTGGCAAGACAGCTCAGTAGTTTAGAGCACTTGCTGCTCTTCCAGAGGACACATGTTTGATTCCCAGCACCCACATAGCAGCTCAAGATTGTCTGTAACCTCAGGGATCTGATGCTTTCTTCTGGCCTTCTGAAGCACCAGGCATGCAAGTGGAACACAGACACACATGCAGGCAAAACACTCACACATATAAAATTACATAAACAACAAAAGCTTAAAATTATCCATTTACTTTGTACTTACCACAAAGACAGATATATCCATTGAATAATTTACTTCTCAAAATAACCTGGCTGGTAAGTGGTATTATTATCTCCATTTCACAGACAAGAAAGGTGAAACCCAAAAAGGTGTAGTCGCTGACCAAGGGTAAAGAGCCAGGAGCACATAAGTATATGGATTTCAAGCCTGAGGTCCTTTACCATGGCAACATACCATAGCCTGGGTATGTTAAAGAGAAGAAATTTATTCCGCCCAGTTCTATACATAGTCAGTCAACTGTCACGTGCTTCTGGGCTGAGCCACTTTCTTAGCACGCTTTACCATTCTCACTGTGTTCTTTTTTATTTTTATTTTTTTAATGTGCATTGATGTTTTGCCTACATGTCTGTCTCTTTGCGTGAGGATATCAGATCCCCCTGGAAATGGAGTTACAGACAGTTGTAAGCTGCCATGTGGGTGCTGGGATTTGACCCAGGTCTTTCGGAAGAGTACCAAGAATTCTGACAGCTTCCCTTCTGCACCTTGCCTTCTATCCCCTTGGATTGAAAAGTATGATCTAATCTCAAGCTGACGTGGCTGATCCAACCCATGAACCACACCCATAATTTAGTTCACAGATGTTTTGTTCATGATCTCCTCAGAATAATACCTCTCTTTTTTTTGTCTGTCTGCCTTTCTCTCTCTCAATATGTATATATATTGATAATGTTGATAATATATTAATATATATGTATACATATACATATTGATAAGCTAAAAATTTCTACAGATCTTCTGCATTTGGCCTCTTTTTGATTAAACAATTCTTTGTTTCCCTTTACATTTTCCACAGCTGACCAGGAGAAACAAAATCATTCCTCTGTCATTTTTCTGAGAGATCCACCCAGACAGTTCAGTGGCTAAAGAGGTTATCACGGAAGCTTGAAGACCAAGACCGGTGTTAGAATCCCAAGAACCCACATAAAGCAAAGAGTGGTAGGGCACATCTGCCAGTGAGATGGGACGCGGAGACAGGAGAATGCCCGAAAGCCTGGCGTAAGCGGTGGTGACCAACAGAAACCCTGGCCTACACAAAGAGGAAGAGGACAAACGTGTTTATCCTCCAATCCCCACGTTTGCTGTGGCACACAGGGATACATTTACGCACGTACACACAGGCACACACGGTATACATACAAAATGCTACTTGCTGAGTCTGTTTGGTTTCGCCTGAGTGTGTATGGTTTCAGAGCTGACTACTTTGAATTAGATAATTAGGGATGTATATCTGGGAGAGGCAAATTCTCCCTTAATTAGTTGCTCATGATTTTTTGTCTAGAGGTGGGTCCCCATGAGACCTCCCTCTTCTGCAGGTATTGTCCTTGTCTGGGTCTTGTTCAGGCAGCCATATTGTTGAGCTATCACGGTTGTAGCTACCCTGTCATTTCTAAGAGACTCAGCCTCACTGCCGACTTCCGGCTCCTCTAGCTCTTTACAAGCTTTATGTTCCTCACTGCTGTTCCCTGAGCCTTAGGTGCGAGAGTGACATTTCAGATGTAGCCAGTAGAACGGGGGTCCTCACAGTCAGCTGATGTTTGATGAGCAGTAGCCCTCCGTAATGGTCTCTGAGGAGAAGAGAAGGTTTTCGGTTTTTGGTTTTGTTTTGTTTTGTTTTAAATGTAGGGTAAGAACTACACTCATGTGACAAAGGCAAATCCAGTGGGCTCCCAGGTTGGGGCTTGAGAGCTGGGCTTGTGTTCAGAAGCAGCTGCAGGCAGCCCTACCTGATTTTTGAAAGCTAGCCGGACCCACCCTTCACTAAGTCCTCCAAATTCTTAAACAATTCCAAAGAACACAGACGGTTTCATGCCTGTAGAACCTCACCTAGGTTTACCTCAAACATGTGATACTGTGTAGTATTTATTTGGGGTTGGGGTGAGGAATAGAAAATGACCTTGCCAGGCCATTTAGATGATACTCTTCATACTTGGTTTGCATGTAGGCTCATTCACGTCATCTTATAGTTCTTTAGTGCTTTCTAATATTTTACAGTCAAAATGACCTGATTTTTTTTAATCTAGGGTTTTTTCCTACTGTTTAAGCTCATTTCTTTAGATATATAAGTGGGTGATAGAGATGTTGTAGTGTAGACACTTATAGATGGATAAACCCACACATGTAATATCAGCAAATATATTAGAACTTTCTGGTTGAAAAACCATGGAATTACTATCTGCTTCTGAAAGCTGTATTGACCTTTTCCAATGAACAGAGTGAAACATATTTACGTTTCAGAACTTCAAACTACTGGGCTGAAGTAAATCATACAATAAAACAGAGTAGATGTTTCTTTTATAATTTAGCGTTACTCAACTAATCACAGGTTATTAGTTGAATATTATTGGTTCTGTTTTGCAGAGATAATTCAAAAAAATCATTTACTGGGTGAATCATTTTACTTGAATCAACAGAGGAGAAGGACTTCCCAGATCTCCTGCAACTCCACATCCTCATCACCTAGCACAGTATCTGGTATAAATTCACTTAATGACCACTGACTAATAGAGAGAAGTAAAAACTAAAGTAGCATACAATAATTATAATAGTGATAATTAGTTTATTAATAATGGACTTGTACTTTTTTCTGCAAATGGTATTTTGAAAACAGGGTACACACTACAGAAAGAAAAATCAGTCCAGCAGATTAAATTAGGTTTGCAAGCAAAATAAGTAAAAATAAGTTATCATTTTAGAATATTATTATTAAATATTTTAAAAATGCATATTAAGTGAAATTTAGGTATGTTGGTAAAGATAAGCCTTTTTATCAAATTCATAAACAAAGACATATTTTCTTCCAGTTTATCTGTGTCTTTCTAATGCTAAAAATATCTCTATAATGTGGTGGAATCTAATGTCTTAGCCTTTCCTACACATAGACTTTCTCATTTGGAAAAGGGAGGAAATCAATGATCTATAAAATTTTCTTCCCATTTAAAAATCTCAAAATAATAATAATTAAATCTGCATGTTTGACATTACAGTTCAAGGCGTCACTGAATTCTCAGTCATACTGCATACAAAATCTTCTTGATAAAATCAGAAATACCTGCAGTGCTTTCTGGGCAGTCAACACCTGTTAGCTCTTGGACTAGTGCAACATTTCCAGTTTGACGAAGAACATCCAGGAAGGTAGAAAACCAGTTTTCTTTCTGCACGATCCTTTTCAGCAGTTCTCTCACACCTGACTCATTTCCACTATTTCCTGCAGCAGAGATCTGTTATTTCAACAGAGAAGAAGAAAGAGAGAAAAATAGCTTTTGAACATATCGAAAGTGAAAATATTCCAAAGGAAAACAAGGCACATATAAGTAAAGGCTTATATTCAAATGCTAAAGACAGCAGTGTTCCATGTCGCTATTCTAGATTCTACTGGGACAAAAAAAAAAAGCCAAGTCTCTTTTAAATATGTAATATTTTTTAATCCAAAGGAAAAATTCAAAGTAGGCTGATGAGGTGGTTCAGTGGTTAGAGGCTCTTGCTGCTAAGTCTCATGTGCTGAGCTTCATTCCGGAACCCCACATGGTGGAAGGGGAAAGCCAGTTCTCACAAACTGTTCCATGACCTCTCCACATGCATTAGGGCACACTTCCTCACCAGTTCCCATGGTAAAATAGAATTCAAAACAAAAGTTTTAATAAAAGAGGAAACACTAAAAAAATTGACAGCTTGATAAATGCTTTGCTTGAGCTGGTATGACCAAAGCCAAAAGAAGTATCTTCAATCTAAATTCATGTTATGGCTTGTGTGTGTGTGTGTGTGTGTGTGTGTGTGTGTGTATGTGTGTGTGTGTGTTTGGTGTATGGATGTGTGCATGCGTGTATCTGGATGTGCTTGTCTGGTCACGCATGTGTAAAGGCCAGAGACTGACCTTTGCTGTTTTTGTTGTTGTTGTTGTTGTTATTCATTTCTTTTTATTTGGGCGTCTAATTGAAATAGGAACTTGCTTTTACTCGACAGACTGGCTGCTCAGTGAGCCACCAGCTCTGCCTACTTCTGTCCTCGTAAATAGTGGACATTTATTTGAATGTTTTTTGGGCTTGCTCTTTCTTTCAGCCTCATTTATGAAGTTTTTAAATGAGGAATCAAACATTTCATGGCCCCTTCCTCAACCGTTACCACTTCGGAACTAAGTCGTTATGGACGCAGATTTACCTTCCTGCCTATTTAATATCTGAAATATTTATTATTTATTTAATATTTATTATTGAAATGGTAACATTTCCCCAAAGTTATGTAAATTCAGTGTCACAAGAAATCAGTTTTCCCATTCCTTTGTAATACAAGGAAGAATTACACACACATATATGTGAACATGTATGTGTGTGTAATTCTTCCTTGTATTAATATATATCCTTTACAATATGTAATTACCATTTGCTTTCTCTTCTATAGTCGTCTAACAAATCACTTTAAAATACATATCTATGCAGTCATTATCAAAGGACATATTTCCATTTCCAATCAGAGTAACAAACATCTGGAGAAAATGCTAACTCAGGCCATGCTAGAAAGACTTTCAGTCTACCTTTGCTATCTCTGACATCAAACATGCCACTTCATCTTCCTGGGCCTCACTTCCTACAGCAGAAACACACTCAATAGAAGTTGTGGGGTTCCTCCACTCTAGTTGTGCTTGAAATCACCTGTGGAGATGTTAAAACAAAATACTCAAGAAGGAGGACCCTAGGGAAGATGCTGAACCCTCATTCAGAAGGGCAAATGGGACAGACGTCGGAAGAGGGAGAAAACAAGGAACAGGACTGGAGCCTACCACAGAGGGCTTCTGAAAGACTCTACCCAGCAGGGTATTAAAGCAGATGCTGAGACTAATAGCCAAACTTTGGGCAGAGTGCTGGTAATCTTATGGAAGAAGGGGAAGATAGAAAGACCTGGAGGGGACAGGAGCTCCACAAGAACAACAGAGCTAAAAAACTGGGTCCAGGGGGCCCTGCTGAGACCTATACTCCAAACACGGACAATGCATGTAGAGGACCTAGACCCCCTGCACAAAGATAGCCCGTGGTAGCTCAGTCTCCAAGTGGGTTCCCTTGTAAGGGGAACATGAACTCAGTGGCTGGCTTTTTGATCACTTCCCCCTGGGGCGCGAGGGGGCGGGGCAGACCTGCCAGGCTACTGAGGAAGACAATGCAGCCAGTCCTGATGAAACCTGATAGGCTGCTGTCATATAGAAGAGGAGGACCTCTCCTATCAGTGGACTAGGGGAAGGGCAGAAGGAGACAAAACGGAGGGAGGGAGGGGCTACAGCTGGGATACAAAGTGAATAAACTGTAATAAATCAATAAATAAATAACAACCACTCACAAAATGCCATCAAGAATTGATGAATAGGAGTACTTACAATTTAAAAGTTCTGTATAATAAAAGGAATAATTATTAAATATATATATATATAAATCCTACAAAATATAAGATGAGGACTATTGCTTAGTGGTAGAGCATTTGACTGTAGAATAATAAGTATTTTTTTTTTTTTTTGCCATGTAAAAAAATGTACAGGAGCTATACAAAGAGATCTACCTAATTCTGTCTGGGAAAAGAAGCCAAACACTTGTTCAAACTTTTTTTTTGTTTTCCCACAATCTTAAGTAACCAGCAGCACAGATGAGAAATAATCTTCAATATTCTCAAACTTCCCAAACTTTGCCAAACATTGAAGAGTGAAGTTGTCCCCTCCCACAAAATGTATCTAGTTTTCTAATCCTACCATTATATTCCGTGGCATTATGTGAGGACTTGTTTGATGTTTTGCAGAAATACTAGCACAAAGTTAGTACTAGCTTTCACTAGATGATGGGAAAGTTTACTCAGTATCTACAGTGCCCACTTGAATCTCATTCAAAAGGTAGTTTCACCTTTAAAGTTTTAATTGCATTTTTCTTTATTATTTGTTAATGGAATGTGGTGTGAGTCGTTGCACACAGAGATTAGAGAACTAATTGCTGGAGTGGTCCACTCTTACTCATGTGGGTCCCCGGAAGGATCAAACTCAGTCTGTAGTCTTTGCAGCAGATACCTTTATACGTGAAGCTATCCCGCAGGCTTCAGGCTTATTGGCTAGGGCTATAGTGAGTATTTGAACATAATAACCCAAATAGCATAGATGCAGGCAACCATAGAAAACTTTTGTATGCATCAGAATCCAAGGTATAGAGACGTTTAGTTCTCTCTAAGGTCCCAAAGCTACTAAGGAGCAGACTCAGAACCTGATCCTAGGCAGCCGAGTTTCCGGGAGGAATGATGGCCTCCTGAGCTGTAAGTCCACCCAAGATTTTCTCCAATTCTTAAGTCCACTTTCTGGCAAAAAGTGGTTAAAATGACTACCTAACCTAAAGTAAAATTTTAATTCACTTCAGTCCATCTCCCCCATAGCATTTTCTAAGATGTTTCTTTCTCAATTCTTGTGCTTATTTTAATTTTGGTAGTCTCATGATGGAAAAATATTTGTCTCCTCTGAAACTTGCATGATCTTTATTGCTTTCTGGTAATCTGAAGCATGTTTGCTATGGACATAAGCAAGACTGATCTCAGATTCTTATTTAACCCAATATCCCTGTTTTTAAACTCTATCTGACAGAAATAACCAGGATTTTTCTAAGGACAGTGACTTAAGCTTTGTAAATAATATTCTTGTTAAAACTATTCTATTAACCAAATTTCCTTCACTCTATCAACTTCACGTTTACTGCAGATTCTGAGATTTCATACTTTTTTTTTAATCTATGCATTTGAGGATCATGGTGCTGTACTTTTTCCAATGACTTTTATTATTTGAATGTGAAATTCCATATACTATCTGTTTTTAGTTTAGTTTTGTTTTTTTGGTAGCATCATCAATGCTCTCAGTTTTTAATATCTTCCCTTGATGATACTGGAAAGCATGTCATTTGAAGTAATCATATGTGTCCATGCATCTGTTTTACTTACTGTGTTCTCTTAAAACATTGCAGTGATATTTGGATCCCAACAATAATCATAATAACTTCAATCTCATAGCTTTACAATTGTAGCTGAACACAGAATGATTGCCTCTCCAATTCGAATATTTTCTTGTGAATTAAAAAAATGTTCATAGATATCACATAAATTAATCTATGGATGAAAAACGTGGGTGTGTTTGTGGGTACAATAGCTCACTTCTTGAATAGTACACATTTGATATTCTTTTTCTCTTCAACAGAAATCAGTGGAGAAAGCAATGCCATTTCCATAAAAGTCATGGATTTCCAAGACAGTTGTACAGCTTAGTACAAAAGTATTCTCTTCCTCTTATGATATTTCAGGTAGCTATTTAAATTATATTAGTGATTTTTTTCAATCCTTCAGAGTTCAACTTTCAGAGGACAGCAAATTAGGAAGCAAAAATTAATGTACTAAACAAAGAATTTGTTCATGTTTTACCAAGTGAATTGTCAAACTTACATTGCTAATGTCTTATCCATACCTTTTTACTTTTTGGCCCAATGACCCTTGCCCTTCCTAATTTGCCTAATAATATAATACATGAAGGGAAACTTACTTGGACATTCAAATTCATATCAGAAGAACAAGGCTTGGTGTCCATCTGGGACACCATGCTATCTTAGTTCTCCACGTAAATGAAGGGCATATGACTGCCAAGACTACAGGTGTTCAGTGATGTCATCCATGGCTAGAACACGCATCTTTCTCTCCATAGCTGTTCATATGGATATTGCTGTACCACTGAAATGTGATCATGTCTGTCTCAGAGATCTTGGTGTTGTGTGTTGGTGGATGTCCCTAGGTTGTCACCAGGTATCCTGAGGAAAGTGGGCAAACCAGGAGCATTCCATTCCTGTGAGAGCGCATTCTATTTGGATTATCTGTAAAACAGCTATTGTAATTATCAGTGAGTCTAGCTTTTTGACTCACTAATGCTGCAGACAGTCTTAAACTAGGAAGATTGAACTCTGCTTCACGCTATGCCATAAATGTCAGGCAAGCTCCGTGTCTGTGTTTTTCTCTTGTCTTCTCACATTAGCATAGCACATGGCAAAGATGACACTGAAATCATTCAATCTGAAAGAACGAATAAATCCATGAGTTACACATGTTCTTGGGGTGCTTATTCTAAAATAACCTGGGGACCAACTAGTGCTGGCAGATGTGGGTAAGAAGCTAACATTAAAATAACTGATGAAGTAGAAAAAGAAAATCTACAAGATAGCTGCTCAGCCTAGCTCAGAAGGTCTACACAAATAATAATGAAAGACCATTTTTAGAAGCCCTGGTTAATTAGTTAAGTGAAGCTTAACTTTTGATGTCTTTTTGAAGTTACCAGATCTCAAATTTGGAGATCTAATGCTTATAAACTATCTATTTCCCAGCATCTGGCAAAGCAAATTCAGCTTATCATATGTTTTCAACTCAATTTTCTTTTCCTTTTTTTTTCTCTCTCTCTCTTTTTAAATTTTCAAATAAACTTAAACACCAGTCAAAAGATAAAAATACTAGCACTGGCATGGTTCTAGGTAGGTATTTAGAAGGTGAAAGACAGTTCCTCTCTCAAATCAATTTAATCCAGGGACATTAAGAAATAGGCTTTTATGTGGGAGATTTACCTAAATCCCTGAAATCTTACTCCTAAATCACAGAGTGAAATGTGTGATAATCAAAGTCGACATAATCTTCATATCAAAAGCACACTGATTATTTATGAAGCTTTTCCTTTAGTATTTCATAATTAGTATTGATGTGAGGTAGAAATTATTGTGTTAGTCATTTTTCCCAGGTAAACTTGGAATCAGGGAACCAAATCTCACACACAGCAAAACACAAAGACAGACCACCATTCTGCCCCTTTCCCTGTCTAAATTCTTAGGATTGTGCCATGCCACTCTGTTGTCTCAAGTTAAACACTTGATCTCTGTATCAAAAGAGATTCCTCCAAATGTAGAATGACATGAGGAAATGATTACAGACTCACCACTGCTCCCTGGCCTCAAGTCAGAGCTCTTCCTTCTCTCAGGAATTCCTTAAAAATGTGAAACTAGGAGAAAGTTTGGGTTGTTTTTTGCTTAATTGCTGCCAGTACACAAAAGTCCTTTTACCATCCATCTTCTTCATGTCAAATCCCTTGCATTACTGTTGGCTGCCTCTGAGCTTGCCAGAATCAAGAACTTGGATAAGATGTAGCTGGCAGAAATTCAACCCAGGCAAGACAAAAGTGATGCAGATAGGCAGACGTGTTTAGCGTAAATAAGGAGAAGTGCTGATTCTCTGGCACTCGGGACACCACAGCACCAAACATAAACAGCTTTGTGGTGTGACTGGACTCTGTTGCTTCTGGACTTCCTAACAGCTACTGTGGCTGGAAATGCCATCTTCCATCTCCAGCTGGCTTGGAGGCTGCATACTTTCTTCCAAATTAAGATTCTGCCACAGTGATGTACACATTTGTCATATCCAGCTGGACTACTATAATGCGTTCTAGCCGGTTCTCAATACACAAGATGCTACAAACGCAGCTGACAACAGTGCAAAGTAATTTCCTTGTTGGAGAAACTGGACATCAAAATGAGATGCATATTTGGCTCTGGACAGGAGTAGGTGCTGCTGGCTCTATGAAGTACTACTGGTAACAAAAGGCCAAATCACATCATAGGCTATAGCCAGTCAGTCTGATGCCCAATGAATCAAAAAGAAAAAAAATGCCAAAATTGTAGCAAACTATACATGAAGCCTTTGACTTACAGTAATGGGTTATTTGTCCACATGTTTTTCAAATAAAGACTTTAAATTTTGTTTTGTTGTGTTTTGAATCATGTGTCTGTATGTTGAGGGAAGGTAGAGTATGTGTTCGTGGGTTTAGTGAGGATGGAAGCCATAGCCATCAGATCTCCCTGGATCTCATGAATTTATAGACAGCTGTGTGACCCCTGACGGGGCCACTGGGCACTGAATTCGCCTCTTCTGCAAGAACAGCACTTGCTATTGATCACAGAAACATCTCTCCAGACCCTAAACAAGACTTTTGACTAACAATGCTGGGTAAGCCAGATGCAGAGAGTTCAGCATTTATGCAGAACCCAACAAACAACTAACAGTATCTTAAGTCACCATGCAAACTGACCCATACAAATGATACTCCAAAAGGGTCACCCACTCCCTCATGAGTGTGAAAAACTGAGAGGAGTAGCATTTGTCAATGTACTATCCCTCAACTGGAATTCTAGAAAATATGGAAACCTTGATTAAAGAAAAGAAAGAAACAAGACAGAATTTTTCATTTGGGCCAAGGCTTAATGAAATGTGCATATAAGGCATGAATGGGTGGCATTGGAGACTTGATAATACATATTTTATTGGCCATTCTACCCCCACCCAACTCTGAAAAGACAGCTGTAAAAGGGTATATAAGTAAAAAGGAAAAGCGTTTCAATAAAACTTTATCAACACTTAAAATTGAACAGTTAGACAGCTAAAGACCATTCGTTAGCTTCTGGTTCTTAAGTTATGAATAGAAGGCTAGATGGAGCAGGTGGGCCACAGTTTGCTGACTGCTCTTCTAAGGAGTATGTGAACTAAATCATAAAATTCAACATTCCTGGACTTGATGAATCAAAACGATAGCAGGTCCACTTCTGTTCTTCCGGGGAGAACAAGAGTTAATTGTTCAACTTGCCTGCTTTTTCTCATCTGTTAAATGGACCCTCTGTCGGTTGTTTTGAACAAGAATCAGAAAAGGTGGGGCGGGTCTGCCCCCCAAAAAAAGCCAAATGCCACTCTCCATAGAGTGCAGCCCTGCTTCGCAAAATCTTCCACAAACCCGACTCCATCTAATGTGACACCTACCCGATTTCTGTCCTCCGCTGTCAACAGTCCCTTCTCCGCGCAGGGATCCAAGACGTCGTTAATCAGAAGCTTGTCCACCAAAGTGGGCTGAAGGAGGTTCAGCAGGTGGAGACACTCATCGTGGACGGTCTCGGAGGAGGGAGAGGGCAGATCGGCGAGCGTGGGTTTGACGTAGCGCGCGGCTAGGGGGTTGCCACTGTGCTCCAGGGCCTCCACAAACGTCTGTGTCCACCCGGGCTGCCACTCCCCCTTCTCCAAGGTGCTCAGCAGCAGTTCCGCTGCGCTGGTGTTTCCACAGGTGTTCCACTTTCTGAGAATCTGCTCTTTGGTTTCTTGGGGCAGAAAGGTGAGGTAGTCCAGCACCGGCTCCACCTGAATGTATCTTTTCACCCTGGGCCTGAAGCATGAGATGAGATAGCGGAAGCTGTCCTCTTCGGAACACACGCTCGACATGGTTGGTTCTCAGCGGGTGCGACGATCCACAGGTGGGAGTGAATGGGTGCCCGCCTACGCTGCTGCCGGGGAGCCGCAGGTACCCGGTGGCCTCAGAGCGGCTGGGGAAGGCGCTGCGGGAGGTGGGCGTAGACCGCGGGACCACTCGCTCTCCGGCCGCTCAGGCCGCTCACCCCGACAGGGAGCTCTAAGTATTGTCTTCCACCCACAGTTCCTAAAAGTTTCAGGATCGGTTTCTGTTTCGATTCTCTTCTCTGGACTTGACGTACGTCAACTTCCGGGCCAGAGAATTAGTTTCGGGAGGGAGGAGGGAGGCTTGTGGAGGCAGCTGGTTAAGGGAGGGAGGATTTTGATCAAGGACACCATGGGAAAGTGGAAAACCCGGTGGGAAAGCGAATTCTCTCTTGTGTTGCGAAAGCAAGCGATGCTCTGCAATGGTATTGTCTGCGGATATTTTGTCTTCCCCGACGGGTGCTGCTTACAAGACCGGGCCCACTTGTCAGTTAACATGCAAGGAAGGGTCCAAGGGTGGAAGCTGGGCAGGCGGAGGGAGGTTCCAGAATAACGGAGCTCAAGGAGGCATTTCTGCACCAGCCTCTCTACAGTAAACCTCACACCCAGTGGGGTCCCCAAAACTGAAGCTTAAGTACAAAAAAAAGCGAACAATACTAAACAGCTTTGCTTTTCCCATGCTTTGATTGGTAGTATAATATTTATTCAGATTTGACCTGGGTCTGCCTAGTGACAGATGCCTGCTGACTTTAGCCACCAATTCTGCCAAGACTGACAGCTTCCTATCTTCCAGTATGCAAGTTTCCTGTATTCTTTAGTAGACAACCTTCTTATAATAAAACAAAACAGAACAACAATAACAACAAAAAAACCCTCAACAACTTATTTTTGATATAGCTGCCATTCTTTTCTTGGACTGAATACAACAAGTTTTGGCTGAAGCATCTAGTAACTTAATTAGCAACTAATGTACTGTCTTGCAGTAAACATCAACATTTGTCTATGTCATCATAGAGAAGGAGAAAAAAGGCATTCACAGTGGGGGGAAAAAGGCAGCTTTGTTCCTGTACTTAAAACGTACAGAAACCAAATAAATGTGAGTCTGTGTGTCGCTGTCCACGAAGCAGGCAACTAGATGACCAAATATGGCTGTACATTAATATTTTAAGTAGGACTTCCTGGTCCAAAATCACATGGGAACTGGAGTTGTCAGAAAGACAAGCTCACTCAGATCTGGTGAGTTTTAGTTATTGAGTCTGCAAACGGATCTTTTTGAGATATTACCAAAATATATTATCCAATTTCCCAGCTGCCTATGGATTCTATTCTACACGACACAGCAGAAATTGACCAATAAACCAAAAATCATTCTAGTCAGTCCCTGGTATTTTTCCCATCTTCTCTTAGTTTCAGGCACTGAAGATTCAGAGGGGTTGCTGGTTGGATATGGGGGATGATGTCATTATCTTAACACCAAAGATACTGATGGATAGAGGGTTCAAGTAGATGACTAAATGTTGGCATTGAAATTATTCATTCATCACTTCAAAATAGTCACCATGTGAAGACCACAACCCACGTGGCTGAAGGAAAGAATGGACCCCTACGAGATGTCCTCTCACAACTAGTCACTGTGGCATGGACACACACACACAAATAAATAAAAACTTCTTTTCCTCCATTTGTGTTTTTGTATGATGATTGGTCATCTGCACTTTTGTTATTGTTGTTGGTTTTTTGAGACAGGCTTCCTCTGTGCACTTTCTTTCTTTTAAGTATTTCTTTTCAGGTTTTCTTTGCTTTTACCTTCATCATCATCATTCTTCTTTTCTCAGTATTAAGTTTCTGTTTCTTTTCCCCTCTGAGAAAGACTGCTGACTGTGCTTCTTTTATTTTCGTCTTGTCCAGAACTGCCCATTCTTTTGCCACCAAGCCTGACACCTGAATTTGACCTTAGACCCATATGGCAGAGGGAGAGAGTCACTTCCTACAACTTGTCCTATCACACACACACACACACACACACACACACACAGAGAGAGAGAGAGAGAGAGAGAGAGAGAGAGAGAATAAATAAATAAATAAATGTAGTAAAAAAGTGGAGATGTTCAGAGCTGCCACACAATATAATAATCACCTAAAATAGTAATGGTTTTATTTTATTGTTTTTTTATCTAAAGAAAATGATGTTAAATCCAGTTTTATGAGCAAAGCCTTTGGTGAATCTAACTTTGTATTTGTTAACTAAAAAGAAAGAAAGAAAAACAAAACAAAATTAAAAAAAAACCTGAAGACCCTGAGATTTCACCTTACACCCATCAGAATGGCTAAGATCAAGATCTCAAGCAACAACACATACTGAAGAGGATGTGGAGAAAGGAGAACTCTCCTCCACTGCTGGTGGGAATGTAAACTTCTACAAACACTTTAAAATATCAATTTAGTGCTTTCTAGGCAATTAAGAATAGTGCTACCTCAAGATCCAGCTATACCACTCCTAGGCATATAACCAAAATATGCTCAAGTATACAACAAGGACATTTACCCAACCATGTTCATAGCAGCTTTATTTGTAATAGCCAGAATTAGGAAACAATCCAGATGTCCCTCGACTGAGGAATGGATGCAGAAATTGTGGTACATTTACACAATGGACTACTACTCAGCAATTAGAAATAAGGAAATCATGAAGTTTGCAAGCAAATGATGGGAACTAGAAAAGGTCATGCTGAGTGAGTTATCCCAGAAGCAGAAAGACAAACATGTTATAGACCCCCTTATAAGTGAGTATTAGACACAATATAGGATAATCATACTAAAAATCTGTACACCGAAAGAAGCTAAGCAAGAAGGAGGGTCCTGGGTAATATGTTCAATCTTCATTCAGAAAGGCAGATGGGATAGACATCGGACGAAGACAGGAGCCTACCACAGAAGGCCTCTGAAAGACTCTACCCAGCAGGGTGTTAAAGCAGATGCTGAGACTCATAGCCAAACTTTGGGCAGAGTGCAGGGAATCTTAGGAAAGAGGGGGGGGGGGACTGAAAGACCTGGAAGGGAGATCGAAAGACTCTTAAAGGTCGACTCAGTAGGAGTAGTTATTAAAGGGATATTTTCCTGCCTTTACGTTCCCAAAAAGACCAATAGCCTTCTCTTACTGAGGGTTTGTGTCGCTGTGATAAAACACCACAGCCAAAAGCAGCTCAGGAGGAAAGTGTTCATTTCAGCTGACAGGTCCTGACCAGGCCAGGAGCCTGGAGGCAGGAGCTGAAGCAGAGGCCACGGAGGGGTGCTGCTGACTGGCTTGCTCCTCATGGCTTCCTCAGTCAGCTTTCTTCTGCCTGTCTTTCTTTTCTTTTCTTCCTTTTCTCTTTTTAACCTAGATTTTTTTCTTTTTATTTATTCTTTTCCCATATATTACATTCCAACTGCACTTTCCCTCCCTCCTGTCCTTCCATTGGCTGCAGCCCTTACCTCTCCTTTCTTCCAGATCCAGCACCCCCTTCAACTACCCTCACAAAGGAGCAGGCCTCCCAGGGACATCATTGAAATACAGCATAATAATCTACAATAAGACCAGGCATATATTTACACATCAAGACTGGGCTAAGCAACCTAGTAGGAGGCAAAGGGTCCCAAAGATAGGGGAAAGTCAGACAGCCCCCGCTACCATTGTTGGGGATCACAAAAGAATACAGAGCTACACAAACATAACACTTACAAAGAGGACCTAGACCACACCCATACAGGCTTCCTGGTCTCTGTGAGCCACTTGAGTTCCAGACTGTTGATTCTGTGGGCTGTGTTCTTGTGGTATCCTTGAGCCCCACCCCGACCCCAGCTTCTCCAGTCCTTCCTTCTACTCTACCACAGGCCCCCCCCAAGCCCCACCTAATATTGGGCTGTCAGACTGTGCATCTGCTCCCATTATTTGCTGGATGAAGTCTCTAATGACAATTATGCTAGGCTCAGGTCCCAGCATTCCTGCAGGCATGGCAAACTGTAGGTCAGAGGTGTTGTGGCTGGGTTGGTGTCCCAGTCTTTCCTCTTGAGCTCTTGCCTGGCTACAGAGGATGGCCAGTTTAAGCTCTGTGGCCAATACTGGGAAAGTCAATTCAGGGTACATGGGGGTAAGGTAGAAACCTAGTGTGATGGAAACTCCATGGAATCTACAAGGGTGTCACCAGAGAAGACTCAGTCTGCTTTCTTAGAGAACCCAGGACCACCAGTATGAGTCTACTGGGCCCTCCCACATCAATCCCTAATTAAGAAAGTAGTCTACAGGCTTACCTGCTAACAGCCAAGTCTTTCTGGAGGCATTTTCTCAATTGAGGTTCCCATCTCTCAACGGACTGTAGCTTATGTCAAGTTGGCAGAAAACCAGCCAGCACAAGCCCCAAAACAGAAAAAGAAATTGAGGCACTGTACTTGAACACTAAAATAAAAGGAAGAATCCAAAGAATGTTCAAACTTTTGTTTCCATTTGTTCCCCATTTCTGAGCATCACACCATTTTTAAGGAAACTGCTCAAGGGAGAGCTCAGAAGTGTTCCACCCAGTTCTTTCCCGGGGGCCCCCATGATCCAGGGCACTGTGTAAGTATGGACTTTGTTTCCTGAGCCTAGCTTCAGATTAAGCCTTTGGAAAAGATCTTTACAGTTAACTCTTGCAATATTTGTAATTGGAATTTTTGTGTTTTCCTATCAATCCCATTATCCAGCCAGATGCAAAAACCTGGGATTGGAACCTCTTGGGGTCAATTAATGACACAGTTACTATTGACTTATGCGCATAGGGTGAGGGGAGGGATACGTGCACATACGTGGAGGCCTGAGGTCAATTTCAGTTTATCATTTCATTTCTCAGAACTCTCTCCATCTTAACTTTGTTACTGTTTTGGGACAGGATTTTTTTTTTCTTTCTTACTTTTTTTATTTTTTTGGTCAGGGTTTCTCTGTGTAGCTTTGGGTTTGTAGAGCAGGCTGGCCTCAAACTCACAGAGATCCAACCTCCCTCGGTTGTTTCTTATTCTCCTGCTATATAGTGATAAAAAGACCATTTAATCCCTTTTCCATAGCTATAAATTTTCCAGATGCAATGGCTGCTGTTAATTCCTCCCTTCCCATCATCCTAATCTCATCTCATCTACAGGCCAGTAGGATCCGACAGGCATTCCAGAGCAAGAGGTCAATGACCCTTAAGGGATGCCTGAGGTTCCTTGAGTCCTCTTTGTTCTTCACAGGAGATCTGTGTAAATTACTACTCAAGTCTGAGCACTCTAATAACTGGAATCAAGCAGTTCATTTCTAAACAGGCAAAAACACAGTGCCATCATGTCCCCACATTGGTTAGGGGGGTTACAGATAAATGTTAGCAAGTGTTGAATCCGCACATATAAAATCAAGCGATGAATATCAGCTATGGTTTGAATACTTGAATCCTCACCAACATTCATCTTTAAAAAAAATCCAATGAAACATTAAGAGTTGGTTACGGTATAAAAAATGGGGTTAGTTGCTTATCAAAAGATTTGGGATAAGTTCAGCCCCTTTTTCCTTAGGTTACATCTACCACATGAGCACAAAATATCAAGACACCATCTAGGAAGCTGAGATTGGGCCTTGCATCAGGCAGAACCCTTGGGCTTCATCTTAGACTTCCTATTCTTACTGTGTTTTTTTTACAGTAGCAATAAAAGGCAGAAACAAACTAGCCAAGCGCTGTGGTGCACACCTTTAATCCCAGCACGTGGGAGGCAGAGGCAGGTGAATCTGAGTTCAAGGCCACACTGATCTACAGAGCACATTCCAGGACTACAAAAAGAAACCCTGTGTGGGAAACCAAACCAAACAATAACAAAAGGCTGAGACAAACTGCATGTGTAGACATTCTACAAATATTTTCCCTCATCTTATTTTCTTTGCCTAGTTGGTATTATTTGGAAAAATGGATTGTGCATTTCAGACATGTTTCTGCACTACGTATAATTCATTTTGACTAACATTATGATTTAAATGGGCTTATATTTTCACTAATTTGTTAATGAGCAGGTTGTAGCTTGGAGCATTCATCTGCCAAACCAATTGAATTAGACATTGCTACACATTTCCTTCAAATAAATAAATCCTTTATATAGTACATAAAATGCATAACTTAATAACGTTAACATCTGGGATACCTTAGAGCACAAATTCCTACGTGGCATTTGGAAAAAATGAAACCACATGTGAATTCAACTTGAAAAAGTTACCTGATATTTATAAATGGAAGAAAAAGTTGCAAGAGTTAGCAACCTGATTTGAAGAGGGCTTGCTGGTGTCATGCCTGATGCCTGTGTCTTTGTGTCCTCAATCTACTGGCTCAGCAAAGAGAATGAGCACTGAGCCATTCATGTGTTGTCCAAAAGCATGCCTTACTTATACTTAATTAAATTCCTTATGCCTTTCTAATTAATTTCCCAGAAGACTATACTAAAAGAAGCCATTTTGTTGCATGCTTGCTGTGCCCAAGGTGACCAATATTACAGCCAAAGAGGGTCAGATAAGCTTAGTGGGTGAAGCTGACACTCACACCTCCACCCCCCCAAAGAGAAAGATCATCCTTTTTTTCTTTCTTTCAGCCTTATACATTTGGGTTAGATGGTTTTGGGAAAGTGTTTTCAAATTCTGTATGAAAGACTAAATGGAGGATTCTTGTAAAAATGAAGTTTTAGAGACCGCACACTTTATACACTTATCCTCTTCAAAGTAGCCGGGTGGGCTTGGCTAGGCAGCTGTCTTTATTCTATGGGTTTCTCATAGAATCTCGAAGCAGGAAGTTGCCAGGTACCGAACCTATAGGCTGCTCTTGTTACAGCTGGGGAAAAAAGAGTGTGTGAAGTTAGTAAAGGAAGGGAAGGCGGTACGGATATTCGCTGAGATAATAAGTTACACTTCATTTTATATTACAAAATTATAATGCATCATAAAATAGTTTCTTTTCCTGTTGCTCCGATAAAAGAACCCATAACAAAAGGAACGCTGGGGGAGAAAAAGTTATTTGGGCTCATAGTTCAGGAGCACGGTAGATCTGCTCTTTAACAGGAGGAAGTCAGGGAGGCAGGAGATTGAAGCAGCTGGTCACAGGATACCCACAATCTGAATGTGGAGAGAGATGAGTTCTCTCCTTGTTTTCTCCTGTTTTATTTAAGCCAGGCCCAAGCTCAGGGAGGGTTCTAGCCACTTTTAAGACAGGTCTTCCCACCTCAACTAACCCAGTTAACACATCCTTCCCAAGTGATCCCAGGTGGAGCTGACCTTACACATTCCCCATCACGCTCTTAATTTTCTTCTAAATTCCTAATTAGCAGTGCACATGTCAGGTATTAATATTGCAGATATATTTATCTTGCATACTTTTTCCTGATCTTTCCGTCGTGTTCAAATTTTCTAAATCTATTTAGAACAGATGCTTTCGTTCTGTTTATTTATTTATTTATTTTTGTAAGAAAATCAGCAAAAAAAAAAAAGTCTCAGGACATGTTTCTACTACATGACCAATTTTTTTCTCTCTTCAATAGTATCATGATTCAAAGTTTCTTATGATATCAGATTATTTATTTAAAAATACTTCAAGCTAAAGGATCGTCAGTAGACCACAGTAAGCAAGGTTGTGGCTATGGACTGTGAGTCCTGTCTGGACAGGCTTCCAGAAGGCCCTGTCTACTGTATGAGCTGCCTGAATATGTGCACACATAAATGCGCAGCACACAGCTCGTTAGCAGCCAAGAGCACAATACTGCATTTATTTTGTGGAATGACCACAGTTCATTTGGGGGTGCAGGAGGACCCTAAAAATTATCTCACAAAATTAATTCCGATCTTCCCAGGGCCCTCCAGAGCTAGGTGTCTCCTCCGAGAAGCTGGCAGACAAGGAACAACCGATGCCAATTCCTCAGACAGGGTTCAATTCATCGCTTCTCAGTGAGAACACAAGCTTGCCCATCAGCCTTGAGTGGAGGGCTTCTCACACAGGAAGATCCCTCTGCTGCCACCTTGTGGGCTTTCATTATTAAATCTGAGAGGCGTTGGATGGGAATGAACAGATACGTAGCAGACCTAACCACATGCAGCATGGATTTTATTGAGGCAGGTAATAGGGGGGAAAAGGACATTTATTTTTTTCCCAGTAGGAATTTAAAGCCATGGTTATGATTTAAATTTTTTTAAAATAAAACCAGTGTAACCTTCTCATTACCCATAGCTCTGATGCTCTGCTCAGCCTTGGAAAAAGAACATTAGGATGAAGCTGCTTAGGATTCAGCTCCTTCTGCTATGGAATCAGAAGAGGAAAGACACCGGTATTTAAGGGACAGGATGGTAGGTTCTGAGGCTGATTTTAGGGATTATTTGGGGGCGGGCTAAGGTACCTTATCTCTCCCACACTAGCTATGATTGAAATCATGGACTTTTCTTTGGGCTGATCACTTGTCTCACGGGGGTTGGAGCCAGGTTTTTGTTTGCATGCTATTGGTAAACATTCACTTCCACAAGGCTGTGCAATGTGCTTTTATCCCCCTAAAGCTTCTTATGTCATCTGTAATGATCTGCAGTCTGGCATACAAAATATACCCAATATTGAATGGCTGAATTTTAAGTATCTTCCATGTCCTAGCCATTGAAGAAAAAAAAGAAACTGTATTTTTTTTGCTAAAACTTTCTACATGTTATCACTTCAATTTTCACAACTACTAAGTCTAAAAGTCTAATCATGAATGAATCCGTCACATTTTCCTGCTCAATATTCATTATCGTTTGTTTTTTGTTTTTTGTTTTTTTGTAAAATTGCACCAGAATTCCTTAGGCAAAACAACCTCTTTCCTCACCCTCAAACCTTACTTTGTGTTATTGATTCCTTTCCTGTGACGCAGAAATCTGTACGTCTCTGGCAATGTTTCTCTACCTGTATGTTGCAATCTCGTTGGGGTACAGTGGCCTTTTCACAAGGGTTGCCTGTGAAATGTAGCAAGATTCATAACAGTAGTTAAAATTACTGTTATGAAGTAGCAACGCAAATAATTTCATTGTTGTGGGTCACCACAACATGAAGAACTGTGTTAAGGGTCAGAGCAATAGGATGGTTGAGAACCATTGGTAGAGAGCTTAATTAGTTCACATGCCCTCCCCTCCCACTTTAGCTATAGTGATCAGATACCAATGGGACCAGAATGCAGTTAGAACCAGAGAAAGAAGGATGGAATTTCCCTGTACTTATTTTTGACAGTGGGTTGATGTTCAATCATGGGTTGAGGGGGCTTTTTGGGAAGGACCCTCTCTCATGTCCTCTGGGAAAAGGCAGCAGAGACAGCTGGAGTGATATCCATCTTGGGAAAATGGCTGATATGCCAAATAAAGCCTGATCAGAGACCAACGTGGGACTGGGGTTACCTGGGTTAATAAATTTGCTTGTTTACACATATCAAGCTGAATTCTTTGTCACAGCACGAACAGGACTAGTTCATCTTCTGACAGCAGTTATCCTCACTTTGCAAAAGGAGAAACCTAGATTCAAGGAAGTTGCATGATGCATGCCAATGTTTCATACCCAGCAGCTGAGCCTGCGCTCAACTGCCAAATCTTTTAAATACTTTTGCAGTGTTCCTTCCAAAGTTAGTATAGGAACTGCCTAGAAAAACCAATGGACATATTCTGTTGTCATCAGAGTGGGAGTGAATTAATGAAATAAGCATTGAGAAAAATCTAAAAATACTCAGAAAGAAATAATGCTGCAGCATTGGTGTTCTTTTCTGTGTGGTGCAGCTAACACATCACTTGAGAAAATGGCTTTCCAGGACCCAAGCCTTGTTTCTTTCTAACTAGTTCTTAACTTACCCAAGATTCATCTAAAATAATGCTCAGACAGATAGTTTGTACAGAAAATTGACATATAAGCATTTAAAATTTCTTGTCTTTATATTTCTTTTTCATATGTTCCCATACACAACATTTTATATCTTCTTTTCATGTAACTATGTTTTCTTATATCACCCAGTTTGGTTTTATTAGACACTTTATGGGTATGCTCTGATATAGATAATCTGCTGCAAGATAACATCTTTCCTCTTCTCTTTTCTTCCCTCGCTTTCTCCTGGACTGGTTACCATAGTTCCCTATGTAATGGGTGGCCCAAGTCTTTATTGTAATCTTGTTGGTTGGATTAGCTTTGGGTTCACATTCTCTCCTTCTCCCTCTCTCTCTCTTCCTTTATCTCTCTATATCTACCTCTCTAACTTTGTTTCTCCTCCTTGTCTTGCCACAACAATTTATAGCCTATTTGCTCAAATATTGTGTTTCTATTTAATGAAAGCCATATGGAAACATTAAAAAAAAAACAATCCCCCACCAAAGAACCAAAACAGAACAAAAAGTGGATGCACAGTTCAAAATAATTATTCCATAAATATTCACCTTTTGTAATTTATCTGGACTCTCCCCTCTATCTTACTGCCAAATCATATTACTCAAACAATAATCACATAGGTTGAGGCTTTAATTTAAGAGGCGTTAAGCTGGGGTCACATGTGAAGCCTTAGAAGCTGTTTTTCTTCAGCATTTGATAAGGTCTAGCTACCGATGAAGGTCTATTCTCCATCCTTCTCTACATCCTTCTCTGTGTCTAGGAAGCTCACTTTGATGGGTTGCCTTCTTCATTTGTTTTTGGACTAGAAATCACTGGCAGAATATCAGAGTCAGGGAACAGAATAAGATTTGAATATTTATCTACTCAACTGTGTTTCATCTGGTCCATCACGCATTGAAACACTGAAGGTCATCAGTCAGTGTTTCTCCTTCACACAGGATCTGTAAAACAGGCTTCCGTAGCCCTGATCACCCTTGTCTTGCATCTTCAGCCCAAGGATAGAAATGGTTTAATGATGCTTGCAGCAGGATACTGAACTATCCCTTACCATGTCTTTTATTTATGTAAATATCTTTGTAATTAAAACTTTACTACAGTCCCTTAATGTGGTTGTAAGTGCCATGTATAGTATTCTGGTGGAAGGGATAGCAGCTGAGCCTTGTGGGTAGAGGACAGAAAGCAAAGCAAATATCGAAGGCAAACTAAATTCTGTGGATGCTGGTTGGTTGGCACTTTACTGGGTTTCTTGCGCCCCTGCTGGCACTAGCTCTACTTCTGGTACCTTGGCAACATGAGTCTATAAGCCTTCATAAAGAGAAGAACCTAGGTTTTTTTGTTTTGTTTTGTTTTAAAATTTTAACTTTGGGTAATTTGAGCAATTAAGTATCTTATCACTCCATTATCATATTTTAAGCCACTTTAAAAGATCTTGGAATGGGATTCCACTTACCTATTAAAAAGTGCATAGCTTCGTGGGCTGTTTTCTTTACATGAAGAATAATCAGGTCATACCTTGTTTTAAAAAAACATTGGCTAACAGTTCTGAGCTGTGTCTTTCTCAGCAAGCCATTTATTAATACTCCATTTTCTCTCTACCATGTCACTACGACCGTTCCTTTCACAAGACAGCTATATAGGTCAAAGATGACAAAGCACACAAAGCCATAATGGGCATTGAATATAATATTAATAGGTGGATTGCAATTTATTCATTCTTAGTACCTGGCTATTTGCACTAATGATTCTACAAAGTTGCGGTGATCTTATTTCACATACCCATACTCAGCACTTGAGGATTTTTAGCTAGCTCATAATCTATTTCAGAATCAGAGCATTTTGTTTTTTTGCTGATACTATTTTAATTGTTTTTGAATAGTTGTATTGACTTACTTAATTACATATAAACAAATTACTAACAAATGAGAGTAAGTACTTGGCAACAAAATGTTTTAGCTTACATGGTTACATGGACTCAGTTTTGCAAGTGTAGGAAACTACAACATCTCTATAAAATCTGTCTTCATGCGGTGTGGAGTTAAAAGTTACCACAGACATGTTTCCAGCCTTGCCCGGGCAGCAGATCGTTTTCCGAGGGTTCCTAATTATGGTATTATAGTTCCTGCTGAGCCTTAGTTGTATACACATATTGTGATCAATATTTCTTAAGAGTTTGCATCGAATCCAAATTGCTTAACAGGCTAAATAACCAAGGCAAGATGTGTGTATTCAGAAACCTTGTGAAGAGCCCTGTTGACACTTCTCATATGTGCACGATTTGCTAAATTGCCTTAAAGTTTGTGCTTCTGCCAACACAGTACTTAATATTACTAGAATTAGAAGCAGGAAACTGTTGTTGAAAGCTTAGCTACAGAAAGGTCAGTTTTTCAAGTGGCTGGTTTGTATAATAAATGGCAAATAGAACTTTTCTTTCTTTCTTTTTTCTTTCTCTCTGTTTTAACTGGTGAACAGTAACCTTTATTTAGCTACTGAAAAAGAAAGCCATTGTGAGATATAACAAAATTGCAAATGAGTGACTTCATTTTTGTGTTGTCCAATAGCACATAAAATATACAAATGCTTAATTGTGTGTACAAATACATATATATGTATATATACATATATGTATATATATATATTTCTCTACATATATATGTAGAGAAATTTTAATCCAGCAACATGGCTGCTCTGGCGAGGGATCACATCCAAAGACCGTCTAGTTCAATGTAATCTAGCTGGAATACAGACATGTCCTGGATTACAGTACGATCTGGCTGGAATACAGACACACCCTTATTACACACCTTTAATCTCAAACAATGAAAGTAAGATTCGTTTATAGAAGGAAGCAGCCATGTTTGAAAGTGAGGGACAGACAAGTGGTGAATTAGAGAAAGATTTGAGATAATGAGTCAGAGATAGAATACACCCAACTCTCAACGAGAGAAAAGGAAGGATCAGTGGTGGTAGGAGGTAGTGAGGTTAGTGTGAAGAACTGTGTGCGTGGCATTTTTACCGGGACAGTTTTACAGAGACAGGTTGCAGAGAAAATGAGCCACGTTATGAGGAGCCAGAAGATTAGAAGATATTGCCAGTTATTTTGAGGGCAGGCAGAGCAATTCAGTCAGAAGCTGAGAGAAAAGCAAGATAGAATCAGTCAGCTTGGAGAGGAGTTTTGAGTCGGAACACATGATCAAGCCAGCAAGAGTTCAGAAAGAACCAGAAAGGGTGAGTTCATTCAGCTATAGGTCTTAGAGGCTGAAACATTCTAGGCCTGGGTTAGCAGACAGAGGCTGGAAGCTGAGGCCTTCAAGGTCTGAGTTTGCAGAATATTAGTTTCTGCAGGAGCTAGGACCTTCCAGACCTAAGCCTAGGGATGGTTAGAAGAGAAAAATAAATGCTCTGGGCTCAGCCCAAGCTGAGTATTCATACAGCTAGGGTACAACTCTCACCCCATCCTCCTCATCTGAGAAAATAAAACAAGATTTACACATATATATTTAAGAAGTCCATGTGAACGAATCAAAACCGATATTAAGACTCACAACCAAGCCATTGCCAGAGTGCAGGGAATCATATGAAAAAAGGGGGAGTTAGTAAGACTTGGTGAGGATAAGAGCTCCACAAAGACCAAATAGATCAGGGCACAGGGGTCTTCCATGAGACTGTTTCTCTAACCAAGGACCATGTATGGATACAAACTATAACCCCTGCTCAGATGTGGCCCATGGTAGCTCAGTACCCAACTGAGTACCCTAGTAAGGGGAACAGGGACTATTTCAGTCATGAACTCAATAGCTGGCTTGTCGATCGCCCCCCCCCCCCCGCAACCTGAGGGAGGAGCAGCCTAACTAGATCCCAGAAGAGGACATTGCAGCCAGCCCTGAAGAGACAAGATAAGCTAGGGTCAGATGGAAGCGGGGGAGGTCCTCCCCTATCAGTGGACTTAGAGGGGGGCAGGGAGAGGATGAGGGAGGGATGGGGAGAGTTGGAGGGAATGAGAGAGGGGGCTATGGCTGGGATATACAGAGTATATAACCTGTGATTAATATAAAAATAAATACATTACTTAAAAAAGAAGTCCATGTGAATGCACTTTAGCATAATGTAAATAAATAAATAGCACAATGGATTCAGGGTAGCAATATAACAGTAGAAATTATGACTAAGTGTCTCTTCCTTAACTTTCAGATTTTACATGCTACAGATTCAAACTTCTTAAAATTTTTATATTTAAGTCACATGCCCTAATGTGAGAGTATTTGGGTCTTTAGGGGTAATTATTTAGATGAGGTAATGAGGGTTGGATCCTCCTGTTCCGTTATTCTTTTTTTAAAATTTAATTTAATTTTTTATTTTTTTATTAATTACACTTTATTCACTTTGTATTCGGTTGTTATTCTTATAAGAGGAGATTATAGAAACTTCTTCCTTTCTTTCCACTCTCATTCAGCAAAAAAGCATGGTATTAGGACATAGGGAGAAAGCAGCTGTCTGTAAGTCAGGGATCAATCTGTCACAAACCATTGTCCCTATGGCATTTTGGTCTGAAAATGCCATTTTCCAGAACAATGAGAAATAAATTCCTATTGTTTTATCCACCAAGGCTGGAATCTATTTCCACAGAAGCCTGGGCTGACAGAGCTGCTGTACATGTAGTTTCTCAGGTGCTACATATATTTAAAGGATCTCAGAATCGCTTTACATATACGACAGGCTACACTTTCGAACTACCAGGTCACTGTGCTATCTTTCTTATTCGTTATTTTTATAGGCAATAATGCCAAGAACTCGTTAACTTTATAGATCGTTTTCATTTCCATTATAAGAATTAACTTATTTTCATTTCCGGTCCTCTATCAAAAATAAAGGTTTCTGCCTTTTCTCATAGATGCTGTATCTGAAGAGAACAACACAGTTCACTAAGAGTCTCCTTAAAGTCACCAGCTAAACTGTTACTCCACCTCATCTAAATGCAGCAATATACTTGACATAGTATATTCTTGTTCTCACAGATGCTCAGACCTAACAATTCCAGTATTGACTGTTGATTTGGCCCTCCTCTAAAAATAAACGGCTCCTTCTTCAATCTTCAGCGCACCATTCAATGGAAAATTCAAAACAACTGGTAAATCCTACTGTGTGTGTGTGTGTGTGTGTGTGTGTGTGTGTGTGGTGGGGAGGAAGTTGTGCATGTAGAAGCCAGAGGACAACCTAGGTGCTCTTTCTCAGTCCACATATAGGGAAGCTGTCTGAATTCTGCCTTCATCTCTAATGCTAGCTGTGCAATTGTGGGTAGGTGACACCATAACCCACCTCACTCTTTGCTCCAGTAAGATGGGAGCAATGACAGTATATGCTTGATGTAGTCCTACACTGAACTTTTCAACTTACAGTGTCTGTTACTTGATGTTCAATCTGCACAGAAAGCCACGCTGCAGAAAAACGAATAGCTTATGAACAGAAAAGCATGTGATTTAAAGTACATGTACACATACTCACATATATATTTAATAAAGTTACCAAATAATTGTACACATACACATATCCTCCTAAAACATTGTTGCCTATACAATTCTAACTGAATCCTGGGGACAAGTTCTACTTATTTTTACAAAACACGTGTGGGCTAAACTGAATTTTTTCAAAACCGTTTACAATATTGGAAAATTTGTAGTTTAAATCTTGGGTTTAGAAAGCCTGCTATAGGCTGTGGAGTCGAAAATCCTTTTTGTATCTACCTCTGCTGCCTTTTCTCTAAGGAAGACTCATTGTCAGTATTTGGTATTTTGTCCTACTTGCAAGCTAGCAACAAGCTTGCCAGTTTTCATACAAGCTGGCAGAGGCGAGGGATTCCTGGGTCAGAAACAAAGGACTTCATTACTGGCAGAGTACAATAGCAGCCTGGGTGAGGATCCCGGGACCAGTGCGAGCGTCCCAGAGAGCACTCAGTTACGTAAGCAGTGGGTCTGTTATCAGACTAGAGGCAGTCCATGTTTAGGTAAGTTTAGTCTCTTTAAAAGAGCTCTTAGCAAAGGACTCCAATTTTGCCCTGAAGGAGAAATACTGTGTTTGAAAGCAGTCATGCGGACATGCACAGACCTATGGAAATCTTAGTCTCAGCATGTAGAAGGGCAGTGCATCAGTGAAACTCTTTTGATAAAAAGAAAGCATAGAAGAATTCTGATCCTAAGTTTGGATTAGCATTGTAACTACAATCTTTCTTAAGCGCTTTGAATACGTGGTTGGTCATTTAGAAGACAACTTGGCATGAATTTCTTCTGCTAATAGTTTATCACTTGGTACCTACTGACTCAAGTTCTGATTCATTTTACCAAGCAGGTTTTTATTCTACTTCTCTTTCAGTATATCCCAATATTAGCTACAAAAAGTAGGCACTGACGCAGAAACTTTCTCAATAGTAGGGTGGATGTTAGCAACTTGCTTCTTTCTGCCTCTTCTGATAAAATTGTTTCACAAGGTCCAGAATGTTCTTCCGCTGAAGTACAGCAGAGCGATTGTTAAACTACTCAGCTCTGCAAGGCTGATTTCCTCTGTTAATACTTAACATTTTCTGATGGTCCTATTTTTTTTAATGTTAGATATTTCCTTTTTCAAAAAGAAATCCAAATGGTATCAACTCTGTCTTTTTTGTCTGTAAGCTAATTCTAAAGCTTCCATGTAATTCTGAATTCTAGACTCGGAGACACAAAATTCACGAGTTTCAGAGAAAAAGCAGGCTTGTCGATGCTTTTTTACAACATGAAAATAAAAAAAGAGATGTTCTGATGTTTATATTCAGGTAGCGTGTCTGAAGGGTTTGCTCAAAAGTTGGTTCACTGGTAACGTTGTCAAATAATGTGAAAGATTCCCATTACATGTAAACGTCATTCTGAAAAATAAAAGTGCATTCCTGTGCAGTATTTGGGAACATGCATATATTTTAAAATCTATTCAAAAAAATCAAACTCCGCTCGATAGCCTGTGCTTTCATTTGCTACTTCTGGCAGCTGCGGCCACCATTTATCTGCAAAACTCCCAACAACCTTTCCCACGTTAGGCATCAAGTGCGGCACAGCTACGGATCTTGATGCGGCTTCCACTGTGTACATTAGAACCGCGACTGACCGCAAAGTTGCAACCGTCTGGTCGAAAGACTGTCTGCAGAGGTTTACAGAAGTCAGGGACGGGGGCGGCTTTCCACAGAGGGTGGGGAAATTGCCGTGGGGGAGGCTTCTGGTAAGAGCTTGAAAGAGCCAGTGAGAGGGGTACCGCGGAATCCATGAGACAGGCTGCAGCCAATCACGGCCGAGGTGGGCGGGGCTCCCCGGGCGGGGGCGGGGCTCCAGGCGGAGCCGGCTCCGGGCCGCCGAGGTGCGCGGCAGTGCGTTCCGACCGGCACCTGTCGCACACCTGTCCCTTCCTCGCCTCCGCGCTGACGTTGCCTTACGGGTGACCGCCCGGTCATGGCCTACCCGGGATACGGAGGAGCGGTAAGTCCTCGGCAGCCGCGGCCACCCTGCGGGTCGCGTCACGGTGCGGAGTTCGCCCTCTGGTCCTGGCAGTGCCCTCTGTCCGGTACCAGGCGACTCTCGGACTCTGCGCCGTGCTGGGACTGGGGCTGGGCGGGGCCTGCGCCCTGGGGAGCTCGGAGAGCATCAAGAGCCGTCCTTGTACAGCCGGTGGTGAGAAGTGTTTGTGTTTTATAAATGTTGTTAGAATGGAGGAACACATCCTGTTCCAGTTACCTTTAGGGATTTATCCCCAACCCGAGCAGTTTTTCAAGCGATCTTCCTCCCGAGTTGAGTTTATTTATTTATTTATATTTTTTTATAACCAATTCTTGTCTTTTAAGTTGCTCATGAATTAATCGAGGTGTACTTTCGGTGCCCCCGAAATTTTTCCGTACTACCAAGTGCAATCTGACTTTCTAGACTTTGCTTTTGGAGGGGAACAGGTTATTCTTAAGTTACTTTATCCTGAAGCGCCTCTGAGAGTTACAGGTAATTATTGCTGCCTGTGGGCAGACCCTTCCTTTTCCTCTTTCGAAAGAAGCCAAACTTTCACTCCTCCCATTAGTGAGCTTGGCTATCAAGTGGGGCTGAGCAGTGGTCACTGCAGTGCCGACGGAAGAGAGCCTTGCTATGTTATTCTCTAAAAAGAGAAATTAATATTTTGTTAGAGTTAATATAAGAGTTGACAATGGAATGTAATTATGGTCCTCAGAGTAATACTTCCTGCCCCTGGGAGTAAGCGATGGTCATTTTTAGAAGTAGTTTTTAGTTCCAGGCCCTCAGCTTCAACACACATTGCTAAAGCTAGTTTGTTTGAACTTACTTGCTTGGATTCCCTCTAGCATTATACACTTTCCAATTTATGTTCCCCATTAGTAGCTTAAATGTACGGAGAAGGTGTTATCAGGCCATGCCTTAATACTTGTTATACTTAAAATAGAATGTTTTCTGCTAGGTGGTACACCTTTATCTAATATAGCACACAATTCATGAGATGCATTTCCAATAAGTATTCATTTGCTTAATGATTATCCAATGCAGCTGATGATGTAGCTCAGTTGGTAGAGGTAGTGCCTGCCTAGCATATTCAAGGCCCTGGGTTGGATCACGTAAACAGCATGACAGCCTGGCCTGAAATCCCAGCACTAGCCTGAAATCCCAGGTGGGGGCAGGAGTACCAGGAGTTCAAGGTCATCCTCAGCTTGAGGCTAGTTTGAGCTACATGAGACCTTGTATAAATTAGTAAACAAAGAATCAAACCCAGCTAGAACTAGCTGAGCATGGTAGTTCACTACCACATCCTAGCATTTTGGAGGCCAATGCCAAACTGAGTATAAGGGCAACAGCGTGTGACTGAAGTGGATTCCAAGCTATCTTGAGGCACAGTAGACAATTCTGTCCTCAGAAAGTCAAAAGACCAAAATAAAATAAGAATCCTCAAGTTGTATAATCTTAAATTCCATTATTTCTATACTAATAAAATTATAACTTGACCTAAAGGAATTGTGTTTCTCATTTTTGGTCATAGGAAAGAAAACAAAATAAATAAACATGCATATTGTTTTATAAGTATGAGAGGAACATCTGTATTTTCATAAGATTTAAGAGTTAAATACATAGAAATGTAGGGGATCCAAGTTGTTACAATTTTTATATAGTTGTATTTTGAGAAACTACATTTTTTTTAAAGAAAAGATACTAGGCTACTACTTCTAAAGTTTAAGTTCTATAATCTTAATATACGTTCATTTGGATATGAAATTTATTTTAAAAGCACACATATACATAAGTTCTGCGTAGAGGTATAATAAACTTGTTTTCTAAACATTATTTTTAGGTGATAAACCACAGAAGAAAGTATATTACTTGGTAAAAATCCCGTGAGCATCTGCATCAGTTTTATAACACATTCAAGCACTGTGGTGTTTTCTATTTTTGCCTCATTTAGTTTCTTAAGCGATTCTTACAAATTTGCCTTTATAAAGACAGATTTTTTTTTCCACCTCAAACCTAGTTCTGAGGTTGAGTGCCAGGAAAAGCAAAAGTCCAAATTTTGTATCTTGAAACTATGGTTTTAATTTTTAAAATCTGTTTAAAACCACAATACCCAACAAAATGGGTCAGGGGTAAAAAAAAAAAAAACCCAGCAAACAGATTTATATAATTGTATGTAATAATTATTCATCATATGAGAAGTATGTTTTAGGGTAGTATCTAGGATATAGGTTCTTGTGGGTCTTCACAATAATTAAAGTGACTTAAACCCATACTACCAAAATAAGGTAGTTCATGAGGGGCATCAGAGATATGCAGTTACAGTTTTGCTAGTCTTAAAAGCTGAAGAAACAGTAAAATATATCAGAGTACAAGCACATCTCATAATTTCCATGGAGCTACCAATGGCATCTCTGCAGTGTGCCTCTTCTAAGTGTATAGCTACCTACCAACAAAAGAGAGATGATACTAAAAGTAGTGATATTGAGCCGAATTGTTTGAGGTGGCACCCCATATATGG
>CM053752.1:79735013-79818511 GCA_028658305.1 Pachyuromys duprasi | reverse complement strand
CTAAGTTTTGTAGGCTAACTTTTCATTACTAACCTTTTCTTTTCACTCAACAGTTTGGAAACTTCAGTGGTCAGATTCCAGGGATGCAAATGGGGCAGCCAATGCCAGGGGCCGGTCCCAATATGTTCTCTGGGGGTTACCCTGGGTACCTGGCATACTCTGACAGCTACTCCCCTGCGGATGACTCCATGTGGACTTACTTCACAGCTGTTGCTGGGCAGGTGAGGTGACAATACCTTTACCAAATACTAGTGAGTAGTCCACTTAGTGTATTGTTTAAAATGTCTTTAAAGCTTATGTCTTACACATGTGGGGTAATACTATTCCTAAGATCAAAGATGAAGTTAGTCATAACTGTTTCATTTTTTAAATTTTCTATTGAGTTTGTTCTTGATGATTTCATCTGTGGATAATGTGCATCCTTATTAGAAAGCCATGGTCTCCTCCCATTACCTTCCCAACTTCTCTGTAAGTCCCCTTTCCATAGGCATGGCCTTCATTGTTATCATTATTTTGAGACCCACTGAGTTTAATTGGTGTCTTCAGTTTCATTTGAGAGGCTTGTAGGAAGGATGGCTAGCATATTTCTCATTTGGCTGAAAAGGGTGATAGTCTCAAAGTGGGGAAAACCGAGTCCTTCGGACAGCGTGCTCAGCGTGCTCGCTTGCTGTGATGAGTGGGTGTCGTTGTTCCTTTCCAGATCATGGTAAAGTGTAATTGCAAATGTGGTATTGACCAACAGTGGAGTCCTTAAGAGGCAATGAGCATAAGGGTTCCATCGCCTTGGCAGGATGAATTTGATCCCTCTAGATGGTTTGAAAGTAAGCCACTCAGAGCCCCTCGTTCTTCTTGGACATATTCTTTATCCTTCAGAGGCTACCCTGTCTTTATGCTCATCAGTTACACATGGAAAAGCATGTGTCCCTCTCCACAAACAGCCTGTACCTTCCTGGCATCCAAAAAATGTGAGCCAAAATAACTTGTTTTCTTTATAAAGGGACCAGTTTGGAGTGTTTGGTTATAGCCACAGGCACTGGAATATAGGACATAATTACACCCCTGATTAAATAATTACCGCTCATCCTCTCTGGGATTATGTCTTCTCAAAGATTTATTATTTTAATTTGTGTGTGCGTGCATGCCTGTGTGTGTGTGCATGTGTACATATGAGGGTACCTAGGGAGTCCAGAGATTTCTGATCACCTGGAGTTGGAGTTGCAAGGAGGTGTGAGCTACTTGCCGGAACTCAAACTTTAGTCCTCTGTAAAAGCAGCAAGCATTCTCAACCATTGGCTCATCACCCTAGGTCTGCTGAATTATATTTTTTATTTTAAAATTATTTCTTTCAATATATTTCACATCGAGAAACACCCTACTCTCCTTAAATTACTTTTAAATACAAAACCAAATCAATTTATGAAAGAAAAGGATACTCGCAATTTGATTGAATGCAAGGAAGTTTTAGAATTCTAAGTTAATAGGCATGGGAACAATATTTTCAACATTGGCATCAATTTCATCAAATGTAAATACATATATCCCAGTTAAAACATAAGTATGTCAAATGATGTGATAGGAACTAACTTCCACTGCCATACATTTATTCAAATTGAGAAACTGCATGTGTTCTGGCAGCTGAAGTTTTATCATTTTTAGTAATAAATGGTTTAAGCTGATGGCACGTTGTCTACAAAGATTATCAAAATGATCATGTTGAGACTTCTGCTTTTTAAAATGAAAATAAAAGCAAATTTTATCTTAATGGTGTCATATGCTATTAGCATATCAGTCTCTTAATACTTTAAATAAGTACTGTAAACGTGCTTTATTATGACCAGCAGAGCAGCTCAAGCCTGCCAGTTCAGGTCTGTGACTTCTGTATGAATTGTTATTGACAATATGTGATCATGGTGGCATTGCCTTCACTTTCACTGTTAATAATTTTACCACAATTTTTTCTTTTTAAGTAACTTTATAGTTCTATCCAATAAAGATGGAGTGACATTAAAATTGTATGCACCTGCTGTTGTTTGAATACGAACACCCTCACAGGCTCATGTGTTCATAGCTGTGGTCCCCAGCACATAGTGAAGGTTGTGAAGGTTCATGGGACGTAGACAGAGGGCTATGGGAATGTGGCTGGAAATCTGCAGACCTGGTCTGCTGCCTAGAGCATTCTGCTTCCCTTCCTGATTTGCTGAGATGTAACAAGCCACACTACCGCATCTTCTGCCATGGAACCAGCCCAGGTTACCGTGTCCTCCTCACCATCATAGATCCTGTCCATTCAAACTGTTAATCAAAGTGAAACTTCTAGTTTTTAAAGTAGCTTCATTCAAATATTGTGGCGTACAGATGAAGTAGTCTATACAGTATTATACTTATTTTTGTTGGTTTTGACAACATTTGGTACAAAAGAAATATTGAAGGAATATTTAGAACTAGAAAGCACACAATTATGACTTTATACACATGTGTAATATGGAACTGTATGCATATGTTTAAGATCATAATTATTTTACCTATGGATACATGTATCTATATACAATCACCTTATACTGTATAAATATGTGTCTGTCCATCATGTTTCCTAACTCATATATCCTTCCTTTAGTTAGGGCATAGAACTTAGAGTTTCTATTCTCTAAGGCAGATTGTAGGAACTCTGTCTTCCCTTGCTTTCAGATAGCCATAAAGAAATTCTATATCTTATTTTGTATGGTGATTTGTCACTAGATCCTCCGTCCCAAACAGTCCTGCCATTTGCTGTGGATGAGGTAGAGATGCAGGTGCTGTGGATTATATGTGAGAACAAAGGAACACGCCTCTTTAAACGGAGATGCGAAGTATGAAAAGATGTCTTTTCCCCCAAATATCACTTGAATCAAATTTCCAAATTTTTATTTTGCCCGTTTTCCTCTCTTTTGCCCTCTTCAAAATGAATCAAAAGTTTTCTGGTAGACTGTTCTATTGAGAGTAAATATTCCGGTATAAAGCGTATCATAATATATTTCATATATGTAAGTGGATCTAAGAGGCATAGAGTCCCAGTGGTGCCTTATTTGACAACAGTATTGTGCTCTGGAGTGTTGGGCAGCAGAATGAGCAGAGAGGATGAGACCAAATGCCCACAGTCACCTTTGAGTAAATGCCGTAATGACCAAGTTCCCTACAATAGGTCCCACCTCCTATTTTCCTCTGCTTGGGGACCAAAGCATTAGCAATTCACCTCTGGTAGACATTCAGCCCAAACACACTACGTTCTAGGTGATAGGGATCTTTTAAACTCCCTTTTTAATCTTTTGGACCTCCGCCTTATATGTGGTTCATTCTTGACTGCAGCTGTGTTGTGGCAAAGTACAACATAATATTAGTAGCAGGACCCTGATGTATAAAAAAAAATAAGCATTTGAAATAAAAGACCAAGAAACTTAAAACTTGATTCCTGAACTTAAGATATAGTAAAGAGGGTTATGCTGGCTAGTTTTATGTCAGCATGACACAAGCTAGAAAGGAAGGTACCTCAGATGCCTCCATAAGGGCTGGCTGGAGGGCAATTTATTTTTATTTATTTATTTATTTATTTATTTATTTATTTATTTATTTATTTATTTATTTATATTATTAGTTACATTTTATTAACTCTGTATCCCAGGTGAATCCTGTTCCCTCATTCCCTCCCAATCCTACCCTCCCTCCCTCATCTCCTCCCTGCCCCTTTCCAAGTCACTGATAGGGGAGGACCTCCTCCCCTTTCATCTGACCCTGGTTTATCAGATATCTTCAGGACTGGCTGCATTGTCCTCCTCTGTAGCCTAGCAAGGCTACTCCTCCCTTGCTGGGTGGGAGGACAAAGAGCCTGCCATTGAGTTCATGTCAGAAATAGTCCCTGTTTCCCTTACTAGGGTACCCACTTGGATATTGAGCTACCATGGGCTACAGGGGTTCTAGGTTATATCCATACATGGTCCTTGGTTAGAGAAACAGTCTCATATAGGACCCCTGTGCCCAGATATATTTGGTCCTTGTGGAGCTCCTATCCTCTCCAGATCATATTAACTCCCCCTTCTTTCATATGATTCCTTGCCGTCTGCCGAAGGTTTGGTTATGAGTCTCAGTTTCTGCTTTGATACAATGCTAGGTAGAGGCTTTCAGAGGCCCTCTGTGGTAGGACCCTGTTCTGTTACTTGTTTTCTCCTACATCCCATTTGTCTTTCTAAATGAGGATTGATCATCTTTCCCTGGGTTCTCTCTTTTTTTATTATTATCTTCTTTAGGTGTATAGATTTCAGTATATTTACCATATCTTATAGGTCTAAATAAGTGAGTATATACCATGTGTGTCTTTCTCCTTCTGGGATGCCTCACTCAGAATATTTTCTAGATCCTACCATTTGCCTGCTGCTGCTGGGAATGTAAACTGGTACAACTTTGGAAATCAATCTGGCACTTCAATCAGACAACTAGGAATAGTGCTTCCCCAAGAGCCAGCTATACCACTCCTAGGCATATATCCAAAAGATGCTCAAGTACACAACAAGGACATTTGCTCAACCATGTTTGTAGCAGCTTTATTTGTAATAGCCAGAACCTGGAAACAACCCAGATGTCCATCAACTGAGGAATGGATTCAGAAATTGTGGTATTTTTACACAATAGAATAATACTCAGCAATTAAAATTGAGGAAATCATGAAATTTGCAGGCCTTTTCTTAATTGGTGATTGAAATGGAAAGGCCCAGCCCATGGTGGGTGGTGCCATCCTTGGGCTGGTGGTCCTGGGTTCTGTAAGAAAGCAGGCTGGGCAAGCCAGTAAGCAGCACCCCTCCATAGTCTCTGCATCACCTTCTCTGTCCAGGTTCCTGCCCTGTTTGAGTTCTTGTCCTGACTTCCTTCAATGAACAGCAAAATGGAAGTGTAAGCCAAATAAAGCCTTTTCTCCTCCACTTGCTCCTCAACATGTTACTTCATCACAGCAATAGTTAGGGCTGGACAGTGGTGCAAGTAGTATTTTATATTTCAGTTGACTAGGAGAGAGAGGTGGGCGGGACCACATGAACATGTGAACTCGTGGCCTTATATGGATATTCTACTAGCACAACAGCTTTTTATATTCTGTTTTTATTTTTAACAATTATTGGTGAAAGAAGTGGGAGTTAGTAAGACCTGTAGTGGACAGGAGCTCTATAAGGACCAAATAGATCAGGGCACAGGGGTCTTTTGTGAGACTGTTTCTCCAACCAAGGACCGTGTATGGATATAACCTAGAACCCCTGCTTGGATATAGCCCATGGTAGCTCAGTATCCAAGTGGGTACCCTAGTAAGGGGAACAAGGACCATTTCTGACATGAACTCAATGGCAGGGTCTTTGATCTCCCCACCCAGCAAGGGAGGAGCAGCCTTGCTAGGCCACAGAAGAGGACATTGCAGCCAGTCCTGAAGAGACCTGATAAGCTAGGGTCAGATGGAAGGGGAAGAGGTCCTCCCCTGTCATTGGACTTGGAGAGGGGCAGGGAGGAGATGAGGGAGGGATGGGGAGGATTGGGAGGATTGGGAGGGAATGTGGGAGGGGACTACGGCTGGGATACAAAGTACATAACCTGTGATTAATATAAAATAAAAATTAAAAAGTTCATAACCTGTGATTAATATAAAATAAAAATAAAAAAAACAATTATTGGGGTGAAGGATGCTAGATTTGTTTCTACGGGAAATAACAGGATGGTTCATGGCACATTCAGACTGTAGGGTAGAATTTCAAATAGAAGACTACATCTAAATCTGCAGCAGGCTGTTGAATGGTGACTTAGAAATTGTAGTGTTTCTGGGATAGAGTCGATGATGAAGACGATCAAGAATATGAAAGAAAACAGAGATTCAAATTCTGGACTGATGACAAGGAGAAATTCTCCCTTGGTTTTAGCTACAGTCTGTATCCATGCCCCCCATCTTTTTCTAGCAATGGGGGATGTAATGAAGTGGGTAGCATCTACTAAAACACTGACAATAGCTTACATTCTGTTCTTCACTTGAGTGCTCTTCAGGTCCCATTTTCCAAGAACAGAGGCTTTGTATAGAATTACCCTATATGACCCTTGATTGGCTACTCAAGCCCCATGGACAACTTTTTCTCAGTCTGTGGTAGAAGCTGGAAAATCATAGCTATAGAAAATATCCATTTGCTATAAGATAAAACAGTTATGTGGATAGTGTTTCTTTGGGATGCTTTTTCCAAATAAAGGTATTACTCGGGGACTGATAAGATGAAAGGGTACTTCATGATCCAAATTCAAACCCTGGGATCCACATGGTGGGGGAGACAGAGCTGACTCCGTTCCAGAAGTTGTCCTCTGACATCCATGCATGCTCCACACACCATCACAACGTAAAAAAGTTAAAACGTAATAATGATTTTAAAGGCCTCGTCTGAAGACAGCCTTGGCTCTTTCGGTTCATTAGTATTCCGGCTTGGAAAGGGAGGGTGAGGTTTGAAGGTACAGCAACCTTCTGTGTGGCTTGGGAACAATGTGCTTGAGATAAAGGCTTGTGGGTGGAGACTGTGAGAGACGCAGGGGTTGATGGCACAGTTTAGTTGCCATGTGACCAGATTCCCTTTATGAAACAATGAACCCCTACTGACGTTTGTTAATTAATTAATCAATTAACAAACTGTCTACTTTAGACAGGGTCTCACTACGTAGCCCAATAGCCTTGAAACTCAGAGAGCCTCCCTTGCTTCTAGGATTTTATAAGACTGTTCTGCAGAGCAGCGCACTGCAGAGTCACCAACGCAAGAGCTCATCTGCAACCCAGCCAGGAGCCACTGTCTTGGCAGCTGAGGGCAACAGTACCCTTTGTTCAGGGGTCACCATCTAATTCCCTGTCCGCAGTGAGGCTTTACTTTGCTGTCTATCTGCTGTTGCATCACTCTTCGCCCTTACCACGTCTCTCTTGTCTGCATCACCTACGCTGTGTTTCCCGTGGCCTCCATTGTCACTTGTTGGAGTCTTTGCCGAACTGTTTTGTCTTCTACCACCGAGGCGCAAGCACTGTAATGACAAGGAATTTGTGCTGCACACTCTGATGCAGGTGTATTGAAAGGGATTCACATTCAGTGAGTGGCTCAGTCGGTGTGTGTTAAATGAGTGAGTGTACCTACGAGTCATTTGTTCTAGTTTCTGCGCATTTGCATCATAGTTATTTTGATGACTTTTCCATGAAAGTAATTTTACCTAATACAGTTTTTTTTTTTACATTATTTTTGCTGGTTATCTTTTTGAACATACGATACTCACATGTAGCTTGAAAATTTGACTTGTAAATTAGTTTCAGCTGAAGTTTTGTCTTTCCCTTCGTCCTCCCTCTTGCAGCTTCCTTTCGTGTCCTTTATTCCCCCTCCCTGTGCCACTCTTTCTTTTTTTTCCTCATGGTTCTATGATTGTATGATGAGGCAGCTCTCACCTCATGTGCCCATGGATGCTGATGATCCCATACCAAATGAGGTGGACCTATGTCCCCAGCCTGTCCTTCTCGGAGGGAAGTCCTTAGCTGTGTATTTTCTGTTTGGGTTAATTTTGTTCCTGGAAGAGAGGGTTGATGCTGAAAAGGATTAAGAATCTGAAAGAAAACAGTGCACTGGAAATTCAAATGCCTGACTGATGACAGGGAAAAATTCCCTCTTGGTTTTAGCTACCGTCTGTAACCATCCTCCCCTCTTTTTAGAACAGTGGAGGATGTACTGGGGTGGGTAGCATTTCACAGAACATGGACAACATCTTACATTCTGTTTTTCTTTTTTTAAATTTTTTTTATTTATTTTTTTAATTTATTTATTTTTATCTCAATCGCAGGTTAGGTACTTTGAATCCCAGGCGTAGCCCCCTCCCCCATTCCCTCCTACCCTCCCACTCCCTCCCTCATCTCCTTCTTCCCCGCCCCCTCCAAGTCCACCAACAGGGGAGGACCTCCTTCCCTTCCATCCAACCCTTCAATTGAGTGTGCTCCTCATGTCTCATTGCTTTTCTAAGAACAGAGGCTTTGTACAGAATTACCCATCCCTCTTCCTAGATTCAAAGAACATGGCAGCTCATATGCCAATGACATATGAAACCACATCTGCTTCTCCATAATGTACTAAAGTCTGATTTAGAATTGGAAAAAATATACGTGTGGTGTGTATGTGTGTATGTGTATTTCTACTTTATATACATATACTTGCTATGAAAACATAGCAAGTACACAGCGAAGCATCATAGACCTCAAGTGTATTTAGTAAGGAAATTAAATACACCCTTTCTCTCACCATCACTCGTCTTAGTTGTCATAGAAGAATCCCTAATGTAACTCCTATTGTAACCTTTAACTGTGGCTGTATTGTTAAGTGACTTAGGGTCAGGCTGGGTTAAGACATGAGAAATTTTTGTCTTGGGAGAACAACTTAAATGTGTTTTCAAAGCTAGTACTCAAATGAAGGTTTAATGTGATTTCTTTTAAGAGTCACTTAAGAACACTGTGATTAGCAAAAGCTCATTTTTTCCCCCAGCTTTTAAGAAAGGGTCTGACCTTGCGCTTACACGTGGATCTCATTTGCTTTACTTTCATATTGACTCTGCTTACACGTACAAGCCCTGTTCAACCTGATGACTTTGATTTTGTAGAACATTAAAATGTGACCAATTCAGTTGTTGTGGCTAAATTTGCTTGTTCATAGAGGATAACTGGGTCAAACAATATAACTTGAAAGAAAGGATTATGTATGTAAATGGCTTTACTATATCTCTCCAAAAGCTTTGTAAGATACAGTTTGCAAATGGGCATCAGGACACAGTGGAGTGTCTGCAGCCCAGCTGCCCAGGAGGCTGGGGCAGGAGGATCACTTGTGCCCAGGAATTTGAGACACGCCTGCCTGGGCAACATGATAAGATCTCCATCTCCAAGCAAAATAAAAATCAAAGTATCAAAAATATTGAGGAAGTTAACAGATTTCTGCATTTTTCCAGTGGTCACAATAATCTTTCTAGGTTTTTAATTTTACAACTAGTTTTTCTCCAAAAAAAAAAAAACAACCAAAAAAACAAACCTCAAAACTGTATACCCTTCAAAGTTTGTCTTTTATGTTTAGAAGTATTGAATTTAAAAATAATGATAGCTTGACTGGTGGGCATGGTTGGGCTTGTGTGTGAATGTTGCAAAAGAGGCTGGTATGGGGACAGAAAACATTGGACTGCACAGCACTTATTTCTTATAATTTTAGTTGCACTGTTGGAAAATTTCCATATATTCACGTACTTTTATGAAAGTTTTAATTGTATGCTTTCTGGTCATTCAATTCTGTGTATCATTGTGCTGTCTAAATGTGCATTGATTTGTTGGGTTAAAAACCGGCAAGGCTTAGAAATTCTTACTAATTTCATTCTCAGCTACAATAGTATATTCCCACTTAAGAGTTAATGAGAGAAACAATTTATAATTGTGATCTTAAAAAAATCAAAAGACGGTAAGGGAAGCTATTTCTCTCTCTCTCTCTCTCTCTCTCTCTCTTTCTCTCTCTCTCTCGTTTTTCAAGACAGAGTTTCTCTGTGTAACATTCCTTGTTATCCTAGAATCACTCTGTGGACTGGACTGTCCTCCAGCTCACAGAAATCTGCATGTTTCTGCCTCCTGAATGCTGTAATTAAAGGTGTGTGCCACTACCTAGCCCGAGAAGCTATTTTTTAATCATTTATTTATAAAACGTCTTCTCCTGTGCAGTGGCTGACCACACCTGGGGTTCAGTTTGTCTTCTCGTGGCAGTGGCCTGGCAGAAGAGCTATCAGACTTTGGTATAGAACACTTTAATACCTATTTCAAATTAGAATACCTCAAGCAAATATTCATAATTCATGTTTCTTGAAACACAATACTGGCTTGATATAGTTACTTCAGGATAGACAATTATTGGCAATGTCCACTTGAGTAGAATGTGACAGAAAGGCCTTCTGATGTCCATACCACTGGAGAAAATTTTTTTCTAACCCAGCCTCACTCTTAAAAATACACTATTCTTCTTTAATCCTAGTTTTAAAAATAACTATAGAGTTTGTAATTTGGTAAACCTCATCCAAGTACGGTGATTGGAGTGAAAGGCACACTTAAGTGCCGTCAGGGCGCAAGGCAAAGGTGACAGCGAATAAAGCGACAAAGCCTTTTCCATTATTTCGACTCATGAGAAGACAAGAGGACTGTGTGGTCTCTCAGACCAGAGAAGTTCATCAGGTTCCACCGTCTGCAGTGTTCCTTCTCTGGCAACATTTATCTTGGGAATCTTGTGGGGCTTGCAGTCTTGAAAACTGAGTATCTCTAGGTAGCCCCAGAGCAGCACTCAGCTAACATTTTTAATGTCTTTGGTACCATTGCACATTAAAAACCCTGGTCATTCTTTTCTTGCAGGATGGTGAGGTGGATGCAGAAGAACTTCAGAGATGCTTGACGCAGTCTGGAATTAGTGGGACTTACGCTCGTGAGATCATATGTTGTTTCGTCTCTCTTGTTTTGTAGGGTATTAGAAAAGGAAATCCATTTCTAGCATTTTAGTCCCACACCTTAAATATTAAAGACATCATAAGCTCTACATATACCAAGTTTAAAGACTCAGATAGTTCTGTACCTATTTCTGTGAAAACAACTGTTCATTTACTCTCCTGACTTTCAGCATTAACTATTCAGGAGAAACATTTTTAAATGGCTGTAAGTGACTTCTTTAGAATTTGCTTTCAGACCTCAAAGTGTCATAAAGTGTCATAGCTCTAGCACTGTATTGAAGCTTGGTGATCATCAGTTGATGTTTTGCTATGAAAACTGAGTATTTAAGTGTCTTCCAACCTAAAAATCACTTTATCCCTTCATGTGAAAATTTTCCATCCTTTGTCCTGCTGATAGATGTATAATAAATAATTTAGGGATCGTTATGGCATTTACCTTTTATCTGTTGTATACATGTTGCTTATACCTGTGTCTTGTGGCAATGTATAGCTGCTTTTCTTTCTTATGTAGCATTTTGTTTTTTTTCAAAATTCACACTGTTTGCAAGTGATGCAGTAAAGAACTGCTGGAATGGATGCTCCAACAGGGGAAAATTTATATTGTAGATAAGAGAGAGAAAATATCCAGAGGCATCTGGAAGATCCAGAGCAGAGAGAAAAGGAAAGGCAGTGAACAGGGCCAGGACTGTCTGCAAGAGAAGGGAGAATTGTAGGAACCAGCAAGAGAGGGAATAGTACAGAATAGCATGGGTAGGGGATGGGGGATTTGGGAGTGGGGGTAGAGATAAAAGGATGGGAGGGCAAGAGGAAAAATCTTGTCATTATATAGAGAACAAATGGGTATCTGGGAGGAGAGAAGCCTGGGAAGGAGAAAAGGGATAGAATGCTAGTGTGAGGTCTTGGAAAGTCATAATAGGTACTTGTGAATAGGCACTGTAGGTGCCTGGAGGCCAGCGTGGGCTTTGGCATGCAACCACGGGAGTATGTCCATGGAAAGCCATATGGCCCTTCTGCCAGAGGTAAGGGAAATGACTCCTTTTGGCAGATGGGAACCTGTTTCAAAAGCTCCTGAGGCATGCTGGTTTTTATCTAATGGCCAGAAGTCCTTATATAGAGCAGCTTGAGCTAAGCCAAGACTCATTTCTGAACATTCACATTGCCTTTCAAAGTCTGGGGCATCAGCGTTTCCTTTGACCTGACAGCTAGGTTTTACATCCCTCTGATATGCTCTGTGTGTTATGGCTGGGTCTCATTCGTTCACCACCATTCTGCAGTTCTTTTGCCGTCTGGAGTTGCATTTGTTATTTATTCTGTCTCTGTTGTCCAATATTTTTAACTCAACCTATGATTCCATTGAGATATCTCAAGTTGCTTTTAATGAAAAAGTGCATGGATTACCATCAAGTTTTGAGGCTTTTACTGTCTGAAGATGCTTTCATTTGTCTCGTCCTTGAGTGGCTGCTCATCAAAGTCTGGAGTTCTCCATTACAACCCATTTCCACACAATTTAGAAAACACTCCTTCATAGAGCAGCGGGTAGCATCCACCTAGAGAGTGGCAGGAAGGAGACTGGGGATGTTATATGCTCTCACCATAGACATTCCTGGTGTTGTTTTACTGTCGTTTCCACACACATTTTCAAAAGAACTTCTGGTCTGAGCTTCTGTCCCCTTAGTTTTTATCTCATCTGCGTGAGATGTGCTTTTCCTCTGTGTATGCTCAGGGTCATTCTGTTCCTCACAGGTACTTGCTGCTCTGACATTTCACAGTATAGTGCCCTGTAGCACTGCATGGGGGAACTGAGTAGGTGTGCTCAGTCTGGAATCCCTTGTACTTTTTTGCTCTGGGAAATTTTCTTCAGTGATGTTTCCTCTTTCTGTGATGTGTGTTATTTGGACTGAGTCATCTGTTCTCTCTCTCTCTCTTTTTTTTTTTTGGAACGTCAACTTTATTTTATAAACCCTTCTGTGTCTTCCATTTCTGATGGTATGTTTTGTAAGTGCTAAGAGCCTCTTTTTTTCCCCCAAATGCTATGCTTTCTATTTCTATTATCTCTCTGAAACTATTAGTATGCCTATTACATAATCTCTTCCCCCAAATTGTTTTCATTCTTCTAGCTTATTTAATTATTTCCTTGTCATTTCTTGGGTGTCTGATGACACTTTGTTGTGCCAAGTCTCATGAAAATGCTGAAGTATAAGCCTGGGTCTGGTTGACTGTGGGCTTCCTAATAAGGTGAAGCTGGGCAGTGTCCCTGTGGGATTCAGTTGTCATTGTCATGGGAGATTTCCTCTGTTTCCTTTAGGCTGCCTTTTCTGTTGTTCTCCTTAGGAGGCAAAAAACACTTTCAGGGTTCTCAATTCTGTAAATTTTTAGGTAATGGGCTTGTTTTCAGTAGTTAGTTCATTTCCATTGTGCCTAGCATCCTAAAGTCCAGAAATATCTCAATAAAGCAAAACTCTTGCTGGGTGAGAGTGTGGGTCTGACAGCCATCCAGCTGAATAGCATAGAGATGGGACTGGGTCTTTGCATGCTCTTAAAATAGCACCTCTTAACTCAGTTCTGTTTTTAGCTCCACCTTCACACACATGTTCAGAAGCTGCCAATTCTTAGACGTTTGGCATCTTTCCCAAGGTAACTAGGCTGTATCTCAGTGGCTCTCTTTATGGATAAACATTAAAGAGCCACATTCCTCAACTTTCTAACTTGAAAAGTGTTTTTGTTTCTGTTACTCCCTTTTCCTCTAAGGGGTTAAGCCCCCCAACCCCCAATCAATTTACTGTCCACTCCAGTGGGTTATGAGGAGGAAGTTCATTTTCTGGATGAAAGTTTGCCTCTCCACTCTATAAAAATATTTCAACTTTATTCATTCTTTATCCTGAGACTGAAGATATGCTTATTTGTTGATTTGATTTTTTAAATGTTTTTGCTTTAATTTGGTTTGGCTCTCCCACTTCCTGAATGTGAACCAAGTTAAATTGTCAAAAGATGGCATACTACAGCATTTTCCTGTGTAGCTCCCCCAACGTCCAGTAGTTTACTTATGGAGAACACACGGCTCCCGGTGTTGGTGCTTCTACCCACACACTACCATTATGAGCCTGGGAGACCATCTTTGGCTCACATTTCTTTATTTGTAAGATTACAGCTTTATACATTTGATATGCTTGTGTTAAATTATGTAATCCACTGTAACGGTTAATCCTTATCATAAACATGTCTGGATTTGGGATCACATCTAGGACACACACCACTAGGTGAATGTAGAAGGACAGTTCTAGGAAGACACACTTGAGTCACACTATGACACCACCTCATGGGCTAGCATCTGAAGAAAAGGAGGGAAAGGGGGAAAGCATTCATTTTCCTTTGCTTCTGACTATAGACAAAAAGTGACTAGCCACACCACATGCTCCATTCTTTGGGTATTTTATACATCAAGGAGGAAAGGAATACACCTGCACTTTATTGTTGCTAGCAGAATATCTTACCACTTTTCTTCAGGTATTTTGAAATTTATCTCATTTAGTTGGCCTTAAGGATTTCAAAATTTTATCAAGCAGTATAAAACAAAGTGTATCTAAATTATCTGTTGACTCATTGATATCAAGGAGCTGAAAGAATCTTGTAAGCTTACCTGAAATTTGGTAGCATATCTCCTATTTTAGAAAAATAAGCCTGATTAGATGAATATAATTGTGACAAATTTGGAAAATTTAATTTTTTTCTAGTGGCTTCATTATAAATAAATATGGAAAAGTTAATATTTCTAACAACCCCTTTATTTTTAATCATTTCCTTTATTTATAGTATAACTACATTTCCATCTTCTTCCTCTTCCCCCCAAGCCCTCCCATGTACCCCCTTCTTGCTCTCTCATATCCATAGCCTCTTTTTTTAATCAGTTTTGTCACACACATATATGTACATGCATACATGCATGTACATAAATGCACCCTTCACAGTCTGTATAATGTTGGCTGTATGCAGGTTTTCAGGGCTGATCATTTGTATTGGAAAATAGGTGGTTTGCTTTTCCCATAGGGAGACTATTCCCTAATTGCCTGTAGCTCTGCTCAGAGATCATTGCAGAAAAATAGGGAAAAGATAGTTAAGAGCCAGAGGATCAGGAAGTTTGCTGGGAGAGTGTGTTTTCCAGGGATGTAGACACTACCCGCAGGACCCCTCTCTTAAGATGGTGTGTGTTGATCTTCCTTCCTCCCCTTTCCAAGCAGAGACATTGCTTCTACCAGAGGCTCATCCTTCCTCACTGAATCTCTTTCCTAAGCCACCATGGATTTGCTCACCCTCCTTCCCCCAAGCTCCTTACTTTTAGAGTCCTTTTGCTGTAAACCAGAGCTGAAGCTGAGGAAGTGTTCTGCTTTCTTTTTCTGCTGTTTCACTATAGGAATGATCATTGGTCTAGACTGTAACATTTAAGCAGGTCCTGCTTTGACCCTGCTTTGCCTGTCTGATGGCCTCTTGTATGACTTCCTCACATGTTCTCTAAGTTCTGCATATTTCCTGACTTCTGGGTAACACAGCAGATATATTCTCCTTGTCTCTGGTGTTTTGAAGACTGAAACCTGCTCTCTTCCCAGGCTCCTGGCAAAGCCAAGTGCCTGTAATGTATCAGCTACTCTGTAACTGCTTACCTTGTACTGGCTTCAGTAAGTGTGAGTAGTTTGGAGACAGTAATTTTTTATACGTTTTATTTTTATTTTTCTAAATACATAACAGTCAAATATTTATTACTTGAAGTTATTCTGTGTTGTTTGTAATTTTAAAATGTTTTCATAAAGTGAAGAATATCCTAATATTACATAGATAACATTGAGAAGACTCTAGTATGCAAATATTAAATGTATTTTTCAGCCTTCAGTTTGGAAACCTGCAGAATTATGATCGCCATGTTGGATGTATCCTTGAATAAAAATAGAAAAATACCAGAATTTAGAGTTATTGCTTTCTAAACATTAAACCAGTTGTTAATTTTAGAGCTAACTGTATCTTGTAAGATCTTATTTAAAGTCTGCAAAGTTTCATTTTGACATAGAAATCTATTCGTAGGCTGGATCAGGCTAACTGTATGAGAATATGTACTTTTCAGTTTGCTATTTGGGGTATAGGATCAGATAAATTATCTCAGCTACCAAAACTTATTTTAATTAATAAAACTGTCAGAGAGACTACACAGGAAAAATGGGATTCAGTGAATTCAAGGAGCTTTGGGCAGCTCTTAATGCCTGGAAGCAGAACTTCATGACTATTGACCAAGATCAAAGTGGCACTGTAGAACATCATGAACTGAGTCAAGCCATCGCTCTGATGGGTAAGACTATTAACAGTTTTTAGAATCATCTTTTTAGTGAAGTTAGGGCTTTTTATGCTCATAAAAGATTTATTTATTTTATTTTATGACTTTGAGTATTTACCTGGAAGTATGTATGTCTACCATATATCTGCCTGGTGTGCTAGGAACCTAGAAGAGGGTATCAGATTTCCTTTGGAGCTACAGAACGTTGTGTGCTAGCTACCATGTTCATTCTGGTAAATGAACCCAGGTCCTTAAGAAAGAGTTCTTAAGTACTCAGCCATATCTCCAGCTCACAAAATATGAACCTTAGTTGCTTTAATTTGCTAAGTAATAAAGGACAGTTTTCTGTTACTGTGTCCCTTAATTTAGGCTCATAATTGCTGGTAAATCTTGATCAAAGACAACTAACACAATCATCGTTACTGTTATTTCTTCATTTTGTGGTAGCCTTGAAAATTGAATTCTCAGTCTTGCATATGTGATACCAGCACTCTACTACCAAGCCCTGTCTCCGTAAATTTATCTGAGGTTTCTTCCAAAGGCAATCTTCTATTCATTCTGAATTCCCGGAGTATATTTAATTATCATCTCTAACGTTAGCATCTGCCACTTGCATTCCGTTCTTTTGTAGCGCAGTGGATTTTTAAATTACATATGAAAGGCTTGTGTCTGTCAACCACAGGTGTGTCTACTGGTATCTAGTTTTTCAACAGAAAAATATTTTTGTTTTTCTTCTTTGTATAGAGCACATGAGATAGGTGCTGAAAAACTTCAAAACAGGAAGATTGCATATCAGATTAGTTTAAAAGATGTAACTGTTTTCATTGTACTTCTTATAGGCTAAGGCTCTTGGTTCACTCTACAAAGAGTGGTAATGTACAATGATCCTTAATGTGCTAACAGCTAATGCAGTGGTACTTTCCTATACTTCCTCTATTTTACATCCTCCCCCGCACCAGATAGATTCTTACTCTGCTCACTCTATAATCCAGGCTTATCCAGAACTCACTGTGTAGCCCCGGCTTATCTCAGATTCACTGAGGTTCTTCTGTCTTGGTTTCTTGAGTTATAAAAGTGAGTCATGCTTTAAGTAGTCTTCTTAATTCTCATCTTATATTTTTTTTACATTTTTATTTATAAACAAAATGCACATGCATGAAAATTACCTGTTCAAAGATTAAATTCTGAGCTCAAGGCACATGGGCTTAAATTATAGGGCAAAGAGTTCAAACTAGTGATTTTTTTTTCCAATTTAGTTATATAAATAGACATTTTATTTTAGTATCCAGAGAAAACCCGGGCCATATAAACATATTCAACTGTAGATCCTTAATAATAATTGATTCAACTTGGCCTTAACAGTATAATTTTTTAAAAATATTAGTTTAGTTTTTTCAAAAATTAAACAAGTGAGCCAGGCAGTGGTGACTCACGCCTTTAACCCCAGCACTCAGGAGGCAGAGACAGGCGGAGCTCTGAGCTCACTGCACAGTGAGTTCCAGAATAGCCAAGGACTACACAGAGAAACCCTGTCTCGAAAAATCAATAACAAAACCCAAAACAAAACAAAAATGAAATTAAAAAATTGAAAAGCCTCAAAGAGTCCAAACAGGCATGTGAATGTAAGAAAGGGTTATTCTGGGGTCTGCCAGAAGGCTTAGTGGCTAAAGTAGGTACTGCTAAGTGCTTTGGCCTGCGTTTCTTCCTCAGGGCCAACGTGGTAGAAGAGACCTGACTCCTGCAAAACTGTCTTTCAACATCCAAACAATTGCTGCGTTATGTGTGCCCCCCTCAAATTGCAATCAAAAGTTGAGTTATTCTGGACTATTCAAAACTTAACACCTTTGAATCTCTCTAAATTCATTGAAGTTATGTGTTAGCACATCCAGATCATAACTCACTTGAAGGATGCTCAAGTGCACTTCCACATAGTTGTGTTAATTTGTATGTGTTGATATGGCTCTTAATTTATATTTAATTTAAGCATGTTTTCTGGGATATATATGTATGCATATATAATAGATATACATATATGATCATACATGTATTCTATATACATGATTTATTTTGTTTTGTGTTGTTGAGGATTGAACTGGGGAAGTGATTTGGCCCTAGCCCCTAGCCCTATAGATTATATTTTATTATAACTATAGGTGGAGTTTTTCCTTCTGGCACTGATTTTTATCTCTGGCTGGATTAGTGTGATATATTTTTTAAATCTATTGATCCACTAACATGTAGACCATAATACATCATTCTCCCGAATTATATGTACATGTCCCATTAATTATATTAGGGTCATGCTAGAAGTGTGGCAAATAGAACCCCCTCATTTGTATTTCTGTTAAATTCATTTTGTAGACTATGGCTTGAAGAAGAGACTATTCCTACCACTTTTAAGCAAGTTAATTTTCAGGTGTTCTTAAAACAAAACAAAAAAACCAATGAAACAAACAAACAAACAAAAAACTCTAAAAAAGTAAAAGACCAGACATTCTGTCGGAAATACAGCATTTGAATGATAACAAAGATTAATAATAATCCTTCCTTTGGTACTGTAATACTAAAGTGTTAAAATCCCTGCATAATACCCCAGGAGTAATTTCAGAATAAAAATATATTAAAATGGCAAGAAAATAATTATTGCCATTTTAATATATTTTTATTTTGAAATTATTGTCTTTTTTTAGAATTGGTTTTGTTGCAAAGTTCAAACTGTATCAACTTATGTACCACTTGCTGGAATTATTCATGAATATGATGTCTTGCTGTTTTTGATATTAATGTTTTCCTAATCTATCCTTTCCAGGGCTTCAGGTCAGTGATAGAGTGTTTGCCTCCTTCCCATCTACACGCCCTTGTATTTTAAACCTCAGTCCTGCCAAAAATAAATTGAATATATTTTGTATAGAAAGAATGTTGAAAGTTAATCTGTCTCATGACTTTATTAATAGCAGGGGTTTGGGTAGTTGATAGTATTCAAGTTTGAAGGTTTGAATGTGTTATTCTTCTTTCTTAGGTTATAGGCTGAGTCCCCAGACACTAGCTGCTATTGTTAGGCGCTACAGTAAGAATGGCAGAATTTTCTTTGATGACTATGTTGCCTGCTGTGTGAAGCTTCGAGCCCTGACAGGTACTCAGCATTGAAAAGTTGACTCAATTCATGCGGCTTTTTTTTTTTTTTTTGTGTGTGTGTGTGAATAGTGTCTGTTTCTTTCAGAACATTTACAATAGTGTTTTTGCTGTCTTAGTCACTATGATATCTTAATAGTCTTAAGGTTTTGAAACATGAATATAAATAAACATCAAAATCACTCAGTTTTAGAATGTTTTCATGCTTCAGTTTCTTAGAATATTAGGACACTTATGATATAGTCAGTCTTAGTACCATGAGACATTAGGTATTGGGAATAAGTGGGCTTCAATTATAATTCTAAAACATAATTTTTGTGTGCAAAGATTTTTTTAGGCGAAGAGACCACTTGCAACAAGGGATTGTAAACTTCATGTATGAAGATGTAAGTACTCTGAACACACAATAACATATGTACTTTGTTACTAGTTATTAAAAAAATTTAAGTGATGGGACTATCAAGGTGATTTAGCATACAGACCTTTGTCACCAATCAGAAAATCTAAGTTCTAGCTCAGGGAAAAAGAAAACATTCTCTGAAAAATTTTCCTCTGACCTCCACACATGCTCTGTGACATGAAGTCATGAGCATGTGTGTGAGGGCACACACACATGCTCATACACACTCTCTATTAATTTATATATATATATATAAATTCAACGAAAAGATGAAAAACATTAACTGATTCAGAGCACAAACACTGAAAATAACTTATTTGGTGACCACATTATTTTCTATATCTTTCATTAATGCGAATACGAGGTTAATGTTGTTATACTGTAAAATCACATGACAGGTGTTTGGAGGTTATTTTTCCCATTATCTTAACGGTAAACACTAACCATTATGTTTACAAAGAACTGTTAACTTGTGGTTTTCTTTCCTAAAGGAGAGAATGCTTTCAGTCAGTAGCAGAGTGTGAAGCTGTTTGTTTCTCATTTCAGAAACTCTCCGCGAACCCATTTCCATTTGTGTCTAAGTTGAAGCTGTACCAAAATGCTATTTCATATGTGTCTTTGTAATTTAGGGGTTTCATTTTAGGTTTTTTATATTTCTTAATGGACAATATCAGATAATACTTACTGGCATATACATGTTTGAATTAAGTCTTAAACAGTTTCCTTTTCTTACAACAGAAGTTGTCATGGAATATAGTTAATTTAAAACAAACACAACCATTTGTTGTCGCCATGTGATAATGCTGCTTATGTCTTAGTTTTTGCAGGGCACTATGACAATTTGAAAGCCTAGCATTCCAAAGGCGGAGACATACTGCGAATCCTTCTGCTTCATCGAAACAGACTGGACTACCTACAATTAAAAGCCTACGGAACTTTTTTGTACACCTTCCTGTGAAAGCCCCACCCCTCTGTTATTTAACCTTAAAGCACAGTTCAATGCAATAACTTTTTTTTTATTTGGGATATTATTATTTTTGGAAAACAGTGCAGATCTATGCACACTCTGAAATGTTGCTAATGATATGTACCTAATTGATACTAGCACACCTGAGCCTTAGTTCTTAACGATAAAACTGGATAGGAATGTAGTTACATGACATTGTCTATGAAGCCAAATAATGAAAGTCTAGATAAAACATATGATCTAAAGGTTACAAGTTATACTTTTGATTTTGGTCGTGTCTGTGGGTGTTTCTGGGAGTGAGTGAGTCAGAGGGGACACCTGTACCCTGTGCTGTCTTTGGCTTTTGATTATACCATCAGAGAACAGGGCACATATTCTTGGCCTGTGAATAAGAAAACTGTTAAAATTCCTAAAACTTTATCCTAAATTGTGTCTGTCAGCCCATAGTAGTTAGGATTGTTTTACCTTTTTATTTCATTGCTTATTTTTCTACAATATATTTTATTGTCTTCTGTTTTTGTTGTTTTATGTTTTGTATCTTCTCTGTTTTTGTTTAACTTTTAAATTGTGAGACAGGACCTTTCTACATAGCCCAGTGGGACACAAACTTGTGGTCCTCCTGCCTCGTCCCATATTGTGTGCAGAGATTCAAGGCTTTCGCACCTATGCCCATCCTAAACTTTTAAAATGAAGACACCCTTCTGCTTTATTAGTGAAGGCAAAGATAACCTAAATTTTCACGTTTCTCTAAATTATCCAGTTTTGAAGAATGACACATTTTAATGAAGTGTCAGCATTCATTTATATTTGCTCTGTTAAACCCAGGTCTTGCTCGTAGTTAATGGCAACACTTTGTAATGTTAAAAAAAAAAAAAACCCACAAGTAATCTGGTATGGTTTAAATGTTCAGAAAGTCTATGTTGGATTGACAGTATGGACATATTTATGTGTGTGTGTGTATGTGTACACCAAGAAGTGTTTTGATTTTTCTTTCTTCTTTTTTAAATTTCTTTCTCCTTTTCTTCTCTCGTGAGCTCTATAAACAGCATTTCTGATAAAATTTTCTATAGAGATTTCAAGTAGTTACCAGGTTTTCTTTTTGCATTATATTCTCTGGCCTGAGATGTTAGAGTTAATTTAGTTTCTATTGTGGAAAACACCCTTGCTTTATTAGTGAAGATTTGAAAATAAAAAGTGAATTTTCATATATTTTAACTGAATATATTCTAGCTGAAGACAAATGCAAATATAATCTTAGTTTAGCTTGTTACTAAATTAAATATTTTAAGAAAACTTTTTTTTAATCGACAAACCTCTTTTATAAATATAGAAAACTTAAAATCAGCTTTTACTTTAAAAGGTCCTAGAAAGGAAGCGATGTCTAATCATTTTGACATTGATTACTATATAATTTGCTATCAAATCCAGTTGGTCAGATTTATAAGAATAGCTTGATGAATACATACACACTGTCCTCTGTTTGTTTCATGATCACCTATTTGAAAACCTGAAGGAATGTTAACTGAACCAGTGAATGTACCAAATCTGAAGCTGTTGTAGAAGAAAAAGAAGCCACATTATGTTACGAGTCATTGAATAATGTACACTCTTATTGTATAAGTGCTTTTATTTGTACAGTAAACATGTTTCCATGTCATTTTGAGAATTTTTTAATAAACATTCAAATAGCTTGCTGTAAAGTTTTGTATCATACAAAATTTGTTACATATATACTGCTATGAGATGCTTCAGTTCAAACAGCGGTGCATTACTTCAGCTATTGTCTAAAAGATTGCCAAATGATTAAGTGCCAGGTATTGCACTTCTAACTGAGTGGCAGTTTACACATTTCAAATTACATCAAGGGAGAATCAATGCTATGGGAATCTTGATTTGGTCCACGTTGAATGTATTTTAAGGACTGTGCTCATTAACCTATTTTAGGCATGCATTCAGAAAAAGAAAGTTAACAAATATATATTCAAGTTATATATTTATTTCCAGAAAAGGCATTTACCCTGGAAGAAAGTAGAATTTATCAAGGTAGTTTAAACTCTGCAATTAAAAAAATAACATAATCAATTTGTGGTATTTCTTCAATTAAAATATACAAATCAAGTTCATTTGCAATCTTATGATATTACTAATTGGACAAACAAAATAAATACTATTTGTGAGAAATGTGCTTTTTTTTAAATGTTCTTTTATCTTTGACAAACTAAAGTGGATATGTTTTTTTCTTGTTAGCAGCTTTCTGTAAATTTTACAGGAATATGTTTTTAAAATTTTGTAAATTGAATCCACTGTTCAGAATCCCTGGCTGTTTCCAGTTCCCACAATCCCTTGCTTGAAAGTGCAAGCATAGCCATGCTGCTCTTACTACTTTCATACCTGCTTGCAAAGCTGTTATGTGTTTGTTTTAATGTAATCATGTATGTAGTGAGTTAGGCTTCCTCAAATCAGTGGCTCAGGCTAACGTATCATTTAAAATATGTCTGGAGAGTATGTACATAATGGAGGGTACAAGTGGAAATGTTTAGAATGCCTTGTGGTGGTAAATGCAGACAATATTTTAAATGGATACAATTCTCATTATTTCTCATTTAGAACAAGATCAAGACATCCCCATATATTAATTTTAAATTTTCTTGTAATTTCTAACACCGAGAAGAAAACTTTTCTATCAAAGCACCTGGAGAAATCAGGAAACCTTTCTGACTCAAGACCTGTCAATCATTTGAATGCTAGGAAACCTGTGCTTTAAATCCTTCTTGTGGTGTTTCTTTCTACTTATTTTTAAACACGCTTTTCCTCTCTTACAAGGAAAAGAGCATAAGTTCTCATCGTTTCTTTTATCCATGTAGCTTCATAATACATGGCTCAGTATATCAAAACACAGGCTTGCTTCTCTCAATCTGAGCATATAGTAAGTAGACATAAAGAGAGCTGTCTCATTACCATGCACCACAATTAGAAAATGCACAGGGTTTTAGCCCATGTATTGGACTTTTAGGTGTGCCCCTTAATCAACATCAAGAAATGATAGCATCATTGAATAGCTAAATGGAGAGATGTGTGAACCAGGAATGATGGGTTTCCAATTCTGATATACTGAGGGTTGGAGTTTAACGTTTTCTCTAAGAGTAAACATTTAAATGTACAGATACATGCATATAACCATTTCAATTTAGTTGTGTTGCTTATTTAGTTCTTATTTTTCTATGATTACTAAAATTTCAAAACATAACTTGAAGAATGCAGATGTCATTGTTCTAGAAATATACTAACTAAATACTCATGTTATTTTGGAAATTACAGGTCATTTAAAAGCGGCGTTAGGATTTACTGGACCTTTCAATGCATATTGAAATTCCCATGGTTGTGTAAATTCAGGACCTGCAAATATGTCTTAGGAAAAGAGATAATGATGTTGTGGAACGTTTCCAGGTATTTTGCCTTCTATACTTTGATTCTGATTTCACAATCAGTTTCACTTACAGAGGGCAATGTATTATGTTCTGCTATCTGTATTAAGTCTGGTTTTACATTTATCACATGGGGAAAATATGCTTTTGGCTTCTTAAATTTAAAAAACGAAGCGTGAAGAGTCTATGCCATTACACAGACTATGTTGCGCTTAGTTTAGCACATGCCGTGCCAGAGTCAACAAATTTTGTTGAAATGTTATTTTTGAAGATAGTGTGAATTTTCTTAAGTGACACAAAAGCAACTAGGGGAGAAATTAAGCGTGTACAGAACTTAAGCAAGAGGAAATAATAGCTACATACTTTCACTCTTGAATGAAAGGGATGAGCCAAGCTTTCATTACAAATGAGCTTCTTTGAATGTACATCAAAGGCCGTGTAATCCTTCAGAAAATTTTAGCAAACAGTAAATGTTTCAGTTATTTACTGCCATGCTTCTGATGGGGTGATGAGTAAAATGTTTTGAGTTTCTTTAAATTCAGATTTAATGCTTTTTCACCACTTAGTGAAGCTTGCTAGTGGTCAACTGGAACTCAGGAAAATTGTAGCGCTGTTACATAATGTGACTTTCGAATTGATCAGCACCACCAAGCCTATAGAGTGTCTAGTACTGTACCTAATAAAATGTTGAATCTTGTTGGAGTCTTTATTAAAAGTACACTAGCTAGCTAATAGGATTTACTTTCTTTTTCCCCCAAAATAAATTCTTTTACAAATTCTTGAGTTTTTCATGTATAAATAGATCAGAAATATGTTTCATTCTTAAATTAGGTGTATATATATATATTATATTTTCAATACAACTTGTATACTTCTTTCAGCTACCAAAAATTTGCAACCATTTACATGAAATTTACACTTTTCTTATATACAGTTATTTGTAGAAGGTTATTGCAAAACTAGCTGTGCAAATAGATTACACTGTCAATACCCCTTACCAATCTTTGAGGAAAATATTGGCTAAAAAATAAATATTTCTGCACAGAGTATTTCAAAAGCATCATGATTCCATGCTACATTATGTGCATAAAGACTATGAAGTAGTATGTGTTTTGGTTGATTGTTTCATTTAGTTTAAAGCATTCCAGAATTCTATGTAATAGGATGTGCATGAGCTTCCTTATAGCAGGTGACTGACATTTTCAAGTGATCACACACATTTTTTTCTGAAATGCATTATTCATTGGCTGGCAAGCCTTCTGGGACAATATATTTTCTCATTAGAATTATAAAATGAAAATTTCTGCTATAAAAAAGCTAATATGCCTTTTGTTAAAATCAGTAGGTGCCTAGGAATAAATTAGGGATTTCTGGATATTTTTATTGTCTTTTTTTTTTTTAACCACTTGGGAGAAGGGTGCCATGCCATTTCATTGCTGTTGTATCTCTGAGAGTCCTTGAGGAAAATATAGGAAGCACTCATCAAAACTTTTCTGATCCTTCAAATTTCCTCCTAGTTAGTGATAAGAAGTATAGTGTAGACTTTTCTTATGCACTCAAACACAGTACAAGTTTGAATGAAAACTAATACAGTTAAAATTTTCACAGTTGTGGTTATTTGCAATTCTAAGTTTTTAAATTGCATCATATTACACCAGAGGAAGTCCAAAAGAATGTGAGTTAAATACATAAAGCTTTGAAATTATATGTGCACTAAATGATTTTACATCTTTCAAAATATGTTAACTTATGGAAACCACAGATTGACAGGAGTACGGCTTAGGAATTAAACTAAGTTTTGACATGAATTTAAAACAATTATGTATATATTGCTGCTTCTTATAATAAAAGTATTTAATTGGGGCATTATTGCAGCAGTTCTTGCTGTATATGTTGAAAAGTTTTTGATCATGTCTGCTGCTGTGATGGACTGGGTCAAGTGGTTATACAGTTTTATATACATTTCATTTTTTATGAGTGATTTATTCTCCTTACTAGTAATAACACAGTAGTTTTAAATAATTTCCAATTAGTCATGTCTCAGCTTTCATGAAATAGTCAACAAAATCATCTCTGTGGTAGTTTTTTATTTATGCTGTCATATGTCAGTTCATGTCTTTTACGGGTTTTCTTCTTCTGTACTGAACAAAGATTTCAGAAATCACTTTGCTTTTGCCACAAAAGACTATAGCGGCATTATAAACATGGGCCTTGCTCAGTCACAATACCTAAGATTTTATAAAACATTGGAGATACCCTTTTAGTTTTTACATTGTTAAAACATCCCTTTAGTGAGCACAAGCATATAGCTGTGAGTGAGAACATTTGGGAAACCAGGGAGAGGAGGGACAACCTATCTCAAGCCCAGACAGCATCTGCAGTGTGGATGTGTCATTCTGTTCACATTGATGAGACACTTGGGAGCTGACACAGAAGTGGTCCCCCCAACACCTACAGTCTGCTTGTAGAAAAGCCTCATTATTTTTTGCACCTGCAAGAAAGCCACTTTGTAGGTTTCTATTCCATACTGAGTGTCAGTGTGGAGAGTTAGGGGGAGGGGAGAAAGGTGGAAACGTTTTCACGTGGTAATCCAGGAGCACAGCTCTGTGGTAGTGCACAAGCCACAGGACGAACTTGAAACTTCATGCAATGCATGGCCTGCACACACTCCCACGCAGACATTTCTGAGAGAGATTTCAGAAATCACTTTGCTTTAGGTTTTTTTTTTTTCTTCTTCAGAAATCACTTTGTTTTAGGTTTGCTCTGGGTTATCTGTCAATCATAAATGGAAAAGGGTAGGTTTTGATTTTGCCGTTTCCAGCATTCCACATGAGAACTCAGGTGTCTAAGATCTGTACAATGCGTTTGGGGCAGTGAGGAGAAGGATCGGGGGGGGGGGGCCTGCCGCCGCCGCCATCAAGTCACAGTCTTTGTAAAAACAGCGATGTGTTTACTATCAAAACTGAATTTCGTAGTTTCAAATATCCATCTGGGGACTCTATCATGACCAAGCACGGTGCACTAGCCTTGCAGAATTTAGCATCAGCTCAGAGCAGACATTTGTTTTTTCTTTTAAACGGGCAAGGTCATATTCTCACCGCCATTACTGTCAGGATTATTATTTTAGAGCTGTGGCGCTAACCGCACATTAAGGGAAGGTTGTAGCTACAGTTAAGTTTCTCCGCATCAAAAGCTTTAGTCATGGGAACAGTGATTTAGTTACTCAGCACTTGTGCAAAAGAAAACAATTTGTCTTCCTAATTGTTTTTTAATGTCATGTTCAGGGCAGCGGGGTGGGGGAGAGGTGGAGAGTGGGCGGGATGGGTTTTAGAATTTTTTTTTTTAAAGCACCTACTTTGTGCCAGGCACTTTTTCCAATTTGATTTTGTTTCTTCTGAAACTTCAGTGAGGCAGGGACTCTAGCCTCACTTTTTACAGATTCAGGAAAAACTCAGAGGGTAACTCACTCAGGGTCACACAGCATGTGAATGACGGTTAGGATGGAGTTGGCCTGTCTGCTGTGGATCTCAGTGTTTCAGTGTGCACCCAGAACGTGGGAAAGGCAGCTCACTGAAGGAGAGCTGCTGGTCCCTGCCTGCATGTTTCTGATTCAGTAGATCTGGGATGAGGTCTATGTTCCTAGGTGATGGGAGCATCGTTTGAGGACACGCCCTAGTCACCTGTCTTCCTAGTGTCTTTTGGAACGCCCAGGACTGGCATATTTATGTTACTGCAAAAATGAGAATAACAACTGAAAAAAAATTTTAACCTAAGAGTTTTTAAAAATCTAATAATGAGCCCATTAACATGTCAAAATCTCGTTTTCTGGTTTAGTTTCATCCATGAATCAACACTATAGAGTCACTTACATTAAATTATAGCCAGAGTTACAGGTCATTTCTAATAACTGATTAATTTACTGAATTGCTTTTTTCTGACTATAAAACAATACCATTTATTATTAATTGCTTTTTTAATATACACTGAGGAGGTGATAATTTTATTTTTACCTATAATGTGTAAGTTGGGATTTGAAAATGACATTTGGATACAAATGTTTTTCTCCTAGGTGTTTTGTACAAGTTAGAGTCTGTGCAGTCTTGAGTTCAATATGCACATATTAGACCTGGTTGCCAAGGTCAGTATACCTTCTCCCCTGATTAGAACAGTAGAAAAAGCTTAATTCTCATGGCCAGTCCATTATAATAAACTTGAAATTTACACTGTCCCAAATTGGCCCCCTGCTTTCCCCTGTTTGTTGAATTACTGGCTATTATATTAAAAACATCGGTTCTCTATTTTTTTTTATTCCTGCTTTTCTCATCAGCTAATTAAAATATGGGACTCCCCTCTGGGATAAAATGATGAGTCTTAGAGGCAATTCTCTGTCCAGCAATTAATAGCAGCAGGAGAACATCTCATCCAAATAAACTTTAAGACAGCTTTTTTTTTTTTTAAGGACATGGGACCAGATCGTAATTTTGGGCTAAAAACAAAAAGTGCTTTTGACATCGGTGCTTCTAATTCCCTCTGAGGAAAGCAACTGCCGTACTGCTGTTTGGCTGGTACAACAGTTAGACCTGGCCTTGGGCAGGACCCCAAGGTGGAGTTGACAGGTGGCTTTTGCTATAGATGATAGGGTAATGCTGTTTATTATAAAGCCATTTTTAGGGTGCATATTGTACATTAAGATAATTCCTATTATTATCCGTAAGTCAGTTAAACTGTTTTCATCTTACATTTATGACTATATATAGCTTTATGTTGCTTTGGTAGTTTAAAAACGAATTCTCTAGAGAAAAACAGAAGAAAAGGTCTCCTTATTCCTACAGGGCCCTCTGAGACTCAGGATTTAAACAGCAAACAAGTACTGTGCGCAGAGGAATTAGGGGAAGGGGTTTGTGTTGTGCTGGAATTTAAAACAGCTGGATGCTTGTGAACCACCCACCACCTCCCCTTTCCTGCATGGCCAGTTTCTATAAAGAGTATAAACCGAGGCTTGTGACCAGATGAACTGTTGTACCAAATGCTGCAGCAGAAACATTCACTAATCAAACAATCAGATCTCAGTTCCTCACCTGCCAAATCCTCTTTCCTGACAAATGAGCAGTCTCTCCCGAATTTATTCTGAATGCTCGAAGAGCTTAGGCAGAATATCCTTAGGAGATTTGTTGCAGCCGCAGAAATGTGCCCCCAATATGAAAATAAGATTCCTAAATCCACATCTAAATTTTTCGCTACTCTCTCTCTCCTGTGTACAGAACCTCATTCAAATGTCTGTACCATATCAGATCATCTGGGAAGCCCATTCTAATTATACTTGTGTTGACTTGACCGGTCTTTTGTCGTAAGCATGCAATCACCTATGAGACTAAGAGCATGCCCTGTGTACAGATTCCCTCCCACACAGATCAGACTAGCAAATTCTGTGATGGCTAACAGTATACAGGGAACAATTTAAGGTCACTCTAATCACATTTTAAAGAGAGTAGTAGTGCTATGCGCATCTAACAAATTGCTTGCATCTGAGTGGGACTGACAGATTACTGTCAAAGGTGAAGGAAAATTCAACCATTTAATAATGTATAGATGAAATACTATGTAAAGCTCAGTGGAAGCATAAGAATTAGAAAAACAAAGAAGCCTTCAAAAACCGCCTGAGTGTTCAGGAGAAATGAACATAGTAACGAGCCTCTGATAATTTAAAAATTATAACTAAGTTTGAAATGAAATTTAACTAAAGTGTGTCCAATCAGAATTATAAATTCTATTTTCCCGTGCTGATTTTATGACCCAAATGCCATCTCTGTCCCCAAAATAGTACCTAACTTTCAAAGATGTTAAGATATATTCTTCTATTATATAGCCTGTGGTTTGGAATCAATGTATAATCAGCACAGATGATATGTAATTGATTTTTCACTTAATTTTTTAATTAACTTAATCTCCAGGTGGCTCAGTGAATGCTGTTTGTCACAGCTGGGATAAGAAAATAAGGAAACAACCCATTCTTTAAAAGAGTTTTGTTGACATAAGTGCTCTGAAATTAGATATTTTTGAAACAAATATGAGTGTCTACCATTTAATCAAATGCAACATTGTTCTCATATATACATCTGAAGAAATCATGAATGTTCTTTTGTCTAAGTGGCATGCTGAGGACCACTCCAACATACAAAATAATCTTCATTTTAAACCTTTAGGAAAATGTAAATATTTTAGGTAGTTTGTTAATGCAGCTATGGCAGAATTTCCTAGAGAGACCATTTTATTCTCTTACTAATGTTGTCTTGTCTTCATGATTGCTTAGCTGAAGACAAAAGCTTGGAGGGAGCATTGTGTCTTTTCAATCTGTCCAAAGGTAAGATAGAAGTCACACCAGATCTTTCTGTTCTCCTCCCACTGGTCTGCCTAAAAGCAGAGTTGAGATCCTTCTTACTGACAGACTGCTCACTGGCCAGAGAAAGCTGGGGGCTGGCAACTGCTTCCCACAGTTTCCTCACTGCGGGAAGCCCGGAACAAAGGCTGTCATCTCTCCAAAATGAGTAGCTCTTGTAGAAGGTCTTATGTAAGCTGGGACATGAAACCAGGGCCCGAGTTACTGCTGAAACCGCACATATAATCTGAAGTTTAATAAACCCATCTCCTCAAAAAATTTATCTATATCTCTTGGTATTTTTTTGGTATTTGCTCCCTTTCTGACTGATATGTAATACTCAAACTTTGCATCTTTTTTTAAAATTGTTTTAGGAAATGAATGTGAGTTTAAACATGTCAACACAGAAGGATATCTGTTCTCCAAAGTGACTAACTTCCCTTTATCTCCCTTGACCTCCCATAATTTGGGGATTATCTGAATTGCATTTGTGAACACTTTCATTCCTTGGCTTCTTATTTGCTTGGAAGGCATTTTCATAATGAAGCACTGGATCAATAAAAGCGGTCCATAGGAGTCTCCATGCAAGAGAAACTGGAGTTTCCTAACATGCACATGATTTAAAAAATAAAATTAAAAATAAGGTGCCTTGAGATGCTGGCAGTTTTGACATTTGGAACCAAAAGCTCTTATGTATATTTACATCCTAACTGCTCAATGTTACCTTACAAGCTTCAATTTAGGAAAAATATACAGTACTTTTGCATATAATGGTACCTTGTGAGCCCCTGAGTCAAGTAGAGAGGATTTAAATACAAAAAGGAAAACAGCCATTAAAAGCACTTACATTGGATGTGGAGGAAATAGTACAAAATGATTACTTTCCTGGGAGACCAGGATCAGAAACATGCCTGTGGAGACCCAAGATCCCTACAGTGCTTAGTGAAGAATCTGGCAGAGAAGGATGCCGGATGGGATGAAGGTAAGTTTTTCTCTGTCTTGGGTCAAGCTCTGAAGACACATCACTGTCTTGTTTTAAAAGTGAAGTCAAGTTGTCTTCTGAGGCTGTGTTCAGATGCCTTCCACTTGAGAGTGATTCTTTGGATTTGAGTTTAGATTTTTCAAGGTCGAGAAATTCAGGACACTGATAGAATGAAAAGAAAATGCACTTTTATAATTCACTTCAATGGTTAACTAAAATTATGGTCACATGATTCAGACGTGTTTTCTCTCCTCACTCATTATCCGCAGTTAAGGGAATTAGCCACAGACGCCTCTCTCCCAAAATGGTAAAGACATTAGGGGTCTGTTATCTCAAGTAAAGAACTTTAATTTCACTCTGAAGCCAGATTTAAAAGTTCATATTTTTTTTCAAGTATTCACTTTAAGCCGTATAGGTGAGTTTTAATCCAAAATAAGACTGGAAATAAAAAAAAATGTCTGTTGGCAACTAGTTTTTCTAAGAAGGAAAGAGACAAAGGAAATAAAGTCACCACTGTCATCAGAAATTATTGTCTAAACTAATTGCAAAAAACGAATAAAATACATAGTTGTATGCATTTCCCATGCATTAAAACCCAGTTAGAGATAAATTAGCTTTTATATTTTGGGAAGATTGCCATTATTTTCCTTCTGACACGCTAACTTCTGTTAATATGTTGTTTCACTTCCTAGAATATTTTACATTCAATTTCTACCCAGAAATGTTCACAAGATTGTTGTGGATATAACATGTCTTGTTTTGGTGGGAGGTGTGGGATCTAGGATTGATTTAGATGGTCCCCAGAAACAGACTATTTGCTTCATCCGGACTCTGAGAGGAGCTCTTTGCCAGCTACAGATAGTTTAAATCTGAGGACTCTGGAGAGAAAATAAATGCTGGATCCCAGAGAGTGAGCGCTCAGAGAAGGAGGAAGGCTGCTCCTGCTTCCCCTTGCTGCTCCTGGGTGCTGTTGAGAAGAGAAGCTGGAGATCTGAAATGAGGATTGGACTGGCTCCAAAGAACCCGTGACCCTAACCAGCAGGAAGCATCTAAGAAAGAACTGTACCCCCTCTCCCACTAACCCTTTCTCTCTCCTACCTGGTGTTAGCGTGTTTGAAGGAATTGGGGTGGAACAGGGAGAAAAAGATAAAAGAAATGTAAACAAAAGTTGTTTTTTAAGTATGCCTACACAGATTGTCTATATATTCCTACTGAAACAATCTCTGTTTGGTTCAATTGCCCATGATACTTACATAACTGAAAGGGGCTCTACTAGAAGGCTTAGGATCAGGATAAAGGATACTCCATATGCCTCATCTTTACCATGTAAATTATCTTTCAGTGGTTAAAAACTTAGAGATGTCTGGTGGTAAGCAGGCCACAGATGTGCTTGCCAACCTGACTGCCTTTGAATCACAGTTATAGACCAGCTAACTGCCATCTCTTTTCTTCTTCTCTATGACCCATCCTGCTTTTGGGCAGGTTTTTTTCTCATGTACTTTAAAAAAATTAATCCTTTACCATTAAAATCTCTATAGTATACCAGTTTATATAAGTTTATTCTGGAGTAATAACTATTCCTTTTAAATAAATGCTAACGTCTAGGGGCTGGTGGATTGTGTTGTCTTACAAGGGTGAGGGGAATTTGGATCGCAAACAGCCACAGGAGAAGTTGAGCTATTCAGCTATAAAGCCAGCACTGGAGAAGCAGGGATGAGAGGCTCCCTGAGGCTCCCTGGCCAGCCAGGCCAGCTAGCCAAATCAGTGATGTAGGTCTAATGAGGGAGCTGTCTTGCAAATAATATATAATGTCATTAATGACACACCTTTCCCCAAAAAATAAGATGGAGATCTAGAAAAAACCCTGATGCTCGTCCTCTGGCCTCTACAGGGAGGCACCCACACAGACACACACACACACAAATGTCACTGTTTAAAGTTTTCTTTGAGTCTGTAACTTTTAAGGGCATGTGATAAAACACAAGTCCAATTTACAGGAACTCTGAGTATAAACAGATGGGAATGGAAATCCCTATTTTCCACGTATAATTCTTACTCAGGTGACCCCTGGAAGTACACTCAAAGAGACACTCTCGGTTTCACAATGTCTACACTCACCTGTGAGGAGGGGCTGAAACTCCGGTCGGTCTTAATGGATGCTCTGGGGTGACTGGTTCTCAGCAGACGGAGGATGGGCCTCTGATACTCTGCTCCTGCAGTCACCATACTGTAGGCTGGAGGGACCACCGTGCTTTGTTTCTGCAGGAGCTGTAAGATGGTCTGGATGTCCGTTGTCATTTGGGATTCAAGTCTGCAAGGCATACAAAAAAGAGAGGCGGTTTTAAGTAGTCCCGACCTGCCAGAACATCTGAGAAGGTAACGGCACTGCCAACACAGAGAACAACTAGCTGCTCTAAACAGGAAAAATGGAAGGGGTAAAGATTCCTCTCCATGACCCTTTCTATAGAATCAGTTGCTCTGGGACAGGTGGTTGAGTTCTCATGCATGTACTAACATACAATAAGCTTTATTTTTACAAAGCTTTGTTGATTTTAACATACAAAACACATTTGGAATACTGTGAGTAATAATTATCTGAGTTTGATTAGGTTTCCACTCAATTCGTTGTGAAGTTTTTCTTTTCCCTCTTTTCAAACAAGAATTGAGTAACATGTTTATGATTACATCATCTTAGGAAAACATCTTACAAAATTTGTATTTTCGCTCTGTGCTGGCTAGCTTATGTCAGCTTGACGCACATACTAGAGTTATGTAAAAGGAGGGAACCTCGATTGAGAAAATACCTCCATAAGATTGGCTGTAGGTAATTTTCTTAAATGTCTGATCTGGGTGGGGCCATCCCCCCGCTGGTGGTCTTGTATGCTATGAGAAAGCAGGGCAAGAAGCCATGGGGAGCAATCCAGTAAGCAGTGCTTCTTCAGGGTCTCTGCTATCAGCTCCTGCCTCCAGGTTCCTGCCTGTTCTTTCTCTGTCTCCCTGTCTCTGTCTCTCTAACTGTTTAGTGCTGTTGAACATTAAGTTCCGTTCCTGTCTGTGCCCCAGAACTTTGGTATTTAAGAGACAGAGCAAAGTTTACTTGCCTACATGAGCCATACGACTTGCACTACGTACAAACAACCATTGCTTTTCCAAATCTCACAAGTAGTCACTCACTCATTCACTTTACAGTAAAATTCAAGAGAAAATGGCAAAATACAATTGGTTTGTGCGAGGTCCGAAGGAAACTCCCGATTTCTCAAACTTCAAAGGCAGTCCAAATATCCGGAAGAGATCTAACACTGGACCATAGGACGATTTCTGGCTGTTAGAAAAAAGCCAGCATTCCTCAGGAACTTGTGAAACCAGTTCCTATCTGCCAGAAGGAATCATTTCCCTTACCTCCAACAAAAGGGACACATGGCTCTCTAGTTAAAATATACCTCTGGCGACCTATCAGCATATCAAGGTAGCCGCCAGTCTCTCTCAGTCTCTCCTCACAAGTACTTGTTTAATATCTCAAAGCCCACGAGCATTCTAGCCCTTCGCACTTCCTCTTCTACCCTACGCTCCCTCCAGCCAATACTCATCCTTCTTTTTATAATTTTTATTTTTTATTTTATATTAATCACAGGTTATGTACTTTGTATCCCAGCCGTAGCCCCCTCCTGCATCCCCTCCCTATACCCCCTATCTCTTCCTCATCTCCTCCCTGCCCCTTTCCAAGTCCACTGATAAGGGAGGACCTCCTCCCCTTCCATCTAACTCTATCTTCTCAGGTCTCTTCAGGATTGGCTGCAATGTCCTCTTCTGTCATCCTTCTTCTAAGCCAACAATTTGTCCTCCTGCTCTTCTCACTAGGCTCCTCTATTCTCTGCTCCTCCTGGTGGTCTCATGCTTTCTCTATACTCTATCCCCTGCTCTTCTCCCCAACACCCTCATCCAATCTGGTGCTCTGGACTCTTTTAGTTGCTTCTGGATGTTCTCTATCTCAAACACACACACACACACACACACACACACACACACACACACACACACACACACACACAAACACTTCCCCTTAACCAAACCATGGACTGTTCATGTCAGCAGTTACTTTACTAAGCCCCCTCACATACGTCTGGTGCTGAAACCCTCACATACAGTTTGATTCCCCTGTGTGCACAGCTTAAGAAAAGGGATTTTGTGGGTATAAGAACAAAATTTGGACCATATGCCTTTTAAGAAAATTCTTTGAATTATCACTTTGTGCTTGAGATTTCCCATTGAATTAAAAAAGAGAATGATAAATCTTAGAACTATTTGCCCAATTATTACACATTATTTGTAGAAAATGGCTTTGACTTTAAAGAAAATGAAAATATGGAAACACTAGAAAAAAAAATATATATATATAATTTTGTGATATTATCTCCCTCTGCGGGGAAGCCAATCTAGCCCACACTTACTTCTTCTCAGATGTCTGGAGTTAATGGGATTACAGGTATGCCAGACATTAGGTTCTTATTACCTTTTAATACTAACATCTGAAATAATTCTTTCTGAAATATAATATATTCTTATAGATTTTCTTTCATTGGTAAATATAACCAAATTGTGCATTAGTATTCCTCATTCCAGTAGCTTATAAAATACATCTGATTGTGTCATATAAATGTCATTGCTGCACACTGAAAATGGAAAAATACAGTTATCAACTAGTTGATGACTAAATGTTTTATGTATTTGTGATACCAGTTAAATAGAACAGAATGATTATTTTGTTGTTATGAATTGATTTTTCATTTCATACTTTAAGGTACAAATCAAATTTTATCTGCACCAAATTTTTTTCTCTCATTTAAATTATTCAGAATTATTTTGTAAAGGGGCATGACAATGCAAAGTTTCTTCTGTTTGTATTCTTGCTGAGGCCATTTCTGGTTTAACTAGAAGTTGATCTCTTTGATGGAGAATCCCATGAAAAACTATCTTGCTCTATTCTAGGAACCAAAAGCCAGGGTATCCTGGCTAACTGATCTTGGCTTCTGTTAACTGATTGCAAAGCCCCCTGTGTTTTCTGCCTGTGTTCCATACATTAGGGGCCACACATAGATCCCCCAATCACTTGGGTTTGGGCATGCTGGAATAAAGTCTTTTAATTGCTACACACTGTGTTTGAGTGATCATCTTTGGTGGGATCTCCATAACAATTTCTCTTTCTCCCAAGCCCTGAAATAGAATTCTAAATTCAAACATCTTCATGAGTATTTGTACAATGCTCTTTACTATTATTGCCATGATACCATCCAATGTAAAATGGCTTAGCTGTGGATACTGGAATAAAAGCTTCATTGCCAAGTTGGATTCAAGATGATGATATTTCTGAGTCCTGTAAAGCCTTTGTTAAACATCAGTAGTCTCTGAGGAAAAAAAAACCCTCCTTATAATAGATTCTATTTAAATAGTGTCTATTGCAGACAGAGTCACAGGAAGTTAGAGCTTCAGCAGCCATATGCCCGATAATTGCAGTCTGCTGCTAAGTGAGATTTAATCACACGAGAACATCATATCAGGTGAAGTGGCTGGTATAGAGTGAGACTGGAAATTAATTTATGTTAATTCCACTTAGATATGACTATAGACTATCTCTATCAACTTGACATAGCTATTTGTTGCAAGGAAATTTTGCTTAAGAAAAATGGGACCAGAGCTGCAGAGAAAGTTCATGGATAGAACCCCATCAAAAAACAGCACTGTGTAGAGAATGGAAGGACACCACCGACAGGCTGATTCAGGGTAATTGTCATTCACACTAAAAGAATAAAATAAAATAAAAAATAAATTAAAAAGTAGAGATATTTCCCTATGACCCCTTTTTGTAACTTTATACACAAAAGTCAACTTCCCAAGATCTGGAAACACAGGGTTAAAATAAAAGCTATCAAAATTTTAGGAAATGACCCAGAAGAGCACCCAATGGCTTCAAGATAAGAAGGGACTTCCTGAATAAGATGTACAAGGCACATATAATGAAGGATAAAAAAGAGTCAGAACGATACTTAAGAGCATTAGTTTAACAAAAGCAATAGTAGAGAGTGAAGATAAGCCAAAGCTTGGGGAAAACATTTGTTCTACATAAAATTGACAAACATGTTTTGATAATATATGAATTGCAAACCAAGAGGAACAAAACAATTTGGTAGAAAAATGGAGGAAAGCAGATTGTGTTCACTTGAAGAGAAAAATAGAAACCAACAGCCAACATGTCATGAAAACCTCAACCTGCCTGCACACAGGCCAATGTGGAGTACCGGCCCAGTGAGGTATGCCTTCATATCTGCCAGATTAATTCCAATCCAAGACTGGTGTTTAAATGATGATGCACAGGATGTGGGACAGAAGGGATCTCATGTATCCCAGCATGTTCTGACCTCCTCATCCTTCTGTCCTTTCCCCCAGAGTAGTGGAATAGCAAGCATGTGCCACCACACATGGTTAAGTTTGTTGCTAGGGATGGAACCCAGGACTTTGTGCATAGCAGACAAGCAGTCTATCAACTAAGCTGTGTTCTCAGCCTAAGGTCGATGCTCTTCTTAACCAATGTGTGGTGGAGAGGAAAGTGATAAAAATCACACAGATGGCAATTTAACTGAATGAAGCTGACTTAAGAGATTCATAAATCAATGCCAACATTTGTGCTTCTGGACACATGCCTTAAAAAACTGGGTATAATCCCTTGGAGACATAACAGACATGACCATGATTAGCTACACAATACATTATTCTGAGCAGCAAATAAGTATGTTGCAGAGGACAGAAGAGAACATGACATCCCCTAGAACTGGAGGTACAGCTATAAGGTGCCATGTCGGTACAGTGAACCAAACCTGGGTCCTCGGCAAGAGCTGCAAGTGTTCTTAGCAGCTGAGTTATCTCTGTATTTGTGATTCTTGTTGTTCTTATAATGTTGTTCTGTAATCAGTGGGAGCTGCTATCGTTTAATGTGAAATACACCCTCTCCCCATTGAAAAAAATAAAAAAATAAAAAATAAAACCATGCTAAAAAAAAAAAAGAAAAATGGGACCAAGTCAAGAGCTAGGTTTATCAGCACAGAAATATCTACAAATCAGTTCATCTGAACAGCTTTCTAATCACATGATGTCAAGTCTTCCAATAGGTGTCTCACCTGTCTTTGGTCATCAATTCCAAAGTATTATATCATGAATTTAACACATTTTTTATGGATTGGATAGAAATTGTATCTCCAGAAGACTCCAATGTTGGAGGATTAATTCTAAGCAGTCAATCCAGCCATAGAGAAGTGCTTTGATCACAAGCATTCCAACCTAATCATGTAGATTTGTAATTTGATGGCACTCCTTGGAATCAATGGAAAACTTCATCTTTGGGGCTGAGTTGGAGGAAGTATATCACTGAGAGTGTATCCGTGGGTGCTGTCTTGTATTCCAGGAATCTTTCTGCTATTCTCTGTGTTTCCTGGGTTCCATGAGATAAGCAGCTGTGTCAACCATGTTTTTCTGCCATGGTGTTATTACTCATCACAGCCCAACATGCCACAGAAGACAATGTCCAAACCGTGAGCCAAGGTAAAATTACCCTACTCTGTAATTGCTCTTTTAGTATATTTATCACAGCCTGGAAAAATCAATACAGTTCCCTACGTTGAAAGCAGAGACCACAATGTTCTATGAACATTGTACTTCATAGTGCCCTTTTTGAGACTTAATGTTGGTGACTAGAATTCAGTCTCCTTTCCTATATTACTTTAAACACTTTATAAAATTATTTCTTTTATTCTTTGTGATTATAATATAATTACATCATTTTGGCTTGTTCTTTCTCCCTTCAAACCTTCTCATATACTCCTTCTTACTTTCAAATCCATGGCCTCTTTTTTTCATTAGTTGTTGTTACATACATATATGCATATTATTATGTGTACACATATGTTCCTAAATATATAAAGTATAGTCAAATATATCATATATATAATGTTTTTAAGACGTTAAAAATGAATTAAGTGATTAATATTTGGGTTGTGCATTTTAGCAAAAGATGGTATGGTAAAAAGTGTCTTTACAATGCATAATATTTACTTTCATTTTATGACCAGGTCTATTTGCTGAATTAGAATGGAATCTTTTGAGACTAAATGAAGTACTTAAAAGAATTATAGGGAGTTAAAACTGAAGTCCCTTCCCTTTTATTTTTAAAACACAAAAGAGCCCAGTTTTAGATGGATTTTTGTTTGTTTGTTTTGTTTTGCTTCATTTTGACTGGTAAAGTTGCAGAAAAAGAATGCTTTCACTTACTATTCCAGAAGCAGAAAGATACACATGGTATATACTCACTTATAAGTGGATATTAGACATAATATAAGATAATCGTACTAAAATCTATACACCTAAAGAACATAAGCAAGAAGGAAAACCCTGGGTAAGATCTTCAATCTTCAGTCAGAAAGGCAAATGGGATAGACATTGGAAGGAGGAGAAGACAAGGAAGAAGACATGAGCCTCCAGAGAGCCTCTGAAAGAATCTACCCAGCAGAGTATTAAAGCAGATGCTTAGGCTCATAACCAACTTTGAGCAGAATGCAGGCAATCTTATGAAAGTAGGGGGAGATAGAAAGACCTGGAAGGGTCTGGACCTCCACAAGGAGAACAACAGAACCAAAAAACCTTGAGCCTAGGGGTCTTTTCTGAGATTGATACTCCAACCAAGGACCATTCATGGAGATAACCTGGGCCCCCTTTATAGAGGTAGCCAGCTTGTGGCAACTCAGTCTCCAAATGGGCTCCTTAATAAGGGGAACAGTGGCTGTCTCTGATATGAACTCAGTGGCTGGCTCTTTGATCACCTCCCTTTGAGGGGGTAGCAGCCTGACCAGGCCACAGAGGAAGGCTATGAAAGACAGTCCTGATGAGACCTGATAGAAGGTCAGATGGAAGGGGAGGAGGTCTTCACTGTCAGTGAACTGGAGAAGGGGCATGGGAGGAGACGAGGGAAGGAGAGTGGGATTGGGAAGGAACAAGGGTGGGGCCACAGCTGGGATATGAAGTGAATAAATTGAAATAAATAAAAATTATATTAATAAAAGAATATTTCACTAAAGGTCTGTTCTCAATCAGGCATAGGAAGGAAAGAGAGATAAGAACAACACGATGAATAATAATTGTGATATCACTGTTGGCAGGACATGTGTGAGGAAAAGATTTTGAATTCCCAGAACCCACACGAAAATCTGAGCACATATGGCTACCATCTTTAATTCCAGCACTCAGGAGGCAGAGAAGGGATCTCCCCACAAAAACCTGGATAGCTATGGTAACCAACTGACAAGTTCTGAGTTCAGCTGAGTGAATATATAATCTAGAAAATAATTAAGGTTGGCGTCTAGTGTCAACTGCGGACCTCTATACATGCACACGTATAGATATGTGCATATACATGCACCACACAAGCAAAGGACACAGACAATAAATTTTAACAGTAAATGCAGCAGTATTCAATATCATGATAGTGGCTGGCAGATACATTGCTTTGTATGTTCTGCAATGGAAAGGCTGCTGCCAATAACCTTTGCATTTCTCCGGTCATTAAAATGGGCTCCTAAGTCTAGCATCACTGAGTTTCCCTGGCAGCCTGTTCAAGTGTGGACTTTGCAAACTCCAGACCTATTGTCGTATAATCTGTAGTTCTACAACGTACCCAGAGATCTGAGTGCACATGAGCACATGAACGTTGAGAAGCTCTGCTGTGGGATCAAACACTTGTAATATCTAAATTAATATAATTAATGTAATAATAGAATATACAATTAATTTATAATATAATTAAATATAGATCTAGGTTATAACAATTTATATAAATATATACACTATATAAAGATATATACACTATATAAATATCTAAGAACATGTATGTAAACCCAAGCTTCGATGCAACTTAATTGGTCATTATTGCTAAAAAAGAAGATTAAAACAATGGTGCAGCAAAGACCACTCAAGGTATATTATTTGTGTTCGTTTTGATTATATTCTATATTTCATATTTATACTTGTTTTGTTTATATTTTAGATTTAACATTTGGATTGGACAACCATATAAGAATTCACAGATCTGCATTTGAATAAATGTCAACCAGGGTAGATTCAACTCGAGGAGAGATCTAGGACTCTCACCCTGCACAATACAGTATGAGTTAGACTGACCTTCTCAATTTTGTTTCCCATATGTTTTACTTTGTACAAAAAACTGGAAAAAAAGATGTTGAAGGTGGGCTTCATTAAAAACATGTTTTGAACTTTATGCCATAAGCTGACTTATGCCATAAAATGTTGGTGAAGATATCAGAGATAACTGAGAAATTAGTCAAGAAGAATACTAATTGTGCTAACTATTCAAAACATGTCCAGAAAGCACTTGCAGATGCCAGGAGCATGTCAAAAGAGATTTAGTCCTATTTTTGTGGAAAAATATGCTAATGTAAGAAAACAATAAATATTATTACTATTTGATGGTTAAACCCAAATATGTTCTTGCTGTATATACTTAAAAGTTTATACTTTAAGTTTTAGGACACATAGAAAACAATTTTTTTAGTAATATTTCTATATATTATAAACATTACTGGTACTTATGACTAGACAACAAAGGAACACAGTAATTTTGATTTTAGTCTCAAAGACTGGTGTAAACCTAGAAAATTATATGAAGCAAGAGAATGCCAGTAAAACAGATGAAGTAAAATGATAATTAAGCATTACATAGCTAGACGTATTCTTTGTTTTGTACAGCATGTATAATCTCTATGTTCAAATAGACTTTATTTATAAGTTCTGCATCTAGAAGAATTTGCAGTTGTACTAGAAGAATTTGTACTAGACTTGTAGAAATGCTTTCTTGTTACTGTTCATTAAACAATCCAGTCTAACAACTACAGACATAGCATTTACATTGTATTAGGCTCTGCGGCAATGTGGAGACGGTTTAGATATAGGATGTCATTTTACATAAAAGGTTGAGCATACATGGGTTTTGGTGCCTAAGTGATATCCTGGAACCAATCCTTTGTGGATATCAAGATATGACCATAAAAGAGCAACACCGTTGCTGATAGGTAAGAAAAAATGATTCTAGGAATGTTTAGATGACTTTATCCAGTCAGCCTATAAATAGTTTAGTGAACACAGATAAGATCACCTAGACAAGTGGATCTCAACATGAACTCCAACCATAAAATTATTTTGTTGTTTTTCATATCTTCAATTTTGATTCTATTACGAACTGTAATGTAAATATGTGATATACAGGATATCTGATATGTGACCCCTGAGTGGTTACAAGCCACACATTGAGAATCATTGACCTAAGCTAACCAATTCTGAACACTATGTTGGTATTGTGCTAATTAAATCCCTGCTGCTTCTGTCATTTACTTGCTTTCCTTTCCAAGAAGAGCAACAACTACCACTACCAACATAAACAAAAGAAGTAGAATTAAATTACACATATAGTAAGCAAATTATCTTAGCTACTTTCTGGTAGCTGTGATCTAATACCTGACAAGAAGCAGCCTGAAGAACTGGAGGCTTATTGTGGCTTACAGTTTGAGGGTACAGTCTATCATAGAAAGGAAGGTGTCCTGGCTGGGGTCTTATTGCAGTGTAGAGATACCATGACCATGTCAATTCTTATAAAGGAAAATATTTAATTGAGTCTGCTTCACAGTTCAAAGGTTCAGTCCATTATCACCATGGCAGGAAGCATGGCAGGCAGACATGGTGCTGCAGAAAGAGCTAAGAATTCAAGAGTTCTACATCTTGATTTATAAGCAGCAGGAGGAGATTGTGTACCACACTGGTCATAGCTTGAGCATATAACTCCTCAAAGCCTACCCATGACAGTGACACCCTTCCTTCAAGTCCACACCTACTCTAGCAAGGTCACACCTCCTAATAGTGCTACTTCTTATGGGCCAAACATTCAAACACATGAGTTTATGAGGGCTATTCCTATCCAAACCTCCACAGAATGCATGAAAGTAAGGATGGCTCTCAGCTGTGACAGCAGGTGCATGAAACTGCTTGCTCACATCTGGGTAGACCAGGAGGCAGAGATAGGTCAGGAAGGGTGTTTGGCTATAAATTTTATAGATGGCCACAGTGAACCGCGTCCTCCAGCTAAACTTCCCCTTGTAAAGGTTATACAACCTCTGAAACAGGATCACCTGCTGGGGATCAGTGTTTAGTGTATAAATCTAGGTGGGGGATTCGCCACATCCAGATCATTCTATAAGCAAGTAATTTATGTCACTTGGATAAAACTAATAGATATGTTGAGAATAGATGAGTAAACAGGTAGTTTGGACAAAATACAGATGCATACAGTCATGTAAAAGCACCCTGTATGAAAGATTGAATGGAAGTGTGATGTAAGAAGGAAGCTGGGCACTTATAAAAGACGAAAAGAACTTACTATCCTGGCAACACTGGGCTGATAATTTTCTCCCCTAAATTAAGCCAACTTTTAATTACACTTGATGTAGTCTTATTATGGCTCCTCATATGCTTTGTCAGTAAAAGCCGATTAAATCCTGTGACTGTCGCAGAAGCTAACTGAAGAGCAACAGCTATGGCATGGTGTTCCAGGCCTTTCATCTCTGCGACCGAGTCAGCAGATGCCATTTATTTGGAAGTTAAGTTTTTTTCCATGAGGCAATGTAGGGAACCCTCAACTCTGGTTCTGTGTCCACAGAACCAGTACATGTCTGTACTGTATCCATAGTACAGACACGGAAGCCTGGTGTGTCAGAGACAACAAAGTTCTTTAATAAGGTTTTCAGGAAACATGCCTTTTTTTTTATCAGGCTTGAAGGAAATGTGTTAATCACCCCCTCTCCCGGCTATTTAATAAATCTGCTGTGACCTTAGTGATACATTGCTGTATGGTGTAACTAAAGGTCAACCCTGCATTAAACAAATTTCCAAATGTACTCAGGTGGCTTTTTTTCCCTCTAATGTTTCTTTTTGAGACAGGGTCTCACTGTGTACCCTTGGCTTGTCCAGAACTGGCTATGTAGATTAGTCAGGCTAGGATCTCAGAGACTGGTCTGTCTGTCTCTTCTAGATGTTTTTGACGAATTTAACTTTAAGTTGAATAAAGACTTGAACAAAGGGTTACCCCAAACCAAAATAATTCATCATAATATATTGTCTAGATAAAAGGAAAAGGTGGAAATAGAGTTTCTTTAATTGGTGAAGATTTAGAAATATTAACATTTTTGAAAATTTGATTGACTAATCAGTCTCTTTTTTTTTAAAGTGTTACAGCACAGGAGTAATTCAGGAACAAGAACTAAATAGTAAATGAGGATGAACAGAAGAAGGTTGTTAGTTAATAAGTGAAATGTCAATTACTTTGAAGGCATAAGGACTTTTTAAGGTAACCAGTTCAGGTAATACACAACGGAATGGTAAGCAAAAGTAGGATGTTGGTGGCAAAAGAATCTTAGCTTAGTGTTCTTTGATATTATTTATTTATATACTAGTGTACATAACAAATTCCTCTTCTTCTTCAACCATTGATTTACCTGTTAAGTTGTTCTTGAAGTAAGTCTAACCTTTGTTCCACTTCCCCATAGGTGAGGTCGCTTTCTGTCTCTGAGATGCCCCAGGGAGCTCTCTGAATTCCTGAGGGACTGCTTTCTTCTGGTTGAGCCTGGGCATGCTCCCTGTCCCAGCTGTGAGGATCAGTGATATCTGTGGGAGAGAATAAGACAGATGTCAGATTCTTTGGAAACTCCAAATAATACAAAGACACTAGCAAGGCATACTGGAAGATCCCCAGGCAGAATCTAACACAGAGAGATCCAAAGGGTTTCAAGGATATGGCAATCACCATCTCCAGTTCGTAGCAGAATCTTAACCTTAACCTGTCTGTCTTACCTCCCACATCTACTTTCCCAAGATTCAAATTCTGTAAACAGTCAGGATACTTGGTTATGTGTTTTTCATCTTTTTGTTAGTGCTGAGAAGACATGAAGAACCAACTCAAATTGATCAGACAGCTGTGATTTCACACTATTGAATTTGGAAGAAAATAGCCAAGTTTTGTTTGCAACGCTTTACCCAAAATGTAAGATTTTTTTTAGGACCCCTATCCACAAGGTAATTTTCACATATTATGGCTCAGCTTAAAGGTCAAGAGTCTTCAGCGTCTTTTCAGGCCAACAGATCTCAGAGCCAAGGAGCCCAGTTTCTCAGAGATGAGAATTCTTAAAGGTCTGAGCTCTTCCATACTTTCAACCTCCTTAAAGGTCCTTCTGCACCATGTTTAATAGAACCACATTGCATTCTAGAGTTTTCTTCTTGTCACTCTTTTATTTAAAATGGTTTTATGTTAATATACTTTAAATAAACTGATTATGTGTTCAATTCTACTTTTCTGATGTGCCAGGTGTTAAGTTCCAGGTACTAAGCATGGACAAATTGAAGGCAAATTGAAGAATTCACTTGAGAAGGATGGTGATCACTTTTCATATAAAAATTCATTTTATGAACCGCTTCTACTACTGTTTCTCTTTCAAATCTCCACTTTTATGCTATTACTAGCTAAGATGAATGTATATTGCTTTCTTCCTCATTTTTGTGAAGACTTTTAGCACTCTGAATCCACTTTCTTCTACAAAATGATTTAAAGGGTTAGAAAATAAAACCAGAGAAAAAACTCAACTGGATTTGGATTTGGGAGGTTATTTCAGAGGGAAAAGAAAAAAAAAAGGAGCAAATTCTTTGCTTCATGGAAGGGCAGTTGGGAGGGAGGTACCTCAAGAGGGTCTTTGCTTCCCCATGGAAGTAGCTTTGGGCTATAGAATGTGATTTGGGTTTTGATAGGCATTTTAAAAGAAAGCCTTGACAAGTAGCTATGATTAAATGGCAAGGAAAGTTATTACATAAAGATATGGAATTTACATCCTGAGCTATTTAAAAAATTTTTGGATGGAAAGTAACTAAATTGGGTAGGATTAGCTATGAGTCTAGAAATAGGGAATGGAGCTGTGAGACTTCCTTTCCTATGGCTTCTCTGAAAGCACACTGGGGGGTACATTGTACTTCCCCTTTCTAAGCAGACGACAAAAAAAATCTACTCTTTTTTGCATGGGCTTTCTCTCCCTATCTTTTACCATTGAATGCACAAAAATGTCTCTAATGATGTGCTTTTTATTTCTATCTCAGTAGGGGAGGCTATAAGGAAGAAATTAACATAACCAAAGACAGCGTGAGAAAAGCAAGGCCAGGTTCCTTGTTTTGTGGAAATGGTTAGCAGACCTCAGAGACTTCCCTGCGCCATCCAGAGAAAGTTCCAGATAATGACATCCTTAGCCTGCAGGACCTTTGTGTTTGGTGTTTTCTACAGTTACTGTATTTTGTTTATTTTTACATTTACTGGATAGGAGGAAATATGACTGCAATAGTGAGACTGCAGGTTCTCACCAAGAAGTATGATTTGTTGTTCCCAGACATTTGAACCAAATGGAAAGCCATTAGATTTTATACTCTGTGTTGGTGATGTTAAATCAGCATGTAAACCATGCACAGGGAGCTTGGTGATGGCAGGAACCATGCCCCTCTTGTTTTCCGGTCTCCAGTTCATGCAGGAACATTTCTTTAAAGAGAATAAGAACTGATAGCATTGAAGGCTATGTGATGTCCTCATGAATTTGCGATAAGACACCTCCTTAAATCTCTGCCTCTGCTTAACAGCTCCCTCACTTTCAATCATGAAACACACTGATTTTTAAATGACACTGTTGAATCACATGCAATAAATTATGAAGGACAGTATTTTTCTTTGATGCTTTAAGAAAAGGGATTATCTTAGCAGCAATGAATACAATGGGTACCGTGAAGCTGAGGCTTCCTTGCTTATGATTTAATTCTTAATTAAAATGTGGAGATATGTGATTAGCTTGTTTTAATGGCAGAATGAAAAATAAAAAGTTCAAAGGGGGAAACCCTGGCTAAGCCATTTTAATCAAATGAGCATCCTTGTATGACACTTTCTAAAAATAGCTCAGTATCTGCACTTGGTTGCCTTGGAAAATGTTGCTATAGTTGCAAGACACATTTCTGCAAATGGATGAACAGAGGGTAAACCTTCACTTTCAGGGTTTACAGTTCCACTAGAGTCTACATTTCACCTCAGCATCAGGAAGGCCAGAGTCAATTTATTTTTTTTTTTTTTAAATAAGCTTTGCTTAAATGAGTCCCTCTTTGGATTAAAAAGTGCCAAAACACAAGGGAGTGAAACTGCTTATTGGTAATGAAATAAACTGTCAGCATCTAGCAGGTCAACCTGCAGTGGTTATAGCTTTCCTTACAAGTTGAAGTTCATTACTATCACACAGCATTGCACTTTGCAAGTTTCAGTGAATCAAGTTTTAAAACTCTTCATCGGTTAATTGTAATATTTAGTCATGTCAAACGCCTGTCATCTTGACTGAAGCTTTATGTCATCAATTTCATTCATTAATAGACGTGCATAGTTAGCTATACATTATCAAGATAATTATTCACGACTTGAATGTGGAGTACATTATAAATTTTTGAAAACATGGATATTTGGAGATGCTCAAATCATTTGAAAATATAATTTGTTGGGCACAGAGAAGAGTTAATTAAAAGTTGGAAGAAGTAAAATTATAAAATTGAAGGGTATTTGAATTCACTGTCAGAGAGAATCATTATAAAGTCAAATAAAATCTCAAAAATACCTTTAATGACTTGCTACTTGAGAACCTAATATTCAAGAAGAAAACATGTTTTTACAAAAAAACATCATATAATAATTTTGCACATAGTGGATATTGTTCAGTCAGTTCTTCAGAACTTTGGCTTTTAGGATACAACCTGTTTCTATTTTTAGTGCTGCCCAGAATCCATTTTCATAAATAACTAAAATGGGACATTTGATAATCACATCTAATAGTCTATTCTTCCACTGTGATGTATGAGGTACTATTTCCATGCACTTCATCAAGATTTTAGGTAGTCTAGAGGACATTTGCATATATTCTTAGCTTATTGCTCTATGAAACCATGGCAAAAGTGGTATGATGTAATAAGGACAAGAACCTAACAATGTTGTACTCAACAACACCTTGCTGTTGGATATTCCTGAGGAAGGATAGTGATAAGTAGTCTCTACCTTCTCAGTGACATACTTCTCTATTCTCCCAAGCAAAACATCCTAGTTTTCTTCATTTTCATTGCAACCTTTCAATGTTTTGTGATACTGTCTTTAAATATATACACATATATATTGATGTGTATATGTGTGTGTGTTGTTTGTCTTTATGTGTACCATGTGAATATAGAGGGAAGAAGAGGACATTGGATCCCCTGGAACTAGATTTACATGTACTGCTAGATGGATGGGGGAGCTGAGTTGACCAGATCCTCTGCAAGGACAGCAAGTGCTCTTAACCACTGAGCCACCAATTTAGTCCTGTGTGATGCCTACTTAATTTTCACATCTAAACTAAACAGGGAAAGAGTTGGAAAATAAAGCCTAATAGAAAACATTAAGTAGGGCTCAAGATTTGATCCTAGAAAATATTATTTACAGATTATATTGTTTAATAATCGTAATCAGTTGGTTAGATGACATTATTTCTACCTTAAGGATGCATAAGATGTGTCCTGGGGTTGGTCAAATCATTTACCCAAAGTCGTAAGTGGTAGCAGAGCTGTATTTGGAATTCAAGCAGTCTGACCCACAGCTCTGAGTTTACTTAAACAGGATGATCTAGCTAGAGATATAGCCCTGGTACATTGATTGCTCTTCCAGGTAGCATTTTAAAAATGTTCCTTGTTTTCTCTATTTTACCATAAAATCTTAAAAATCAAGCATATTCCCTAGTCTTGTGTATTTTCTACAACAAATCTTATACATTTGGTTATTTCTTCCACAGGAGATGTGAAGCAAGATTGTTTCCAAGACTATTTTATTTCAAGATATTTCTCTTCCTTATAATTCACAGTAAAATGCAATTCTGTTTAATTTAAAGTGTTATGATTGGATGTGGCTTTCATATTATAATGTTATTAGGATGAAGTTAAGAAATTGGTACAGAGGGTGCATATACAAATCTGACTTTTTGCTGGATGGTGATGGCTCATGCCTTTAATGCCAGCACTTGGAAGGTAGAGGCTGGCAGATCTATATGAGTATGAGACCAGCCTGGTCTACAAAGCAAGTGCAGCCATGGCTACACATAGAAACCCTGTCTTGAAAAACCAAAACCAAACCAAACAAACAAAAGACCTGACTTGTTAGCTCTCAGCAAATAGTCTCTGATCCTCTCTTCCTAGCTTTAGCTTCAACAAAGCACCCACAGAGCTGTGCTTAGTCTTACACTAAGTCTCCTTGGTCACAAAAAACTCCCAAACATAAAATTTTGGCAAACAATATTGTAGCATTACACAAACACGTTATTCACATTATCTTAAATCTGAAGACTTTAAACATTTCATGAATTTGAAAGGGTAAGAAGAACCCTGACTTATGCAGTTCTTTTTTTTTTTTTTGGAAAAGCAACCCTCTCCCATCCAGCAAGGAAGAGAGACCTTTGATGCTTGGCTACCTTTGCAGGAGTGACTCCTTTTGTCTGTGTGAATTCTTCCTGAGGGGGCCCTTGTTTCTTCATCTTGGAGTCTGGTTTCTTTCACCATTCTTGGAGTAGAATCTACTGTCCCCAAGAAGAGCGGCTTCTGTTCATCATCGATGGAGGAGATGAATGATGATGATCTGCTTTTCTTCTCTTCAAAGTGCTTCTTGGAAGTCTGATAACGTCTTATTGTATCTGTAGAATCATCAGCATCATTTGCACTGTTTTCCTTGCTAAAATCTATCAAAGAAAGGTATTTTCATCGTAAATAACCACATGTGGGACTTTGTGCACATTACACTAAATGGCTTTACGTAAACTACCTTTTACCTGTGAAAAAATGTAGTTGTGTAGACACTTTCAAAAGCAAGGGTTATTAGTTATCTTCATGAAGTGAATTACTGATTTCAAAACTTAAAGAAGAGAGATAAATGATACGAAAAATTTAAATTATATACAGCTAACTCTTATTTAGTCTTAAAATCAAGCTTATTATCTCTTGGGGAAAATAGAGAGACTAGGGAAAATGTGTCCTAATTCTAAAATATCACCACTATAGAGCTTGTTATTTTTTTTTAACCTTGATGCCCTATCATCTGTGACAATCATTCACACATTGTAAAGGTCAAAGCTGGAAGCCATTTCAGTAAAGTCTGACAGTCTGAGTTTCAACCTTAGCTCAGGAAATGGCCTTGACATTCCAGGGAGTTTGGTTGTGTAGCACATTGCAAAGAATATAAAGCTTAAATACAGTAATTGAGGTAAGTTTTTTTTTTTCACCTAATTACATTAAGGCCATAGTGACTGCTTCATAGAGAAATGTCAGGATAATTTGAGCCCTGAAGGTTGTGTTAGAACATATTTCAGCAAGGAAAACTGAGAAACAAATCTCAGAACTTGTTTCTATTAGTGTCCTGGGGAGAGAATGCAATTCTCCATCTGGTTCCTGCTAATAACTAACCAACAGAACTCCAAGAGGTATATCATTTTCTGGAGAAATTTTAAAGATAGTGTCCCAATCTACTGCATGCCAGGGTGTGCTCATTTTGTTATTTATAGAAGGCCAAATGAACAGATTTAAGGCCACTCCAGAGAAACTTCCAACTGCTTTTCAAAATTCCCATATGGCAATGAAATGAAAGAAGAAGAAGAAAAAAGAGATACTTTTTTCTTTTAAAAAAATTGAAAAAGAAAACTTATAATTTTAAAACATTAGAAGCCAGAAAGCATCCCAAGGTAAAAATGGGCTTCACTCAATAGGAGTCGATGGTCTGTCAGTTTAAAATCTAGCAAATGCAGAAGACCTAAAGTATTTTAACACATCAGACTTGCACAGCGATTCCATCATTCCGGTGAACACTGCAGAGCCTTCCGCTCTGGAGCAGTACAGTAAGGACTACCACTCTGTGATTTACATGTCAGTCAACCACCAATCTAACTGTGGATATTCATATCAGGACATGCCAAAGTTCTTTTATCCAGTGTTGTTGACACAACCCTCCTTACATTCTGGACTTCAACCTTCTCATATTCTTCTCTATTTTCATTATCTTGTCTCTTGCAGAACCTTCCGAAAATGCCATCAACATTGTCCCTCTTTTGAGCATCTTGCTTAAAAAGCAAGTTACCAAATTGATTTTAATAAAAGCTTAATTTTAATCCAAATTTTTACCGTTTTAAAATTTCACAATATGGGTTTCTTACTCCTAACTAAACCACTTTTTCTATTTAATGGAACAGAAAGGAATTAATATTAACTTAACTTTCTCCTCTTCTTGATATTAACATTCTTTATCATGGAGTTTTTCCTAAGAGGAACAGAATTTAAATCAAACTAGCCATCAATTCATGAGCCTTTCATCCAAGTGTGAGTAATTATCACCAATATGTATCACAGAAAAATCGTTTACTTTGTTGCACTTTGGTTAGTAGTTCTCTGTAAATTTTTAAACCCCTACACAAGGGGGTTGGAGAGATGTTTCAGCAGTTATGAACATTGTTTTTGATCTTTCAAAGAACCCAGGTTTGGTTCCAACCATTCACATGGATTCTCACCACCATCTATAATTCCAGCTCTTTGGAGCTGACACCTTTCTCTGACCAGTGAGGGTGCAAGGAACACCCGTGTTACACATATATACTGGCAAGCACTTGTACACATAAAATAAAATGAAACAAATAATTCTTTGAAAAAAATTACATCTCTACACATGGAAAGATGTTCCGTCTCATCTTCTATAAGGCCCAACCTTAACTTACTAACTCCTTGTTTGATATCAGATGCTTAGATGTATGAAATAATGGTTAACAGTAATGAACTGCAACAGGATGATCTCAACTTTAGAAGAGGTAGACAATCTGATGTAAGTAAAGAATTACCGGTATTTAGCTCAGTAGTCTAAAGATGTCAGTCATTTCGCATGCACAGGACCTACTGCATCAGTTAGTTTTTTGTCAGCCTGACAAAAACTAGTCATCTGGGAAAAAGAATCCTCAGCTAAGAAACTATCTTCCTCAGTCTGTCCTGTGGGGGAATTTTCTGCTTCACTGATTGAAGTAGGAAGACCCTGCCCAATGTGAGTACCTCTGTTCCTGGGCAGGCAGTTCTAGGTTGTAGAAGAAAGCAACCTGAGCAAGCCATGGAGAGCAAGCCAATAAGCAGTGCTCTTCCATAGTCTCTGCTTTAGGTTCCTGCTCTGAATTCCTGCCTTATTGTCTTTCCATGTCTTTCCTTTCCATGTCTCAATGACGGACTCTAAGCTATTAATTAAACTCTTTCCTCTTCAAACTGGCCCAGTACTTTATCACAGAAATCCTAGCAAAAAGTGCAGGTAAATAAATAATGAAATAAATGGAAAAAGTTTGATGTTCCTGAATGCTTCTGTAGTCCACTAGATTACGGCAATATGTGGGAATAGTTTCTTTGGAGAAGCCTTTCCCAAACAAGATTCTCTGTTTAATGCTAGCTAAATTAAAACTTTATTTTATATCATATAAAATAGAAATGGAAATGACAATCTACTTGTAGACTGAAAATAGAAACTGTCATTTTTGTCTGGGTTCTGGCAGGTGTAATTCACGTGATTGAGCTGTTGAAATGCACTGTTATTAGCCTTCAAGCACTAGATTTTGATAGCCTGTCGCATTTCTGCCTTTCGGTAGAGAAACGGAATTATTAGATCACCATTAAATAGTATCATGCAACATTTTTCTTCATTCTTCTCATATTCTGTGTAGGTATTCCAGGCAAATATGCAGATAATGGAAATTGTATTCTGAAACAGATCTGATGAAATTTTGTTTTCCCTTTTCTAGAAATGAGATAGCATAATCACCTATTACCATCATTTTTACAAGAAAGAAATTTTTTTCTGCTAGTGTAAGTATCAAACTTGCTTTCTGAGTCAAATAACTATAAATCTTGGGCTTTCCCTCCCATTTCTATGAAATGACAATGCATTTACTCCTTTTTGTCTCTCAGGACATAATTCTATGGCATATATGGCTCTCCATGTAGGTATTTATGTAGCTTCAGAATAAATTCAATTTCATGGAATTAAACTTTTTGATGGAGTGGCTGACCCAGCTGTCTTAAAAATGATAATAGAAATAGCCTCCATGTCAAGAAGTCTGGGGATAAATACTTAAACTCCCTCTGTCTTTTACAAGTTCTTCCTTTCAGATTAATTGCAACTTTTATTAGCCAGACCCAGCAGGGAGACATAACTCTTGGTCAAAGAGAGACAGTTAATGAGTTTTCTAGGCATTTGGGTTTTATGTTTCCCACTGGTGACAATTTGGATATAATCCGAGTAGTCTCCAGCCAGCTAGTTTAAGAAAACATTTCATTGGGAAGTTAGAGGCAGGAATAAATTTCTTCACTTGTCATCAAGCACCTTGGGTCCTCTGTAGCTTCAGATGTTAGGAAGGGAACCTTAAGTAAGTTTCCATGCAAATACAAGATTAAGCAGTTTTACAAAGTAAAAGAAAAAGTGACACATTTGGAGACTTATCTAAGGATGCAGTTTTACTTAGGACAAGTAAGTTCTAAAGCTCTTTATTAAAGCAATATCACGATGGCTAATTTGTAGGTGCTTAATACTTGCTGGGGGAAGCTCTTTCACATTCTTTCCACAAAGAGGAAAGAAGTTACAGTCATACTGAAAAGCTTGATTGTGGATACCAGTTCTCTCTCACTCTCCGTATATATGTGTGTGTAGTGTGTGTATGTTTGCATATACAATATCACATTATATGTTACAATTTTATGCAGCTTTTGCTTTGCAACTATGTTTTCAACGATCTTGAAAAGAAGGAAAGGTTTTACATACATACATACTTACTTACATATACATAGCACTAAAATGGGTAATACAAGTTATGTAACTGTTTGTTAATGGGAGGTATTGGAACATGGTCAAAATGCACGGTGAGCAATGCCTTGGAGAACTGGAAGACAGGCTCCAGGATCAAAGGGAGAGGGCCTTTTACCTCAAGTGAGTTTTTGTTCCCTGGATTGTTATTGGACATGATTCTGTGACTCCTGGGCCAAAATTTACATTCAATTTATAAGGAACATTCATTCCTGTTGGATGTCAGAGCAGAGCTCTGTGGTGAAAGGGTATGCTGAGTACTGTCCGAGATGGACCCTGAATCTGGATATGACCTTCTGCCTTTCTTTTTGTGCTTTTCTAGATTTAATTTATAATCTGTACCAGGCTATTGTATTAAAGTTGGTGTGTCCTGAGAAAGTTCCAAAGAAATGGATGTTCTGTTAATAGTATGTGCTTACTGATGTTCATTTACATGTTTTTCTGAACTCAAAGAACCTTACTTGTATCATTGCTTTCTTTGCTGCATTCCTAAATAAAAGTACACTGAAACTGAAACCCGGTTGTCTACAATGTTAGATTGTATTCTGCCTCAATCTTTTAGGTCTTCAGATCCCAGATCCAGAAGACAAAATTTGCACAGGTTAGTGGAAAAGCCAACAGAAAGTTATTTATTTATTTATTTATTTATTTATTTATTTACTATTTATTTATTTATTTATTTATCTGTTTATTTATTGAGACTGATATAGTCAGGTTGGCCTCAAACTGACAGATTTTTGGTTAGCCAAAAATTATCTTGAACAACTTATATCACCCTACTTCTTCCCAAGTGCTGGGATTTTAAGGCACTTAGATAGCGTGTTCTGGAACACTGAAGTTTTATTTTAAAATGTCAGTCTCTGTTTCCTACTTTTAAGATTGCAATATGTAAAACTGAGTAGGCCAACTGGACAGAAATGATAAATATACTTTCAATGATTTTCACACATTTGGTTGTCATAGGCCCATTTTTAACACTTTATTTTTTCATATTGTTTACATATTTATTTACTGTTTTTCTTATTTAGTTTTAGTTTTTGGCAGTTTGTTATTGATAACAAATTTTTCTGTAATGGCCACCAGCAATGTTGGAGTCCTCTGATCGTGGGGAGCTGATTGTTAAGTATACAAAATCAAGACTGTGCACATATTTCTCCTTTAGAAGTTAAAAGTTTAGAATTCGGGAGAATTTCTACTTGGCTAACAATTCTAAATTTTTTTTCTGACTCCACACAATTTTCAGACAGAACCTAATTGTTGCTAGTTATTTACTGATCTTTAGTTTTATAGTTTTGGAAAAGGAAGTGGGAAAACATGTCTACAAAGGATGAATGTGAGCAGAAGTAGGTACTTCTGCTGATTCTGACTGAGAACTTGAGCAAACAGGGCCAGGCCAGATTTATCTTTGGGACATTCCTACTCTGAGTTCCCTCCTCTTCGGATGATTCAATGCAACACGGGGCTTGGGTGAAAAAGGCTGTCCCCCACCCCCTGTCATTCATTCATTTTCTGAGAAATTCCTAGTATCAGCAGGCACTACCAGTTGGTGTTCTCACAACATCAGCAGTTTCTAAGTAGTAAAGCCAGTTAAAGAATTCCCCCTTTTCATTATTTTTTAAAACCTGCTCACAATTTGCTACAAAAATGGAAAGCAAAGTTCCACGGATTCAGTAGAAATCTTTGTTTTTGTTGCTAATCAATAAAAAGGGGATGTAATAAAACTAAAAAGCAGAAATAAACAGATATTAGCTACAATTTAGAATTTTTTGTTTGTATCTATGTTAATTAGTGAAAATTTTTCTAAGTAGAGACCAGCTTCTTAAAATGAAAAAAACGAATTAAGCAAAATAACTAAGACCATTTAGCACACAACAGACACTCAATAATTGTTTTATAAATGAATGGGTGATTGACTTACATCCACAATGTAACTGGATTGTTAATGGTCATTGGTACTACATCATCTTGCTAGTGACTACTTTTGTATATTCTATTTATAGAAGAAGTTGAGCAGAACACTCCAAATATTTGAACATGTAAGTCCTGTTGGTATATATGTAGATATATATATATGTAGATATATACCAACATGTATATTACATATATGTAGACATGGATGCATGAGTATGTAATGTTACCTTGCATATGCATACATATTTTATATGCCAACACATAACTACAGATTTTATAACATTCTTTCCGTAACACTTTTTTCCTGTGTTCATCTACATTCAATTCTTCTGATATTGTGTACATTTTATTCAATATATACGTCATAATATTTTGAAGTATTCCCAAGACCCAGTTCATCAGTCTGAGCACACTTGGGTGTAAGCATAATCCAATTTTATAGAACACTAAATTATAAGTGATTATTCATTCTTTTCTTCATCAGAATATTTTGCTCAGCCGTCACAATGTCCTTGACAACAGAATATATTGCTAAGCCATCATTTTTGCTCTCTGCTTTATGGAAGCAAGAGGAGTCTACTTTTGTCTTGGGAACTCTAGCACGTCTGTCTATGTTGACCCGAGTCATGTAAGACATCCTAGATGTCTGTGTACCAGAAGTTAAAAAAAGGAATTATGTATCCCCCCAACCTGTAAATTTTCTATGACCACTCTTTGCTGTTGGAAAGTAAGTTTATTTCCAAAGAAGAAATCTGATGCTCATGAAGAAAAATTCCCTGCATCAACAAACTCTTTATGTTTAAGTCAACTTGGCAGAGGTTCTGACCATTTCTTTAACTATGCTATATTTGCATGTTAAGATGGATATGCTAAAAGCTGTTTGCATGTTAAGATGGATATGCTAAGAGCTGCAATCCAAGAACTTCCAGGGTCTTCTTGAGTAGGCCATGGGAAGCTATTCAAGGCCATATCTCTGTCTGTCTGTTTCCTGACCACAGCTCTTGTCCATGCTGTCTCTGCCAGTCAATTTCATAAGTCACCATAGATCTTGGAATTTTACCTTCCAGGATTTGTCAGGAAGCTAACGCTAAAATCACTGGTACATTCCCTGGGAAGCTTTTAGCTTATATAGCCCTAGGTCCTTCAGTTTTAGAGAATCCTCTGGAATCTCTGTTCTTGTACGTTGACTCCTATGTATATGTGTTTTCTAGAAGATAATTTTATGTCACAAAATGTGGGATGACTGGTCACCTAGAGACCATTAAATTAGGGTGATGGGGACTAAATTGCTTTCAGCAAAATCTGCATTTGCCAGCAGCAGCCTGGAATCCTAAAGACTTTGAAAAAGGCTGTGAAGCTCTGCTTTTTCATTGTCCACCTTGTATTAACACACTGGCAGCTAGGAAACACCAGATTGATGCAGGAAAGCAAATCTCTTGCTATCTACACTTTATATAAAACAGATCTCAAAGACTAAGGCTGTGATTAAAGGGGATGTTTTCAACATCAACAGAAATGCCTGGGTACATGAACACTGTGTGAATTGTGACATGATTTCAGGGCCTTATCAGAAGATAAAAATGTGCGATTATTTGCCTTGAGAATGGGGTAAACCGAGCAAGAATGAAAGTGGATTTAATAAATCTTCAACCCTTTAGGGAACAATAGCACATAGGCTACATCGTCAGACTGTTCTTTCTTCATTCCCAGTGAGATAAAACCAAGAGATTAACACCAGGATGAAGGATTTAGATTAACTCTGTGGAACAGCAGAGTGACATCAGTGGTGCTGTTTTAGAAAAAGCCACCGAAGAATGAAGAAGGTCATTGCAGAAAAAAAAAAGTATTGCCTATTTATGAATAGTTTATGCAGGTGGTTCAATGACTCAACCATTGATCCAAGACAGCCAGCATTTATCAGGCTTTTTTTTTTCCTGAAGGCATCTAGAGTTTGGTAGAGAAAAAAGACAATTATGCCAATACCCAAGCACAGGGCAGGCTTTATCACTGGAAGAATGTACCTTGCGAATTCATAATAAATTCCTTGTGCATGTAAAGTGATCAAGAAAATACTCATAGTAAGCTCACCACAAACCATAATTTTAGAGAGTGAAAGATAGTCTGGTCTGATTATGAGTTGTAAATGTATATTTGTGCTTGTTAGAGTTTGTATGTTTTAGGAAAAGGAATGAGCATTCTGTTTCAATGAATAACACTTTGCAAGAACACAGAAAAAGTGTATGTAAAAGACAGAGGAGTTTAATTTACTGAAAATGGATATCAAGTTCAGAAGAGAACTTGAAATGAAAAGACGAAAAGGAGGAAGACAAGGTTACTCAAATGCTATTTCATTTGTGCTTCTCATCCTCTCCTTCCTCCTCCTTCCAGTGGCTTAATCTGGTCTGACAACTGCAATCCTCCCGAGTGCTAGGATTATGGATATGTATCAGTTCCTGACTCATTCATAATTTCAATAGATAATGTTGCACATATGGCAAGCATTGACTTTACTGAGAACCAGTATGTCCCATTTTATGAAGTTTGCAATTGACAGATAGACAACACTGAGAAGTAATGTTTTGAATAACTACAACTGAAATACACCTTCCCAGGAGATGAACTAAGTGGAAAAGTAGAAGAGCTGAATTGTTAAGGGGGTGAAAATATAAAATAAAAGACTCAGAGAAGTGGTAGAGGTCAACTCTATAAACAATACACAGATGAGGAGAATCTGTTTACTTCATGGAAGAGCTATTGATAGATTATCTAATACCAAGTAGTCAGTTCTAACCACACTTACGTACCAATATATAAGTGGACTCAGTAGATTGTCTATCATCTATCTATCTATCTATCTATCTATCTATCTATCTATCTATCTATCTATCTATGTATCTATCATCTATCTGTGTCTGTCTATCATCTATCTATCTATGTACCTATCTTCAATATATTTAATCTATCTATCATCTATCTATCTATTTATCTATCATCTATCTACCTATCTATCTATCTATCTATCTATCTCTTATCTATGTATCTAATCTATCAATCATCTATTTATATATCTATCATCTATATCTGTACCGACATCTATATCTTATCTAAGTTAGATATGTAACAATAATAAAGAAGAAGCCATAAATTTTAGAAGGATCAAGGACATAGGAAGAATTGCAGTGGGAAGAGAGAGGCATGGAAATGTAAATATAGTACTCCCTATGAAACTCTCAGAAGAAAATTAAAGATTCAAATTAATAACAATGACAAAGAAATATACAAAATAGGAAGTCCTTAGAGGAATTTATATATATGGGTGACATAACTAATCAGAGGTCCAACATACAGAATACTTGGGAGGATGAGCTAGTTGAAACCTAGTTTAGTGTTCTAAGGGGGCTGCTGCTGATATCCAGGCTCAGGATGATAGCTGCGGAGATGGAGACAAATGAACCAATGGAAGCTTGGTTTTTAAAGCAGGGATACTGGAGATAGCAATAACAAGCCTTACCAACACTAAAGACTCTGCATAGTTAGAGAAGTCAGACCATATAGATGTTTGTGGGACTGATTTGATGTGAGCATTTATTGACCAATAGCTTTTCAAAAGGACCTGAATTTCAAGGACGCATTAGGAGGTGCCTTGGAGAACTTAGGCAGATCGCTTAATAAAAAGTTGCATTCACAATATTGATGTTCATTTAGTTGGTGGTTTAAGATATAAATATGTACACCTCCAAAATGAAGACAGAATGAAATGAAATGCATACATGATATTACTCAGAGAGAGAGAGAGAGAGAATATTACAAATAAAAAAGGAAGTCAGAAGATATCTTAAACTCTGGGGTCTGGAGAGAGAACTCTGCATGCAAGGTCCTTGTCTTATAAGCATGAAGACATGAGCTTAATTTCTATAACCCACATAGAAATGTTGGGATTATGACATGTGCATGTTTTCCCAAAAATGGGAGTCAGAGGATACCAGAACTCACTGGCCAGCCTGTCTAGCTTAATTATAAAAGCCAGGCCAGTCAGACTCCCTCCATCTCAAAAGAAGTGGGGAAGAGTCCCGAGGTTGACACCTGAGGTAGGTTTATGGTCTCTACATACATGTACATACGTGTGCAGATGCAATTCTGCAACACACTTGTACACACATGTGTACACGTACCTCCACAGCACATGAAAATATATGCATACCAAACACACAAATACACACGCAACTAAAGAAACTCCAAGCAATAAGAAAAAAGAGATGAAAATATGATATGAAATCATCTCCAGAGAATTTGTGAGAGTAGAAGGAAAATAGTCAAAGTGACACAGACACTAAGCAGAGTATTCGACAGGAAAAACTGACGCACAGCGTCAGGTGTTGCTCCAAGGCCAAATAAGAAAAGGCCAGAGTGTTCATGAGATCAGCAGGAGGCAGACTGTGAATTTGTCTACCAAACCTCTGTCTCAGCTGCCTGGCACGCTTTTGTGCATGTGTATCTGGGATCTTACTGTAGGGTGCTTGTTTCTGCTGCTGACTGAGGGTGGTGTCATCGCCCTCCCTAGGGGAAGACGAGTTCTGCTTTCTGTCTACAACCACATAATAAATCCGTGTGGTGCTGGTGATGGGGTTGAACTCCTGACCTGAAATGAAAAGTCCTCTTTCCAAAGCATTCTGCTCCAAACCCTGAGTCGTGGTTATCACCTATTATTAGCCGATTTCATTTTCCAGTCATTTCGCCCTATTTTTCTATTGGTGCATGTCGTTGACAAACACGGAGTGGCTTTGCTGAATGGTGCAATTTAAAGATATCAACCCCAAACCAGAAGCTATCTTTATTAGTTTGGGAACAAAAGTGATTCTTCTAACCCTGTCAAAACAAGAATTACACTTACTATTGAAATCAGAACTATAATGAGCATTTAAGCAGGAACAGCTAGTCACCATATGCTGTAGATTAAACTTTACAAGCAGAATGAATAAATTACCTTTTTCACCCTCGCTTTCAAAGGACAATCTCCTTCTTCCCAGTTTACCGGTGTCCCCTTCAGAATCATTTATAGATTGGGACTGCAGCAAAAGATCAGCCTTTGTTAATGGAACTCGAAGATAAACACAGAAGGTTACTCAAGTTTAACTTTACTCAAGTTAGCCAGGATGTGTTATCAGCGATTCTTCACTATACCATACCATATCAAACACTTTAAAACTCAAGAATTACATTTTTGGCAAAAAATTAAAATACTTTGTTTAAAGGTTGTCTCTAAATTGTAAAACAGATTTATAGTTTCTAGTAGTTTCACAATTTATTTGGGGAAACCATGGTTTTGTAGAGTTAAGAATGTTGAAATCTGGCATTAGCACTTAGAAATAAACTTTTAAAAAATTAAAAGTTTAGAAAACATAAAATAACCTGTGTTCTTGCCAACAAAATGTATGACTCAATTAAAATTAGATAGGATGTATAAATTATTTGGTAAGAACATAACATGAGATTAAATTTTAATATAAGTATATATGATTAAAGACAATAGATATTATGCTGAGAGAGCTTTATTACACGGTTTCACTCTTCCTCCTCTTTTGATATTGGTACAGTATCATCTTTGTAAATCAAAGCAGAAGGGAAGACCCTGAAGTGTTCATTTGGGTGCTGTCTGAGTATCTGTACAAAGGAGTTACCTGAGGTTCATATGTATTTGCTTTTAGACAAAACCAGAATGAGGTTGGTGACACCTGAGTGAGATCACAATAAAGTGCAATTAAAACTATCAGGAAAACATATTCTTAAGAACTGGAGAGTTTTTAGTGTATGCTTTAATTTTTCAGTGCTTTGAAAAGAAGGAGTTATCTCAGTTGGTGCATTAGAATTCTGAATGGCAACCTCATAACTCCAGAAATGCTGTGGGGTTTTTATTTTATTTTTATTTTTACCTTCTTCCAAGTGACTGAAAGTCCGAGTGACTGTAAATCCACAGAGACTTAAATCCAACAGCTTTTTGCCTATATACTCATTTAGGGATTTTTTTTCCCTATAGAATACATCAGTTCATATGTAAATACACTGGACAAATGCCAAGTACACAATGTTTGATTTTCATTAAATGGGCCTTTAGAATTGGAATGGAGTTTCTGGTATTTGGGGCATTAACCTAATAATAAATTGTGAGCTACAATGTAAGTTCTCTCTGCACAGAACACGAAGATTGCAGATGTAAGGTCCTATGTCCACAGTGGAGCACAGTAAGAGCAACACTCTCGATATTATTTTAGGTTAAATAATGTGTATAATTAAAAATAAAATATTATTTTAATTATATTTTATTTTCCCCATAGCCTAGATTTTGACTCTATTGTCAGAATTAATTAATTCATACTTCTTTAATTTGAGAATTGAGGTTAATATAAATGTAAACTTGAATAAGGCTGATCTTTTCAACATTACAGAGAAATCAATAGCAGCTAATATGGTAGACTATTTCACCCTCTATGTATGATAAACTCTTTTAGGGGATTTTAAAAATGTTTAAAACCACTCATTTTCCTGCAAAACATCATCATAAATAAAACAGGATTCTAAGAATCTCTCGAAGGTCAAATTTAATTGACCTTAAAAATTATTCAGCATCTTTTAATACCAAACTCCTGCCTTATAATTTGCTAATCTTAATATCTAGCCAGCCTTTTCTTTGAGTACTTAATACTGATGGATTTTTGCTTGCTATTTTCAGAAGTGTTTGCCAAACCTACGAATGACACCTCGGAAGTAAGCAGGTCGGCAGTGGGCCTCTACCTTTGCGCTTTCGTGTCTCAGGTTGAAAGTCAGCTCTAGGTTCGTCAGAAAGTGGTCAGAAAACTCGGGATACATGTCCAGGACTTCCAGTAAGTCTTCGCGCTGGATCTTATGCAGGTCACAGTACGTGAGTGCTCGCACATCGGCATTAGACTTGCCAGGTTTGCCATAAAGATGAACCATTTCTCCGAAGATATCATTTTTTCCTAAGAATAAACCAGAGGATGAAGAGGAGGAAGGAGTACGAAAAGGAGAAGGGGGAAGAGGAGGAAGAGTGGAAAGAAAATGAGAATTTAAAGTGAATTCATTAAATATTTTCTTCATAAAAGTTGAAAGGGACACCAACCAAGTGACAAATCTGTTGGTATAATGTTCCTTTGGAATGAATACACTTTACCCTTGTTCATTCAAATGCTGATTTCCCCACCCGCTCTCTGGTTTCAATCCGGATATTGTATTGTGATATTTATTTTAAGCATCCTGTCTCAACTCTGTGTAAACAAAATAAAACTAGACACAATGTTGAGCTGGGAGGAGCCAGAGGGCAGGAAATGAGTGGGAGGAGAAAAGGCGCTAGAGGACTTGGAAGGGAGCCAGGAGAAGGCAGAGCTGGAGGAGAGATCATGGAAGGAGGTGGAGAGATGGACCGGACCTAATATATCACAAAAAGCAAGTATAATGTGAGAAATCTAAATGTTAGGAAACTGTGAGGGCTTGGAGGTTTAGGAGGGAGTAACTATTGCCCAGCATTGTGTTCTAGGTTAACTAAATAAACCTAGTCTCTGTGTGGGAATTTGGTTATACAGCTGTTTAGGACTAACAGCAGCATTTCCAGAAGATATATCAGTAGAAAATGTTAATAGTTACATACAACACAAATCATTGAACCAAGGATTGCAGATGTAAGGTCCTATACCAACAGGTGCATAGATAGCAAACCTCTGTGTATGGACGAAATGTACTATGTCCGTTATAATCTATTTCATTTCTTTTTTTAAGCTTTAATATTTTATTTATTATATTCCCAACACATTTTCCCACGATTTATCATGTTCTCATGCACATGTCTTGGCTTTTATATGTCATAATAAAACTTTCACCATCAGGCCTTAATCCATCCTTCTAAGTGTCTCTCTACTTAATTTCCAGCATGGACTTTTCACACATATGGCTAGAGTCACTGTCCTTTCATAATGAATTGCATCATGTAGCTTCCATAACAATATTCCCCATGGACAACGTTCCATATGCATTTCTGACTTTCTTTATTTATGTATCTCTGCTAAGCTTGTAGGATCTAGAGAATGTCTTTGTTTTGCTATACCCTGAGTGCTAGCTATGGATCTTGCCATAGCTGCTTGCCATAGCTTGCTAAATCTGTTTCCAGACAGAAGTGTTCTGATGCTGTCCATTCAGCAAACTGAGAGGCTGAAACGAGTTGGATTCATGTTCTTTCTGTTCTGCAGGACCATGTCTGGAGCTTCTGCCAATTAACAGCTCCGCCATGCCTCAGCACCCACTGACATGAAGAAGTGCTCTCAATGCACCTTGTTTCTTCAAGTTATCAGTTTTGAATTTGCCTTTGAAGAATTGGTCTATTTGTTTAAATTATTTAGGTCTATGGCTTCCACATATATAGTCTTAGGTTTTGGTCACATGATCTTTGCCCTGAAGCTTTGTCCCCTTTGTTCTGCTGCAAATACTGGGATTATGTCACGATCTGGCTTCTGGTATCCCTCCGGATCACCTCCTAACCATGTGCTGTCTGATTTTAGTTTTATTAAATGACGAAAATAAGAATAACTGGTATTTTCTGAGGACCATGTAGGTTCCAGGCACTGTGTCAAATGTTTGCTTGTTTAGATTATCATACTACCCCAAAAAATAATTTTGTGAAGATGTGATTAAGATACAGAATTTATAAGGATTGAAACAAGATTAAAGAGGTAAACTGACTAACACAATGTCACTTCTTAATTGTGTGGAGAGAGGAACAGCCTTCAGGATTAAAGCCTTGCATTTTGATTTTTAGAATCACTATCCTTACCTGCCTACGATATCAAATCTCCCAGTATTTTCCAAAAATTTACTGCCATTGTCCCATTTCTGCATATCAAGGTGCTCACATGGCATATGCCCTTAGTAATACTGATAGATTACTTTATGAAGTCACTTTTAAAGGTCATTAATAGCAGTGAAAAAGTAGTACTTTCTTCACATATCCCGATGGTTCTTTTCAGATTAAAAAAAAAAAGCTTCTCTGTGTGCATTATGTTAGCTTTTGGTGGATGACCACACAAATACTCCAACTTTGGGAGCTATCGAGGATGTTTAAACAACAAAACTATTCCAAGTAAAAAGTGCCGTAATGTTCTCATTTTAAATGAGAATTTAATAAGGAAAAGTCAAATACTATATATAATAATATACAAAAATTACACTAGAGAGAAGACATTAAGTATAGTTTAAATAAATACTTACACACCTTTGAAAACCAGACAAACAGTAATTTTTGACACTAACTTACAAGGAAATATGGACAGCAAAGGAGAAGTTCCTGGGATTCTTTACTTTGGATGGCTTAGTCTAGACACGGGGCTAATATTTTAATTAACTCCTGCTTCTATAGATGAGCAAGGAGGAAGCCCTGTGGTACTGAGCAGCACTGTATAGTCACTGTAGTCTCAGAAGAGCAGCTGCTTGTTTTTCTTGCAGAAGCCAGGACAGGCAGGCCTGAAGATCAGCCTCTGCTTTCCCCAGTAATGCACCACGACAGGTTGTCAGTGCCAAATCCAGCGAAAACTGCCCTTTGAAAAGCAGTCTTGAGGTGATTTAGGATGTTTTCACTCCCTGAATCTTTATTGGTTTAGAAATCAAATTGTGTACCTTCTCAGTTTGGGGAAATTGTTTTGGACTGTAGTAATAACAAAATTATCAGAATACCTAGGGAATCACTTAACGCGGTTTGTTTGTGCAGGGAATCTAATGTGCCGTGCTCTGGTTCTGTCCAACAATGAAGAGATAATTCTCATGAGTTAACCTTCAGATGTGAGCCTTGAAAGAAATCATCCAACTGCGCGTAGTGATTGTGTGATTGACAGATAGCTACTGGGATTTGAACCTAGGCCCATGAACGTGCTAGATGAGGACTCTGCCTACTATCTATACCTCCAGGCCTGGAACAGTATATTAAATCTATAAAAAAACGCTGTGAGTTTTCATTCGAGGTAGTGGGGAGAGGCCCTTTTGATCATTTTGGTTAGAAAGAGAATTGATTTGGCTTTTTCTCTTCCTCTGTTCATTACCTTAACAATTAAAAAATGTTATGAGTTCATATAAGCAGAGCTTGTATATATATATATATATTATTTATTACAATTTATTCACTTTATATCCTGGCTGTAGCCCCCCTCTTGTCTCCTTACAGACCCACCTACTCTCCCTCTTCTCCCCCTATGCCCCTCCCCTAGTCCACTGATAGGGGAGGTCCTCCTCCCCTTCCATCTGACCCTAACCTGTTAAGGCTGGCTGCACTCCTCAGGGAAAGGTGATCAAAGAGCCAGCCACTGAGTTCACGTCAGAGACAGCCCCTGTTCCCCTTACTAGGGAACCCACTTGGAAACTGAGCAGTCTATGGGTTTCACTGACCAGGGGCTCTAGGTCGTCTCCAGGCATGCTCTTTATTTGAAGTATTGGTCTCTGCAGGCCCCTCTGGGCACAGGTTTTTTGGTCTCTGAAAGACTCTACCCATCAGGATATCAAAGCTGTTACTGACACTCATAGCCATACTTTGGACTGAGTGCAGGGAACCTTATGGAAAAAGGAGGAGATAGAAAGTCCTGGAGGAGACAGGACAAAGAGACCAGCAGGGTTTCTTTATAAAGAAACAGATTAGACTACATCTGAACTTTTTTTTTTTTACACAAACCTATTTATCACTCATTTTGTATACAGTCTTCTCTACTCCTGATAATATACTCAGAGCTACATTCTACTAAGTAAGGACTCTAATTTCTTTTCTAAGAATAAAGCAAATAAATGAATTTTATTAAAATATAAACTTATACCATGCTACTGTAGGCACATGCTAATAAGTATGTCTACAACATTGAGTATTTCATATTAAGATGTTAAAGAATCAGACGTGAAGCCAAGATCTCCTATGAAAAAGAAAATATGGACTATTTTTTATTTGGCCTCAAATGTCTAAGCAGCTGTCAACGCTGAAGATGGTATTTACATATTAAACAAAAACTGAGACATTAAGAAAACATTTTCTGCAAGATTAATTCGATATACATTGAATTGAAGCAATTGTTTAAAATGATCATTGTTAAAGAGTACTTTTCAGCCAATTAGTCTGGTAATCTGTCATTCTGAACTAAGGAGTGGTTGCAGCCACTCATAGCTGAAGACACCATTATTCCATGCTAAAACACTCACCAAGGATAGCTACCACTATGTCATCCTTGAGAATTTCAATGGAGCCTCTGGATAAGAAGTACAGTGCAGTTAGGACATCCCCACAGTGAACCAGGGTGTCTCCTGGAGGGGCATGGGTGGTTTTGAACTTCATTGCCAGAGCTCTAAGGCAGCCTTTACTTGCTCCTCGAAAGGCTTTGCAATTCTGTAGCAAAGTCTGGTTTAGATGCAGGCAAATGTCAGCTTGTAAACATTCTGGAAATCCCTTTAAGACCTGAAAGGAAAAAAATAAAGAGTTTGATACTACCAGAACACCCAGAACTCCAACTTGAAATAAAGTCCATTACTTGATCAAAGACTGGAAGATGCAGTACTTGTCATGAAGGAGTGTTTTTTTTTTAAATAATGCATCTAATTTGCTTCTCTTAATGAATATTTGTCTTCTGAACATGTCAAGTTTTAACTCTGTATTGTTCAGTGAATTAACTGAAGACATTCAACTTAACTCAAATGCCATCTTATTAAAATGTTATGCCTACATATTTCTCATTACTTTTCTTTGTCTGCATTAGGCTATGTAGTATATTGTGCTTGGATGTAATGCAATGCAAACAATCAAAAGACACTGGTGAAAGGCAATGCAATTTGAAAGATGAGAAACCTTTTGAGGGAATTTCAAGTCAATTTAAATTGCTATCCTGGACATACATCTTAGTTGACACAGCTATTTGTAAATATCATAAACAATGTAATATTTTAAGTCAGTCTTATTTGGAATAGTTATATTTTTCTATACACATTATACTATATATTTTGACAAACACCTAAAATAACGGGAAGGAGAAGAGTTGATGTACTTTGAAAGTAAACATTAATTTTTAGGAATAGAAATAGAAATTTTAGTACTAGAAATAGTGCTACTTTTGGAAACTTACTGTTTAATTTAAACTCCAAGGAACAGATGAAACAATAATTTTTGAAAAATGTACCTCAGTAAGAATGGAATAAAGTTATCTTTTTACAAAATTATCTTTTCATAAAATCAGTACGATGGGTTAAGGATATTTTTATGCCTTATTCTCTGTGGTGTCATATGGAGGTTTTATATATTTTTGCTCTGACTTTTCCCTGTAAGTATAAGCATTCTACTCTGAGGTGGATGGAGGGAGCATTATATAAAACAGTTTACAGGGTAATAATGCATTAGTGGCTTTTCCTTTTCTGATTTTTATTGGCTCTACCTTAGTATATAATTCATTAATAAAAAATAATCATAGATCAGCTATAAGACAAGTCAGATGTATTCAGTCCATAAATAAATTTAAAACTGAATGATGTTTAAGTCAAACTATAATTTTCAGTGTTTGAAATATTAAAAAAAAACTACAGGGATCCAACTGCTAGGAAGCCACTGTGTGATGTAGCTGCCAACTTGATTATGGTAGAAAATGAAATGATTTTTAACATAGGTGAAGGGCAACAGCCACATTTTTTGTTCTTGTTTTATTCACCTACAGAGAGTAAAGTTCAGTGAAGAAAATTGATGGAATTTTTTTTAAAGAATTTGCCACCATTTGACTCTTGTGCAAGCCACTTCACCCATCTGTATTTCTCTTCTATAAGATTAGAATCTTTACAATACTGAGTTACTTTACCACTAACGAGTGTGCCAGGCAATGAACGCTGCTTCCTCACTTCCATGCTACCAATACTTTCACCCTGATCCAGTAGAATGCAAGCCTTCCTCCTGCATGATCTTTGAACATGCATCCCCAAACGTCTCCTTACCTCTAACTTCAGACTCCATCTACATGAGTAGACTCATTGTAGTTTTCCTACTTGGACCGGAGGCCTCTCCAACATAACCTGCCTAAAAGAGCCCAATGATGTCTCAGAAGCCTGATGGGGACCTACATAGATTTAGATGTCCTCATGGAAAGCAATGGATGACTGGTCTCTTCCATCATCTTCTTTTGAAATTATTGCACTGAGTTTTACTTTATTTTATTTTATTTTTTGGCAAGTTATGCCAAGTTGTAGATGACCTTAGTTTGGACACTGTTTCTGATTTAAGAGCTACTTCCCTTAGGAGTTAGTTATCTAGGAGAAAAATGCAAATGTTCACTGGCTTCTGCACATGTCTTTTTTCCCCCTTGGAAGCCACTTTTGGAATCTGAGCATAACTCTTAAATGACCCCCTTAGAATATAGACAGATAGAGCACTACACCAAGTAACGCTTTCCTTTAAATAAAGCTGATAAAGTATCTTAAACTTCGCAAAAATGAGGGAGGCTATTTCTCTTGTACAGCTGAACCTAGAGTCACTGCTTATGACATAGTCCTTGAAATATCCCTGACTGTCATCAGCCCACTGTGCTTCTGTTTGTCTGCTGATACGTCTATTGCTGTGTTTTGTGTTGGAGAGATGAGAGATGATGTTTCTGCCTTTCAAATCTTTCATAATAAGCTACATAGTTAAATGAGCATAGACTGGAGAGTTTTTGGTCCTTCACTGCTGTGACTCATCATCTTATTTTTCAAAATTAAATTAATAACATTTGTTTCATAGAGTTGTGGCCACAATTAAATATGATAATGTACACAACTATCCAACATAAGCTTGATAGTCAATTCACAATGTATTTTTGGATTCTTAAAAAAAAAAACAATTAAAACCAAGGAAATCATGAAATTTTCAGGCAAATGGTAGGAACTAGAAAGGATCATCCTGAGTGAGGTATCCCAGAAGCAGAAAGACACACTCAGTATATACTCAATTATAAGTGGATATTAGACGCATAATATAGGATAAACATACTAAAATCTGTACACTTAAAGAAGCTCAGCAAGAAGGAGGACCCTAGGTAAGATGCTCAATCCTCATTCAGAAAGGCAAAAGGGATAGACATTGGAAAAAGGAGAAAACAGGGAACAGGACAGGAGTCTACCACAGAGGGACTCTAAAAGACTCTACCCAGCAGGGTATCAAAGCAGATGCTGAGATTCATAGCCTAACTTTGGGCAGAGTGCAGAAAATCTTATGAAAGAAGGAGAAGATAGAAAGACCTGGAGCAGGCAGGAGCTCCACAAGGAGAGCAACAAAACCAAAAAATGTAAGCCCAGGAGTTTTTGTCTGAGACTGATCCTCCAACCAAGGACCATTCATGAAGATAACCTAGAACCTCTGCACAGATGTAGCCCATGGCAGTTCAGTGTCCAAATGGGTGCCCTAGTAATGGGAAGAGGGACTGTCTCTGACATGAACTCAGTGGCTGGCTCTTTGATCACCTCCCCTGGAGGGGAGAAGCAGCCTTACCAGGCCACAGAGGAAGACAATGCAGCCAGTCCTGATGAGACCTGATAGGCTAGTGTCAGATGCAAGGGGAAGAGGTCCTCCCTTATTAATGGACTCAGGGAGGGCAATGGGGGGAGACGGGGAAGGAAGGGCGAAATTGTGAGGGGACAAGGGAGGGGGCTACAGCTGGGATGCAAAGTGCATAAATTATAATAAATAAAAAATTTAAAAATCTAAGTGCATATTTCCCCCAAATAACAGACATATTCTCTTTAACTAATTTTATTTTCTGTTAACTGAGTGCATCCAATTTTAAAGATCAAGAAGCTTCACCCACAATCAGTCTCACGGCCTGCACCTTAGAAAATCAGTTCTTGCCTTTTTAGTGTGTATTCATTCATGTCTTCATTCACATAAATACTTTAATAGCACCAGGCACTGAGCTAAAAAGAATCATAATGAATAAATCATGTTCTGGAAATGTAGCTAGTCTTCATTACAGATTAAACACAATTTTTACAGGTCTAATCAGAATTGGCCACACTGTCCCCCTGGTAGAGTAGGACATTTGTGATGTGCATTTGTAATTATAATGGCCATTTACTGAACGCCCAAGTAACAATTAATTTGAGGTGAGTTGAAGTCCTAATCTCATTTTTCTAACACTGCTACCACAGGATAGATTTTTAAGAGTCTGAAAAATTCCAGATAACTCTGATCCACATTGGAAGGAACAACATATCTTTATTGTGTATGGTGTAAAGCCACTTGTGTTTTGCCTTCTCTTTACTTGAATATATATGAATAAAAGTCTATGATTCTTATAATGAACTAATAACTCTTTAAGTATGAAATATTTACTGTGATTGTTATGTAAGTTTTGTAGTTTATTGCTTAAAGACCCCGAATGTAAAAAAGACCTTTCAACATGAAGAACCCACTAATAATATGGTAGCACTATTAAAGTGCTGTTTAAAAAAATCACACAAAAAAGGGAAGGACAAAATTGTTACCTAATGGACATCTATAAAACGTGATTTCAGAAGCATCTGATTTTATGGTAGTTTCCCTAACATCTGTATATTCTAATATACTCTTAATAACAACCCGTCTTGTTATTTGTACTGACACTGATCAAGCATTACAGCATTACAGCTGAGTGCATGGTGAAGCTCATACAGGCCTAATGTGTCTCACTTGATATATATATATATATATATATATATATATATATATACATACATACATACATATACTAATCAATATGATACAAACTTAAAGTAGCAAATCCTTCTATATAAGTTTTTACATCAATATCAATAAAGAGTATTGGGCCACTAATTAAAAAGCAGTTTTATCTATTCTGATGACAGTGTAATTAAAGAACTATATCATAGGTGTCCTGACTAGTTTTATGTTACCTTGAGACAAGCTAGAGTCCTCAGAGAGGAGGAAACCTCAATTTGCCCTATAGGACATTTTCCTAATTAGAGGACCCATATCATTGTGGATGGTGCCATTCCTGGGCTGGTGCTAATAGAAAAGCAGGTTGAGCAAGCCATGAGGAGCAAGCCAGTGAAAGCAGTCTTCCATGGCCTCTGCATCTGCTCCTGCCTCTAGATTCCTGTCCTGTTTGAGTTCCTGTCCAGACGTCCTACAATTATGAAAAGTGGTTTTGAAGCATAAATCAACTTGTTTTTGGTCATGTTATTTTATTACCGCAATGGTAACCCTGTAGGTTTTGGTTAGTGTCGCTGAGTGAATAAATATTCCTAATCAGGAAAATTGTTAACAAAAAAATTTGGGAATGTCATTATCATGCCATCTTTCATGAAGATAGGAGAAACATTTATTTCCTTAATACAAATTTTCCTGATCAAAAAATATTTCTAAATTAAGATAATTTTCTTAGTAGGTTGGCAGAAAACCATCACTTTCCCCTTATTTTTGAGACAAAAGATTCAACATTTGCTGCTTTCTGTCTCTGAGAAGCAACCTCATGATGACTGCATTCCCCAGATTCTGCAGAGAAGAGTGTCAATAACGTAACTTTTAACCTAAACACCTCTCAGCCGTCTTTCAGACATTTTGAGCCACTGAATTGACTTCTTGAAAGAGACTGAACATATTCCCTAACACACACCTCCTATCTTGTATCCTGAAATATGGAGGCTGGGCTATGTTCTAACCAGTGTGTTCTTACTCTTTTCAGTTAGTGTTGCTGTAAAAGGGAACATACCAAAGGCAGTCTGAAGAGAGAGCACATTTACAAGGCAGCCTGACTGTGGCAAATGATTTCCTAAATAGCAGATTAATCATATGGACAACTCCAGTTGCTGTGTTAACTGTCATTAGGAAATGTCCTAGGGAAATTCTCTGGGTCATTAAATATACTTAAATCTTGACAAATTAGGATTAATCAAAACACAAATTAGCACTCCCTATGAAGCACTAAACCTCCAGCATGATTATCAAACACATTATGCAAGTAATACATTAAACCTTAAGTCTCTGCCCTAGAGTACAGCTTTACTATTTGATGGCATTTCCTGACTCTGGTAGAATTGCTGTTTTCATATGGCCATTCAACCTTTTGATAAATCTTTAGCACTTGTGAACTCATGAACCTTACATTTTGTTCTTTGTAGATGCTAATGTCTTAGCATAATGCATTTTGTAATCTCTAGATCATTCTACCAAGTATCATTTCTACAGTTAGGCAATAAGAATTTTGCAACACGTGTTTTATGCTTCCTTGGTGGTTGTATGCTGTTTACTCCATTTCACCACTGGTTATTATTTAACCCTTACGTAGCTTTAGTGCTACATATACATATTAATTACCCTAGTTTGAAGCTCAAATTCCTTTGCCATCTATGTATTCTAGCTCCATGTGGCTAATAAAAACAAGGTATTATTTTAATACATAAGGCCATCACACCTTGCGAGACATTTGGGGAAGTTACAGGATTGTAAGTCAGAATTGTGGAAATATTGATAAACACTGAGATAATACATTAACTTGCTGTAACTTGCTGGCGTTTGGACTTAGACATGGCTAAGAAAGCAATAAGTCCTCAAACAGTTTGGCTCCACCAGTGATGAATAAAGAGCATCTTAAAGAGCATCCTCTTCCTGTATCCTCCTTCCCTTTATACCCAAATAGCACCATCTCTGATATATTTCCTTTCTAGAGGGACACTTAAACTTCAACATGGCTCAATGATATGAGGTTAACAGTGCACTGCAGTGTGGGTGATGTGTGGACATGAGAGAACCACGGCTTTTTAATCCACATGCTCTTATCACCCAGACTTTGGAGTCTTTTTGCTAATTCAGCAAAAGTTTGGTTTGCAACAGGTGTCTCAGGATCTCTGCGATGTGTTCCCAAAGGGAACCCTAGAAACCATTAGGATTTCTTGGGGCCACAAGAAGAACCTGCAGCCTCAAGAGCAGGTTCTGAGCCTTCCCCTTTTATCCCTGCATAATAAATTGAAAGCGATAGTAAAGGAGTTGCTGAAAAGAATGTGACTGCAGCCCCTTCTGCTGGGTGCACTGAAAATAGTTCTTTCTGAATGGATTGATTCCAGATGACCTAATCCTGCTCTCAGAGTAACGGAAAGAGAAATGCAATCTGCCAGGTGACAGAAACAATGATATAAAGCATAACCCCGCACCTAATGTGCTAGCTTGAATTAGAATCCAGTTTTATGATTGCAGAAAGATTTCTCATGTACTACATTTCCAAACCAAATTTCTTCAGCATTGTGTGAAGCGACAGAGTTTCAACCAACTCATTTTACAAATACAAAAGACAAGACACAACAAATTAGAACACTTCGTGGAAGAACTGAGAGTCCAAACTCAGTCCAGAAATCACATAACTATTTTTTTATTTAGTTGTCTTTCAAGTTGAACCTCTAAAATTGCTAGCAGTATGAGGAGATGTAACATATTTCCAATTCAATTTTGGTAATTGGTTTTGTATATAATGAACTATCAAATCCAAAGTAGATGCTTTCTTTATTTTGTGTACAGAGGGGTTAGGCGTTCTTCTGAAACATACAGATATATGAAAATGAAATTAATTGCTTTGTAGAGAATGGAAAACCCATATTGGTAATTGTTCAACTTGTAAAAAAAAAAAACAGAAGAAATTTCACAACAGAAATTTACTGTCTGGTAGGTCAGATTCCCTTCCCATGAAATGTGCTGAGTGTCACCCAGCATTCTGAGCTTTGTAAGTACTATCAGAGCTCTGCACATTTCTGCTTCTACTAATTAAGGCAGAAACCCATTGTGTATGTTCAAGCAGTTATTATTTTCAACTTTCCAAATTGGTGGAACTACATAATTCAGTAATGTAATAAAAATAAAAACAACAACGACACTTACACAAAGGAGAGCATTTTCCTCTTCCTTTAATTGTGATAGTAAAGGTAAGGGGCTCCGAGACACAAAGTGAATAAATTATAAAAAATTATGTAAAAAAAACCTGCAATCAGATTGCTGAAGTAGACGTAGGTTCAAATATGTGAGAAGCAGAAATGGTATCATCCATGAATGCCATCATAATCCACAAGAAAAAGAGAAATAAAAAAGTACTTGAAAAGTGGCCACAAAGTCAGGAGCAACACATCAAGTAATCCAATTAAAAAATGGGGTACAGAGCTAAACAGAGAATTCTCAACAGAGGAATATCAAATGGCAGAGACACACTTAAAGAAATGTTCAACGTCCTTAGTCATCAGGGAAATGCAAATCAAAATGAACCTGAGATTTCACCTTATGCCCATCAGAATGATGGCTAAGATAAAAAACTCAAGTGAGAACACATGCTGGAGAGGTTGTGGAGAAAGGGGAATCCTCTTCTCTTGCTGGTGGGAGCGTAAACTTGTACAACCACTTTTGAAATCAATCTGGTGCTTTCTCAGACAATTAAGAATAGCGCTTCCTCAAGATCCATCTATACCACTCTTAGGCATACATCTAAAATATGCTTAAGTACATAGCACAAGGACATTTGTTCAACCACGATTGTAACAACCTTATTTCTTAATAGCCAGAATCAGGAAACAACCCAGATGCCCTCAACGGAGGAATGGATACAGAAATTGTGGTACTCTTGCACAATGGAATACTACTCAGCAATTAGAAACAAGGAAATCATGTTATTTGCAGGCAAATGGATGGAACTAGAAAAGATCATCCTGAGTGAGGTATCCCAGAAGCAGAAAGACACACGTGGTATACACTCACTTATAAATGGATATTAGACATATAACACAAGATAAACATAGTAAAATCTGTACAGCTAGAGAAGCTAAACAAGAAGGAGGACCCTGGGTAAGATGATCAATCCTCACCCAGAATGGCAAATGGCACAGACATAGGAAGAAGGAGAAAACGGAACAGGACAGGAGCCCACCACAGAGGGCCTCTGAAAGACTCTACCCAGCAGGGTATCAGAGCAGATGCTGAGACTCATAGCCAAACTTTGGGCAGAGTGCAGGGAATCTTATGAAAGAAGTGGAAGATGAAAGACCTGGAGGGAACTGGAGCTCCACAAGGAGAACAACAAAACCAAAAAACAAAAAATAAAAAATAAAAAATGTGGGCTCCGGAGAAGTCTTTTCTGAGACTGATACTCCAACTAAGAACCATTCATGGAGATAACCCAGAACCTCTGCACAGATGTAGCCCATGGCAGTTCAGTGTTCAAGTGAGTGCCCTAGTAATGGGAAGAGGGACAGTCTCTGAAATGAACTCAGAGGCTGGCTCTTTGATCTCCTCCCCCATGGGGGAGCAGCCTTACCAGGCCACAGAGGAAGACAATGCAGTCACTCCTGATGAGACCTGATAGACTAGGATCAGATGGAAGAGGAGGACCTCCCCTATCAGTGGACTGGTGGAAGGGCATGGGTAGAGAAAAAGAGGGAGGGTGGGGTTGGGAGGGGGTGGGGGAGGGGGCTACAATTGGGATACAAAGTGAATTAACTGTAATTAGTACAAAAAGTAAAGACCATATCTGATAATTTTGGGTTAAAGATGGGGTGCTAAAATAAACATTTCATGCCGAAACTCAAAGGAAAATGCCTCTCCTCATATCTGTATTTATCCATCATAAAAAAGGAAAAACTAAAACTATGACAGAGTTGAGACTAGGAAAGCAATTAGCTTTCTATCCCCACCCATCAGTAAGTGTGGGTATAGTATAACATAAGGAAAGAAAAACAAGAACGGACAATATTAGGTGATGGTCATGAGGAAGGGCAGAATGCAGGCAAACATACTGGAGTTGTGAATAAGAGTAGACTGAGAACATACTACGTCATTCATGTGAAGTTTACAGACTGGTTTGGTTGAGGTAAGATGACACAAGTTGGAAAGTGAGTCCCCACTGGCAGGTTACTGGGTATAAGAGAGAGAATTGGAAATACCGAATCTTTCTGAAATGTTGGATGCAATTGTAATATTAAATTTAGTTACTTTAATTACTTAAATATGTAACATTATGGTATGTAGTTTACCTTATGTTTCAAAATGCAATATAACAGACAAAATAAAAAAAAAACAACTAGATACAGCCGATGGCATATTTTCTTTCTAATCACATAACAAAATAAAAGAAAACCAATGAAACAAAGTCAAATGTAAAATGAGACCTTTTCCCTTTGTGTGTGTGGGGGAAGAAGGTCAAGGAGCCTGCCACTGAGTTCATGTTAGAAACAGTCCCTGTTCCTTTTACTAGGAAAACCCACTTGGATACTGAGCTGCCATGGGCTATGTCTGAGCAGAGGTTCTAGATTATCTCCATGCATGGTCCTTGGTTGGAGAATGAATCTCAGAAAAGACCCCTGTGCCCAGCTATATTTGGTCCTTGTGGCGCTCCTATCCTCTCCAGGTCTTACTAACTCCCTCTTCTTTCATATAATTCCCTGCCACAGAGGAGGACATTGCAGCTCGTCCTGATGAGACCTGATAAACTAGGGTCAGATGGAAGGGGAGGAGGACCTTCCCTCTCAGTGGACTTGGAAAGGGGCAGGGAGGAGATGAGGGAGGGAGGGTGAGATTGTGAGGGAATGAGGGAGAGAGCTACAGCTGGGATGCAAAGTGAATAAACTAATTAATATAAAAATAATTTTTTATCAGACATAATATCTATATCTATCTCTGTCCCTCTCTATCTAATACACACACACACACACACACACACACACACATATATATATATATATATATATACACACACACACACATATATTATGGTTAGCCAGAGAAATGTCATTAGATTGTCTATGAATACATCTGCTAAACTGGAAGAAATGAGAACAAATCATAACACCCACTGATTCTGAAGTGAGGGCAGGTAAACAATAGGTATTAAAATTTCTCACAATCTATAGCTCAGAAATCTCTCATCTGGAAATTGATTCATAAAGATAAAACCATCCATAGAAGACAGAAGTAAGTATATTTGCTTCAGTGTCACTCAGCTGGAGGGAAATTAGAATAACAGTGTAAGCGTATTAGTAACAGAACAGTTCACTGTTGTGCTATAAAACAATGGACTGTTATATGCTATAGAATTAGAGCATATTAGAATAAGTACTACAGGAAGTTACTAGGTTTCATGTGTAAAAAAGACTTGAATATATTTTCATACTGTGTGAATTGAGAAACATCAACTCTAATGTTAAATTATATAGTTAAGTGTGTGATGGTGTATATGTATAGTATACACATGAGAACATTAGCACATCTACAGCAGAAATCAGCAATCTGTAGAAGGTTATACATATTAGTGATGGATAATGTGTGAATAAACTTCTGATGTGGAGAGAGGATCACAATGATCAAGGGTGAAATAAAAATCACAATATCACACTAAAATCATAAAATATAAAATATGCATATGATTTTATCTGTATAAAATTTATATGTAGTTGTGTACCTCTGTGGGTAATATGAGCACTATTACAAAAGATAGCCATTTCTTGAAAATCTCTGCTTAGGTTGTAAATCTTAGAAGGAGTATATATATAGGCAACAGACCTGGTGACCAAGATGCTGTATTTGGACATTATGTCTGATTAGAAACGATACAAGGTAAATTTTAACTACTTTTAAACAGAGGTTTGTTATATAATTACTAGGACTTGAACGAAGATTTGAGATGGTTCTAACCTAAAGCATTCTACTATGGCTCAGCTTTCATAGTACCAGAAGGTGCTCTGCCAGGTGCCAAGGGAGAGAAAGAACTGCTATCTCCAGCCAACCGTGATGTTCCTGAATCCCAGCGATTACCATTATGGCATGATATCCATAATGGTACAAAGGTGACACATATCTTGGCAATAGACAACTGTCATTTAATTGATCTTAAGACACACCTCTTCCTTAAAAAGGAAAATCATACATGGTTTTCAAAACCTAGCCAACTATCTGTGTCTAGTTAGGTATTAGAAGAGAGCCTACCAGCACAACTGAACTAGCCAGTGTCATGCCTAACACACTCCAAAAGCCATCCTCATCCCCACAGCTCTTATTTGCATCAACCAGAAACCATCACAGAAAACCAATACTGGTGATAACAGAAGTGTCAACTCATTTTTGGGAGCCCAGTCCCAGCAGAAATGTGTACACTACTCTCCCACTTCAGGCTTTGGGAACATCATGGAGGAGGGGGCAGAAAGACTGTATGGGCCAGAAGATGGGGAGCCTGCCTTGAGATTGTATCTCCTAGAATAATACACCCATAATACTTTAATAGTATGGCTGCCCAAACAAGACCTGAACAGTGACAACAGCAATAGACACACTATTGTGGAGAAATTTCATGGAATCCCACCCCTTAAAAAAATTAACTATGGGCAAATAATGGCTGCTGAGAAAAAAAGAAATAGTTTTTGTTTTTTTGGGAAGGAAAGGGTTTATTTTGCTTATTCTTCTACATCACTGTTCATCATCAAGGCAGAACTTGGAGCTAGGAGCTGCCGATGCAGAGGACATGGAGGAATGCTGCTAACTGGCTTACTCTGCATGGCATCTTTTTTTTTCACTTTTATTTTATATTAATCACAGGTTATGTACTTTGTATCCCAGCTGTAGCCCCCTCCCAAATTCCCTCCCTCTCCCACCCTTCCCTCTCTCATCTCCTCCCTGCCCCTTTCCAAGTCCACTGATAGGGGAGGACCTCCTCTCCTTCCACCTAACTCTAGCTTATCAGGTCTCTTCAGGAATGGCTACAATGTCCTCTTCTGTGGCCTAGCAAGGCTGCTCCTCCCTCGGGGGTGGAGAGGTCGAAGAGCCAGCCATTGAGTTCATGTCCAAAATAGTCCCTGTTCCCCTTACTAGTATACCCACTTGGGTATTGAGCTACCATTTGCTACACACAAGCAGGGGTTCTAGGTTATAACCATACATGGTCCTTTGTTGGAGAGACAGTCTCATAAAAGACCCCTATGCCCTGATATATTTGGACCTTGCAGAGCTCCTGACCTCTCCAGGTCATACTAACTTCCTCTTCTTTCATATGGTTCCCTGCACTCTGCCAAAGGGTTGGTTATGTTTCTTAATCTTTGCTTTGGTGTCCCTTAATCAGTTTCTAATGCCAAGTGGCCAGACCTGAAATCATATACACAGAAGCAACACTACATGGACTCAGAAGGTTTTATTTATGTGTTCATATGTGTATATATATGAACATATGTATACATATACATATATAAATATTTGTAACAATAATAATCAAAGAAAAAGTATTAGGTTTTGATCAGTAATAGAGGAAAAGGAGGGGTTAGAACAAAGAAAGAGAACATGTGAAGTGATGAATTGTTTTTAATTAAATTTATTTCAAAAATTGTGTGTGTTTAAAAATTATTATTTTTATGTACACTGGTGTTTGGCCTGCATGTCTGTCTTTGTGTGTGAGGTTGTCAGATTCCCTTGAAACTGAACTTACAGACTGTTGTGAGCTACCCTGTGGGTGCTGGGAATTGAACCTGGGTCCTTAAGTCAATGCTCTTAACTAATGAGCCATCTTTCCAGCCCCTACCATGTGTGTTTTGTGTGTTGTTCATACACATGGGTACATGGACAAATGAGCATGTAAAGACCAATGGAGGGCATCTAATGGCTTCCTCTATCACTCTGTCTTAATTCCTTCAAGACTAGATCTCCCACCTAGGCTCTCTGACTAGTGAACTCCTGGAACTCACCTGTCTCTACTGCTCATATTGGGGTTACAGGCACATACAGTGATGGCTAACTTTTCACACTGATGCTAGGGATTCTGTTGGCATAATGTTCTTATGGAATGCATACGATTTACTCTTTTTCATTCAAATGCTGATTTCTCTACCCACCATCTGGTTGCAATCCAGACATTGCATTGTGATACTTATTCTAAGCATCACTTGTCTCACGTTTGTATAAACATGCTACTATTTGTTCTCTGCATTGCCAACAAAAACAACCAGCCAATGCTGAGCAATGGAGAGAATAGGTGTGACATCCTGGTCTGGAGGAGAGGAGAAAGAAGGGGTAGGAGGAGAGATCCTACCAGAGAGGATGGGAAACATCAGGAGAAATTAACTTGACCTAAGATATGACTAAAAAGCAAGTATAATGCAGGAAATCTGAGTGGAAAGAAGCTTTGCAGGTTGGAGGATTAGGATGGAGTAATTATTGCCCAGCATTGTGCTCTAGGGTAATTAAAGAAATCTTAGTCTCTGTGTGGTGATTTGGGTATACAGCTGGTTTAAGAATAACCACTGTTTGACTAAAAGATTAAAAAGTATTCAATCTTCATAATCATCAACAGGATTCAAAGTCAAGTACTCATGTTTGTACAGCAAACACTCTTGACCCCTGAGCCATCTCTCTAGCCACTCTTTTCACAGCTTCTTATGCTCTGGTAATTTACAGTGATTCTACAACGTACATTTGAATAAAAAAGTTGATTCTTATTGGTTCTTTTCATATTGTTTCCAGTGATTTGAAAAGTCATTTCTTCAAAAACAGTTTTTGGCTAGTGTCAAAGCTATGATCTATAGGAGCCATTCCATTTAATAAAAAATATTGCTAAAATATTTATAGATTCCAGTTCAATATGCTAAGGCAGATAGGACCAAAAGGGAAAGTAATTAAGCAATACATTTCAATTAATGCTCTCCTCATGAATAGGGATGAGGTTATAGAAATGAAATGGTGAAACATAGACTCCTAGTTCTTTTCTGTTTACTATTATCAAAACTTTAAAATATTAAAATATATTCAGTCATGTTTGTGAAATACTAATCCAGATAGCATTTTTAACATAATATTCTCATCAATTCTTCAGATATATATGGTTTAAGGGACTTGATTTATTATGAAGCTGGGTTGATCATCATTTCTCCTATTATCTACAGGTAACTATTATGAATGGTCCCTAGATACAGAGATTAGAATTCTATTGTAGTCTAACACCTCTGTTTCATTTCCCTTGCATTTGTGTACCGTGATTCATGGACAAGAACCAGAAGACAAAGGCAGATTTCTGTGTTCTAATAAAATAACTACATCCCTGTGAAATGGGGCTTTGGCTTATCTTCCCTTATGGCAGTTGTTCCTAAACACAGATGTTTTATTTTAGTTTTTCTTGTGAGGGTGTTGTAGAACATTACTATCTGCCAAGATGACTAGAAGATGGGGTGAGATGAACTACAACCTAAATAAAAGTGTTTTAGCATAGTATCAAAATTCCCCCAGCAGAAATGAAGCACTTCTCTTCCAGAAAAACTTTCATCACATTGTCTCAAAGCACAAAATTCTGATGAAGGGTGATGTATATCTGTCAGGAAAGATGTAATTAGTCTGCACTTTTCCTGTCCACACATTCCTATATTATGTATACATCTAGGAAAGTATGTATCTGAAATTTTTACACTGTTACTTCTTTAAGGTTACGTAATAACACTGAGTGAACTGCTTCTGCTTGTTTTCATAAAAAAAACCCTACCATATTATGTAGAACATGTACATATTTGTTAATAATAATTCTCAGTACACTTATTTGTTTTCGTGGAAGACAGTATCAGGACTTTTGTTTTTGTTTTGTTTGTTTGTTTGTTTTCCTGAGGAACATTGGAGATGATCTGAGTTCATCAGGTTGAAGAAGTGCTGAGGTTGTTGTAACCTGCTTAAATTCTATAGACCCTCTGTTGAGACCTACTTTAGTTCTTTATCATAACTATGGCTCTTCTCTTAACACCTCTGTAGCCTTTAGCATCTCAGAAGCCATTTTTGCTGCCAAGTGTCCATTTTGATTATGTCTCTAAGTTTCATTTCTCAAATTTTGTATACTTTGTTACCTGGATACTCTGACATCCCCCAGCTGCAGAACCAATCAAATTAAAGGTCAGTTAGAAATGCTTTGTCTAGCTAGACAAAATGATGTAATGTTGCTTCCTACACCTGGATACTGGGTTGTGGTTTTTGTTACCTGGTTGTTACCTGGTTACTTTTTTTGTATAGAAAACCTGCTTTAGGAGCAGTCCAACCTCAAAGTCTGGGAGTCTAGATTATGGTCCTGGCCAGTCAGTTCCTGTTTAGCATTCAATAAATATCTGTTTAGCTCAGTCTGTTATCTGATTGGTCAGTGAATCTGTAACAAATTATTCCAGTATTTATCTAAAAGAGGCTAAAATAATACTTCTAAGGAATGTTTTACTACTGAGCTTCAGTGAGTTCTCTGTAGGGAGTAGAGAACAGAGGAAGTACCAATGAATGAATTCCTGAGTGAATGTGTGCTGTTGACATGTATTGGGAGCCTCAGACCAATGGAGGAAATGGAAAAGCTTAGCCCTCCCCAGAGTGAGGCTCAGAGAGAAATGGTGGCTGTTGGTAGAGCAGTAGAAAATGCCCAC
>CM053752.1:79715154-79734913 GCA_028658305.1 Pachyuromys duprasi | reverse complement strand
GAAGTGGGTTTGAATGACTCTGCTTTTTGCTAACTCACCAAAGAAAATGTTTTATAACATGTCATTCCCTTATGCATTAGGAACGACACCCAAAGGTCCTGTTCAAACAGGGTTATTATTTCAAGGAGTTGGAAAACAAATGAAGACATCATTTTTCCTCTCTACTGCTCTAGGAGAATGCTGGTAACACATGGAGAAACTGAAGCTCATTGCTTCTGTGAAGTTTCTGCAGTAGCTGTTGGTCTCCTTAAAGCCCCGGGGCAAACTGTCATTCCTTCCTTTGGGTCAAAAAACAATAAAATAATCTGGGTGTGGTGACACACTCTCCTTTAATCTCAGCACTCAGAAGATAAAGACAGACAAATTCCTGACTGAGGACAGCCTGGTCTGTACGTAGAATTCCAGGACAGGCAGGGCTACATACAGAAACCCTGTCTCAAAAAAAAAAAAAAAAAAAAAAAAGACTCACTTGGCATGGAAGCAAAGTGGCAGCCTGTGTAAGATAAGTAGATATTTGGATACACTGTAGATAAGTCATTGTTTACATGATAGGTGACTGCCATTGTTTTGAAAGATAGCTAAGTGTCTTGTTACCTAAAACCATCAGATGCATGTCTTGTCTTATGCTTTCTATTGCCATGGCAGTTCATCTGCCATGGAACTGCAGATGCTTTTGTTGTTGTTTTCCCCACAGTGGTATTATAAAGAGCTTTTGAATAAGTGGCATAGGATGGGCAGATGAATTTAACCCTTTTTAAAGGATACATTGTCTAGGGACCTGCTACAGAAGGAGATCAGGAGTGACAAACTTGTATATTAAAATACTTCTTCTCAGTGCAAGTTTATAGTCTATCCTCTTTGCAGAGATAAGAAATCTCTGCTGATTGATTAACCATCTTCAAGATGAAATTACTGTCCTTAAGATTTTTAAGATACATTTATTTATTTGTGTATGTTTGTGCATGTGTGTAGTGTGTGTGTGCGTGTGTGCATGCATGTGTGTATGCGATAGGGCACCCGTGGAGGTCAGGGGACAAGTCATTTGAGCTGGCAGGTCATATGTACAGAGCTGGTGTGTCTTAGGTATTCAGCAGGCTTGGCAGCAAAATGCCTTTACCCGTAGCTAAGCTATATCACCAGTCCTAAAATAGCATCTTGCGTGCAGTTCGCAAAGTTACTTTTTTAAAGATCAGCTCCTAAACGATGAACCAGTATTTATTGATAGAAAACCAAAAGATAGTACCAGTCCTATACCACGTTATCGTGTACACATAAGAATTTACCAGCGTCTGCGTCCCCATTTAAGCGTCTGTTGGATGAGTTGGATACAGGCACTGTTTGAAACACCTTTCTTACGGTCCCATGTTACTCATCAGCAAAATGTTGTTCATGGACTATAAGTAAAAGGTTTTTAGAAAGGGCAAGAAGATTAAAAATATAGATGTGAAGGCTGGACACACTATTTCTAAGTTTTCCTTTCCCATTCAGGACAGAGTGCTTTTGTTGTTGTTGTTGTTTGTTTGTTTGTTTGTTTTAATAAGGATTGTTTTACTTGATTTCACTGATGGAGCACAAGTGTAGTTCCCACCATTGCACTTCGCTGTGGTGCATTAAAAAAAAAGTGATCTGAAAGTGAAAGCTTAGCACATGTGAAGCCATTTAAATAACTGTACAGAATGATTGTTTTCTCTCAGTGTGTTTGTGTGGGTGCATGCAGGGATGAACACACATGTGTTCACACGCTTCTGGAGGCCAGAGGTCAAACTTGCAGGCCAGTCTTCAGCTGCTGCCCTCTTGGTTTATTGAGATAAGGTCTGTAATTGGCCTGGAATGCACCTCATGCTGAGGTCGGTGGCTGGGGAGTCTACCTGTGTTTACCTTCTCAGAGGCACAGTCATAAGTAGGAACCACTGCCTCTTTTTATTATTATTGTTATTAAATAGGTTATGGCGATTGAAATCAGCTCTTCATGATTTGAAGCCGACTGAGCTATCTCTCTGATCTCCAAAATGAGATTTTACTTGAGTACAGTTAGACGGTGAGAGCAGAGATCATTTCAACACTGGCTCGGGAGGCTACTCTGCAGCGTGGTTGAGAAACTAGAAGAGATGTGGAAGTAAGGGAAATACAATTGTGATTAATATATTCCTTAGACATCACACCAGTTCCAGCTGGGCATAGTGGCACACATCTTTAATCCCAGCACTCTGGAAGCAGAGGCAGGTGGATCTTTGGGGTTGAGGCCAGACTGGTCTACCGAGAGAGTTCTAGGACAACCAGGGCTACACAGAAAAACCTTACCTTAAAAAGCCAATAAACAAATAATCAAACAAATAAGTAAATTAAAAAAAAATACCACCTCCAAGAAGTATCTCTGTTAAACAGTCTGTCGCTTATCAGTCTTAGCCCTGCTTTGGTTTTACATGTTGCCTCTCTGAAGAACCATGCTGTGTCATGGAAAATATCACTGAGCTTGGAAAACTTTTTAGCCTGGGAGGCTCACCCTTCACTGAAATCTCCAAAGGCTCTGCCCCTACAGCTGTACCCCCGTCTCATCTCTCCACCTTCGTCTAGAGTATGGTTAATGTAAGAGCTTAGACCCTGTGGTGCAGTGCTGGCAACTTTTCTCCCACATTTCTGAAGGCCAGCATTCTCCTTTGTCTGGGACATAGCACAAAGGCACTTGTGCCCACAGATCTCCAGAGAACCCAGCAATGATAAGGACACAGGGTTGTCTTTCCAAGAGGAAAGGTGAAAAACCAGTTCTTCCTTCCAGAAAGCCGAGAAATGGAATTGATTAGTAGCCTGATGATCTACCTTATCTGTTGGGCCAGGTCTTTTCAAGATTCTACAAACAAGACTGGAGATAGCTTGTAATCTAACTGACTCCTGCACCCCCCCCCCCCCCAGGCTTCCCCAGGCTCCTACAACCAGGACCACAGGTGGGTAATAGGCCAAATGGCCTCTATCTGTATGACTGAGACCAGACCAGACCCTCAGGCCCTTAAATTAGTACAGGCAGCCTATCTCTAGAACCCATCTTCTTGAAAGAAATGACAATGTCCTGAATTGAGCTTCATTGTAATTACACTTCTTCATATTATGCCAGAAAACTTTTTTTTTCAAATTAAACTGGGCTTAAATATGTCAGGAGTCAACCTGTTATTAGACTGCCTGAAATCTGATCCAGGCTGATGAACTCAATATGGGTTTTTATCTTATCTCATTGCCTGGCTTAATTCCTTGCCTAATACCTGTAGGGACCACCTCACCCCTTATTAATTTTCCCCTACCCGTATTCAAAGTGATTTTATCTGTTCACCTTTCTGAATAATTGATTTCTTATCTATGCTATTAGTCCAGATATTTTCTATACTCATCTCTGAAATTTTCCTTCATTAAGCACTCCTAACAAAAATTCACTTATCCCCATTCTGCCTTCCCTAAAATCAACTAAATAAAGATGTACCTAGATTGAGAAATTGTCTACACCACCCCCCCGCCACAAACCTTGATGTCCTGCTTCTGTTTCCTAGAATGGCTGTCTTTGTTCTCCACAGTCAACAATTCTAATATCCCCTTAGTAGAAGGAGTTTCAACCAACATTCAGTGCAAGATATTCCATTAGGAAGGCTCAGATGCTCACTACAGGGAGCGGAGGAAGTAGGCAGCAGATAGATCATGATGCACATATTATATTTGGATACAGGTGATTTAAAATGTTTTTCAAAGTGGCAAGTTTATTGAAACTATTGAAAGATTAAGTGACTTGCTCAAGGCTGGTGGCAGGTTGAGAATGAGTGCCAAGGTCTTCTGAATTTTTCTTGCTTTTCAGCCATTACTTGGTTGTTGTGGTAGCAGGAATTTTGGGGAAGGCAAAAATCCTTCACTAAATGTACACAATCTTCCATGCTAATATTAGATTATAGATTTCCTGTTATGATAAAGGACATTTGGACTATCAGGGCTTTTCATTATTCATGCCTAGCTCTTAAGTATGAAGCTAGCCTACTTGGTTCTACACTTACATGGAAAATTGTTTCCATTTTCTTCAGTATTCTCACTAAAATTGGTGTTGGTTAACTTCAGAAAGTTTCAAACAGGATTAAAAAAGTAGCTTTAACTTTGGGACATTCCTTGAAAGGTTATCAGCTCTAACTTGAGAAAACATCTCCTTATTCCTAACTAACCCAGTTTGTGTATGCAGAAGGAAAGCATTTTCAGAAATCTGTGCACATGCTTGAGACAATTATCCGGTCCCCAAACTGAAGCTAGACTCTGCAAAACATTCTTTTCACTACCTTTCTCTGCTCAACCCTTTCCTTTTGTACTCTGGTCCATTTTGGTTCAGGTGAAAGGAAATCCATAATTGTTTTCTGTTCTGGAACATTCTAGCAACAGTGTATATGAAAAGCAAAAGATAGAGGGACTAAAGGATATGACCCCACTGTTTTCTTAGGTCAATTATTCCCTGTTTTGGTGGTTGGCTAAGCAAGCAAATAACTTTGATCACGACATAATTTTAGGGGAATTAATTGTGTGCTTGGAAACCTTTACTTCATTTGAAGATAACTGAACAGTAAAAAAATGACCTGAAATGTTTCATGAGAAGTTTTATTTAAGTTTATACTTAAATGAAATAATATGGAATGTTGATGCAAAATACAACAGTTTGATGTAGTTTTATGTATCACAGTACATAAACTAGCTAATTTTCAACTGTTTGTAAATCAGAATTTTACCAACAATAATTTGACAAGACACAAATGTGGTTTTTGGAGGTAAAAAAAAAAAGATCTTATTGAATTTTCTTTCTTTCCTTTTTCTTTCTTTCTTTCTTTTTTTTTTTACCTCTCAACAGTCTAATACTACAGTTGCTTTTCTCTAATCAACATTGTTTTACATGTTATGCTTAATAAGCAAAACATTTTCTATTTGCTGTTTCAGAGTTATCTGGTACTGAGTTTCTTTCTTTCTTTTTTTTTCTTTTACTCACTTTGCAGTCACAAAATGAAAATGTAGACAGCATGTACAAACAAGAAGTTCGTGCAAAGTCAAGTTTTCAAAACCACATGCAAGTCTCAGCGGCACATGGCTCAGAGCTCGCACGCTCCAGGATCATGTAATACTGGCATGCAGATGAGAGGAGAGAAAAGCACCTACATCATGAGAAGAGGGTGATGAAAGAGAATGACATTTTCTTTATGACAATTATCTAATGCAAACCGTATACCCAGAACCTCTACCAGAGTTGGAATGGGGGCAGAGAAGTAAAATTTTGTGGGAGTAGGGAACTGTACATGAACATAACTGGAGGTCAAGTTGTTACTAACAACGGAGAATTTCTATTCTGTACTTGGCCTCTTTGATGTTATCTTCCCCCGCCTCGCCTCTCGCTTTGTATTATCCTCTGCTATGTCATGCAAAAAAAGATCAGGACTAACACTGGAAATCACTTAACAAGCTCTAAACCTGACAGATCACAAGGGTATTCTCCACAATTTACACGAGAATTAAATTGGATATAAATACCTCCTGTTCTTACCGGTGGGTGTTGTGATTCCGTGTGTTAAAGGTGTGAAGCAGACAGGAAAGAGATAAATCTTTCATAAGTACATTGTAAATAGGCAAGGGGTATATAAACCATATTTATAGGTAATAGAGTCAAACAATGATAGATAAATAGCTGTCACAAAATATTTTTATCACAAAAATGGTCATAAATCTAGATTTTTATGGAGAAGGGAGGTAAAAATAAATGACTGTTTTACTACTGTTATTGAAATACTCTGGCAGTATGAAACAATAAAATTGAGTGACACATAGTTTAATTAAAAGTTCTTGACACTGCTTAAGCCAGCCCAGCACTAGAGATTCCCCAGTGGTTTTGAATGCTGGTATCTTTGTTAAACAATCACAATCACAGCTTATGAAAGCTACCGATATATAGGTGCTCTTTCTTGCAAGATTACAATCATCTCAGAAAAGATCAATTTATTACGTGGATTTTTCACCATGAACTTTGGGACAACTGAAAGTAACAGCTCATGGACTTGAGTTACATTTTTTTTTTTGGCTTAAATGTGCTCATTTATTTCTTCAAATATATATGTTTTTACGATAATATTATTTTATTTATTAGTCAAATAAGTCACATGCAACTATGATAAATTTATCTATATATAAACATGTCTTTGAGTTGGCAGTAATTGCTCTATGGCATTCACCATGACTTCTAATTTTGATCCATTGTCTTTTTGTTAGAACAACTCTGATCAAATGGAAAATAGCAATCTAAATTGTACATATACACTTACACAAAAATGTCACCACGTAATTGACAGAATTATTTAATATGAATGATGTACTTTCAGGAGATGTATTTTAGAAAGAGGGGGTGCCATGAAGATGCACATGTCTTTTTCTATAGCTCTGTACAATGTAGTGGGGTTTAGCTCTGCTGCATAATTTATCTGTAGCATTGAGTGAGTCCCCAAAGCCTTACAACAAGGATAATGATGTGAACAACCCTCTTAATTCTAACAAGAGCTCTCCAGAACCCAGTCATCTTAAGGATGCTGACTTTTGCACAGTGATTCAGGAGGAGCTTGTAAAAAGTGTGTTCTCTTTCTCTTTTTCAATATCAACTATTTTAAAAGGTGTTAAGGAATGTCTGTTCCCCCACCCTGTTGAGCAGAAGGAGTCATTGAACCAAGTATACTGAAATGGAATATAATCAATTGTTAAGGGAAGTATGAAACTTCCTATTAGAAAATGCTTGCTAACATACCTAAGGTCTCTAATCTTTCCTATAAGTGTTCAAGGTGTCCTACTTCAAAACATTATCCAAAGATAATCTTGGATCTTTGCTTAGGGTCATCAGAATTGTCACAGTTTGTTTTCCAAATATTAATTTTGTTGTTATTATTGTTGTTTGTAACCAGGCCATACCTCGAAGGCCCTAGTTTTAGCTTAGACAATGTTTCCTTTCATTGGAGGCGGGAACTCTCTGACACGTAGCTATATCAGTTTGCATCACGTTATAATGCCTTCGCCACACAGTATAACTAGATACAGCATCATGCAATGCCATGAATTGAGAATGAGACACTCTCTCCAGGGGAGAAGATAAACATCCAAGAGAAGAAAACAAAAGCACAGGGCTGGAAGCTGGTGAGACCGGCCTTTTACTTCACTCTAGCTGTAATGCCCGCACAGCTTCTGTTCCGGGAAATAGAAATACATACCATGTTCATGTCAATGCCGTTGGTGTAAGTCCATGCATGCTGGAAATATTCTTCAAGCCGTTGCCTCAGAGGGTTGGGGATTTGGTGGAAGCGGATGAACTCTTTCACTCTCAGCATCTGCATGTGGTACCTGGCAGTTCCCGAGTAGAGTCTTTGAATAATTGCAGAAACATTCCCAAAAATGCTTGCATACATTAAGGCTGGATTGGATAAAAAACAAAGTTATGGGGAAACACTGCACTTGGGCATATATATTTTCTCAGAATAGCAAATGTGCTGATTTTAATTATTTAACCCAAGCAGGTCAATTTACCCCTGGCCGTTGGGTAAACTCATCCTTCTTTATATTTTTAACAGTAAAGAGTGTAAAGTCTTAAGAATTGTCATGATTTAAAATAAAACTGATATTGCCTTATCAGATACACATGCAACTGAGAACATTAACTATGATGTTTGATACATCTGTGACAAGCCATCCTATTTGGAATAAGCTGGATCATAGTCAATATTACCACATTTTTCTGAAAAAAATTCACGAGGCAAAAACATCCTTTTTAGGAGTTTTAAAACCACTTTTTCTGTAATATAGACTTCTGTCAAGTTCTGGTGGGCAACTAAGAGCATTGACAACTCCCTACATTCTTTTAGGGGTCTCCAGGACAACCCTGACTAACAACTCTAGGGGAAGTATCACATACATGGCCCTGTACTTTTAATTTGGTGACCTATGGCTTCTGGGTGGAGCATTATCCCATGTGTAGGGTAACTCCAAATAAGCATTATATATATATATATATATATATATATATATATCTTATTAAACAGTAGGTTTGCATATGACATAGTATTGTCACAGAACATAGTGAAACCTAACTCATATAGACCAGGAAGCTTCTCTCCTCCTGGCAGGCTTTCATAGTATTTGAAGACAACATGCAAAGTGCTAGGGACAAAAGTGATCAACAGTTTTATTCAGCTGTCACATCTTAAGAGCTAAAGTAATGATGGGCATGGTAAAATATGCCCATGGGTGCCACAGTAAGAGAACAGGAACCAATTTAAGATCAGCTCCACAGGAGGAAACTCATGCCTAGCACAATAAATCTGGCTAAGAACACATTGTGGAGAAGGTCATATGCTCCAGGGTGAAGCTACCACCATTACTTTACTAAATGGGCATAGTATCAACCTGCTCTCTAAATCTGTATCTCTCACCCAGATATTAGGGAAACCCTTGGACCTCGGGAGAGGTAGTCTTCAGTGCAGCAGACAGGTAACACTGAAACTCACCATGGGTCAAAAGGCAGGGAGTCAGTGTACTAGGAGCACTCAGCCACATATGGAACACCTATAGTACGTTCTCCTCTCCCTCCCAGTCCCAGGGATCATCAGGAAAGAGGAGATAAAGTAGTTTTCAAGGGCCAGAGTCAGGGAGAACAAGAGCAAAACAGCTTCTTTTAGATGACAGGGCCACTGTACTCACAAACTCACAGTGACTGTGTTTGGCCTGCACAAGAACAAGCCAAGCAACATTCCAGAACAGAGGAAGAAAGAGCAGCTCCTAACAGTTAATGCCGTCTGGTAGTGGTGTTGGGGGCGGGGTGGGCAGAAAAATTAGTTTTCTTTAAGATTGTGGTTCCTGGTAGAGCAACCGTGTTCCAGAGAATGACCCCATAACTGTGGGTAGTACAAAGTGGACTTGGTGGGTTATAAGAAAAGGTGGGCAGTGACATGAAGTTGGGAGAAGACATAGAAGAGGAGAGCTGAGAGGAGGGAGGGGCGGCCATGATTAAACTACATTACATGCATGTATGACATTCTGAATTAATAAGATATTATATTGAAAATTTAAAAATGAAATGCTGAATTACACTTAAAATACTGCTTTTAAATCAGGGGCTTATTTCTATCACAGTCTGGAATGAAATCTTGTTATAAATAAAACTGTGTTGCAAATTTTCAATACTTTACAGTTCCTAAGTAATTGACTAATTTTCTTACAGAACACAGAGCTTTCTTAGAGTATTAATTTTACTTAATTTTTAGTTTATTTAAATTTGATTATATATATCATTTATATATGAGATATGATATATCTGTATACACACATATCAAATTATATATCATATATTATATATTATCTATAATATGATAATATATACAATTATATATATATGTATATATAATTTGAATACATATACATATATATCTGACTTAAAAGTATATTGCTTAACTTTTTCCAGGAAAGTTATAACACATTTTTGATTATCTATGGAGAGAAAGTGCGATGACACCAATTTACATTCAGCTTTTAGAATATTCTCATATATACTTCTGGGTATAACTTTTTAAAAATGTGGGTTATTTTTTGCCTGCATGTATGTATGTGCACCATATATATGCCTCATGTTCACAGAGGTCCAAAAGGGGGTCAGATCTCCTGGAATTGAAATTTCAGATGCTTGTGAGCCACTGTTCAGATACTGAGAACTGAAGCCAAATCTTCTGTGAGAAAGTAACAAGTGCTCTTAGCCTCTGAGCCATTTCTCCAGCCCTAGAGCTAAATTTTCATTTATAATAAAAAATTACGTTCTTGTCTTCCTTTATGCGTTTGCTTTTCTAATAATTCTAACATGGAAACACTTGTGTTTCATGTAGAAAAATCGCATGATATATGCTCTGCTTAAGGATCCTTGGGAATCTGTCAAGATCTCTGATGTGGCAATAAAGGTTTCAGTCTCTGGGGCCACAGTGTACCAAGAAGGTGAAGAAGCATCAAAAGCAACATCACATTTTGAAGCACAGGATTCAGTTATGTCCACCTGACACATATTTTTTCCTTGAAATGCATCTTCTGGATGATCTCTGAAAAGTACGCGTTCATTTAAAAAGCAGATGTCATGTGAGTGGATGATCTGGTGTGTCTGGATAAAAGGACTCCCCTATTCTGAGGAAATAGGGGGAGGGAGGATGCAGGAGGGTGGGTGTGACTGTGAGCAGAGGAGGGAGGGGTTTATGACCAAGATGTAAATTGAATTAATTAATACAAAAAGGGGGGGGGAAGCAGATGTCACCCAATTCAGGATCTGCTACACTAACGTATTTTCTTGACCGCTTGTTTTCCTTCCCACCACGTTTCCTTTGAGTATCTTTTTGTGCTTAATCGTGATGGTCTTTGTGTGCCAGGGATGTCCAAAGAAGGTATGTTTCTGGGAAAGATGCGATCATTTATTAAAATATGTAAAAAAGTGAGGAAATGTGAGGACTAACTTCATGACATCTTGACTGGGACAGAGTATTCAGATAATTTGATTACACTCCACTCCGTGTGAATCATTAAGGGTGTGTCTGGTTGAAACTAACATTTAAGCTAAGTAATAACGGTTGAATTCTTCTCTGTAGGTAGCCATCATTCATGTAGTCCACTGTAGGTCTGAGTAGACTGGAAATTGGAGCCAGGGAGGGTTTACTCTCTTACTGTCTAGGTTAGAAGCTTAATCATCTCTTGACTTTGGACTGTACTAACCAAGGATGAAGTTATGCCTTGGTTCTCCTGCAAAACTCTGTGGATTACTTCCTTGTCCTAGTTATCTGTTTTTGTTCTTCTGTGAAAATCTTGACTTACAGATCTGGAGTGAGGCTGGGTTGGCCTGTGGGTGAAACATTAATTATCTGCATGTCAATCAGTTTGTTTAGGTTGCTTCTTCCACAAGGTGAAGCAGCAAATAGAAATTGTCTCCAATTTGAGTAAATTAATACATTGTTAAGAAGATAGTGGCATTCATCAGAAATTGATTCTTATGACTCATGTTAGAAGCATATTTTACTTATACTTATTATTATTTATATTTCCAAAGTACCTGTCACATACTTGGGAAGCAGCTACCCATACTACTTATTTTCCCTGAAGTTCATAATATGAAAGGGAGAAGTCAGGAATCAGTTCTTATTGGGGCCCTAATAGATACAGTAGATTTATCTCCATTTCTTCATGAAAATGGATCAAAATGCTAACAGGGAACCCGGAGCTATCAGCTGTCAAGATGGAAAACCTAGATTCTAAGTATATAATTGGGAACCTGAATGATAAATTGGAAGACATGTTCAGTAAATTCTAAGCTGATGAATTTTAAAAATCCTGAGGAAGAGATGAGGTTCTATCCCCTCCATCATTATTTTACAGAAAAATGTTGCCAGCTAAAGAAAACAAATTATTATATTTTTCACATCTTATTTAGTTGTTTCCCATCACTGGATTAGAATTTCGGTCAATTGCATAATGGCAAAATCAACAAATAAATGAAATAATAAATAAGACTCTTTGTTTATGGAATTTTTCTCTCTCCATGTCGACATCTCATTTGGTCCTCTTAGCTTTCTTTAGTGGAAAGTTTTGACTTAATGAAAATTGTTTAGGTTGAAGTATTTTATAAACAAAATAAGCATATTCTCCTTCAGCCACACCCACACATATTAATTGCTAATAAACTATATTCTACACTTCGCTTTTTAAAATTTACTCCATGTGTTTTAAGCATATGTAAGTTAAGAATGAAGCTTCATTGGTGCATACTTAACATAGCCAATAACTAGATATGTCCCTTTTAAAAGTACAGTTTATTTAGTTGTGACAAACGTGTACATTCCTGCAAGCACAGTTAGAGCCCAGCCTGTTTCTGTCCTCCCAGAACACTTCCTGGCATCATTCAGTTGCCTGTGCTCATTTCAGTCACGAAACTGCAATGATGAGTTAGGGACCTGGCTAGGGACCACAGCACACATATCATCTGAGTTTGCTTTTGTTCTGCATTCGGCTGAGAATCACTGTGTCTATTAGAATTTCTTTTTAACTTTTTAAATTGTAACGATGTGCCAAAGTTTGTTTATATCATCTGCTTATTGAAAAAAACACTATTTTCTACTCATTGGCTGTTATGAGTAAAACTGTTGTGAATGTTTGTGTTCAAATATTTGTGGGGGCATGTATTTTCATTTCCGCTTTAAGCACCTAGGTGGGGAATTCCTGCATGGTATGGCTTGTCTAACTGTACGTGAAACAAGTTGTTTGCCAGTCTTGTCTTATTTTATGATCCCACCGGCAATAGCATTTGTTCTGTATCCTGCCGATGTTTGGTATTGCCACTTTAAATTTTCCATGGTAGCATGTGTAGTGTGTCTCATTAGTGCTTAATTCACCAATGACTAATACCACTTCTAAATGGACTTTTTCAATATTAAGATGTATTTTTTTTGTCCTGGGTCTGCAAAATAATTTGCTCATTAACAAAAATCAATTATTTCTTTATCAAGTTGTAAAAAATCCTTATATTCTGGTTGCCAGTCTTTTTTATATTGATATCTTCAAAACATTTTCTTCTAGCTTTTCTATTTCACTTTCTTTGTTTTGAACAATGTCATTTGATTGTCGGAGACAGTATCTCACCATATTGCTTTGGCTGACCTGAAAATCATTGTGTGGAGCAGTCTGGCCTCTAACTCACACCTGCCTCTTTCTACTGAGTAGCGTGTCTAATGGCACACACCATCACATCCAGCTGAACGATGTGATTTGAAAATAAAGTAATTTTGATGTAATACAATTGATCAATTTTCATTTTAAAGATCTTTTGTTTATCATAATATTATGCATAGTGCAATTTGTTGTAAGTTGTCAGTCACAAATCTGTTCTTGTTTTCTTTTGCTTGTTGTTATGGAGGCGGTGGTGGTATTGGGAATTAAACTCAGGGTCTTTCACACCAGTCAAACACTCTACCACTGACCTGCAGCTCAAGCCCCACAGTCCAGCTTTTCACCCAAAGTGTGCAAAAAGACTGCACTCCATGTCATCATAAGACTTCTTAGTCTAATTTCATTGTGTCCTTTGTGTCCTTGGCTGTGGCAGAAGGGAGGAGACAATGTTGTTGTGGCTCTTGGACTCAGCAAACCAAACAAACAAGAGCAGCATTTACACCAACCACATCACTAAGACCGTTGGTGTGTTCTTTAGGACCATGCAGGATGAGGGCACTTAGCACAGATGGTGGTTAGCCTGGAGCCCCTGAGCCCTGTGCAGGGAAGCGGTGCAGCCTAAGCAGGGAAAGCAGGGATGATGTGAGGGCTCATCTCAACTGGGCAACAGTATTAACTGTTTGGCTTTTCAGTGTCTTCAGATTGAAACATCCCGTTTGTAATGCTGAGCATTTGTGACTCGGTCCAGCCTTGTAGAAGAAGTAGTTTTAATTGTACTAATCTTTCAGGAAGAATCTATGCTCACCAACTGTCTCTATGTATGTGTTCAAATAGTTTCCTAATTTTCTGTCTTTTTTTTTCCTATTTATATACCTTGAAGGTATTTGTCTTTTGCTGACTTTGTAAGACAGAAATTTAGAACTTCTGGGTTATGGCTTTTATCTTTATAATAAAAACTCTTTGAACATCATTTTAGCTGATTCCTATAGGTTTGGGCAGATTTTATTCTAATTTTCATTAGCTTTGTTTCTAGTTTTCTATGTAAAAACACTTAATACTCCCGCAAGTGGTTCAGGGGTTTCCCAGCAGCGATGGACTTGTGCATCACCCACTCTTCTCTGTGCTGTCATTGTCAACCCCTCTTTTCACATATTTTGTAAACCTGTCAATTCATAGACATTATTTTCACATTAGTCAATTATTTTGAACACATATAAAGACATGGGAGAATGTGCTCAACTCATCCGTATATTTACTAGTTTTTATAGTTCTTCATTCCTAGGTGTTTCACAGTATCCCAGGGTTTATTTCTCCATTCACTGGAAGAATTTTATAGTCTGCTCGTGATAAATGATATGGTTTGCCTTCTTGTCCTTACTTGAAATACAGTTTAATAATAAATTTCCATGTTGAAAGATAATCTTTTTCTTTCAATTAGAAGATCAACTTAGAGATCTTTTCCTGTTGTCCTGTTGATTCCATTGTATGTAATAAATCTGTCAAATTCGTTGTATTTGTTATGTATAATATCTTGGTTTTCCTTTTTACCACCTTTGAAATTTTCACTCTATGACTAGTTTCTGGCATTTTGATAATGTGCCTTGATATGTTCCGTTCACAGTTTGTTTAGTCTTAATAGAATTTTTTTGATATTCTAGTTAACAGTTTTCCTCAATCTTGGAAAAAAATGAACACCAAGCCATAGTATTTCTGAAAACTTCTAAACTTGCTCCTTTCATTCTAGGGGTTCCACCTCCCTGTTTCTGTTTGCTCCTCTTCTTCTTAAGGGTTGCCTCCTTGCATTTGTCAAGCCTCGCCCGACAGTCACGTCATTTCTGTCAGTTCCACATGTCTTTCATCTGTTTCCTCTCTTGTTTATGGCCTGAACCTTCTTTGTGTCACAGTGGCTAAAATTATTTTGAATTACTATTGCATTGTGCTGTACTTTTTCTCCTTTTAAAAATGTCAGATTGCTCTTTCTTTTTACTTATTTTTTCGGTGTGTATCTCTCTCACTCTCTGTTATGTTGCTATATTAATATGTGTGCATGTGTGTGTGTGTTCATGCACATTTGCCAAACAGGCATGTGTGGAGCCCAGAAGCTGGCATCAGACATGGAGATCCTTTCCGAAGTCACTTGTCCTGCTGACTTTTTTGAGCAAGGTGTGCAGTTGAACTTGGATCTTGTCAGTGGACTGACTGGCTAGCAAGCTCTAGGGATACTCCTTTCTCCACACACAGTGATGGGTCAGAGTCACTTGTCACCAATGTCCAGATTTTTTTATGTGGTTGTTGGGCATTAAAACAAAACAAAAAAAGGGGTCTTCAGGCTTGCACAGTAAGTACTTTACCCACTGAGAAATTTTCTTAGTTCTACACTATATCTTATACATTTTTGATAATATATGTGTTTCCTATTGCCTCAAAAAAAAACCTATCAAAACTCCTCTAAATAGTTACTATCTGTAGTCATATTAGGGTGTAGTGGCACACTAGAATTTCTTATTCCTATTCAACTATAACTTATTGCTCAGTTATCAGTGTATCTCTAACCTTCCCCTACACTTTCCCTTTTCTTGTTGTTACCGCTGGTATGTATGTGTACATACATATTTTCTTTTTCCACTGAAGTTATTTGTATTTCTTAACTATTACAAATTGTGTTGGGGTAAAGGTGGGGTATAGAGACATCTGTTTGGCTAATTTCATTTCTCTTGAACATAAATCCAGTAATAAAATTGCTACATCATCGTACAGTAATTTTATTTTTATTTATTTTTTCATAATGGCTGTATTTGTTTGTCTTCTCACCAGTTCTCAAACATCACTGAAGAGTTTTTTTCTGGTTGGCATTTGATATATTTTTTTTTTGACTACAGATGTTTTTATTGGAGTGGTAGGAGATCATCTATTTTAATGGGTGTTTCCATGGGGATTAGAGACACTGAAAATTTTCCTGTATTTGGACATTTGCTTGTCATCTTTTGATAAATGTCCATTTAAGTCCATTGTTCCTGCTAAATTGTACTGACTTTTGTTTTTGAGAATTTAGGGTTTTATCCATGTTCAAGATAGTAAACCCTTGTCAGATGTATAGTTTGCAAATCTTTTCTCTCATTTTGTACATTGTCTCTTTACTAGATTGTTTTCTTTGTGTTTAGAAGCTTTTTAATTGGATATAATCCCAGGTGTCAAATTTGTGTTTGTTTCCTGTGTGTTAGATGCTGTGTTCTTATAGATAGACCACTTGAAGATTAGGCTGATTTTTGTACTGGGTAGTTCTCTACTGCTGAGCTGTGTCCTTAGCCCAAAGATCAGGCAGAAGGCTTGCTTTTAACGCTTTGTTGGGGTGATATGACTTCTGGTACTATAGCTTTTTGGTTTTTTTTCTAATATCCAGAACAATCTGGATATTCAGGGAGGCTTTCTTTTCTGCTCGTTTGAATTTTAATGTCTCTCCTACCTGTGTGAGCTCTGAAAATAGTTCAGCTTGTACTTGTAAAGTCTGCCATTCCATGTATTTATGTCTTGGAAGAGATCAGTAAGTTCATGTTGGTACTCATCATGTTCTCTGATTTTTTTTTTTTAATCAGAACTGCCTCTTTTTATTTTTGTTATTATTTTTTGACTTTCCATATTGTAGATTGCAACCTCTTAGCCTCCGTGACTTCTGCTCTTCCTTCCTCAGCTGAATATGACCGTTGTGCCTGGGTAGGGTGTTCTCTCTTCACTGTAGTCCTATCCCAGTGCCTCCAGATAGGAAGTATGGGGGCCCATGCTTTCGTTTTTGTTTTTCTCTCAGGGATCATGATTCTCTGCTTGTTTCTGAGTCTGAAAACAATGACTTCATACATCTTGTTTAGTTTTTCTCTCTGTTTGATAGAGAGTTGAGGCTTCTGTTACTCCCTCATGGCTAAGAGCAGAACTTCAGTGATACACTAAAACCAAGGCAAACTACCAAGTTCATTGTCAAGCAAGACTGAGTTAAAAGACACTCACACATACTTCACTACATCGTGCGTTTTTAAAAACGTAAATGCAAGCACTCTATTTCTGAAAATTTAACCATAGAGTTATCTAAAACTTAGAAATGTAGATATAAATGCACAGGCACACCCATGTTCACATTTGTTCAGTGTTTTTTTTCTTTCATTTTTTAAATTATGTGCACTATTAAAATAATTTCTCCAATCACTCTCTGGGGTGCACAGTCAGCAGTTCAGTGAAAAGAGCAACTTTGAAACTGTCTGTAGATGTAGATGTCCTGGTTATTTGTATAAACTGCGACAGCTTTTAATAGGCTCTTAATGCACAGCCCATGCTGGTCTCTACGTTTGCTTTCTGTCATTAGTTCTGAGCGCAGGGATTGGAAGTATGCTAACTTCTGTCTCCCTTGAGATAGTTTAGAATTGCTTATTTTTATTTCTCTTGCATAAAGATGCTATGCTATGCATACATAATTTACCTTTATCTACAATGTGGCTCTAATTATTTTATAATAAATATTTAATTTAAGGAAGCTGAAGGACGATGGAATTTCAACTTGATAATCTTTAAGGCTATAATAAAGGCATGGATGATATTTTATGTTAACATTTTGGTTTTGAGTCCTAATTTTATGTTGAAACCAGACCTCTTTTTTTAAATTAAATTTTTATTTTTTACATCAATTACATTTTATTCGCTTTGCACCCCAGCTGTAGCCCCTTCTCCCATTCCCTCCCAATCCCACCAGACCCCTTTTTAGGTATAAGTCTTGCTTAGTGTGTAAATAGTGCAAATATATTAACCAGTTAGTTTTTGCATGTAATTCCATCTAAGAGGACATATCAGTAACAAATATGTCATTATGGCTAATAGCTAAGCAAATTTCATAATGATTGTTATTATTGTTGGGTTTCAAGTCTTAATTTTACCTTTCCCCTTATTAATGACATCATAGATTGAGAGAAATCTCAGGCAACAGATGGAAACCTTTTCTGTGTGACGTCAAGTCTTGCACATCTCAGTTTGTTTAATGCTTATAGAATTATAGAAACAAGTCTTCTAATAAGTGATGTTGGTGGAATGGGAGTTGACATTTTCTCTGTCCTATTTGAATAGGTTTTTTTTTCTTAAAAAATCAAATATATCTATAGAAATTACAGATTTTTTTAAAGGATCAGCTAATGTAACCTAGTGTTATATTGATAAAACTAATAAAAAGATAAGGAGCATGTAAGGAAAGAACTGAGGAAGAAAGCAGAGGAATACAGAAGAGGAAGAGGGAGGACAAAGAAAATGAAAGGGGTGGGAGGAAGGGAGAATTGAGCAAGAGAAACGGTCACTATTTCTCCGAATTATTGTTTCTAAATATAGGTACCGTTTTCTTAAACATGTGTTCCTATTTACTTTACCGATCTAAATATTTAATAAAGAACATAGACTTTTAATTGCCTGTTTGATACTAATGCAATTAAAATCTTTAACTACTGTGAAATATATTCTGAAAGATTTTTTTTTGCTGTTGTTATTTATTTTGTGTTGTGTTGAGGTGTGTTCGTACATGTTCACACACATATGCATCTGTGTGTGTATGCACATGTGGAGGCCAGAAGTTGATGTTCAATGTTTTTCTCAATCACTTTACACCACATATATATTTCTTATTGCATTCTTATGTCTTAATTTTGGATATGTATGCAATTGTGCATGTGTGTGTGTGTGTTTGTGTGTGCATGTGCACGCCATGGCTTGTTGTATGGTCAGAGGACAGCTTGTAGGTGTCTGTGTTCTCCTTCCACTCTGTGAATCTGGACATTGAACTGGATTTGCCAGGTTTGGCAGTAGGTGCTGAGCCATCCCGCTCATCCTTCCATCATATTTTCCCTATTTCTTACTGGACCTGAGCTCAACCAACCCCCAGTCTGGCCAGAAAGTCTTATGGCTCCTCCTGTCTCTGCTCTCATCTTCCTACAATTGTATGTGTGGACTGCTTCACCTGGCTTCAATGTGGGTGCTGGGGACCAGACAAGCTTGCAAGGCAAAACCTTTACTGACCCTCTGCGGGTCTAATTACAGATTAAATGTGCCTTGGTGTGTACTTCTATTTTTTAATAGGCTTCAGTTCCATTGAGTCCTGCATGCAATGCTACTTCTGTGTTTGTGGCTAAGAGTGGGATGGAATTGGAAGATCTTGAGGGTTTTTAAGAAAAGCATTTTCTTATGAAAATGTTATTGAAATAATAATTATATTTTAAGTCGAGTACATTACTGAGAGAACTCATTTAAGTTTCATAAATAGGCCTTATCTAGCCACATTTCAGTAATTAATATGGTGACATATGAAAATCAGTTGTCAAGATCTGTTGTCATCTTTGTGCTATCCAAGTGCAATACTGCTTTTGAAGATGTTACTGTTGTCTGTTGTCATCCACTTGTTCACTAGGGGGTTCATTAAGTCAACTCCTTCTTACCACAAAATATCTTACAGTAAATAATATCTGTAATAAATTATGCTTCTTGTATAAAACCACTTCTGGGTAAAATGTAGTGACTTATGTCTTATAATGATGTCAGAAGAAGAGCAATAACATCAAAAAGAGGGAAAATTCTAAGTATAATTACAATGGTTTTCCATATATGAGAGAGAGTTTATGTCTAGAGGTCTATCCTTTTTCCAACTTAACTTGATTTGGCATCTAACAGAAAATAGCTTTAGTAATAAATTATATTCACATTTGCCTAACAGTGAGTGAATTGTAATTTTCAGACCCTCAATCTAAAGACCTACATTACTCCAGTTTTATATCCAAGATATTCCAGGGTTCAAAAGAAGCCTTACTGAACATTGAGAATGGTGAGTTCAGGACTGACATTTGAGAATTCAACCAACCATAAACAAAAAATATTTTCAAAAATAGGAAGTTCAAGCTGAAATCTACGCACCCAGAGAGGATATACAAGAAGGAGGACCCAGGTTGGTATGATCAATGCTTGTTTGAATGAACAAATGGGATGGACATTGAGTGGAGGAGAAAACAAGCAACAGAACAGGAGCATG
>CM053752.1:79696369-79714654 GCA_028658305.1 Pachyuromys duprasi | reverse complement strand
GAGGGAGGGAGTGGGAGGATAGGAGGGAATGGGGGAGGGGGCTACGCCTGGGATTCAAAGTACCTAACCTGTGATTGATATAAAAATAAATAAATTAAAAAAAATGATGGCTGTAATACACATGCCCAAACATTTTTCTCTTTCTTCCTTATATGATTTATGTAAAATTTATGTTGTTGTAGGAAATATATGTAGTATAGAAATGATTTAACATACATTTTTGGGATACTATTTTTAAAGTTATTTTTTTTTTAATTAAAAAAAAAGTGTTTGCATGTGAGTGCTCGCGTGCAACCATTTGTGCTATGTTCATGTCTTATACTCTCAGAGGCCAGAAGAGGGCATCAGATTGGAACCAGAGTTACAGGAAGTTGTAGGTGCTCGGAACAGAACACAGTGCCTATGCAAGAGTAGAAATGTTCTTAACCACTGAGCCATCGCTAGAGCCCTCAGTGTGATACTATTTTATATTAGGGACTTGAGGAGGATAGTCAGGTTCAAAGAACTTTGGTAGTCCCTTAAACTAAGCCTGGGATCACCAAGTGATGAGTTTATTTTATATAGACAGTAAAGCTATAAGAGAAGGCTACGAAAGAGTTTTTGTTTTTTTCACTTCACAGAGAAAAATCACACTCTAGAGGAGATAGTATCCACAGGTGTAATACTCCTATCTCTGCAGTTTCCATAATTTTGCTTTATTCTCTATGTTCCACAAATACCAATTTTGTGCTATTATTTTATCCTAACAGATAGCAAAAGAGAAATCTACTTACAGCCAATCAACATGACACAAATGGAAAAAATTTTCTCCGAATTGGTGTTGGGAGACACATTTCCAAATCCTACACTGGTTAAACTGCTGAAGGTAAAATAAAGTGCCGTGACGTATTTGTCTTTAATGGAAGGTCCGGAACTCGAGTCACTGTCATTGTAACGTTTCCCAATTTGTTGTCCTAAGGAATCCAACCATCCAATTTTGTCAGTCAGATAGGGCCTCTCTACATTCCCAATGGCATACCAGATGCAAGCCAGCCAGTGGGCAATCAGGGCAAATATGCACATTAAGAGCATTAGAACCGCAGCGCCATATTCTGAGTACCGATCCAGTTTCCTGGCTACACGCACAAGACGAAGGAGACGTGCAGTCTTCAAAAGACCAATTAGTGTTGTTGTCTGCGGAAATAAACACGTATGGTCAGAAACAGTTGTAAGCAAATAAATGTATGTTCACGTAAGGCAGAATTGTTAACAGGAAATGGAAGAACAGGCTCAGGGTTGAATAAAGTATAAAGGTTAGTTTTTCTTTTGAAGAGTTTTAAATCCACTTTAAAAACACTTTGAAAGGTATGTGACTCTTTGAATCAGTGTCTTGGCAGACAAGATCCATGGAAAGACAATCTGCCTCCCCCAACCTATGAAAGCGACCTTCATACAATATGAACTTCTAAGGTGTTCCTTCCTCAACCAATGTCCAGGGAATTGACCGTGTGTCTTCCAAGCACTACCCCCCACAATTACAGTGTTGAAGGTAAGTACTCTCTAACAAATAGAAAGTTATTTATAGACAAGGGTTCTCTTCTAAAGAGGAGGAACAAAGTCTGCTATTTCTTAAATGAGATCCTTACATTAGCAACTGCGTGGTATTGGGCATTCCATGTCATAGCTTGTGGAAAAGATCACAAGAAAGAAAGACCCCCCAAAAGCTGGTAGCCCAGCCTGAGCTGGAGTTGAAAAACACCTGAACAAGATAAAGGAGACAGTCAAGATTCTTCTTGTAACTGTGAGAACCCTTATTAGATAAGTGCAAGAATGAATTATAATCTACATTTAAACGAAATTTGCTTTTTTTTCCTTCCTGAGTGCATCAAATTCATAAATTGTTTCTTGCTATCCTTATGATATCATAAAAAATTGCATTTTGGAGTATGATACATGTTAACTAATTGCATTATTGTTACTGACCAGGTATTTAATGATAGGATACTTTTGCAAAATAATAGGCCATTTCACTGGTTGTTAGGAATCGAAATCTGATAAGTACAAATTACAAGTTCATTTCTTATGTTTCCTAAATAATGTCAACTATAAGTACTATATAACTCACAGAACATATAATTATTCCATAGTTACATGGTATTTACCAATCAATTATTGAGTCATTTTATCTCATTGTGGTGTTTATTTTGCAAACTACATCCAAATAGTTAAGAATGCTAAGGTTTTAATTGAAGAAATAGCACATAGAATAACTATCATACCATAGCTATGAATATTGATTTAGTGAAAAAAATTACTAAGTATCTAGGAAAACTTTGTATGGAAAATTTATAGTAGATCGTCTGTTTTTCCCTTTGCTGTAGTCTAGCAGTCACAAGCAAAGGAGGATCCTTTAGTCTCCCTTGAATTCATCTATGTAAGATTGGAACCTTCCAAAAGTAGGAGGAGTTTGCAGAGCTTGGATAAACTTGTCATAACTGCGTTATAATTTTGTTTGTCTTGGCTGTTCTAATGGTTGGTTATTATTTTTCACAGTGCAATGCAGAAAATGGGTTTTCCTTTTCACACATTTAAAAAAAATGTGGACCTTTCATGAATTCTAGAATTTAAGATAGCATTACATGGTTCACTGGAAGTAAAGTAAATGTCTCTATTTGTTTCAACAATATTTCACTTTAGAGGTTATGTGCAAGGACTTTCGAATGGACAGACTTATTACTCTATTCTGCTTGCTCTGAGTGTGGCACTTTGGACAGGTTATTCTTTTACTCTCGAGTTTCAGTTACCCTGTAAATAGGAATATAATGTCTACAGGGTTGTAGGCAAAATCCAATAGATGGTAACTCTTCATGTTTTTATTTAAACATCGCCTTACACTTCTGTTTCTACCAATAGTAACTTTATGCTACAAAAAATATGTTGATGAGACATTCATACTTTCCAAAGACACTGAACAGATGTCTGGAATCTCAAATGGAGGCCTGGAAACATGGACCGTAGAGCTCGATAGACAATGGTTGGGTTTTGACAGACAAGGACTTCATCCAGGTATATTATTGCCAGGCTTTTACAGCCAGAGTCACCGTTGTTCAAAGTCTTACGTCCTTTGCACAAGTCAGACTCTTGAGTTTATTTCTTTTCCTAATATAACTGTCTATTTACTTATGTTTCAAAACAAGAGCTCTTTAAAGTTTATTGAGCAAATACAAAAACTCTTATTTGGTTTTAGAATAAAATGTTTCAAAATAATTGAAATATAATGCAGATTCACCAGGAAGTTAGTTAAATAAAGTACATTTCTTTGCAATACACAAACAGTTTTCCTAACAGGTTGTAAAGCAGTGGAGTAAAACTGGTGTTATTAAAAGGAACACAATAGCCCAGTGGTGGAGATGCACACCTTTAATCCCAGCACTAAAGAGGCAGAGGCAGGTGGAACTCCATGAGTTCAAGACCAGCGTGGTCTACAGAGTTAGTTCCAGGACAGCCAGGGCTACACAGAGAAACCCTGTGCTACCACTACCTCCCAACCAAAAAAAAAAAAAAAGAAAAACAATAAAATAAGCTGTGCATGCTTCAAACTTTTGTGCAATTCCACTTTCAGACCCTCTAAAATTTCTCCTATAATTAACAATAAAAATAAAATTTATATGATACTAATTTTTTCTAAGAGTATAAATCAGCATAACTCACATGATCATATAGAAATGACATATATTTTGGGTGAAAGTAAGTTTAGGAAGTATGGTGTGATAAAGTTTTAGCCTCTTTCACATTTTTATACGTGAGAATTGCAGAAATAATAAATGAAGGGAGGGCAAGAAGGAGGTAAAGGAGAAGGAAGAGCAGATGAGAAAGGAGAGAAGGGGTGGTGAAGGGGGAAGAAGCGGAGAGGGAGAAGGAGGAGACTGTGAAGCAGCGGTGACTCTCACTTTCACGGTGACTAGTGAACAATGACTTCCACAGCCATTCACAACTCTGTAAACATCCATCCAAGCATAACTACATAAGCTAGTTTTACAGTGTACCACTGTTGGTGCCTTCTTTTTTTTTCTTTTGACAAATGCTGCCAACTCACTTGTGTCATCTTTGCTAGTGACCCTTGTCTATACTGCCACACTATCTTGTCTGAGGTTATAGAGTGGCAATAACTGATTACACCAAATTTCTGAGAGAATAGACCAGGACATTTCCAATATTCTCTTGCTGAATAACTCTTGGGAAAGAAAAGAATGGGAGGGGCCTGGAGAGATGGCTCAGTGGTTAAGAGCACTGGCTGCTCTTCAAGTGTTTGCTTCTACAATAGAAGAAAGGGACTTTTCTCATCTTCCCTATGGGCTACAGTAAGGAAGATACAAAATATTCTAGAATATCAAATTTCATGCCATAGCACCTGTGCAGTCTAGAGCTCAACTGATTTAGTATATTTCAAATAACAGTTTTAAGATTTTCATTTTAAATGCCCCCTTTAGTCCTCTTTTATTTTGAAGAATTTTCCCAACACATGCAATTACTTATATCTCTTAAACAGTGAGTATAATCCAACTATAATGTTATTTTAAAAGTATCCATTATTTATTAAAGGTTCTAAATGTCTTCTGATATTGGTGGAAGTTAGGTTCTCTCATTAAATAAAAGTAGTTTTGATTAAGCATTCAACTATGGCCTGGTAAGGCTGCTTCCCCATCAGGGAGAAGTGATCAAAGAGCAGGTCATGTCAGAGGCAGTCCCTGTTCCCATTATTATGGAACCCACTTGGACACTGAACTGCCATGGGCTACATCTGTGCAGGGGTTCTAGGTTTTCTCCATGCATGGTACTTGGTCAGAGTATCAGTCTCAGGAAAGACCCCTATGCTCAGATTTTTTTTGGTTTTGTTGCTGTCCTTGTGGATCTCCTGTCCTCTCCCTATCTTACTATTTACCACATCTTTCATAAGATTTCATGCACTCTGCCCTTACCAGGCCACAGAGGAAGACAATGCAACCACTCCTGATGAGAGCTGATAGACCAGGATCAGAAGGAAGGAAGGGAAGACCTCTCCTATTAGTGGACTTGGGGAGGAGCATGTGTGGAGAAGGGGGAGGAAAGGTGGGATTGGGAGGGGAGGAGGGAGGTGTTCATGGGGGGATACAAAGTGAATAAAGTGTAATTAATAAAAATTAAAATTAAATTAAAAAACATGCAACTATGTTTTTGCAAATATGTTGTATCACAGACAAGAGTTAAAAAAGCCTATGTTTATGTGATGAACATTATACAATAAATCAATCAATTTCCTCTTGCAATGTTGAAAACCTTTGTGAAGGACTGAAATTAGGTAACTCTCATGAGGATGAACAACTCTCTACTCAAGAATAAGTCTACCAGAGTTAAATTGGGAAAGCCTTACCAATAAATTAAATGTCAAAAATTTAAAACCTATTTTGTGAGAATAAGAGTCATATGTAACACTGTTTACTATACTTGTAAGCTTAGTTGAGGTATACTCAGTGAAAGTTAGCTTTTAGATAAATTATAACAATTATTCTTTTATAAATGATGAAACGTAAATTTATTCTTTTTGGTTTTATCAAATTGGCTGTAGAGCCATTCATCATTGAAAGCTTCAGGTTAATACACTCTTCTGTGCTACTTCCCAAGAAATAAATGGGTATAGTGTGGAGACAGTAACTTTTTCAAGTATAAATTTCATGATTCCACATTCTTTTTTTTCTTTTTTCTTTTTTTGTCTTGAAATTTATTGCTGGTAATTCCCACTCAAATGTTTACTTTACATACCATTCAATGAATTTCTTAAACAATACAACATTGTCTATTTTCTGGTCCTTTTTTTCAGTGTGTCTAATACATTTTCAACATTTCTGAGGACATGTTTATTAATGCTATCAAAGATCTATATTTGGGTAAGTGAAGAACCCTGAGAAATTATCTAGCTTATTTCTTTACTCATATCAAACTTCACAATTGCTTCTACCAACTATGTGTTCCAAAAAATGATTCTATAATCTTGCTTGGGAATTCCTTTCAATATTTAACAATTTTAATAATTGACAGACTGATTTTGTTTCATAGTTAGCATTCTATCCCACTGTAATATTATATTCCTTTCTATTTCATTGCAGTTAACATAGAAACTGGCAATCAAGTGATTGTAAATTTTAACAGACAAATAAAACATCGCATAGAGAAGTATGAATGATATACCCTTTTAATTGAAATTTGAGTTTTTACCAAAAACCTTGCATTTTATACCATATCTATCATTTTGTAGTCAATCACATGGATACGAAATACAAATGATCAAGTTAAGAAAAACATTTTTTTTCTGAGGATCCTCTATAGTAGCTCCCTTCACCCAACAGGGGATCAAAGCAGATGCTGAAACTCAGCCAAACTTTGCGCAGAGCACGGGGAGTCTTATGGAGGAAGATGAGGGGGCAGAGATAGAAGGACATGGAGGGGACAGGAGCCCCACAAGGAGACCAAAGCTAAAAATCTGAGCCCAGGGGGTCCTGCAGAAACTGATGCACCAACCAAGGACCATGCATGGAGAGGACCTAGACCCCCTGCTCAGATGTAGCCAATTGGCAGCTCAGTCTCCACGTGGGTGCCCAAGAAAGGTGAGCAAATGAGTTCTGACATGAACTCATTTGCATGCTCTTGGATCACTTCCCCCTGGTGATGAGGCCTTGCCAGGACACAGAGGAAGAGGATCCAGGCAGTTCTGAAGAGACCCGATAAGCTATGGGCAGATGGCAAAGGAGGAAAACTCCCCCTTTCAGTGGACTAGGGGAAGGGGAGAGGGAGGAAGAAGGAAGGAAGGTGAGACTGGGAAGAGTTGAGGGATGGAGTTCAATCGGAATACGTAATAAATAAATTGGCAAAAAGAAAAACAGTTTTTCAGTTGGACATCTTGTATTTATGTCACTTGTCATGCCACAGAGATGCCAAGAGAAACTTTTGTAAAAAATTCATGAGACTATCTAAAGAGAGGGAGAGCTTTGTTATTGTTGACGTGCACACGTATGCATATTTTCAAGCTGTGATGTTTTATGTCAAGTGGAATATGAATATTTCATTTGCAGAATAATGGCCAGTAAATTCATGATACCAATCATAAAGACCACAGGGTGATCAGGATTTCTACAGAAGGCTATTAGAGTTTCCTGTATCTTCGCTCCACAGTTCATCTGTCAGAGTAATGAGTGAAACATTTTTTTTTTTTTTGTGAGCAGAAATTCCACTTTGCTATTGGAATTTTGCGGCAAAGAGCCCTAATTATTTTGATCCCGAAGCCTTTTTTGGGTGCATTTGGAATTCATTAAAAAGGAAAATCACTAAAGCATGAATCAGAAGTCCACATAGCAAGTAACTGAAAACTAGAATTTTAATTTTTAGGGGAGGAAGGAGATAACGATCGATGTTACTGATCAGAGTTCTCTGGACTCTAATTGTTAATGACTTGAAATCTGCCACGGATAAACCAAATGTGGGGAACTATGAGGCAGATAATCAAAGTTGACTATCTGGAGACTAAGGGAATGATATTGTATCCAACATCAATGATATTGAAGCAAACTGTGGGAAGTTTCATGGTTGATGAAGGCAAAGTTAGGAACTATGGAATTACTTCCCTTTCTAGATGATATCAGTCTCAGTAAGAAACTAACATGAGCAAATCCAGTAATAATCAGCATTCACTTTGCTCAACATGTTTTTAGAAATAAAGACAATCTTCTAGTTATTACTAATCACATTTAATTATAGCAAAATTTAATATTAGTTTGAAAATTATGGGCAATTGTTTCTTCTTTATTAAAACCGTATTGTCACATTATCCTATCGTTAGCATATATGTTTTATAAATAAAACGGCATGGCTACAAAAATGGAGTTTTTGAGTTGACTATAAGTAAAATTAAAGTAATACAATAGTTTAACATTCAGGTGAAGAAAAAAGTTAATGTTTAATTGACATCAAGAAAATATTTTCTCTAACCTAATTGATGATGCTAATATATAAGAGAAAATCATTAAAATAATTCAGCAAGAAATTGCTCTAAGCTTTTAATCAATAGAACATAACATCTTAATTAATTTTCTTATGTATATTTGCATGTAGTTTTTATAAATGTTCACCTATAAGTGAATGAAAGCCTGGATGTTTGTATTCCAAATGTGGCCACCACATTTATATGTTTTTTAAAAATTATTTATTTTTTTTTATAAATTATAGTTTATTCATTTTGTATCCCAGCTGTAGCCCCCTCCCTATCCTCTCCCAATCCCACCCTCTCTCCCTCATCTCCTCCCACATCCCTCCCCTAGTCCACTGATAGGGGAGGTCTTCCTCCCTTTCCCTCTGACCCTAGACTATCAGCTCTCATCAGGAGTGGCTGCATTGTCTTCCTCTGTGGCCTGGTGAGGCTGCTCTCCCATCAGAGGTAGATGATCAAAGAACTAGCCACCAAGTTCATGTTAGAGACAGTCCCTGTTCCCATTACTAGGAAACCCACTTGGAGACTGAACAGCCATGCATGGACCTTGGTTGGAGGATCAGTCTCAGAAAGGACCCCTGGGCCCAGATTTCTCAGTTCTGTTGCTCTCCTTGTGGAGCTCCTATCTCTTCCAGGTCATTCTATCTCCCCCTTCTTTCGTAACATTTCCTGCACTCTGCCTAAAGTTTGGCTATGAGTCTCAGCATTTATATGTTTAAACAGCAAAATTAAAACAGAAAATCTTGAGTTTTAAAGCTTTTCTCCCTAACAAATGTTTCAGGTGTGTTTGTGTATATGTATATTTGTTTGTATTTGTGTATCTATTGAGATAGTGTTTTGCAAGATGTAATGGAAGTTTTAGTTTCTTTGTAAACTCAGTTATGTTATATAAATATGCTTTTGTCTTAATCCCAAGTGTGGGATTTTAGTTAGCTTGTCCGTAGCTGCTAATTGTCTCATGTGGAGTGTGTCTTTTGCCACCTGGTAATGGCCTTCCACATGCAGCACAAAGATGGGTGTGGTCTAGGACTCTGAGAATATAAATATGAGAGCCCGGGGAGGTACAGCGCAGCCTGAGGTGCTGGCATGTGGCATGGAGCAGTTTCAAAAGACCAGAGACCATGTGGTGATTTGGAGCAGTCAGATGGAGAGAAATGCTTTGGGGCACAGCGGTGTGGAGGAGACTTCTAGCTGCATCTGTGGCTGACAGGCATTGGTATAGAGCCCTTAGTGACCCATCAGCTTCAAACCGCCAGGAGAAGTAAAGGGGCCCTCTCTCCCCCACTAACTTTCTCTCTCCTATATAGGGTTGGGGAGGTTGAGGCCTAAATATCCCAAATAAAGTAGAATTTAAAACATAAGTGCTCTACCAAGATGGCCTCCTCCACCTCCCTTGTACCTGCAGGACTAACAGGATGTCTCATATTTATAATGGTCAAAATCTCACTTTTCCCCCCTCACAATACACCTTTTTCTTCCTATGATTTTACCACCTGGAGAAAGACATTACCCTCTATAAAAGTTGCTTATGAAAGTGCCCTTTTCCCCTTCCCTCCTCCCACTTGAATTATTCAATGTGAACTACAAAAGATGTTTTGAATTACCCCTACTACTGCTTTTTTCTATTGTTCTTTTATGGACATTTAATTACCCAACAATTTCTGGCAGATGACATTCAAAATGTACCATGAATTTACCTATTTTTCTACATCACTATTGTGTCATTGTGTCCATGCTGTTTTCCATCATGCATCACAGTCTGGGCTTTAATCTGGGTCCCTTGCTCTGAACTCAACTGTCCAGAACTCTGAGAGCAGTCTACACCATCTTGTAAAATGTCAATCAAAGTCAGTTCCATCCCAGAGTCACAGTAAAGCCATAATAAACATATCTCAAGCTTCTTTGTGATTTAGTCCTCATATCTTAGCACCTCATCTCTGACTTCCATTCATCCTTGCCGTTACTGGTATATTTTTTTCTTTCTGCTCTTTTAACATTCCAAACCAGATAGTCAATTGAGTAAATGCTGCAACTATTTTTTTGCTTGAAATGTTTTGCATTGCAATCTTACATGGCTGGAGACTTCTTGCAAATCTTAACTCAAACCACCATTTCTTAGTGGTCTTTCCTAGACTCCAAGATCAGCCAGCTACACATTATTGTTGCCAATTGATTTGTGTCATTTCAGCACTTACTTTTCTATGAGAATCTAAGGTCACAAAGAGCAGAAACTTATCTATCTGTTTGACTTCTAAATGTAGAATTGTGCCTGCCACTTTGAATGGTACTGAGCGACATTTGCTGCTTAATGAGGTATACTATATTAATACTGAGTAGGAATGTACAACATAAGACCAAGGCAGCCAGTTAATGACCTCTACAAAACTGTAATAATAACTTCCTAGGCCTGGTAGTAAATGAAATATTTTTTTGTAGTTAATTCTACTTTAAAGCATTTACAGTAAACAAAGCATTATATTTTAGTTTTATTTCCTAGTAGAATCAGGTCAGTAGAAGGTTTGATACCTAGAAGTGTCTCCAACAACAAAATTTTGCATTCCCTGAAGAATTTTCAGTGTCCTGCCGGTAATTTGCATATGCAAAATAAAATACTTGCATATTCATTAACCTTTCCAGAAATTTCTCCACTCTATAACCTTTAAGTTCTTCATTTTTCTTTTTCACTCTATTTTTCCTTAGACTATTTTTCATCATAATGTGAATCTCCTATACTTTCCCTTGCTTTATTTTAGTCAATCAAGTCTTGTTGAAGTCGTAATTATCTGAATACATATATTAAAGGGATATTTCATTTTTCAAAATGCATAGTAATTGAAAATAAAAGAATCTTCTTTTAATACCTGGGTAGAAAAGAAATTATGGCTTTGCCTGCCTGCCTCAAGCTCCTGATGTCTTGACTTTCCCACACTGTGGGAACAAAGCCTTGAACTGTGAGTGAAAATAAACCCTTTATCTTCAGATTTGTTTTGGTCCAGGTATTTTTATCAAAGCACCAGAAAGACACACATGTTCTGTAAATCTTTTCATCATATATCTACTTATGTACTATGACAATTAGTGACAATTAAACAAAAGGGATACTAGCTATATCTGGCCCAAAGATTCTTTTGAAAATATGACTATTTTTATGGACCTTCTATTCAAAAAAATGCACTCGATATATATAAATATGTCATGTTTCCTTAAAGTTTTTAACTTTATGAGGTAATAGCAATACGCATTAAGCATTTTTTCCAAAATGAGAGACAGATGTAAAAGAGTTTCGATAATAGTGTTTCATAAGATGTCCTCTTTTTCATAGTTTGAATAAAAAAACGTTTTTTTTGTTCATACCTCAATAAGTGACTTAAGAACAAAAGACATCCTTAATGTTTGATAGCATTCTTAAGAACTTAATCTTTAGGGATTTTACTCACAATTGTATATTACACGCTCTGTGCACTTGTTTAAAATTTAAGTTGTTAGCTGCAGCATGAAGAGTATTTTTGTATCTCTTAGCAAATATGGAAGGAATTTCAATTATTTACAACAGAAAAATGGCTTCATTGCATTTTGCAGCATTTCCAGGTGAAAATGAATTTCATCTTTAAGTTTTAGGGATTTTTGAAGCAACTACTTTTTCTTCCAATTCAAGTAGTTTATTTTTACAATTGCAGTCTTTCATAAAATAAATTCTTAAGCAGCTCTTACCTCATCAGAACCTGATCCAAAAATCAGCAAGTCAAAAGGGATGGCTGCCACCATGTCAATCAGGAACCAGCCTTTGAAGTAGTGTATTGCTATTTTGGCAGGATCACTTACCACTTCTTCATTCTGATTTACATAGGTTGTTCTGAAGTTTATTAGAATGTCTATAATAAACATGATATCCACGATCAAGTCTACCACATTCAAAGGACTACAGGAATAGCCACATTCTCGCCTTTTCTGTTCCTCTCTATCGTTGAGGAGAAAGGCTGCAGAGTACGGGGTGAATATAGCAGTGTAAATGACCAGTAGTAAAATGAGCCAATCCCAGACTGCTTTGAAAGGGCTATAGTGCAGGATTGTAAATTTGTTGATGCGCGGTGTCTGGAGCTTATATTCTGGCAAAACGTCTGCTCCCAAAGAAAGAACCTGAGTATAGAAAAGAAAGGCAGACACTCATAAAAATGCCATTGTAAATTTTGTCAGACTTATAAAAATATGAAGGCAATTATATAGCAGGATGTATAGGAAGAAGTCATGTGATTTTGAAGTACACATTTAAATGAATCTATATGATGCTTATTTGGTGATGCTGTCAATTTAATAAAATACCAATGACATTTCTTGATAAATAAGATTTCTTTTACCAAAATTTAATGCATAATATTCCTGAGACATTGAAGGATCATTAATGTTTCTTTTAAACAAAGTACATGATTTTTTTTTTTAGAAATACATAATGTCAGTTTAAGTAACAGTTCAGTTCTCAAACGTAGAAAAGTAGTAGCTGTAAAGAAAACTGTATGGATCTATAGTTGCATTTGATTTATCCATACTAATTAATAATTAAACCTTAATAAATTAATCAAGGAATAAAATCTTGCTAAATCTACTCATATCTTCAGGTAAGCATGGTTTTCCTCTTGTAATTTGTTTTCAATATGATCAAAAGCAAATAAGACTAAATTACACTAAAAAAGTCTTTTCCTTAAATGATGATGAGGTACTTTATAATCCGGGACAAATGATAGGTTCCTCCAAAGTTTTCCTGATTACACAGCAGCAGGGAATGCTTTGGACTTCTCAAGATTATGAACTGGAGTTGTAAGATTTTTATTTACCGAGGCCCTGCAAATCCTAAAATGTATTCTAATTAAAAAGCACCAGGTAAACTAAAATAATTAAACTTCATTGTTTTAGTTTCTCTGACAATATCAGTGCTAAATTTGAGTTTTGTCTAAAGTAAATTCATGATTTTGTGATTTCTAAAAACAAGTTAAAAAAACCAAAATTCAAAACAGAAGGCCTTTTGACTATACAACATGCCATATAGTGAGCCTTATTAAGGAGTGTGTGAGGAATGATACTGCTCTCTTCAGATCATACATGTGCACAATGGCACAACATATGAAGGAGTTTACTAAGTACATAAACTAGACTCTTCTAAATAGCAAATACTCTACTTATATTATGATGTGAATCTCAGATGATCCCCTCTTGGTGTTTTAAATTCTATACATACTGGAAATTCTACACATACTGCATTTATCTTGAGTATACTAATGAACCCTCTTGAGCATATTTCAATATTCAATTTGATTCTATTGTTATATCTCATATCCTGCTTCCCCATGCAACAAGCGATTATCCCCGACTTACAATAGTCTTGAAAAGTTAACCTCAAATTCAATATGACATACTATTGAGAATAACATAGAAATTTAGCTAAAATAAACAAAACTGGTTAGATAATAGCTAAACTAATTTAAATGGCTTTGGAAAGCAAGAGTCTAATCTGATTACTTATCCATAGCACAGTAAATTTGAATTAACAAATATATGGAGGAAATGTAAAGTTATCTTAAACTATGGTGAAAAATAACAACTTAAGCATAAGGACAAGTTAAATATAGAGAAAACTGATCTATTATTTTTGCAATATTAAAGATTGTTAGAATCCAATACATAATAATATATAAGTACACTACTTTCAAAATCTGCACAAGTAAAATGTTATCTTCATATCTCTTTATCACTTGGAAAGAGCAAATTAGAACAATATAGTCATTCTAGTCAATCTAGAAAACTGTGTGTGATATCTTGGTTGAAAAGTGTGGAGCATCTTTCATGCTGTCATGTGACCCAATGAGCTTTTCACACAAAACAAGGTCTCCCCGTCCTGTACCAAGTGAAACTTAAAACCTTATTTCAGCTGTCAAGGTCTAAAAATACATACGTTTTCTGTTTTCCCAGCTTCCCTGCAGTTTGGCTCCTGTGTACTCATGGGCCACTTCAACAAAGTAAAATGGAAACTTTGGACTTAAGCAGATCCTCCTAAATTCAAAACCCACTAATTTTCCTCACAGAAGAGTATATAACAGCAAGGACAACAAAGTGTTTTGTTTGCAAAGAGACAGTTATTATCTGAAATTGCTCAATGCTTGTGTGGCACGCTTCAGGGGCACCAGTGCTTAATCTATCTGACACATGAATTAGAGTGCATTCAGCATCTTGGAACTTCTCCTGTGGAGTTAAACTATGGCTGAAACCCTTTCCCTTTCACACTGACGTTTCATGTTTACGTGTCCACTGTTTCTGCTGTCATGGCGTGGAGGAGAATGGGAGGTTATTTTGAGCTCAGCATCTGTGAGTGATAGTGGTGGTGAGGGAGAGCAGGGGAGCTTCACAGAAGACTCAGGAACTGATGGCAGCTATGTTGAGACTTTCAGTACAAGTTAAAAGTGAATAATGTAAGAGCATGAGGAGATTGAATCACATTGCAGGAGGAGGGAGAGAATCACTGCAGTTAAGGAAGCTCAAAATAAGATGCTACCTGTTGAGTAATTATCAACTGACACTATTGCAGAAGGGTAAAACATATGGGAATCAGAGGTGGAGGACAGCAGTGTGAAGGCATTGCCCAGCCTGTGGAGAATTTAATGAGATGTGGTCCAGCCCTCAGGATTGAGCTTGAGGGCAATGTTTCTTAAATTTAATATGCAGACTCCTTTTAAAGCCAGATATGGTTGATTTATATTATTCAACATTATAATATTAATCAATGATACATAGCCAGGTTGTGGTGGTTCATGAGTTTAATCCCAGCACTCAAGAGGCAGAGGCAGGTGAATTTTGATTTTGAGGTCAGAATCGTCTATAGAACAAGTTCAGGACAGCCAGGACTACACAGAGAAACCATGTCTTGGAAAAAAAAAACACTTGGTTTAGCTTATACCTCTCAATATGACGATTATAATTTGTGTAGCTCAAAATATATGTTTATCTCATATTTCAAAGTATCTGTAAATGTGATCTTATTTCATAATATGGCATTTAAAAGATATAATCAAGTTAAAATAAGGCCACAGTGTTGCAATAACTGATATTATTATAAAAGGAGAGATTCAAATTTCTTCTTGAAGGCACTTAGTGCTATGAATTTTCCTCTTAGCACTGCCTTCATTGTGTCCCATAAGTTTGGGTATGTTGTGTCTTCATTTTTATTGAATTCTAGGAAATCTTTGAATTTTTCTTTATTTCTCTCCTGACCCAGCTGTCATTGAGTAGGGAATTGTTTCCATGTGTGTGTAGGATTTTTGCTATTTCTGTTGTTGTTGAGGTCCAGACTTAGACCATGGTGGTCAGATAGGATACGAGGGATTATTTCAATCTTCTTGTATCTGCTGAGGCTTGCTTTGTGACCAACTATATGGTCTATTTTGGAGAAGGTTCCATGAGGTACTGAGAAGAAGATAAATATGAAACATCTCATACAATCAATTTAAAGGCTCACCTGAAAACCCTAGGGGGGAAAAAGGAAGCAGACAGACTCAAGAGGAGTAGATGGCTGGAAATTATCAAACTCAGGGCTGAAATCAAACAATTAGAAACAAAGAAAACAATTCAAAGAATCAATGAAACCAAGAGCTGGTTCTTTCAGAAAATCAACAAGATAGACAAAACCTTAGCCAAACTAACTAAAAGGCAGAGAGACTTCATCCAAATCAACAAAATCAGAAATGTAAGGGGGACATAACAACAGACACTAAGGAAATCCAAACAATTATTAAGTCTTACTTCAAAAGTCTATACACCACAATATTTGAAAATCTAAATGAAATGGACAATTTTCTTGATCGATTCCACTTGCCAAATGTGAATTAAGAACAGGTAAATCAATTAAATAGTCCTATATACCCTAACGAAATAGAAACTGTCATCAAAAGTCTCCCATCTAAAAAAAAAACAAACAAACAAAAAAAAAAACCCAGGGCCAGATGGTTTTAGTGCAGAATTCTACCAGACCTTCAAAAAAGAGTTAACTCTTCAAATCATTCCACAAAATAGAAACAGAAAGAATATTACCAAACTCATTCTATGAAGCCACAGTCACCTTGATACCTAAACCACACAAGGACCCAATGAAGAAAGAGAATTTCAGGCCAATCTCTCTTATGAACATTGATGGAAAACACTCAATAAAATACCCGCAAACCGAATCCAAGAACACATCAAAGATATCATCCCCTATGACCAAGTAGGCATCATCCCAGGTACGCAGGGGTGGTTCAATATATGGAAATCCATCAAGTAATCCACCATGTAAACAAACTGAAAGAAAAAGACCACATGATAATCTTAGATGCTGAAAAAGCATTTGATAAAATCCAACATTCATTTATGTTTAAAGTCCTGGAGAGATCAGGGCTACAAGGCACTTACCTAAACATAGTAAAGGCAATATACAGCAAGCCCATAGCCAACATAAATCTAAATGGAGAGAAACTTAAAGCAATCCCACTCAAATCAGGGACAAGGCAAGGCTGCCTACTCTCTCCATATCTCATCAACATAGTTCTGACAATTAAAGGAGTTCAAGGGGATTCATTTCGGGAAACAAGAAGTCAAAGTATCACTATTTGCAAATGATAAGATAGTATACATGAGTGACCCCCAAAATTCTACTAGGGAACTCCTACAGCTGATAAACACCTTCAGCCAAGTGGCTGGATACAAAATCAACTCAAAAAAAGCAGTAGCCATCTGCATACAAAGACCAAAGGGCTAAGAAAGAAATTAGGGAAACAACACCCTTCACAATAGCCACAAAGGACATAAAGTACCTTGGTGTGACCCTAACCAAGCAAGTCAAAGACTTGCAGGAAAAAATAAAACTTTCAGTCTCTGAAGAAAGAAATAGAAGAAGATATCAGAAGATGGAAAGATATCCCATGTTAATGGCTTGGCACGATTAACATAGTAAAAATGGCCATTTTACCAAAAGCAATCTACAAATTCAATGTAATTCCCATCAAAATACCAACATAATTCTTTACAGACCTTGAAAGAAAAATTCTTAACTTCATATGGAATAACAAGAAACCCAGAATTGTTAAAACAATCCTCTACAATAAAAGATCTTCTGGAGCTATCTCCATCCCTGATCTCAAGCTGTACAATAGAGCAACAGTAATAAAAACTGCATGGTACTGGCATAGAAACCCAGTGGTGGATCAATGGAATTGAATAGAAGACCCAGAAATGAACCCACTTATGGACACCTGATTTTTGACAAAGATGCCAAAACCATACAATGGAAAAAAGATAGCATCTTTAACAAATGGTGCTGGACTAACTGGATGCTTCCATGTAGAAAAATGCAAATAGATCCATACTTATCACCCTGCACAAAACTAAAATCCAAGTGGATCAAAGATATCAATATAAAAATGGACACACTAAACCTGTTAGAAGAAAAAGTGGGGAAGAGGTTTGAATTCATTGACAGAGGAGACAACTTACTGAACAGAACACCAACAGCACAGGCTCTAAGAGCAACAATCAATAAATGGGACCTCATGAAATTAAAAAGCTTCTGTAAAGCAAAGGACACTGTCATTAGAACAAAACGACTACCTACAGATTGGGAAAGGATCTTCACAGAAGGCTAATATCCTTTATATATAAAGAACTCAAGAAGTTAAAAAGCAACAAATCAAGTAATCCAATTAAAAAAATGGGAAATGGAACTAAACAGAGAATTCTCAATAGATGAATACATAATGGCAGAGAAACACTTAAAGAAATGCTCAAACCTAATACATGTCTACAGAACTTTTCATCCAAAATCAAAAGAGTATACCGTCTTTTCAGCACCACATGGAACCTTCTGAAAAATAGACCATATAGTTGTTCACAAAGAAAACCTCAGCAGATACAAGAAAATTGAAATAATCCCTTGTATCCTATCTGACCATCATGTTCTAAAGCTGGACCTCAACAACAACAGAAGCAGCAAAAAGCCTGCACATACATGGAAACTGAACAACTTGCTACTCAATGACAGCTTGGTGAGGGAAGAAATTAAGAAAGAAATTAAAGACTTCCTAGAATTCAATGAAAATGAAAACACAACATACCCAAACCTATGGGACACAATGAAGGCAGTGTTAAGAGGAAAGTTCATAGCACTAAGTGCCTTCAAGAAGAAATTTGAAACATCTCATACAAGCAACTTAATGGCCCAACTGAAAGCCCTAGAAAAAAAAAGAAGCAGATACACCCAAGAGGAGCAAACGGCT
>CM053752.1:79633250-79695869 GCA_028658305.1 Pachyuromys duprasi | reverse complement strand
CTGGATACAAAATCAACTCCAAAATATCAGAAGCCCTCCTGTATACCAAAGACAAAAGGGCCAAGAAAGAAATTAGGGAAACAACACCCTTCATAATAGCCACTAATAACATAAAATACCTTGGGGTGACTCTAACCAAGCAAGTGAAAGACCTGTTTGGAAAAAAACTTCAAATCTCTAAAGAAAGAAATTGAAGAAGATATCAGAAGATGGAAAGACCTCCCATGTTCATGGATAGATAGGATTAACATAGTGAAAATGGCCATTCTGCCAAAAGCAATCTACAGATTCAATGCAATTCCCATAAAAATACCAACACAATTCTTCACAGACCTTGAAAGAAAATTCTCAACTTCATATGGACAAACAACAAAACCCAGAATTTCCCAAACAATTCTGTACAACAATAGATCATCTGGAGGTATCTCCATCCCTGATCTCAAGCTGTACTACAGAGCAATAGTAATAAAATCTGCATGGTATTGGCATAGAAACAGAATAGTGGATCAATGGAACCGAATAGAAGACCCAGAAATAAACCCACACACCTATGGACACTGGATTTTTGACAAAGAAGCCAAAACCATTGAATGGAAAAAAGACAGCATCTTCAACAAATGGTGCTGGTCCAACTGGATTTCTATATGCAGAAAAATGAAAATAGATCCAAGGAGGACCCTGGGTTAGATCCTCAATACTCATTTAGAAAGGCAAATAAGACATACATTTGAAGAGGGCAAAAACAGGGAACAGCACAGGAGCCTATCACAGAGGGCCTCTGAAAGACTCCTCCCAGCAGGGTATCAAAACATATGCTGAGATTTATAGCCAAACTTTGGACAGTGCACGGAGTCTTATGAAAGAAGGAGAGTTAGAAAGTCCCAGAGGGGAGAGGAGCTCCACAAGGAGAGCAACAGAACCAAAAAATCTGGGCACAGGGGTCTTTTCTGAGATGGATACTCCAAACAAGAACCATGCATGGAGGTAACTTAGAACCCTTGCACAGAAGTAGCCCAAGACAGCTCAGTTTCCAAGAAGGTTCCCCAATAATAGGACTGGGGACCATCTCTGACATGAACTCATGGACTGGTTCTTTGATCACCTCTCCCTGAGTGGGGAGCAGCCTTACCAGTCCACAGAGGAAGACAAAGAAGCCAGACCTGATGATACCTGATAGACTAGAGTCAGATGAAAGTGGAGGAGCACCTCCCCTATCACTGGACTGAGGGAGGGACATAGAAGAAGAAGAGGGAGGGAGGGTGACGTTGGCAGGGGATGAGCAAGGGGACTACAGCTGAGATACAAAGTGATTAAATGGTAATTAATAAAAATTTTTAAAAAATTAAAAGAAGAGGAAAAAATAAGAGATTCAGATTCAGAAACACAAACATACATGTAGTGAGTCCCATGAGACAGTGGAGGCAGAGAGACCTGCAAGTCAGTGAAGGTCAAGGCTATCTTGGAGCACCAGGGTCTAAGAAAGGAGAATTGTGGATTCCATCTCTTTACCATTCCCCCAGTCTATGGAGAAGGAAACCCTGTGTTAACATTCTCATTTGGAGCATATAGGTTTCCAAGGTATGAGAGAACAAAATTTTATTGTTTTAAAACACCTTTTAATGCTTTATTGTCTGCAGCCATAGGAAACTAACAAAATGAAAAAATGAAAACAGATGAATTATAAAATACTTAACACCAGTAAACTAAAGCAATCATTATTAATTCAATGGTTGACAGTTCTGTAGAATAAAAGGAATCAGATTGGCAATGTGACATGGACCAATCTAATACATAAAATCATGGTTTTTCTTTTCTAAAATCAATGCCTTTTTTTGAAAAGTCAACATGGTGTTACAACCTTCACAAATTTAATTGCTATTTCAGGATAATCTATCATAATCCTTAAGGCAAACACTGCTCTTGCTGGCCTTTGAAAGCCAATTTAAATGGTATTATGGTATCGCCTCATAACTCTGTGAGGTTTTGCTTACTTAAAGTTAACTTTAGTCTTAGTGTCTTACTGAATTCTCCATTCAGTGATTATATCATCAAGTTCTCTCTGGAACTGATTTTATGACAGTAGTTTATTTATTATATTGCTATATGATATACATCAACATAGAACTGTTGTTTTATCCAGTTGAGTATATTTTTATGGTATGGTATCAAATGTTATGCTACATGTTTTTTTTAACTTGTGCATGGCTGTTCATTAATGATATGATCATTTAATCATCACGTAACTTTATTAGTCAAGTAATTTCAACAACTTTTGTTTTCATACCATATTTTGATATCTTGAGTTCTCACTATAGCTCCAAATGCAGCTTAGCGGGGTTTGAGTATTCAAACTCTGGTAGACATTAATTTGTATTAAAAAGTCAGCATTTTTATGATTTCAGAAGATTATTTTACTGAAGACAGAAAGAATAAGATTTTCAAAAAGAATCTATCACCCTCCAGTGATCAGCTTGCAGATTTTTAAATACTGCCCGGCAGGGAACATGGTCCAAGGTAGCTTGAGAAAAACATGTCTGGTAGTAAAATGCTGGACACAAGAAGGCCATGATCACAGGTCAGAAGTCACTGTGGTCTTTGCTGCCTTGACAGAGATTTATCAAAAGCATACACGAGGGACCAGGCACCATAGATTCAGTAGTGTATGTTTGAGAAATACTGCCTCCTGGCAATGAAGGGTGAGGAGTGGGCAAAAACTTCTTTATCCACACTTCCAATCCCAACAAGTCTAAATTAGAGTGACCCACAGTATAAGTCTTCGAAGGCACAGTCAAGAACAGAATAAGGCAAAGTGCCAGAAATCTGAAGATCTGAATGTAAATATTAGTTGTGGGTTTTTTTCCTTGTAAGTCGTTATTCTCTTTAGATCTGTTTTTTCCCCCACTTATATGGTAGGGACAATGATATTAGTATGTGCCCAAATCACCACTCTGTGTAAAAGTACTATTTCATTTTGTATCATATTGCATCATATCATATCATACAACACAGAACTTTAATGAACTAGATAATGAAACAGGGAATTTCGTTATCATGTATATAAAGCATTTTCATCATGCTTTAGAACTGTAGGGTAATCTACATCATGGCTTAGACATACTAATAATAGCAAAGTATTTGTACACCACTTGGAGAAATTAGAATTTGGGCTCAACTTGCTTTAGTTACTTATTTCTTACAACAAACTAAGCCAAATTTTTGTGACTTGAAAGAGTAGATATTATTTATAGTTTTGTGTATCAGATGTGAATGAAGGTAGGGCTTATTGCCAGGTGGGTATAGGAGTTAATCCCAGGTCCTCTGGAAGAGTAGCCAGGGCCCTTTACTATAGAGCCATCTCACTATATTACGAAAGAATACATTTGTAATCTTTTTATTTTAGTTTTTTATTTTTAATAATTTATTCACTTTATATCCCAATTGTAACACCCTCCCTCATCTCCTCCTTACCTATTCCTTCTCTATCTCTCTTCTCTAGTCCACTAATAGGGGAAGTCCTCCTCCCTTACCATCTGACCTTATCCTATCAACTCTCATCAGGACTGCCTGGATCCTCTTCCTATGTGGCCTGGCAAGGCTGACCCACCAGGGAGAAGTGATAAAAAAGCAGGCAACCTAGTGTATCTCAGAGATAACCTCTGCTCCTTGTACTAGGGCATCCACATGGAGACTGAGCTGCCTATGGGCTACATGTAAGCAGGAAGTCTAGGTCCTCTCTATGGATGGTCCTTGGTTGGTGCATCAGTCTCTGCATTTGCCATCTTATCCCTAGCATCATCTTTAAAATAACTGCCAAATACATTATTTTATTAACTATATTGTATTTATCTTCTTTCAGAAAAAACCCATGAGTTTAAAAACACTATGTGTTTATTTCTCTTTACATTATTTAAGTGGTCTAAAGCAAATACATTTTTATAATGTTAAATATTACATATCTTTCAAATAATAAAAAAATAAATTTTAAGTCAAAATAAGCTAAAATTAATCATGAAAGTGCTTTGAAACTATCGTTTTGGAAATGAAGTATTTGGGAGGTCAATATTTATTTATCAATGTAGTGAGAGTTCTCAGGGTCCACTAACTAGAAAAATCTGCTACTCAATCCATTCCATTTCCTTAAGAGAGCCAAAAAATTCCACACCTCTGAGAAAGACCAGACTTTAGAGATGTAAAACATGATTAACTGAACCATAACAGAAAATTTCTTCTAAGATAAAAAGAAAATATGGGAGGGTACCAACTCACTGTATAAAACTGAGATTACATGGTATCCAGAAAGACGTTTTTCTTTTCCCTTTTCAAACTACCAATTAGATATACAGTTTAATACAGATAAAAATGTCTTTTTTTAACCAAGTATATTTTTTTCTTACTGTTAGCACATTGCTGTTTGTTTAACTTCCAACAGTTTAGTGTTATATAAAACGGAAATCTTTGTATGACACAGCTCTATTTATTCAATGAAGATCTATTTCAAAAAAATTTTTTTGTAAGCACCAGGATTAATGACTACTTTTTGTTTTTCACTTTGGAGAGTGCAGTAGGGAAAGATTAAGCCTCCTTAAAGATTAGGCAGTGCTTTCTGCAGCTGTTAACTACCATGAGGCAGTGGGGGTAGAGTTCACCTGTTATTTACCTTTTACTTGACTATTTAACTAATACAGGGCTGTCTTGATATCTACTGGGAAGAGCACCGAGTAACGAAGTGAATCAGATAGATTATACAGTATCAGGGAGGATTAACTCCCCGGAGTTTTATATATGATTTGAGCTGAACTGACTAATCACCATCCAAGCAGACATTATCTATTGACAGCTACCCAGATATTCAAATAAAAAATATGCAAAAGAATCACAGCATCCAAAATTTGTCACAAAGGGAGTGATTATCAATTAAGTAAGATGTTAAAATGAAGTAACACAATCATTCAGCATACTAAATTCAAATGATTTTTCTAAGGCTTAAAATTGGCCTGTAGAAGTTTGTGTGTGTCTCTCTCTCTGTGTGTATTGTGTATTTGTGTGTATTTGAGTACATATTATTGCTCGATTTTGTAAAACTCAGATACACATAGGTGCAGGTTCTGTTATAAATCATGTTTAACATTGTGCTTTTTATGCTAACTTGAAAAAAATCTGCTCCTTTAAGGTTTGAAAGATGTTGGCTTATATATATCCAAACGATGCTCAAGTACACAACAAGGAAATTTGCTCAATGATGTTCGTAGCTACTTTATTCGTAATAGCCAGAACCTGGAAACAACCCAGATGTCCCTCAGTTGAGGAATGGATACAGAAATTGTGGTACTTTTACTCAGCAATTAAAAATGAGGAAATCATGAAATTTGCAGGCAAATGGTGGGGCCCAGAAATGATCATCCTGAGAGAGGTATCCCAAAAGCAGAAAGACACACATGGTATATACTCACTTATATAGACCTATATGATAGGATAAACATACTGAAATCTATACACCTAAAGAAGATAAACAAGAAAGAGGACCTGAGGTTAAGAGCATTAATCCTCACTTAGAAAGACAAATGGGATGGACATTGGATGTAGGAGAAAACAAGTAGCAGGACAAGAGCCTACCACAGAGGGCCTCTGAAAGACTCTACCTAGTAGTGTATCAAAGCAAAAATTAAGACACATACCAACCCTTTGGCAGAGCACAGGGAATCATATGAAAGAAGGGGGAGTTAGTATGACCTGAGGAGGACAGGTGCTCTGCAAGGACCAAATATAGCAGGGCACAGGGGTCTTTAATGAGACTGTTTTTCCAACCAAGGACCATGTATGGATATAACCTAGAACCTCTCCTTAAATGTAGCAAATGGTAGCTTAATATCCAAGTGGGTACACTAGTAAGGGGAACAGGGACTATTTCGGACATGAACTCAATGGCTGGCTCTTCGACCCCTCTGCCCCCTGAGGGAGGAGCAGCCTTGCTAGGCCACAGAAGAGGACATTGCAGCCAGTCCTGAAGAGATCTGATAAGGTAGAGTTAGATGGAAGGGGAGGAGGTCCTCCCCTATGAGTGGACTTAGAAAGGAGCAGGGAGAAGATGAGGGAGGGATGGGGAGGATAGGGAGGGAATGCAGGAGGGGGCTATGGCTGGGATACAAAGTATATAACCTGTGATTAATATAAAATAAAAATGTTAATTAAAAAAGATGTTGGCTTATATTATATAGAGAAATATGTTTCTCAGCAAAGATGCATTCAGTCCCTGTATCAGATTTTCAGAGTCATCCTTTACCTATAAGATAATAAAAACTCTGGCTTAAAAGAAGGGCATCATAGCATGCACCTGTTACTCTAGCACTGGGGGCAGACAGAGACAGGGAGATCCCCAGAATTCACTCGCCAGCCAGTTTAGCCAAATTGATAAGCCTATGGCTCAGTCAGAGAATCTGTCTCAAAAAATAGTGGGGAGCCATCAAAGAAGGCACCTGAGTTCTATACACACAGGCATGCATGGTATATACACACTTCCACACACATGTGTCCAAACCCACATCAACATGGTCACTCTCCTGCCCTCCCTGTCCCCACCTTACCTAACTTAGAACATAGTCTTTTGTGAATGTCTTGGGATGACAATCACACTTTTAATCATCATGTACGAGACAGAGATAGGGACTGAGACAAGGAGAGATAAAGAGGTAAGAGACATAGAAACTCTGTCTCTCTGCTAGAAAAAGATGAGGATGAAGAGAAAGAGATCTGTAAAAAGAAGATAAAACAGAACCTGGAGACACTAGGTAGGACTTCACTCAACCCTTTACCAGAGAGGTTTCTTCTTGCAATGGGTGGCAATTAACACAGAGACCTACAACATGACAACAATGTACTTAGAATGAGAGACTTTTGAGTGCTAGCCCTGACTGAGATGTCTGTATCACAGACATCCTCTCCAGTCTCAAAGGTCTATATGAAGGAAGGGACAGAAAGACAATAAAAGCCAGAGGTGGTATATAATTTTAAGAAAGCAGCATTTTAGATACAGCAAAGCTGATGTACATATGAAGTCACATAGTGTATAGCAGGGTACATAAGATCTGTACAAGTTCATGCCAAGTCCCAGAATGGAGGAGTAGAAGTAGGCACAAAGTCCCACTCCTCTCCAGGAAGCTGTTTGCAGTTGATAGATCCTGGAAAAGTGAAAATCAGTTTTCTTCAATGGAGTGACACTGAGTATATCGACCGCACACCACAAGGCAGGCCCGGTGCTCAGGAATATAGTTGGACAACAATAGAAAAGAGTGACTAGGAAAGGATAGAGATTCTGGGAGGAGTTGGGGAACAGGAAGAATAGGATAGAAATAAACTGTATTAAGTTATCTAAGAATAATAACAAACATACGAACAGTATCACTAGTAGAAAATGAGCCCAAGGTCTCATATGAAATCATGGGTGACATCCTGCCTGAGGAACAGATGGTTCTCACATGGACAAAAGGCTTCTGAAAACTCCCAAGGCAAAAACTCTGCTATCAGATGTGAACTGAGATTTGTTTTGAGATAGATGTGTTAATTAGCCGTTTTTTTTATTATTCCACAATAAAGGTGTGTATCAAAGCATCATATTGTATTCTATAGATATAGGGAAGAGTAACTTTTCCTCCCAGCTAAATCTTCAAATGGGAAATGAACGAATGCTATTACGAAGCAGCTTTGGCAGCAGGGACATTTCTATCTCATGAGTGTCTGATGAGCCTTAACTCTGTTGGATTATATCTGACGTCTAGGAGTTGGCTAAGAGTCTATGGTACCTCATTCTAACTCCAAGAATTTACTCAAGTCATTTACTTTAGTAACAGGTTCCTGGAAGGCTCTCATTTGCCCTCCAGACTTGTTCCTTTTGGAGAGCTGACAAACTTCATTGGGGACCCAGGAGAACAAGGGTTATAAATGGCAGTATATCAGTAGCCAAACTAGTATTACCACAAAAAGTAAAAATAGATGATTTCCAGGGAACTTGCTGTTCATCCTTCTGCCTATTTTTTATATTCCTCCTTTCTTTCCCTCTCCTTTTTCACTGCTGTCTCTTACTTTCTTCTGTTTTTCTCCTTAACAAGTGGTTTAGCAGAAAGCAAATTTGTGCAAGAGAAAATAATGAATTAGGTTATAGAGTTATTTTCAAGACATAATTACCTTAGATCTTTAAGCATGTTACTCAGTTTTCTGTATTTGAAGCCAACCTACAACCATTATCACGCATACAATGAATCTTTAATAATATTTTCTATGGGATGGTCAATGCGTGATCCAAATGTTTAAGTACATGTAAGGACAAACAGTTTGCATATGTGAGACACTATGTTTCACCATTTTAAATTTAAAAGATTCCTTGAAAATGTCTTGCTAGGTCTCAAAATACTCTCCAAATATAATAGAGACACTTGACCATTAAGTAGTATGCAATACAATCTGTAACAAAAATTAAAGCGACATTAAAACAATTAAATGGATATCTTATCCTCAAGTTACAGAATAAGATTACATAAGAGAAAACTATAGAAATACTTTGATCTTACGTATTGTCAGATCTTCCAAGAGAGGAAAAAAATACCAAGTATTCTACTAAAATACATGTTAAGTCTTTGAATTAAATATAAGGTTGAGTCTATCATAATCTAGGGATAGTTATACCCAAAAGTTACCAGGGGTTATCAATGAGTTAGAGCTGCCAAACACAATATTTTAACAATTTTTAAGTCATACAGAATTCTGATATAGCCAATGAAAAAAATTCACCTTTGATTTCTGTGGCAACTTTCAATCAATAAGCACATGCATGATGCAATATAAAGAAGAGAAATAAAAGTAATATTTTAGCTTATTTAGAAGCCTTGATAAAAAGCAGTAGCTTTGTGTGAATAATCACTAGCATCCTGTTTTTCACATCACTTCTCAGTGATAACGTCGTAGGAGGTCATTTTTCTTGATTCTAACGGGTCACAAATTTCATTTTGGCTGATATTATACTTATGTCTCATCAGAAATATTTTAGCTTTGATACTTTTAGGAAAAAGGAAAGTAATAAGCTTTCTTATTCTTCCTAGGTGGAAGCCTGAATGTGGTAATACCTAACTAAGACATAAAGCATCATACATTCAAAGAACAAGTGGAAATCAAGCCACTGTGTGCCTCCTCATGGGGAGCACAATTTTCTCAATAACTGCCAACTTATTAAAGGTGTAAAATACAACTGTGTATGTGTACCACTTTTCTTGATTTCTTCATTGTACCTTTTGTGTCTTGCAAGTGCATAACATAATCTAGATTTTCTTTCAAACACAACTTTGTGTCTGAAATTATCAGGTTTAATTTTCTATTGAACACGGATGAATAGCAAAACACATGGATTACTTCTTTTGAGATCTTTCAAATTTTAAATGACGAATTGGGAATGATGTCGTTTAGTGTAACTCATATCTTAAACAGTTGTTACTAATTCAGTCTCATTGATAGCTTATTTTAGGCTTTCCACATGTAAAGTATCCAAGAGTCTTCATTCTACATTAACTTCAAAATCAGTGCTTTTCCCAACTTTTGGATTTCATACTCTAGTAAAATTTGAGTTGCTGGTCAGTAGGGTCCTATAGACTCTCTCAAACATCACAGGTGATGCCAAATGGTTTTGGTTACCCTCCTCAATCTGATGGTGAGACCCTATGGCTGAAGTTAACTCATACTTATTGTTATGGGACATGGAGAACTTTACATGGCACTCAACTGGAAGCTTCATTTCTGTTGGACAGTGTTCATAGTGTGTAAGGTGCCTTACATGCTGACAGAAGAGAAGAGTTACCCTTAATCTCACCCTCTACAAAAAGACCCACCTGAAAGATACATCCACTGTAGGAATTGTAACACAAATATTATTAGAGTAACTAAGCACCTTTTCATTGGTTGCATGGCTCACTTCGTATCGAGATGGAAGCTATATATGATACTATTAATGAAACAAACAACTGGAAGCTATGTAAGTAGCATAAGGGAAAACCTACCACTATTATTCTGCCAATGAACATACCAATAAATTACTTCCAACGATATATTGCTGTATGCATAAATCAATGCATCACTCAACTCTCATCATAGGAGCTGCTCCTTGCAATAGGTAGTAATTAGCACTCACACCCACAACTTGTCAATACATAGAGAATAGACTTTTAATATTAAGGACTAAGTGGGATGTCTATGTTGCATCATTTCTCTCAGTGTTCAGGGATCTATGTGGATATGAGGATAGAAAGATTTTAAGAACCAGAGGTGGTGGATGACTTCAGGGAAACAGCACTTTTCAGATACAACAGGCCACATACCCATATGAACTCATAGAGACTGTGACAGCACGTGCCAGACCAGCATAAACTCATGCTAGACAAAATCCCAACACAGAGGAAGGGAAGTCACATCCCAAGCCAAGAAGCTGTTCATAAATGAAAGCTGCTGGGAGAGGAAAACTCAAGTTTCCTCAATGGAGTGACACTAGGCATATCAAACACACTCCGCGGCAGGCTTCGTAAACAGAGGTAGCTGGCCAACACAAACGGGACTCTGTTCGCTTTGTTTTTAAGTTTTTAGAGAGAAGAAACATCAAGTTAGCTCCATGTTAATATTTTAAACAATAGGTTCTGAAATGAGGAACAGTGATTCAAACATGCTAAATGTCAGAGTCAAGAAATAAAGGATTTAAAGGGGAAAGTATTGCTACAAAATGGAACGATAGATCAGCCTATGATCTCTGCTTACATCTCCTCTGGTGAAGTGAGCTGGCAGTGGAAATTTTTGTTCTGGGAATTTACAAGATATTGAAGGAAAAACAACAACAACAACAAAAACCAAACAAATCAAATTCAGCCTTAAGTATTCCATATGAAGGCCTAGGAAAAAGAGCGTATTATCTATTGTTAGGGCTATGATCAGAAGTTATTGTGCTGTTGAGAAGTTGAAAGTGATTTTTTTTAACTAAAGGTTGTGAAATCAATGCGGAGTAAATTCTAAATGTAATTTACCATGCTTCTTCAATAGGAAGAAATGGACATTTATTCACACATTTTGGTCTTTAGGATTGCTGGGTAACTTATAAACAAGAGAAATTTATTTTTCAGTTTTGTAATCTAGAAAGTTCAATACCAAGGGTCATCATCCTTAAGTATTTTTAATGTGTAAGCACAGGCTCAAAAGACTTCATTTCTGGCTTCCTTTGCCTTCAGAGTATAAGAAATAGGAACTTTAACAAGTAACTGTAACAGGTTTAATATAGCTACTGTGAGGTGCTGTTATATTTTAATGTTGACATATAGGTGAGTTTATATGTATACTTGCATGTTCATATATGTGCTTTTGGAAATGTTAGAGAGTAGGCAGAAATAAAAAAAGAAAAGCCTTAGGAAAAGGTTTGCGAGGAGGCTGTGAGTAACAGATAGGCTTGTGAAATGATGCAGTTATTATGAAGTTATAGACTTCAAAACACAAAATAACAGGAAGTCAGTGACATACTGACTTTCATCTAAATCGTATCTTAAGAACTACTAGTGATAAAATGCATGTTCTTTGATCCAAACAACACATGTTCAAGAAGTTGTCTCTTTAAATAAATAGAAAAAAAAGTGCTTATGAAACCAAGACTTGAGGTTTTCAGTGGGTGAATGTGTTAGAATCAAGAAGAGAAGACAAAGACTATATCAAAACCTCTCATATCATTCATTCATTAAACCATTAACCTCATATTTATTGGAAACATACTACACACTGGCACTGAGCTAGGTTCCATGTTGTGGATAGAAACATGTTTTTGTTTTGATCCCGGGTGTGGGATATGTGACTGATTCAGATGGTCCACAGCATCAGACTGTTTGCCTCATTGGGGCTCTGAGAGGAGGTGTTGGCCAGCTGCAAATAGTTTAACTCTGAGGACTCTGGAGAGAGAATAAATGCCAGAACCCAGAGAGTAGAGAAGGGACAAAGAACAACGCTGTTCCTGCTTCCCCCTTGCTGTTCCTGGTTGCTGTTGTGAAACAAGAAGTTGAAGATCTCCTGAAAGGAGGTTTGGCCTAGCTCCAAGGAACCCAACGATGCTGACCAGCAGTAAGCAGCTAAGAAAGAACTGTGCCCCATCTCCCACTAACTCCTGCCTGGTGCTGCAAAGGATTGGAGTAGAGTTGGGAGAAAAAGATAAGAAATATAAAGTTTTTAAAAAGTATGCCAACAGTTCCATGCATACATAAATAAAACATATAACTTTACTTTCGTAGTATGGTACACAGTATAATAATTAAACGGCATTTGCAGTGCCAAGAAATATACAATAATTGTGCTTAGTACCATGGCAATTAGTCATAGTGTCTGGAGAAGACTGAGAAGAGTCTCCTAGTTCACAATTCTCTCTGTGTAAAGCCTTCTTAGAGGAAAGCAATTCCTTGAATTAAGGATGCATTGGAGACTTCCCAATCACAGCACTCAGGGAGGCAGATATCTATGAGTTTGAGGTCAGTTGGGTCTACAAGCAAGTCCAGGACAGTCAATGCTACACAGAGAACCTCTGTCTTGGAATAAAAAAACAAATAAAATGAACAACAACAACAACAAAAGTTTTAGGAAAGGATACTGTTACAACTGTGGCATGAATATTAGAAGGATAACCACTCACTTTCTGATTAGATTTAAAGCCTATTTTACAAGATTCCACAAGATGTAACTTACACAGTTAACTGGGTAAAAATTCCTTAACTTGCTGGGTCTCAGTGCTCATGGCAGAATCCAATACCTTTATCCTGTCACAGATGTAGTAATAAACTGACCTCTAAATTCTTATTATGCCCATAGATTTGTACATCACAACCTTCATCAGAGAAGCTTCTCTGAGTAGTTGATGGCACTTAACATAGAGACCCACAGCTGGTCAACATGCAGAGAACAAAAGACTGGAGTGCTCAGCTCTAATGGGACATCTGTTTGACACACCTCCCCTCCAAGGTTCAGGGATCACGGCAGAAGAGAGGATTAAGGGATAATTTTAAGAGCCTCAGGGTGTAACCATATACAGTGAAATAGTAATTATGGGCCATTGCATGCACAATACCTCCTCCACAAGCTCAAGAAAACATTCTAGGACAGACGGGTTAGGGGTTTATGAAGTCCCACCCTTACTGAGAAACTTTTGGCAACGAGAGAAGGAGGGACCAATGTAGCTCCTGAGAGGCTACAAACACACAGAAGCAGCACTAAGTAGACTTGTGAGGTTTTTTTTTCTTTTAAAGAAGACATGATGCAGAGTATAGATGGCATAGAGGAGTAATTGAAGGGAAGCAACTGGGGTTGGATTTGATCAAAACACTTTATAGGCATATATGGAACCCTCAGTAATAAAGAAGTCCAAAGAGAAAGCTTTCTAAACAAAGTCAACATCAGACACTGTGGTGTAAAGAGCTGTACGCAGAATTTTTTTTCCCCAGTCTTCACATCAGTTATATTGAGGTTTAGTTTCCAGTAAAGAATGAGTTGTATAAATTTCCCAGCACCATGAAATTGAACGGCAGAACCACTGGTAGGACTTACATTGCTTGGTTTTAAAGCCCAAGATCTTGAAGACCATTTAGGATCAGCAGGGTGGCTCAACAGATAAGGGGGCTGATTGCCAAGCTTGGCAACGACATGAGATTGAGCCCCATAACCCATGTGATTACCCATGTGGAGCCCCAGCGTCTACAGGTTATCCTCTAAACTCCACAAGCCACCTCTGCCCATTCATTATCCCCACCCCCCAGGTGGAATATTACACACACAAACACACACATCAATAAACAAAAGTCAAAATGTTAAAAGCCATTTAGTACAATATTTGTGTAGTGCATAAAATGATGCCCTAATAATAACATTAATCATATTCCTGGTGGACAGCTAATATTAAATTACACTTTCAGATTTTCAGTTGTGAAGGAGCACTTCACCAGAATAAAGGTAGTTTTATTGGAATGTGTGAAAATTAGTGATTCTGAAATTAATTTGATGTGAGCGTTTCATAATCACAAAGAGAAATGCTAGAGCCTTAAACTAAGATGGCAGGCATTCCTTCAGGTGGTTCCTCATGATTTCTGCTTCTTAACCCTCAATCAAGCCTTTTGGAATTCCGTCCTCAAGAACGTAGGTTGCATTTATAGCTTGACTCTTGTAACAGAATGTTTCAAAACTTATGGGTATTACCAGTACTAAGATAAAAATAGACAGTGTCTTTGCTTTGCGTATGCTCCCTTATGCCATTTTTGCCACCAGAAAAATGAAGGTGGTGAGAGGAAGCTCTGGTACAAATCTCTCAACATTTGTGAGTCCTATAACCCTACATGTGGGCATGGAAATATGTTCTTTCCTAATTTACCCCAGAGATGCCTACAGTTGTGACCAATAGACACTTTGCAGCCATGATTTACAGATACCTTGTCAGCCTTGCAAAGACCAGCCATGATCCACAGCCACCCAAGGAAACTTGTCTTCAGTTCCTGACCCACAGAACTGTGAGGCGGCTATTGTTCCAGACATTAAGACAGGTTAATTTCTTACTCAACAACAGGTACCTGATGTGTCAGAACTCTCATCTTATCACATATACTATAGATCCCTGGAGACAGCTTAGTGTATGTGTAGTAGGATGACGCTGTCTAATTATGCCATTTACATACTGCTGAAGCAAGTAATATCCCGGATGAGATTGCTATCTCTAATTGACAATAAAGCCATAATGAATTCAAATTGCCTCGGAGTAATGATCCTTTTTTTTCTTCCTACAAAAATGTATTTCTGGTATTTCTAGAATATTTTTGGAAACTCTATAGCAAACTCTCATGCCAGCTATCATGGCACAAAGCCAGTTACTCAGACTTCTATATCCATTTTCTAGCAGATTGTTCTTCACTCTGATTATCACTCTGGTTCTTTAACACCGACCCTCCCCCGGTGTCTGCGCATGCATGTGAGTGTGTCTGTGGGAAACTATAGTTCTAACAATATAGTTGTTATTGTAACACATACAGTAGAGCTAAGTTAAGTGACTGTTGAGATCTATGCAGCAAGTGTTTTCAAAACGGCAAGATTATAATGCGCTTCTATAGCTGAAATTCATGAGTATATAGGATATTTATACTGCTTAAATAAGTACCTTTCACTGTGGATTTTTCCCTCAAATAGTAGACAAAGAAGAAGGCAATGTTAAAATGGAGTCCTTGAAGTCCCCTACCCACCCCTGATGTGTGCTTTCTCAGCCTCATGAGTCATGGCTGTGTGCATACAGTTGGCTCCGATGAGCTGGCACCCTCGAAACAGCAGCAGCTGCACTAAACAATTACCAGGCTCTAACTGAGAAAATTTCCCATGGGGTACAAAGAGCCAGCTGGGCATTGCTGGTGCTTGTCTGGTGAATGTTTGTTAGTTTGTATGAACACTAACATTCCCAGGGCAGCAATCAATGGGCGAGATAATTCCAACCAAGAATACATTAACCCAAAAGTGTTGCAACTGGAGAAGACCCTTTTGTGGGAGTAGTTTGCCTTTAGTGAGGCAGACTAGTAAGCCTGTTCTGAGCATCTAAAACCTGGATGATTACTTTGGAATACTGCATCTCATTAGGGAGCCTGCAGCCCATTAATGAAGTTCAATTTGTCAGTCCTTAGTCTTTTTAGGGTAACTTGTTGAAATAATACTCTTAAAATTTCTGATCCAAATTACACTAGAACTCCATATATAGAGCATTCTTTCAATATTAATCTTGCGAAGCATATTAGTTATACCAAAGGGTGTATCACAATATTCATATTTGCTTGGCCTTACTGACAAATAATTTCTTGGATCACTTTAATCCATCCAGAATTTCAAAAAACTTCATTATCTTAGAATTATCATTTTCCTTATTATGAAGACAGATGCTGAAAGGAGGTGATTTTTTTGCTGCAAATTTTGCATTTTTAATGTTATGCATATTTAAAATAAAAGTTATAAATCTTAAACTAATGAAAGGTTTTCTCTCCAGTTCATTTTAAATTGATTCCATTTTACTAAGCAATATATCACGAGCTCTTTATCACTAATAGCACAGGTTCATTAGTGCACTCTATTAAATACACTTTCAGAGATCTTTAAGCACAGCTAATCTTGAAATAATTGATGAGACATGTGTTAATGCCATTATGATTTTTACTAAGTAATGACAGTAGAACACAATGTTTTATTTCCTTGTGAGTTGGAAAGATAAGATCTTTCCAGGGAATATTTTCAAGTTTGAAGATATACAACATCAGATCCCATTATCACTGTAGAAATACAGTTTCGAGGATGTGAAAATGGTTTTGTGCACAAAAGCAACATATTTACAACATCCCTTTATTATAGCAATAAAAATGTTCATGGGTTCGAAGCAGACCATCAGATTTATTTATGTTTGTGGTACCTCAGAACTTTAGAAACAAGATGTCTAGAACTTGAATGGGCATAGAAACATTGTCCCTCAGTGGCACTACTGTAACTGAGTTTTAAGAAAACCTGTAGTCAAAACAGCAAAAGAGAAGCAGGGGAGTTTTACCCAGCCCCAAACATCTGTTAACTTGGAAACTATGACCACTCTGGACATCCTGCAGATTTTTCAGTGTCGCCTCTTAGGGTGGACTCAGCCTGATGGATAGCAAGCCTCACATGTCAGAAGTGCTCAGAACACAAGGCACATTCAAAGGCAGCACAACAGACAAATCCAAGAGGAGGCAGAGCTAACGTGTACACACCAATTGGCTGGTAGCACCTCCAGAGCCTTGCATTCATTGTCACACACCCCTACTGCAGGGGGTAGTGTTGAGTGAACAAAATAAAATGCGCTTGTGTCCAGTAGGCACCAGAGAAGCATGAAGGGAGGGAGTGGGAGTGCTTTGGTTTTTTTAATTTCCTATTTTGAAGCAGATGGGTCCCTGAAAAACCATCTCTGTCATTTTCATCTTCACAGAGAAAAAAAAACGCACAGAAGAAGAATAAAAGTAAAAGGTGCAAAAACATCTTGTTCTAATCCTTATTTTCAGTCTCTCTTGGTTGTCTGAAAAACTATTCTTCTGGGTTTGAAAGTGACATGCCATAATTGACTTAGGAAGTGAATTACAGCATTTCTCTTTTCACAGACCTGTTAAGATAGCAGAGGAAGACTTTCATGGATGGCCACACAGAATTCATCACTATCCTGATATGATTAATCAGACTTAAAGGAACAGTAGAATAGTATATAGTATACTGCTATGTCAATTTGCCTCAGGTTAAGGAAACAGCCTTTAAGAAATAGTATTTAAAATGCACTAGGCTGATGCATTTTGGTGAAAGTATATAGATGTGATGGCAGGTAGTGTGCACTGGGTAGGGACTTGCTTTTTCACAGAGCAAAATTCATCATTTTGAGCTCTGAATCTTTTCTTTGACATGAAAATTAGGCTTCTGTAAGAAGCTATGCCCAGCTCCTTTTGCTAGTTACAAACTACTTTTCCCACTTAATCATTCTTGATTAGTACCACATAGACATCTGGAACCAGAAATGGACCAATGGACTTTCCAACAAGTGGCTATGACCTGCTTAAGAGCATAGATGATCATGTGTAAGCTTCTTATGGATTAAGATTTGATCTCTGGCATGACATTTGATATCAATTTGTAGTTAGGACACTAGAAACCTGGTAAAGCAATCCTGAAAGATATCTTGTAGGTCTCTGATCCCATAGTTAACATTCCCATAATGTAGCTTATAAGTTCCCTCTTCCAGCACACATTGATGAGAACAGGAGTAGAAACTAGTCAGGCCATCTAGGGACAAGGGCCTTAACTCTTGGCAGATATGTCCTTAGTTTTGCTCTGACTTGAGGCCAAGGATGCCAGAAGGTGGCTCTGGTTCCTTTTCTGGCTTTATGTAATCTTTCCACTCCTTTCATAACACATAGATGAGCACCAGTGCTCAAGGGATATATGTGAAGATATGACAGAAAAGGAGAGGCACCTGGACACTGAACGAATAAGCTGAATGGACTGATCAACTCGCTTCCTCATGCCTCACCCCCATTCCTGCTGTCTTTCTGAGGAAAAGCTTCTTACCAACTCTCAGCTGTCACTTGCTCCCAGGACCTACTTCTGTTCTAAAGGAGCATTGCTCCCCCGCCCCATATATATATATATATATATATATACACACACGTTAAGGGTCCAGCTATAATCCTATAACTAAGCTTCTTTCTCATCTCTGCCTTGTTTAGCCCATGAACTTCATTCTTTACAACCACAAGATGACAACACAGAGCCACCGACGCTTAAGTTTTGTGTGACTGCCCTGCACCCTAGCTCCCAAGTGAAAGCTTACTTGGGGCTAGCCTCAAGTATACGCAAGGACTCCTCTCCTCATTTCAGCATTTACCAAGTCGCTATCTGGATTAATATGAATCCCAAACTACAAAAGTCTGAATGAGTGAAGTGTTAAGGCTCTATTACAGTTGTATTTTCTTATCTTCCTATCTAATATTAAGCCACTGAATCACAATCCGTTGAAGTTTCTGGTACTAATTTAACTTCCAATCCTCTGTGTGTCACTGGCATGAGGTAGGCCCGTGGGCCGTTTTAACTTTCTGACCTATGTCAGCATTTCTTTTGTGCTCTGGAAGGTATCAGAATTTAGAAAGCATTTTCAACTCTAGAACAGGTCGTTAGTCATTGCGGCTCCCAGGGCTTTCCTGGTACTTTAGAAATGGAAATAGAACTTACAAATAAAACACATGGGCAGCTTTTATATTAAAAGTTTCGGATCTGGTCACAGAAATCATAAGGGTTAGGATAGAAGAAATGCATTCTAAGTTTGCGTAAGTGGCAATGACTCAATTATTGGAAAATTCTTTTCCTGATAAAGTAGAGGCCTCTGATGGGAATAGGAGAATAAAGCCCCACAAGACCTCTCTCACATTATAGAAATATGTGTTTGAGATCTTGAATTCATATTGTATGCCTGTTGATAAGTTGAACTAAAATTATCTTTTAAAAACATACAATTCCCATTATTTATTAGCTAAGCAATACTCACACACACTAGTCAGGTTTCATTCATGGTGTTAGAATATCAGAGTTTGGCTTTCTGTTGAGGTGGAAGGTTTATGAACATTATATATTCTTGTGGGCCTCAAGTAAACATATTCATTTATTGATGAGAGTAAGGAAACAGTACATAAAGCAGAATTAAAGATCTAAGCCAGAGAATAATTAGCTTCCACAACTTAAACATAATTTGAATAATGTTGCTCCTTTTTCAATGTTTTTAAATGAGAAGTTGTCTATTTTGCTTCTTATTACTTTGATAAAAGCCATGGCCAAAAAACCAAACCAAAACAAAAACCTTGGAGAAGAAAGCACTTGTTTTATCTTGAAGCCTACAGTTTGTCATTGATGGAAATCAGGGCAGTAAATCAAGGCAGGAATCTGTAGGCAGGAAATAAAGCAGAGCCTGTTGAGAACTGCTGGTTACGGGCTTGCTCCTTTACCGCCTGCTTGTCCTGCATTTTTACATCACCCAGGACCAAGGACCAGGACCAGGACCAGGACCAAGGGCTGGCACTACCCTGAGTAGGTTGTGCCCTCCCCCATCACTGTTAATCAAGAAAATATCTCACATACTTTCCACAGGCTATTCAGATGGACACTATTTTTTTTTTTCAATTGAGGTTCCCTCTTTCCGGGTGACTGTAACTTGTGTCAAGTTGTCAAAAAATTAACTAGCAGAGAAATGAAATTTATGTTTTCTCAAGAGATAAGTATGCAAGGTAAATTCATTTGAAGAAAATCAATAAAATATTCTTCCTAAAATATTAGCAATGTAACGCAGGAGCCTCCAACTCCCAGTGTGCATTGCGTGTAGGCCCATGCATGCGGTGATGATGACTGCATCACTGTAGAGTGTGACAGGGTATCAAAAGCCAGAGAGAAGTGACTTCTCTATTCATCTGGCTATGCTTTTAATGGGGACTTGTCAAGATTCCCTGTCAGTGACCTTTTCCTTCTGATGTTTTTGTTTGACTCATCTCTCATGGTGATTTTTTTTCTAAACTGTGTCTTTTCCTTTCACTGTGATCTGTTCTCCTCTCTCTTCCACGTTTCCTTGAATAAAAAAAAAATCTTCATTTGAGGTAATGAGTTTTCCTTCTAGATGCAAATACATCCCAGTGAGAATGAAATTCTATTTTTCATGCAGGTTTTTATATGAAATACTTCAATTAAATTAGAAGCCTTAGGAAAACATGGGCTTTTTATTACAATGGGAAGCCAGACAAAATCCCAGCATGGAATGGGAAGGTAGGTTTGAGCTCTCATCCCTAGTTACAGAGCTATTGGCAAGTGATATCTGCTAAGTGGGGGAAGGTGCAAGTTAAACAAAATGGGCTTAAAAGAAAACTAAAACCAAATATACCCACAAAATTGGGCACACAATGTTGGGTGAGTAATGAATGGACATTGAAGGAGCTGGGGGCTGAATAAAATCAACTGGTTTGAAGTTCTCAAAGAATTAATGAAATAAAGAGAAAAAGAAAGCATACTTACAGCTTCTTATACTACTTTAACACCTTTAGAAAGCCTATCAGGGGGCCATCCACAAGACTGGAAAGCTTTGGAGAGGATAATCAACAGGGAAGAATGTGTATAAAGCAAGGAGTTGCTAAGGGTACCAGAGAGAAAACCAGGGACTAGAAAAATATCTGTCTTTTGCTACCCTTTCCGCAGTTACCTCTAGTCACCCATTCTGAGAATCTCTGTGCTCTTATCTGTTTTGAATTTTCCCTGCTGAAGCCAACATTATGCTACTCTCTTGCACTGTCTTCCTCCTCTTATGGTTCATTGTGAATACCACCTCCTCTGGAATGCTAGACTAAATTTTTCTGTTTGTTCATAAAAGTCCACTCTGTCCAAGTATAACTTTTGTCTTATTTGGACATATGTTCTATTGCTCTATTTTAGAGTATGGTAAACTAGATGTCAGCGGTTTGTCACTGTAACCACTGTAACCAGCATCTACAATGAAACACCCTGTTCAGAGGAGACACTCTGTTCAGAGCTGGAATCCGTTTTGCTCAGGAACTCAAACTAATGATTTAATGAGCGTCTCTATAATGGGGAAGGTTTTATAAGTAGCTTGCAATTTAGGAATATGAGAAAAGATAGAATGAACAAGGAATGAAGAACATTGTCACTCTTGCATCATACTACATTTAACAACAAAAAGAACAGGAGGCTTATCCTGTTATTCACCACAGTTTAGATTTATCCAAGAGGCTTATACAGAACAGTGTCTGCCCTAATTTTATGGCTTTCCTCACCAGCAAGAAGAAAGTAAGGACAGAATTAATAAAGTTATCAATAGAATTAATTTACACATCTCTTATTGAATCTACTAACAATTTAGTAGGAACTCAGTAAAGATTAACTGAATGGAGACATGATTTTATTACTTCATCTTTATATTCCCCCGTGATTGCCAAGAATATGCAATGCACAATGACACTATAGTTACTCATTGATAAATAGATACTATTCTGAGTTGTTTGGGCTATATGTTTAAAAAAAACCAAACATGCCAAACTGGACAGAGTTTCCCACAAGGTCTCAACCCTCCACACAGAACTATAGATGACCAAGAAACCTGGGTCCAGCAGAGGTGGCCTTCCCCAGATAGGAACACACCAATTGGTTATCCAGTATAAATTGGTCAGCCCTGAAGACATATATACAATTAGCATTATACAGACTTAACAGTTTATATCTAGGAACATAGGTGTGTGTGCAATAGCAATTGGTGAAAAAAAGAGACCATGAACTTGAAGGGAAGTGGGGAGAGGAGTCTATAGAAGGGTTTAGAGCTGTGGTTCTCAACTTTTCCTAATGCTACGACCCTTCAATATAGTTCCTCGTGTTGTGGTGACCCCTCCCCCAACCATAACATTATTTCACTGCTACTTCACAACTGTATTTTTGCTACTGTTATGAGTTGTAATGAAAATACCTGATATGTAGGATAGGTGGCATTCACCCCTGGGAAAGGGTTGTTGTGAACCACTGGTTTAGAGGAAGGAAACGAAAGGGCTAAATGTAATTACTTTTAATCACATATAATCTTAAAATATTAAAAATTTAAAAAAGTGATAGTACCAAAACACATCCCCAAAAATTATGATCCTATCTTTCAAGGTACAGATAAGGAAGTGAAAATAACTCAGCATACATATAAACACAGGTAAATTATCCAATATGATTCCATCCGTATATTTACCTGTTTATTTCCCATCATCACCATCATCTAGCCATCAACAAATAGACACTGTGTATCATGGATATAAGTTTTCCTGCTACTCCCAAGAAATTTGTTCTTGGGACATTTGGTACAAACTATGAAGCTTGCCAAATGTGCTTGGATCTAGACCTCAAAAATAAGAGCGGATTTGATAGAAAGGAGACAGTGCTGATGTTAACCTAAGAGTAAGCAAAAATCTAGGCCATAGTCATATCATCAGCAGGACAAAGAGCAAAGGGGACTTAAAAGAGGCTGTTCAACCCACTGCAGATGTTGGCTCATGAGGAGCCAGAGTGCAGTGACAGGCAAGAGAGATATACAACCTGGGTTATGTAAGAATACTTGGAGGTGAGATAGATGTTATAGTCCTCTTCAGCATGTGTATCTGTTTGCCTGTTTTCCAGGAAGACAAGGACAGTTGATTTTATGTGATACATTAAAGTAGGTTCAAGTGGATAATAGTTACACAAAGTTTAAATAACGTTAAACAAAGATGTTACCTATTGTTTTAAAAAATAGTTGTGTTGGGAATAAAGGCTACAGATGGTGCTAGTACTTCGAAACAGCCATATCAAGTTTACTGGTTGAACTAGAGTTAATGTGCATCAGGCCATTAAATCTGAGCAAGGGAAGAGCGTGATACTATCGATGTGTGGCATTTGCTATAGTCACTGAACTCTGAGAAAGTGAAAATATGTCAGAAGTAGGGTCTCTCAACCTTTAGAGATTAATCTAGAGTCTCTCCTTCCTATACAATATAGCTATATTTCTAAAACTGTTTTCATTACAAATTTTAGCATCTGTACTTGATGTTATCAGGGACATATTCTAAATGCTGAGTGTGAACTGAATATAATTACATCCTACCTATTAGCAAGTTAATTTTCACCTGTTGTAACTGAAAATTCCTGGAACTGTTATGTACCAGTAATTGTGTTTTGGATTTATTCTCTGGGGCTGATGATGGAGATGGGACCTTAATAAGAAATTAAGTTTTCATAAGCTAAAGAAATGAAAATAGAATGTTACAGAATGAACGACAATTTCTCATCTGTGGTCTCAAATTTCACTATTGAATTTTATATCTCTTTCAATCAGCAAATTTAATATTTTTAGTGGGTGGGAAATAAATGTGTATATTAAACGTTAATTTATTCATATGGTGCTGGGGGTTGGTCTGATGCTGGCATTTTGATGCTAGTTGCTGGCCCTCAAGATCTGGTTAGTACCTGAATAAACCCGTCTTGCTGTGTAAACCCTGTCTAAGACATTATACCTGACTGGCTGATTAAAGGCCTAAAACCCGGACAGGGCAGAATGGGGTAGGTGTAGCTAGGGTCCCCGGGCTTTAAAGGACAGAAGAATCACTGGGAAGAGACAGGGGAATAGTGAGAAAGAAGGAAGGAGAATGCCATGATGGGTTAGTGTGGAGAAGAAACCATGTGGACCAGGAGAAAGGACTCCAAGGATGGCGTGGATAGAAAAAATCACCAAATATAGCAAGTATTCATAAGGTTATGGATGGAAGGTAGCCCAGATAAGAATGGTTAAAGTGGATGGCATTGGATGGGGGCTCGGAGGTGGATGGTGAGGTTATTGAGACAGTGTAGATAGAATATTTGCCCAGCCCAAAGTAAATAAGTAAATCATAAAATCTAACAGGTGTGAATGTCTTATTATTTGTGATAGCAAGTTAAATAATACTGTCGCAATAACCTGGCAAATATTAATAAATAATACTAGCCCAATAATATGGTGTGAGGTGATTCTCTTCTTGACAGTGAGATGTACCAGAGAAAATCACCAAATGGAAAAGAAAAAAGAAATGAGAAATCCTCTTCACCATTTCTTCCCTTGAAGTTAAACAGAAAGCTATGAGAGTTCCCAATGGAAAGGGACATCGGATGAGAGATTACAGCCATTCCATTCATTTCTTTCTTCCCTAGTGATTCTAAGAAATAGTTTTGTTTTTAAGGCACATTCAGTTTTAGGAAGATACTCTTATGAACATTGTCAGTTTCCTATTTATATTCATTGTAGATAACCAAATATAAATTGTAATATTGACTTTTTTCTTTTTCATACTACTTGGTTGAAGCTTTAGTCCCCTGACCTCACAACTGTTGTTTAGAATGAGAATATATGACAAATAAAACCATAATTAAAAAATCACTTTACGGAACACATATAAAATACAAAGCTGCAATCAACAAATAGACAACATCGTTAGTTTTCAACCATTTTCAAGTAATATGTTGCACTGATCAGAAAGAAATTATACTCATGCTTTGGAAGCTTCCCTTTCAGTTAACTTTGTACCAAATTCTCAAATTTATTTTGCTCATTTGCTAATGCTAATGGCACCACAGTTTTCATGAGGACGCATTCGTTCAAGTGTGCTGACAAAAACAGGGGTGAGGAGAAGTCTTTCTTTAAAAGACAGAGTGAGTTACTAATCTGATGAGAGGGATGGAGGTGAGGAAGGAGGGAAAGGGAGAGGAAGAGAGAGTGATGAGAAGAATGCAGATTTTAAGTACTTTGGGCCTCAGCAAGTGAAAAGATTTCAGGATTGGAAACCACCACTGCTTTTCAATACAATTTCATGAATAATGGAGATAGCGATGTGCATAATTTACAAACCACAGATTACCTCTTTAAAACAGTGTGGTTCAGTTGAAGTGACAGCTGGCAGTCAAAGAGGGTACATAAGGGTTTTTTATTTTTAATTTAATTTTTTTTACAATTTATTCATTATATATCTCGATTGAAGCCCCCTCCCTTAACTCCCCTTTGTCCTCCCTCCTCCCTCTTTTCCCCTCCCCATTCTCTTCCCCTAGTCCACTGAAAGGGGGAGTTTTCCTCTTCTGCCACCTGCCCATAGCTTATCAAGTCTCATCAGCCTGGATCCTCTTCCTCTGTGGCATGTTAAGGCCATATCACCAGAGGCAAGTGATCAAAGAGCAGGCAACCTAGTTCATGACAGAGGCAGCCCCTGCTCCCCTTACTCAGGAACCCACAGGGAGACTGAGCTGCCAACTGGCTACATCTGAGCAGGGTATCTAAGTCTGCTTCATGCGTTGCCCTTGGTTGGTGCATCATTTCTGCAGGACCGCCTGGGCTCTGTTTTTTTTTTTTTTTAGCTTTGTTGCACTCTTTGTTGGAAAGATGCACATGGTATACACTCACTTATATGTGAATATTAGCAGTATAATATAGGATAGCCAAGCTAAAATCTACACACCTAAAGAAGCTAAACAACAAGGAGGACCTTAGGGAGGATGCTTAAATTTCATTCAGAATGGCAAAAAGGATAGACAGCAGAAGAGGTGGAAGAGAGGAAACAGGATGAGAGCCTTCTATAGACAGTCCTCTGAAAGGCTCCAACCAACAGGGGATCGAAGCAGATGTGCATTAGGGTTTTTATTGCTTTCATTTGTATCCCTCTTTGGATTCTGTTCACTCAGTATGACTCAATTTTACTACTCTGTCCTAAAAATCAAGGACTTGCTGCTCATGTGGTCTGTGGACTTGGCATGTGGGACTGTACTTCAAATGTAACAAAATCCACGGACACAAAGGACTAGACCCAGCTAAAGGCTATTTTGCCTTTTGTCTTTTTTGCACATTGGAAAAATCAGCAAAACAGGAGATACCACAAGATGGTCTAGAACATAACACACACCACAGTCTGTTTGCCTCTCCCAGGACTATTAAAATGACACGTTTAGTATTGCCACCACCACCGCTTACCACTGAATGGAGAAGGAAGGAGTCCTCTCTCCTGCCTCTGAAGTCAGCAGGTCCTCTTTCACCATGGTCCTCCAATAAAGGGATTTAGACTCTGGTTCCCTCCTTTATCATTATTTTGTATCACAGACACCTGTCTACTCCTCTACTTAACAGATTCTAAAGAAATAGGTTTCAATAAACACATGCATGTACTTGTAACCGGACTATTTAAAACAGAAAAGGGTTTTTTTTTACTTTTTTATTTTCATTTTCATTTTGGTCTATGAGAAGAGTGTCTTAGGGAGGACGCTTCAGAGCATAGGCACAGGCAAGCCATCCTGAGTGGTGCCTGCTTCTTAGAGGGGCTTGTGGCCCCAAGCGCTCTGAAGCTGCCTCTAGAGATTAAATGGGACTCTGCATAGGACTACTGAAATGAGAATGGGCATGCCTTCTTATTTTTATCCAGAGATATTACAAGAGGAATACCACAAGGTTGTGTGGCTCATTTTCTTCTTAGAAACCACGTGAAGAGATGCAACTGCTCAGAACAAGCAAAGACACAAAATGCAGGGCTATGCCAGATTCTTTTTTCAGCTTCAACTGCAGGATGGACTATGACTGTGTTTCCCAAGTTTGTCTTATTTTAATAATATGGAAATGGATGTGACAAAGAAGATGGTTTAGAATTAAGAATCCTCAGGCACCCCTCACCATTAAATTACTAAAATGAAAGGAGAGGTACATGGAGACAGAGAAAGAAAGAGGAAGAAAGGAGAGAGAGAGGAAAAGGAGACAGGGTTATCCCATATGGTTTCATTGACACAGAAATATCAAGGAATTCTGGGCAATACAAAAAATAAATTTTTGTGAATTTTAAATTTTCTAATTTTTAATAAGCTCTTCCAAAACAATTAAATTTTGGAGGTTTCTGTAATCTCACCATACAGTTTTGCCCTGGAAATGAGGTCTTCACAATAGAGAAAAATAGAACTAGGGGAAAATTGTATTAATACTTAGATCACCAAAAAGGCTTTCTACTTTATTCGTTTTACACTCCTGATTTAGATTTAAACATATTTCTGTGGTTGCACCCACATCTTAAGTCAAGGAATAGTTCATAGCCACTTAAAATTTTAAGGACTTAGACTGTATATGTGTAAATGTCATGTATGCTCTGGGATGTTCACACCTCATTATTTTTAGCTTAATCCTCATCCCACGAAACATGGAAAACCTACTGCCCTGCCTGTTTGCCTCCTCTCATTAGGTAGTTCTCTTTGAACTGTGCTTGTCAAAACCCCTAGGTTACATGGGCAAACGGGCAAAAACTTTGCTTTTGCACTTCCTTTTTGTTTCAGAGTCTGACTTTTATCTCAAAGCTCAGGCTAACTGGAGGCCTAAAGGCGATGGAAGAAGAGCAGAACCTTCTTGGCAACAGATCCCACATCTTCTGTGCCTCAGTTGCCATGGCAACAACACTATTGCTATGAACCCTGAGCTAAATTACTTCTACTTTGCTGACCACTCATATATATTCAGATTCTTTCGGTTGCCCCAACTTCTAAAGGAGATGACATTCTTTTTCTTTTCTTTTTAAATGTATGAATATACAAAATTAAACAGGTGTTTTTTAAAAAGCAGTTATGCTATTCAGTGACTTCCAGGGTTTCATGAGGAAGTATTCCTTTATCATCAAAACTGTTCAGAAGTATGATTACTAAGATTAAAAACTTGCACTAAAATGAAGACCTATTTTGTTAGAATATGTATTAGTAAGTGATGTTAGGCATATATATGATTTAGTGTAAGTAGCCAAAATTAATTTGTTGCTTTTAAAATTTTTTACACTTGTTTTTAAAATAATAATGGCCTTATTTATATTTAATGTATGTATAGCATAATACATACTTTAAAAAGATAATTGTTAATAAATAATTGTTAATTTAGATGTTTTTATTCAAATTTTCACCATTGTATATACTGTAGAAAATATTGACTATGTATAAAAACATTTGAAGACATAATCTGGTATCTTCAGTTTCAAAGTTTTGAATTTACTCAAAGACAAAAGCAAAGGATTGCTTTTATTTTTGTAGTGGCTATAGCCCCTTCCAGTGGCTTGTATTTTGTAAGTACCCATAAGTGCTGAATCTCTGTTCACTGTGCTTTATGCTTTCTTGCAAGGTCCAGTTATACTGTTTTCATTTCAATTTGCATTTATACAAGTACATTATAAACCATGTCCAGAATGTGCAGAAAATATTGGATGGGGATTTCTGTTTTGCTTAGCCAAAGTTGATGGTATTCTATAAATAACAGAAAGATAATGGATGCAAAACAGATGTCATATCACTTGGCAGTATTCAGAAGCAACTTTTCCTCCTGTGGTCCATTTCAAATTTATTTTGTAATTTTTTTTTTGATTATTGCTATTTCTGGCAGTTCCATTCAGTTCTATTGAAGTTTACATGATGTTTACATGAGTTTAGATACAAAATGCAGTTATAAAAACACATTAATCCTGTGGCAGAAGTATTCTTTTATAACTTCAAAAATGAAGAATCATTTGTTAGAATCTCTAATTAAGTGTAATTCTAATTTAACATCACTATTAAAAAATAGTGCTGCCCTTCTGAATGAGGACTGAGCATCCTAGGGTTTTCCTTGTTGTTCAGTGCCTTATGAGTGGGAATATACCATGTGTGTCTTTCTGTTTCTGGGTTACCTCACTCAAGATGATCTTTTGTAGTTACCACCATTTGCCTGCAAATTTCATGATTTCCTTGTTTTTAATAGCTGAGTAGCGATAGACATTGGAAACAGGAGAAGACAGGGATCAGGACAGGAGCCTACCACAGAGGGCCACTGAAAGACTAATGATCAAGGTGTTCAAAGCAGAGGCTGAAAATCAGAATGCTTCTTTAGGTGTACAGATTTTAGTATGTTTATCCTATCTTAGAGATCTAGTATCCACTTATAAGTGAGTATATACCGTGTGTGTCTTTCTGCTTCTGGGATATATCACTCAGGATGATCTTTTCTAGATCCCAACATTTGCCTGCCAATTTCACGATTTCCTTGCTTTTTATTGCTGAGTAGTATTCCACTGCGTAACTATATGACAATTTCTGTTGATGGACATCTGAGTTGGTTCCAGGTTCTGGCTATTATGAATAAAGCTGCTATGAACATGTTGAACAAATGTCCTTTTTTATGTACTTGAGCATATTTTGAATATATGACCAAGAAGGAGGACCTGGGGTAAGATGATCAATCCTCACTTAGAAAGACAAATGGAATGGATATTGGAAGAAGGAGAAAAGATGAAACAGGACAGGAGCCTACCATAGAGGGCCTCTGAAAGACTCTATCCAGCAGTGTATCAAAGCAGATGCTGAGACTCATAACCAAACCTTGGACAGAGAATCACATGAAAGAAGGGGGGAAGGGTGTTAGTAAGACCTGGAGAGGACAGTTGCTCCACAAAGACCAGATATATCTGGACACAGGAGTCTTTTCTGAGACTGATTCTCCAACCAAGGACCATGCATGGCTATAACCTAGAACCCCTGCTCAGATTTAGCCCATGGCAGCTCAGTATCCAAGTGGGTACCCTAGTAAGGGGAACAAGGACTGTCTCTGACATGAACTCAGTGGCTGGTTCTTTGACCCCTACTTGAGGGAGGAGCAGCCTAGCTAGGCCACAGAGGAGGACATTGCAGCCAGTCCTGAAGATACGTAATAAGCTAGGTTCTGATGGAAGGGGAAGAGGACCTCCTTATCAGTGGCCTTAGAGAGGGGCAGGGAGTATATGAGGGAGGTGGGATTGGGAGGAATGAGGGAGAGGGCTACAGCTGGGATACAAAGTAAATAACTTATTTTTAATATAAAAATTTTAGTTAAAAAAAGAAAAAAAAGAAAATGAGAATGCATAGAATTTTATGAATCAAGGGGGAGAGAGAAAGACCTACAGGGAACAGGAGCTCCAAAAAGGAAACCAACAGAGCCAGAAAAAGAAAACAAACAAACAAACAAACCAGAAACTAGGCCCTGGAGGCCCTGAAGAGACTGATACTCCAACCAAGGACCATGCAGGGAGAGGACCTAAAACCTCTGCTCAAATGTGGCCATAGACTCAGTATTCAAGGGGGTGCCCTGGTAAGGGGTGCAGGGGCTTTCTCTGACATGAATTCAGTGGCCTGCTCTCTGATCACCTCCCCCTAGTAGGTGCAGCCTTGCCAGGCCACAGAGGAAAACAATACAACCAGTCCTGATGAGACCTGATAGGCTAAGGTCAGATAGACAGGGAGGAGGACCTCCCTTATCAGTGGACTAGGGGAGGGGCATAAGGAGAAAAGAGGGAGGGAGAGTGAGATTAGAAGGAGACAAGGGAGGGGAACACAGCCAGGATACAAATCGAATAAATTGTAATAAATGATAATAATAATAAAAAGAAAATATATATTGAAAAGGAAAAATAATTCTGTATACAAAATCACTTTTAATGTGTAGTTTTGTTTGGAAGATTTAAAAAAATTCTATCATTAATGATAGTTTAGTATTTATGTGGTTTGAGGGAACATGTCATATGGGTTAAAAATCTTTGTATGGCTAATCCCAAGATGATAACTTAAATATTGGCCAGAAGTATAAAACTAATATTAATTTCCCATTAAAAGCACCCCATTATAACTCTATTATATATATATATATATATATATAACAACTATTTATAGGAAGTTATAAATAGTTGTTGTGAAGTCATTGGCTGACAACAAAAAGATTATGAATAAATTTTCGTTGTGTAAATTTCAATAAAAAAACAAACAAACTGCTATCATCTTTGAGCTCTTATTTGGGTCAGTAATATCATATTCATTTCACTTTTCTGGTAAGTACAACACAAAAACAAAACCCCAAACCCCACAATCCTCATGTAATTCTTCCATAAACAGGTGGACATGAGCTTCAACAAGTGATGATGGAAATGAAGCTTCTTTGTCAAAATGTGTTAAAGACTCTGCAAAAGCACCCAGTGTTCTGTTCCTGTTTCTATAGCCTCAATTCTCTGAGTACTTAATGTTGTTCTGAGTGTGCCACTCAACCATAAGAACACTTTTCAAACATATCCCATTGGTGAGAGGTCCTCTGAGCAGTTCTCCATGCAAATGGAGAAACAGTTGAAGTGTGGAGTGTAGTTTTTGAACGGAGGGATTAATTTGTGGAATCAGGTGACCTTGGGTTGAAAGGGACTTCTATGTTCCCTATGTGTCCTACATGGATTGCTTTATCCCCCCTATCAAATGGACATAATAATACTGCCAATTAGTTACCATGTAGATTTAACTTGGTAAGCCATAAGCAATTTATCACAGAGTCAAATAAACAGCAACGGGTCATTGTCAACTCCTGTTAAATTTACCATAATTTTATTTTCATGCCAATAACATAGAGAGTGTTGAACATTAGAAATCTACTTTGGCTTAAAGTCATATAGTTGTTTTTCAACTAGTTCAGAGTACCCTCTGCTGTCATACTATAAATTATTCCCTTTTAGAATTCCGTTGTGTTTTATTATTGTGCCATTGATTCTGGGTTTTATGTTTCTGTGTTGTAGAATTTAGCCAGCATTTAACATGTATTTTTTCTGTCCACTTCAGTATCAGTGACACTATTAGTTTGAATGCTTATGTTCTTCCTTGTAACGAGCCTTTGCTATTTGCTTCTCCTTCAGTAGAGTCTCTTCTCCTACACTACATTTTCTTGGGTTGTTTTCATCAAAGAACTATGCTTTGATGAAAACTACAAGCATGATCACAACACCTGTATGGACTGACAAGGGTCCTTTTTATTGGGAATTTATGGATGCTGGAAGATAGACAGCATTTACCACTAGGTCACCACCTGTGAGCATTAAGAGAAGCAGGAGAGTCTGAAGAACTTGCTTTCCTTAGGTGATGAGTAAAATCAAGAATAAGAAAGCCTGGCCAAGAGACAGAGTGAGTATAGTCTGCTCCTTTACTTCTCAGTTGTGTCATATATTATGCTAGGCACTACTGATACCAGAAATCATTCTTCACCCTACAGTTTGTTACATGTTCCACAGTCTAGATTCTTATTCCAAAAACATCAGAAACTTCTCCAGCTTCGTTAACTAGGCAAACAGGCTACATTACCTAGTTATCATCCCTCAGTCTCAACACAGGGAAGATTTCCCTTCCTCGAGCCCTCTGTATCTTGTCCGTACCTGTAATATAATTTTTGAAACTGCCTTGTAATACCTATGTAATCTACTTGTCTGTTCCTTCATTTCTCCAAGGTAAAGACATTTCCTATAAACCTAAATTTCTAGGATGTTACATTGTACATTCTCTCATAAAATTCTTGTTGAATAAGTAAACAAGTGTATGAAAGAGTGACTAACAATAGGCTCTCTCCTGCAAAGAAACTCATCTGGCTGGAAAGAAAAACAACTATCCAGTTAATTCTAATCCAATGTGTACAGGAGACTGGGAGACAAACAGCAAGAGCAGATATGCTTCCTTTTTTTGTTTTTTTGTTTTTTCATTTATGCCTCATTCTGATGATGCCTGCTCTATTGCTGGTATGCTTAAGCATTTTTGAAATTCACTGCTGGGTTATTAGTGAACAAAAGCTTGGCTTCTCCCAAGAAAGCACCTTAAGCAAATCTATTAATACACAAGATTTGAAAAAAAAAGACAAAACCTATATATTGATAATCTCCTGACACAGACTCTCCCCAAGATTAACTGGGGAAATAAGGTTTTAGCTCATTACAAAGTTTATTTTAGTGATAGCAAGAGAAAATATGCTGCTTCAAATGAACATGTAAATTTCAAAGAGAGCTGTGGTTAGGAAACTTCCCAAACACCAGGATAGTCTTAGAGTCATAGGATAGTCGTAGAATACTTTAATGTAGTATTAGACTTTATATTTTCAGGTAATTTTTTTCTTTTGTATTTGATCTTTGCCTGTTTGCTTTGGCACACAGACGATAAAGATTTGTTATTAAGTGCCAATGTAGAACTGTTCCCAATTGGGGCCATTGCCACTCTGAGTCCTCACTGCTTTCAGAACTTCTTTGTATTCACTAGAAGTTCATATTACAAAACATGGTCCTCATAAGCAGGCTCCATGCTCACCTCCTCACTCCCTTTAGAAGCTCATGCCTGTTCTTGTATTGGGCAAAATGGAGAGTGAGGGAAGGAGCATTCCCAAATATTTGGAAAGATGAGCACTTTTGTGGGCTTCAGATACATTGAGTGGTAAGCATTTGTTCTGTTTGGACTGGTATATATAAAATATTGGTAACTGGATAGCACATTAACACTGAACATTTATTCAATTTTATATTTTTAAATCTGAAGGCTGAGAAGTCCAAGATCATGTCATTGGCAGCTTTTGTGCCTGATGAAGCTACCAACATCTTTGTCTGATGATTGACAGAATGGGACCCAGAAGTTATTTTGTAGTCTGTAAACTATTTCATGAGGGCTACACATTAATGATCTAATCAACTCTAGAGGAATTTTAATCCAGGAACACTTGGCTACTCTGGAAAGGGATCACATCTAAAAGACCTAGGTCTGTGTGATCCCGCTGGAATGCAGACACACCCTTAGTACACACCTTTAATCTCTCTGGCTGGAATACACACCCTTAATCCCTCTGGTTGGAAATATAGTACATATCTTTAATCCCATACAATAACATTTAATTGAGGGGCTGACAAAGTGATGAGTCAGAGAAAGATTTGGCAGAATGAGTTAGAGATAGGATATACCCAAGTCTCATGAGAAAGAGGCTACTGAAGAGCAGTGCAGAGAATTCATGGAGACAGTACAGTAGAGTTCGGGAGTATAGTATTCTACCTTTGTTCTCAGAGACCCTGAGTGTTTGGCTAGAGAGAAGGAGAGTCATAAAAAACCCATGAAGAGACATTAGAGTGAACACATTCTTTGTGTACTGATCACTAGAAAGCACACCTTCCACATATAATTATAACCATCTTATATCAAATCTGAGTTTTGTTTCTTTGTTTTGCTTTTAGACAGAGTCTCACTCTGTTGTGCTGGCTGGCCTGAAACTCAGAGAGATCTATCTGCCTCTTCTTACTGTTGCTGGGATTAAAGACATGGACCATCTCACCTGACCAACTCTGGGAAGTTTTGTCAGCCCTTAACCTTGCCTTATTCTCACATACACAATTCTGCTTAATTCCATGCCATACAAAAGAAGACAAGAGTTAAATTTTTGATTCTTGTTTCTGATTTCTGACTTTAAAATGTCACATAGTTTGATAAACAACTTTAGAGATCCAGTTTCAGGGGCCCATCTGAGCCTTATTTTCTTCTCTGATCAGTCTGGCCTTTAAGCACCATTATGTCCTCCATAAACTGTGTTTCTGGATTTTTTACTAATAGGCATTTTGTTAACAAATTCACACGCTATGTATATATCTGCACATATCTCTGTTACTCTAAGATAAAAAAAATCCTAAACCAGGTGTCATCTTTGATTCACACTAGCCTCATGCTTTCCTTGAATAGTGGACTAGTTAGATGTGGTAGGATACAGATCCTTGTGGTATAGCTTGGAGCTAAAGATGTTACTTTGCTTTGTTTGCTGGAGAAAGAATGAAGTGGCATTCTTCAAATTCATTTTCCAACTATTAGAGGTTCATTCTAATAAATTAAAATTTAAAGTTCATTGTTTTATGATGAGAAGATTTGGAAACATCCCTTGGTCAAATATTTCCACCTGACCATAGTTGGCTGGAAATATGTTTGGGAAGTCCCACACTACAGTTCTTGGCCAGTCTTCATGATGCTTGTTTTACTGTTTTCTCAACTTCACTCACTTATGTTCCTTACATACCCATGCCCCTAACATTGCTAATCTCTCTTCTTAAGTCTCTTAATTTCTGTGTATCTGCATATTAGACACTACTTAAAAAAGAATTTTTAAGACATAGATAAAGTTTCCAAGTCAAATTCAAAGCTGCCAAGATGATGTCAGTATAATATGAGTAATAATTGAATGTTTATTTAGCTCTATTGTATTGATGTTAGTTGTGCTAGTTAAGAGGGAGAGATCAACAGTAGTGTGCCTAATTACTGTACAAATATGAAAGTCCATCCTAGGAGTGCTATCACAAATGACATTCATATTTTCTCACCTCTAACAAATATAGGTTGGTTACTCCTAGCCATCATGGATGCATAGAGCTGTCACACACATCTCATCTTATACAAGTAAGAGGTTTTACCTAAATGGCAATACAACACTACCTGTGGTAATTACAATTCAGGAAAAAGTCTCTATTGATTACAAATTTCCAGTGCTTAGAATAAGGGTTGGGGTAAAATTTACCTTTTTATTGTGTGCTGTTTATACAAAGACTTGCTGAGAAAATATACTAAGTAAATTGTTTGTAGAGGAATTGCTTGCTTGACAAATTTTAGAGCCATGAATCCATAACATTGTAAGTGCACTGTAAGCAAAAGCTAGGTAATGCTTAGGTAGGTATTTTGACGTAATAAGTACAAGTCATCTTTATTTGTTCTTTTGAGGCAAGATTTTTGGACAGTACCTCTTTATTGTAATTCAGGTTGAAATCTTTATTTGAAAAATGATAAAATGTTGTTGCTGTGAGATCCATTGTTTCATTCTAATATTTTATCATCTCAGACAGCTCTCCTTTCCATCAGCTTGCATATGGCTCCATTTAGTGGAGTAAGTGCAAAAGGAGAGTCCACAGTTAGGAATAAATCCCAGTTAGACCTCTAAAGTTCCATGCACACATCTACCACATTTCTTTTAAAATGCTTTATAAGGGTCAGCAGCATGTCAATAAATGTCCAAGCTTGATGAATAGCAGGGTAATTAGCTCTGAGCAATAAACAGGACCACGTTAACTCAATTTGGCTCAATCTAGTAACAGACAAAAATCATTGTAGATAGCTTTGTTACTCTGTTTCTTTAGGAGTTTTTCAATATCTCAAGGCATGGAGATAAATGTCTTACCAACATTCATCAGAGAGAAAATATGCTTTAATGATCCAGAAAGTATCCCCCGGCAGCTGAAATTTAAAAATTATGTAAAACAATGTCCTACCTGGGTTACTTTCTCTGTCACATTGTGAGTCCGTTCTTTAACCTTGGGAGCAATGATAGTTTTATCAGAAGAAGGAGGAGATGTATTCTTTTTTTCAGTTTTGACCTCTGAAAAATTCAGAGTGAGCTGGGGAATCTTGTTAATGGTGCTGTATTTGTTGAGGTTTGAATCCGACGTGGATCCCAGCAGGCTTGACTTGATATGATTAAAAGGCCCTAGAGAAATTGACAAGTATTTGTAAAAATAATATCAGAAGAATTAGAAAAATAAAATAAAAACGATGGTCTTGAATGCCTTGCTAATGGTCCGTGACCAGTGTGATTCCTGTTACTAAATGCAATCCTTTTATAAGCGAACACCTTTTGTCACACAGAAGGATGTGTGTGAGAAGTAGAGGGAAATTTCTGGTCTTAGAAGTGCAGATGTCAGCCTTTGCTGCGAACTGGCTTCTTTGAATTAAGGCTAGGAAAATTAAAAACAAAACCGAAATAAACAAAAGAGCCCTGTGTGCCTTGTTCTGTCAGCTAGATTCTACCTTAAGTGCTTCCCGTGGAGTTTGTCTGAGGGAAGCACTGGCCAGGTTGCGATCATGTTGGTCTCGAAACTGTGACTGTTTGGTTGGCACAGCCCTGGTTTAAGTTACACTCTTCCACATGTCTCTGAGAAGTGAAAAGCCAGTTGCTTTCTTCAGGTTTTCTACTATCAGTACGAAACAGTTCAAGGAGTTCCTACAAGATTTATACCCAGATGAAGTTGAAGATGACAAATGTCCTGTGTGTGTGTGTGTGTTTGTGTATGTGTGAGTGTATGTGTGTGTGTGAGTTTGTGTGTGTTTATGTGTGAGGGTATTTTTGTGTGAGAGAGTATCTGTATGTTTGAGTGTGTGAGTTTGTGTGTGTATGAGCATGTGAGTGTAGGTGTCTGTGAGTGTATGAGTGTGTGTGAATATGTGTGAGTGTGTATGAGTGTGAGTGGGGTGTGTATGAATGTGTTTGTGAGCATGTGTGTATTGTATATGTGCACGCACACACCTGCCTCTCTCACTCTGTTGAAATCTTCAGGATTCGCTTTGGGATCTTGGAATCTTTCTTTTCATTTCATGTTCAGGTATTTTTTTTAATAAAAAAATTCTGTAACCAGAATGCACAAGAATGCTGCTATGGCAAATACAACTTAAATAGACATGACTATAGTTAGGGAACAGAGCATGCCTAGGTTAGGAACTCCCAATCACCGTCAACATTCTGCTCTTACAAACACAGGCAGGAAGGAGACAAGCTCCCTGGCTCCCTTGTTGAAGGTGAGGACCCTAACCATAACTATCTCCAGGGATGGATCTATTATCTGCAATTTATGTCATCAAAAACGGGCTAGAGTTCTCTTGTGCTGGATTCATTGCTTACTCCATGCTATCACTTTAACACTTAGCATCATAAAGAATTGTTAAGAGTTTCTAAGAGCGTGGGACTTAACCAGAATATTTTTGACTGGGAGAGCAGGGTGAGAAGACTTCGTTGCTCTGCTCTATCATCTGTTCATGCCTTCGATTAGTGCTCCAGGATGCTGCCTAAAGCAAGCAGGTCTCAGGGATGTCAAGGGTTAGAAACAAGTGATCCTAGGGCTCTTCTCTTGGACAGGGCAGACATTTCTTGGTGCCCACTATATTATATTGAGATTGAAATGCCTGCTCAGGTGATACCTTCTAAGATGAATTAAAATATGACTCATAGAAAAGTGGTCATTGTAGGAAAGGGAAGGGAGAATATTATGTTATTACATTATGATCTTTAAAAATATTGTAAAATTATAATGAAAAATGTAGGCATGAGAGTACATGCCTGTAGTCTCAGCCATTGGGAGGCAGAGGCAGAGGCAGGCGGGACTCTGTGAGTTGGAGGAGAGCCAGGTCTACAGAATGAATTCAGGCCAGAGAAGGCTACATTGTGCCTCAAAAGAAAAAAAAAATAATTGACTCTTAGACTGGACTCAAAGAACTCAATCATCTCAGGTCTAACATAATGTTAAGAACACTACCCACCATTTCAACTAGCCAGTTATTATTATGTAAAAGAGAAACATATTAATTTTGTTATAGAAGTTTATATTACTTAAGTTACAGAATTGGAAGTGATTACAAATGTTTATACTTAACAAATATTGCCTTTCTTGGGCTGCACTTTTCACTGCCATGGTGAGGACCTAGCCCATTTACGCAAGGAACGCTCTCATGCAGATACTCATTTACATAAAGAGACTCTCTTCTATTTATATAATCGGATTGAAATAGGACGCGAAGTGACATCAAATTATTCAAATATTCTAACAGAAATGTTACTTCTGAAATGTTATTTTTCATGTCCTTGTCAAAGTCTCCAAAATGTTCTTATTTTTATGATTTTTCAGATGGGCCTTTTCTTATTTTGTACATTCTTTGCCTACATTTTAGGCACATTTGTTAAAGTTTGTAACACATGCTGGGACTTCAGACATCTTAGACATTATTGTCTTCCTCCTAACTGTAATGCTATATTTTCTTTCCCTGGACAATTTATTGGTTCCTAGGGGTAAGAATAAGAGACATAGTTGGTGAAATTTAGGCAGATAGTGAAATTGTATTGCAATCATTAAAGTCCAGCTTTTGAATTTGAATTTATTTATAGAACACCTTTCTCTATGTTGTATTTCAGTAAAAAATTGCAGGCAAAATATGTTAGTATAATTTTATTACCCTATGGCTAGTTCTGGCCACTCCATAGTGTTAACTATAGTTATGTTCACGGGCTCTGAAATATTGCCAGAAAGGGACATTTATCAGGGCGCTTTTTGATTGTCATAATGATGGAAAATTCGAGTGCCACAACTCTTAGTCTCACTTTGACAACCTGTTGCATGTGTTCCAAGGGACATGCATATAGTCAAAATGTTTGTAATGACATGAATCTCTAATGTGTTCTAAATAAAGCAGATATCATACTTTGCAGGGTTGCGGTAATATTAAATTTTCAGGGCTATACCTATGATGAACATCGGTGCTTATACACTTCATGTTTTCAACATGAGGAAGGGCTTTAATGCCCTCACTTAATTGTATTAGAACATGTCACTATTATGCAAAATAATGTTATCTAGAATTGCAACCTTTGTAGCATTTGAGTGCGTAACACAAAACCTCAGAGTTCTGGTGACAGTTTATGTCTATACCTTCCGCAAGTAAATATGTAAAATAAGGAATTTGAGCCTTCTTTAATAACTGGGAGAAAATATTATATTATCCAGTAGCTACAAGAATTACGCTAAGGTTCTAAATAGAATGCCTTTTAAAATATTTTACATCATTATCCATTTCTCAATGTCAAATGTCATGTGCTCACATGAAAGGACATCCACACTCTAGGTGGTAAGAGTTTTCACTCTAGCTGGCATGGTTTTCAGGGTCAGTTTACTAACACACTGGAGACTTCCGCTATGGTGCTTTGATAGACATTTCTACCCACTATTAGTCATTATTTACTTATTTTAATTTTTAACTAATTATGTGCGTGTAATCGTGTGTATAACATTTCTACCAACTCTTACTCTTTATTTATTTATTATTGTCAATTAACTATGTGTAGTCAGCACTCTTGTGCAGTAAGCCCTTTTACCTGCAGATCCAACTTGCCAGCACAATTTCTTATTTTTCACAATGTATGTGGTTTGCAAGATAGTTTTCAACATGAAGATAAGTTATACCTTAACAATTAATGATGTGTCTATCTTCTGTGCAATTCATTGTTATTACATTTTTTCATGTAGTGAAGCAATTTGAAAGAATGCTTAATGGGAAGGTCAGCTCTCTTGTGAGAATACCACGCTTCCTAAGCTCTCCTTCCAATTCTCCTGGTTTATTATTATTTTCAGTATTTAACACATTTAGAATTTTTGTTAAATCCTCATTTGTTATCGTTGATTATGACTTCTCCCTCACTTTACTAATTTTATATGGGATGTTTAATAGTTTCCCTAGTTTCTTGAAAGCCAGCTTTTTATACTGAGATGTCCTCAGTATATTTATAGTCAAACACAAGCATAGTAATACATGTATTATTTGATTATCAATTACTTTGCTTTTGTGAACCCTTTATATTAAAATTAGAGTATCTTGATATTATTTTAGAAAGGTTAACTATCTCTGAATTCCATTTCAGGAAAATCTAGTGTGTAAAACACAGTACTTACTGAGAAAATGATTATCGGCTCTGCTAGAGTTGAGCAACTCTTTGATAAAATGTCTTAACTTGCCCTTCCTTGACTTGCAACCTCTTTATAGTCCTTGTTTTTAGCTTCTCTCATTTAATACTGAAAAACAACAATAACAACAAAAGACAAACTCCTACACAGTCATTTCAGTTTATTTGTTTTGGACTTTTAGTGTGAAAGAGTTAATAAAAGCTTTCTTTTGAATGAATATATTTAATGAGTTCAGCCTAACAGCATGTTTTAAATCATTTATGTACCCTACTTAGATACTGCATTTCGGGCTTATTTTCTCCTGTACAAAGTGCAGTGTTCTCTCTCTAGACTTCAAGCCAAATATTTACACCTAGAAGTCTTTTAGATTCTGCAAAAAAAAAAAAATAAATCATAGTTTTCATAGATTTCTCTGAAGTCTATGCAAATTCCAACAGAATAAGTGCCCGGTGCTTTAAGGCAGGAATTAATAATATTCCTGATGGATCTGAGGCCAAAGGGTATAAGTCAAAGACCAGAAATCAAAATGCAAGGTTTCCTACCTCCTAGGTCTACATTCAGAGAGGCCTTGCTGAGGACTGAGGTGACAGGTAGCCTCACTGACAATGATCATGAACAGATGGGATTTGGGATTCTAATGAAAGAAAGGAGATTAGCCTGAAAAACAAAGTAAATGAATTTAAAGAGAAGGAGCAGGCAGAAATAAAGAGTCACAATAGATTCAGTGGAAGGGAACAAAAGACTCAAAAGTGTACCAGGAGACTGACTTTCTTTGAGGGAGAGTTACAAAAGGGATAACACCACATGGTGAGTATGCAGTGTGTGATCAGAGGATGGAAAGTGGGTGATCAGGTGGGCTACACCAACAGTCGGGGAAATTTTAGTACAAGTGCCTGATGAAGTTACAAAGTAACCTGCGTTTTCCAACTATGCACAGAGATTCAGCAGTAACTAAGAAGTTTAAAAGTGTTTAGAAATCTATATAAATAATGAGACTGTTTACATTTATCAGGAGTAAGAAAATGCTTTATTTATTATTGTTGTTGTTTGTGGTGGTGGTGGTGTGCGTATGTCATGTTTTTATGGGCAGAAATGTCAAGGCATTGCGTATGGACATCATAGGACAATTTCATGGAATTGGTTCTCTCTTTACGAGGTTTAACATGGTTTCTTGTAATCAAACTCTGGCTGTCAGGTTTGTCTATTCAGGCAGCAAGGGCCTTCACTTGGCTGTCTTGTTGGAACTGTATCATATTTCTTAGGACATTGAGTTTATTTTGCTAAATTTAATGATGTGGATTACTAAGACATATTAACATTAGAGAAAATTCCAAGGTAGCGTTAGCAACGAAGCTTTGCCAAAAACCCAGTGAATAAGCGGCATCCAGAAATCGTTGTAGCTCCCAGGAAAAGACGTAAGACGTACTCATCAAGTTATTTGGATTCAGTAGCTACAAATTCTTTTTCACTGCGTGACATATAATTTGGCAAAGCAAACTGTCACCACTGAGAATCAATTTGCAAATCCTAATGAGGTCATAGGCTTCTGGGTAATGGCCAATACAGAGTATAAGGAACAAGCAGGTTTGTCTTTCTTTCTTTCTTTCTTTCTTTCTTTCTTTCTTTCTTTCTTTCTTTCTTTCTTTCTTTCTTTCTTTCTTTCTTTCTTTCCTTCTTTCTTTCCTTCCTTCCTTCCTTCCTTCCTTCCTTCCTTCCTTCCTTCCTTCCTTCCTTCTTGCCTTCCTTCCTTCCTTCCTTCCTTCCTTCCTTCCTTCCTTCCTTCCTTCCTTCTCTCTTAAGTGCCTTATAGGTTTCCTGCTTACAGAGGAGTCCAATGGTTTCCGACTCATGATAATGTCACTGACTATATGGAAACAAGTTAACATGAAATAGAAATCCAGGGTCTTAAACAATTTAGGAGCACAACATTATCAATGACTTACTAAATAGGACAAGAGAAATAAAGATTGTATCTATGATTTAGAATGACTGGGTGTGAGTGACTAAAGATAAATTGGAAATCCTTTTCATGTTCTCAAATTATATTATCTACACATATTAGGCAATTTCTATGAAGTAGCTTTCCTCCTCCTACATGGGTTACAGTTGCTAAAAATAACACTTAACTGTTGCTTGAGGTGTCAGAAGATTAAGGAAACTAATTGAAGGGAAACAGAACTGACTTGAAGAAAAAGGTTGGGAAGAAATTATTTAGTTTTGGGAGAAAAGGCTGAATGCTAGTTTATTGTCTTTTGTTGGTGAGATTTTTATGATTAGAGTTCTAGCAGCCAGAGAATAGATTTTTGTCCACTGGGCACAGATGGAAGAAGGAAGGATATATGTTAGATTTTTTTTTTTTGTGAAAATGGGAACTGAAAAAACTTCTCAAGATAGTTAATGCATGGACTTTTATGAAAATACAGACGTCTGTGCCCCTTGTGAGGCTGAGTTAGGCAGAGCCTGAGCTCTAAGGGGAGCAACCAGACAGTCCTGCAAAATCTTCATCTATACTATGAGGTTATTTATTCATTTTGTAGGGTAATTATTAATTGTAATGATAGATTTTGTACTCAAAGCGATGTCTTTTCTTTTATTTATTAAGGCTTAGAGTCAGTATTAATTTCTTTTACAAGCATGCTTGATGGATCATCCTGTACCTATTTGTAGTTTTATAAAAATTATAATTGTAAAACTGATGCACACACGCACACACACAACAAGCTTCAATCAGGCGATTAGGATTTCTTTTATAAAAGAGAGGAATTAAGAGTAAAGGTTGGTTTAATATAATAGCTAATGAAATGAAAATAAAATGACTTTATCTTTGACAAATAGATGAACAGGAGGTAGGTTCTTTTTCTCTTTCTTTCTCTCCTTCTTCCTTTCCCTCCCTGGGTCCAATGCCACTTTCTTTCTTTGGGTGCTAGGAATCTAATCAGGGCCCACTAATGCAAGTGGTCTATCTGTCACTGAATGATAGCCTTACCACTAGATCAGTAGTTTGAGTCCAGCCAAATTTCTACTCACCTAAAAATAAAAAAGAACAAAACCCAACCAAATGAAAAAAGCTATATTCGCTTTTCACTTCAGTTAAAAAAAATCACTGGAAAATCAATGTCTACTCATTTACTCATCTTAAACATTAGTGTTTCCAAGGAACAAGCAGGCAACAGGTTCTCATGATTTTTTGAAGATATATATATATATATATATATATATATATATATATATATATATATTCTGAATTGTCAACTAAAACTGGTGCCCATAACTAGGATAAGTTTGATCCCTTTCAAATATTAAAATGGACACAGCAAGAACAGAATAATAATGTAGACAATACCCCATCCCACTACTGGAGGTCTCTTGCATAGAGCTTTCTTGAAGTGTTTATAAATTATAGGAAAGGCAAAGGAAAAAATCCCACAATTTCACTTATTTCCAAATTATTCTGAGATTCTGTTCACATAACATCTGTAGCCTCTAGTCCTATTTGTCAGCAATAGTATTTCCAAATTAATTAGGGTATCAGTTAAGAAGTCAATACACAAAACTGCACAGTGGTCAGAGTACCAGCAACATAAAGAAGAGCCCGAAACAGTAAGTTCTGAGTAATGATGGTTACTGGTGGAGACATGTTCATGCAACATACATGCACAAAATGTATCGCTGTCATCATTTACACACCACAGTGGCATGCATGGCTGAAAATTAAGCCAAAAGTTTTGATCCTTTCACTTACTGTGATAGCCAAAACTGAATTGGATTTTAAATATTAGCCAAATCCAAATTTTATCCAGAATATCTCCCAGTTAAATAGTACCCTGTGGTAGCTGTAAACCATGGTAGTGATTAGAATAATATAGACTACAATTTAAAATGATATTGAAATATAATAGAGCAGAAATAGAAAATGACTGTCATGCAAAAACAGTATACTACTACAGTAAGCTTAAAACCATACCCCCTGCCATCCAGGAACGTGAAACTAGTTTTAAGGAAACAAAAGAGGAAGAAGTGAAGTGATGCTGTTATAGAGCCCTTTGATCATTCTATTTAATCTTGTACTCAAGGAAAACAAAAACAAATTCCCTGAAACAGCTTTAGGTGCTTTCTTTCCCATTGGGATATATTCGTCTTGGTACTTGTTGCTGTCCAAATATTTATGAAACGTTCACTGTCAGTCTTAACATTCTTTTGCTCAGGATAAAAAGGTGTTCGTCATCACTTTGATGGTACAGCAGAGAAAGTAATCATGTCTCCAGCAAACCAAGCCATGATGTCTCCACCAGGCACCTGGACTAGCTGAGGGCAGCATGGAGATGTGGCATCAACAGGGCATACAGCAGGCAAGATAACATGCCAAGTAAAGGGCACTGTAAGCATCAGATGGTGAAACTTGAGTTTATACATTACCTTTGACATTGCGACCATTGTCTGTTTTGAGCATTTAAGGATAAAAGAGAGAGAAATATAAAAAATAGAAGACTAAAATTATGTTAAGTACACCAAACAAGCTCAGTAGAAACAATCAGAGAAATGAGGATGTAAATACAATGTATTTTTGATGGAGGTTAATATTATAAGCCATTAATGAGCAAACCACCAGCCATAATAAACATTGCAAATAAGTAAAATACTCATGTCACTTATTTTAAACAGTGGTAAGTGACAGATTTTATAATTAAAGCATTTTGGGGAAAGATCTGCACAGTTGCTGGCAATTATGGTAACTTACAACCTTGTCAAAAGCCAATTTTGATGTCTCTTCAACTGTAGATTTCAATAGATCAAAGGAAAACCACACAACATTTTGCATGTCAAATATTTTTCGGTGTGATTAAATCTTAATATGTTAGTGTGGAAAAAGTTTCTAAGATGTTGGATTACTAAGCCAATATCGATAATTTCGACCAATTTTATTAATGGTCCTCTCACCCTCAACTACACTTCATTGCATACCTTAAAAATACTGAACTGTGTTTAATGAGACAAAAATAATTGCAACATATCAATGAAAGACTTTCTTATATAAAAACATTTTGCATTTTTACTATGCAGCATAAAACTGAGAATGTTTATAAATTTGTTTATATTAAAACAGGCTGTTTCCGTATCTTGGCATAGAGTGTTTTCAGATTTATTTTGAGAGCAGAGATCTAAATGTTTTCTATGGGTACTGAAAATATGAATTAATATGCGTTACCAGCTTTGAAATACACAAACTCAAAATAAACAAAGTCATAACACACCATTCACAAATATACAAGATTTTGAAACATATACATACATCGCCATCTATCTTATTACTATGCATATTCTAAATATTAAGATAGAGTATATTTGCTTCCAAACTTATTGAGAAAGTAATTCCGATACTATGGTTTATGAAATTGTTAGAGGAGAAATTTGCCTTGGTCAGACATATATGAATAAAATGTGACTTGTAATGGCAATTTTCTCTTCTGCTTTCACAAATCATTAAAAAAAAGACATTGAACAAGTTCTTGTTGACATAGAAATAAGGCCACCTTCAGAGTAGTCTAAAATCAAGAGTGAAGTACTAAGTGCTTTGCAAGTCTTTAGAAAAAATATAGAAATGGGGCTGGAATTCAGCTTGGTAGCAGAACACTTGATTATCATTTGTGTGGCACTGATTTTGATCCCCAACACTGCTTAAAACTACTAAAAGAATGTTCTCCCACCACAAGCACACATGTGTGTATGCATGAACACACAGACACTTGTACTCACTAAGCCTAGATGCTTTAAAGACAAATAGCAGCAAAGCTAGCATAGAGTTTGTGAGGCATTGACACCGAGGAAGAAAGAGACTCTTGAAGACTGAAATGAGCCAGCAGCTCTTTCTTACTTCTTCTATGCCCACCAACGATTTTATTTAATTAGTGCTTTTGGGGGGCACTAAAATTGTTCTGAAGTTAAAGTACAAATTGCCTAAAGTCACATATTGATTGTCACATCTATAGTCCCAGAGTTATAAAGTGCAGAAAGAAGAACAGTTAGAGTCTTTTGTAATGTTTTGGCAGACTAATTTCATGTCTCTCGGATGTCATAATGAATTAATTGCTGTTTACATTTTTCATATCTACTTTTATCTTCATTTTTATAATACTACACTTTTACTGAATTTTTTAAATATTAACTTGGCACAGATCACAAGAAAAACTGACATTTCTCTGTAATATGTGTCTTGGGAAGGAAAATTCCAAGGTACTCTGCAATAGACATAAATAAAAAGATATGTAAACTACTAATTGCTAATATATTCGTAAAGTATTGACAATACTGTAAAGACAGAGTGCTTATGAGTGCAGAACTGTTAGAATGAGAAACATCTCAGCTTCAACTCTGGTAGATCTAGGGTTTTATAACTTAATCATGTTCAAAGATTCATAAAACTAAAATCAACTGGAAGGTCTTCCATCTACTCTTACTTATGCTCATTTTCTCACATATATAGAATTATATAGCCCAAGGAATGGTAGTTTCTTCTAAGCCTGTTTGTGATTTTTTTTTTTTTAGGTAAGATCATTTTGTGGTTGGTCGAAGTACTGTGATTGAATGCCCTGTGGGTATATCAGTCTGCAGCTACACACTTGGCTTGTATTGGCAGGACAGTGATACTGTACTGAAAAGTGCTGAATCCAGAAAGAAGAGGAAAACTGAGAGCTATCTATCCAGAGACAGTTACTGTACTCAGATATCTAAAAAAATATCAAGTCACCCTTTCCTATATTAGTAACTGTGTACTGTGTGGAAGCCACCTGAGAGGAAAACAATAGAAGTTATAAAACTCAATATACAATCTTAAGACATTCTATCAAAACACAGGTTAAGCATGCATAATGTGTTGAGTCTGAGAAACTTGATTTTTCAAATTACCTAAACTCAGTTTCCCATGGAAAGCTCTAAAGATCCAGCAGGTTTGCTAACAATGGGTATACTAACTGGCAGGGACAAACTAAAGCATTGGCTGTTTGTATGAAACCTCACTGAATTTATCATAATTTATTCATAGGGTGCATTGTTCAAGCATCCAGTGATACATTTCATTTGGTCAGAGAAGATTGAAACTGCTATTCTTAGGTGGTCAAGATCATAATTATCTAGCTTGGGAATTATTTCAATATTATTTTTCTTTTGACTTCCCTCAGACCATAAGTTAAAGTGCGTGTGGTAATTACTCTTGTAACGTAGTTTCTCTGCTTTGTCTTATACTGAACTATTCTTTCTGTTCTGAGCCAGTTTCTGTTTCTTATATCTCTTTGAAATCCTCCCTCAAACCCCTATCAACTTCTTTTCTTTCAGCTCTTCTGTCTTTTCTATTTCACTGTGCTCTTTAGAAAGATTCCCTACATGATTCAATAAAGGCTTTGGCATAAGCCAATGTATGTGTGGGAAGGAGCTCATTATAGCCTTATGAGTATGATATTGGAAAATGATTCATGTGCATGGTTCTCTCCATGCCAAAGCAATGGTATTGAGTATCTGTCATAAGCAGAGCACTGGACTTGGTGCTAAGTCTGCAGATCTACAGGTACTAGAGTGCCCATCAAGGGTGGCTCATGGCATTTGTTTTCACATAAACCATATTTGATGTATATCTGTATGACTATACAGGTATGTGTTCGTGTGTGTATTTGTATGTGTTGGTAACCATAAAATGTAATAAATGCTAAAATATCCACTACTTTTGAAAACACAGGCTTCATTTCCTTCTGGAAATCATTTTGTTCCTCTGGTTTGGGAAGGGAGAAACCAATACTTGTAGCCTAGAAATAAGTATGAACAGGGAAAAAGCAGCTGAGAGGATTTACATAGAACAAAGTGACGGAGGAAGGTGTGTGGAATAGTTTTGTGAATTAGCAAATTATCCTGGTATGGGCAGTCTCCCAAGGAGCTGAAAAAGTGAGTCCTAAAAACTATCTTTGTTCATTTGGCATAGTGATTAGGAGGCCATAGGAAGGACCCAAATGAGCAGATTTATGTTTTTGAAAACACAGCTCACAACAGCTTAGGTGGCAAAGGCACTTGACAGAATGAGTATCTGGGAAAGGACAGTGGACTGTTCAGGAATCCAATTCTGCAAGGATTGGAAAAGTGCATCGAGTATCCAGGCAGGTTACTCCGACTCTCAGACTCCTTGGACTGAGCAGACTTTTTCTTACAGTGAAGTCTGCTGAAATAGGAGTGAAGGAGGGTCATTGCTGCCTGGATTTGAGGCTTTTCAAGCAGCCAGGCACACAGGAGCCTCAACATCGACTAGCTCTCGTACCTTCTTGCCCTGTGGCAGTTGTTTACTTACCTATAAATGGAGTTTGAAACTGGTTCCTAACATACAGAATTGCTGTGTGATTTAAATGTGATTTAATGTGTGTCAAGCACTCATACTGCTTCAGGCATGTAACTACCCAGACCAAGTTATCCATTCTCATGCTAAAGATGGATTGCTTATGTGATGGCTTTCAAAGCACACTTTTCACTCTGGCTAATTTAGGAATGTGAGCCAAGGCTAGAGTGAAAATTAATTCTGACTGTTTTCTAAGTTGCCGAGTAGGTTTCCCCACTAACCTCTTCTGTTCTTCCCACCTATCTCCCACTGCTGATGGTCAATAAGATACTCCTGTGAGGGCTCACTGTTCTTTCTTCCAGGGTGTGATCACTCGCTAAACCCAGCAAAATTAATTACGCTTAAGATGATAGAATTCATCACCTAATCACTTCTTAAATTAAGCATTAATTAATTAACACACCAGGAAGCAGACTGATAATGGTTATACAATTTCAGAAATACAGATAAAGAAGCCAGAAGAAACCAAATTACTCACTAGGGTTCAAAGAGGAAATGAAAGGGAAAAAAAAAGTCTTTAATGCGAGATTCGTGTTTTTAAATAGCTTTTAATCACATTTCTTCTTTGGAGAAACAGATCACTGTTCAGTTTTGAAACAACGTAAAAATTAATTTCCATTACCTAATTAAACAGTGTTTCCACGTTACATACCTTCACTGGCATGTCGATCTCTGAATATGTTCTTGGGGTGGACACTGAACCCTTCTATATCGTGAACTGAAGATGCCCTCCGGATGCTACAGAGGCTTTCCCTTGACCTGGAGTGTGTTAGTTGGGAACTTGACTGTAGCATGTCAGGGTAGAGGCGGTCCCATTGTCTTTTGGGAGAGGAGTGGTCCAGAGGCCCGGATATGTTCACTAAGGGAGAACACTGGCTAGGCTGTATCAAGGCTTTCGTATCATCTGCTTCAGAGGGACTGCAACTTTCTTTCGTGGGAGACTTGAAATGCTTCATGGCCACGGAGTCATCGCTGTGCTTAGAGGAATCAATGACAACCACATCCGGGTCTTCCTGTGGCAAGGACTGCTTTCTGTATGTTAGAACTCTCAAACCAGGAAATTTGAACCCAAATAGTTTCCCTACAAAGGAAGACAGAGAAGAGTGTTCTCATATTATGAATATCTACTTTAAAAATAAACATAATCTACCTATATTTAAATACCACATGTAATAACTGTTAAGCTGTATTTAATTAATTCTCCTTTAATGAGAAATATTATAAAAACATTGCTGGGAACAGTATGAAATATATATATTTTCATGTTTTTCTTTTGATAATTACAAAACACTCCAGTAACATGAAAACATTATTTACCTAGCAAAAGACCTTTAATTTTAACAGATTAAAAACATATATTCAGTAAATACCCATAATTTACATAGGAAAAGAAAGAACTAATATATCAAGGGACAGGCACAGCAATGGGCTGGTAGAGGTATTGGTAGTAATAGAAAGACATAAGCTTGAAGTGGGCTTGTTCCATTTGAAGATTTTTTAATAGTATTGCAATTCATAATATTGTAACCATAATTGTAATTTAACACTATTGTAACGAAACAGTATTTTGTATTTAATAGTATTGTAGCTCAGTTTGAATAGTAAGAAGAGGAATCAACTGTATACCAAAGATTTCTCAATCCATCTGGAAGTCTTGAAAAGTTAAAGGCTGCCAAAAGAGATGTAAAGATAAGACTTTTTTATTTGCTTATTTATTTACTTAGCATCTGTGACATGTGTCGTTCCAAAATCTAAGACTGGGATGTGAGATGTTGCATTTATGTCAGACTGGATGGTGCATTGAAAGTTGTCTAAAGGGGGATTCAAGATGGCGGCAACCAGCGTGCACAGTATCTGAGAAGCAGAGGATCTGAAACTCCAAAATTAGTGAGTGGAGGGGCAGCTGAAGCCAGAACTTTGACAATGAGTCTTCTTTGGCCAGAGGGGACAATAGTGAGCTGAGACCATTTAGATCCAGGTCACCCAGGGACTTCTCTGGGGACAGAGAGTGGTAATCATTTGACCCCCTGCACTTCCCCTTGTAGGGCCCAACAGTACCCGAGGCTCATAGCACAGAACCGCCTGTCTGGCGACTGAGAAGGCAGAGGTGGGTCTCTTAGTTCCTCAGCGGTGGCTACCAGCTGTACTAATTTTCTGGGTCTGCAGCACCAGTCTTCTGGGTCCCAGATCGGTACCAGCCATCCAGATCCCAGGTCTGTGAGCAGCTATATGGCCTCGCAGGCTCTCCAAACCAGTGCCTGTGCTGGCTGCACAGTCCCTCAGTGATGGGCAGCCAGCATTACAGGACACCCAGTTCCACCAGGCCTGCTGGGCCACGCTCATCCATGGACAGCTGATGGGGTTCCTCAGGACATTCCAGTAGGCACCAGCAGGCATTTCCTCCCAGTTCTGCTGCTGTGGCTGGACTCCCACTGGACTGCTTTAATAGCCTACATTCTGTGGCTGCAGCACCACTGAGCTGACTACACCTGCATTTGCCCCAGAAGGCCCAACTCTGAGAGTAGAGAACAGGGGAATCCCTGTGCCTTCAGATTAGGCTTGCTAGAGAGTGAGTGTGCCTTCAAGTGAGTGCCTGCAGAGCACCAGATCCAGGGTCCCTCTACACTAGCAATCAGACATTGGATCTCTCCCACTCACACACCCACTGTGGACAACATAGGGATTCTTGGGGAGCATCGTCAACATTGAAGTCCCTGTCTTGTGGGTCTACCAGTCTCGTCCAGGAAAACAACTCCTGGAGCCCAGACAGAGCTGAATACCAGAAGGACAGTATGAGAGGACTGTAGGCCAATGAGGTATTCAGGGAATCTGTGCGTGCACATTGTGCCTGCAAACAACGCCTGCATCCCCACCCCTTCCTGCACCTGCCCTTCAGCCCCTGCCCCACATTCAAGGCATCTATGCTCTCTAATACCATGTCCATCAAGGTACACTTCCATGCACACACACACACACACACACACACACACACACACACACGCATGCTTGCTTGTGCTTCCATGACCTTTCTCCCTTAATCACAGCTGGAACACCAACACACACTCTCAAACCAGTGGACCTCTCTCATCTTCCTGAAGAATACTCCAGACACCAGAGAAAGATGGACCCAATCTGAAGTACAGACTCCAGGAACAAACAGTGAATTTACAGATAAGCAGATGGACAGAGGTTGGCTTAAGAACACATACAACAAAAATAAGGACATCATGGCTCCATCAGCAACCCCCCCCCCCGCCAAAATCAGTGAATATTTCAATTCATTGGAAACACAGGAAAATGACTTTAAAGCTATGCTTGTCTAGTTATTAGAGGCATATAAAGAGAAAATGAACAAATCTCTCAGAGAAGTAGCTACACAAGTGTTAGCAAATAAAGAGGAAATGAACAAAGCTCTCAAAGAAATACAGGCAAATACAGCCAAACAGATAGAGGCACAAGTAGAGGCATCATTAGTAGCATATATAGAGAAAACAAAAAAGTAGAAAGCATCATAGAAAGCCAGGAATCCACATTCAAACAGATGAAGGAAGTGTGCAAAGCATGGAAACAGAAATAAAATCAATAAAGAAAACACAGAGGAAACCCTGGAGCTGGAGAACTTAGAGAAAAGACCAGGAACTACAAAGCTAAGCATCGCCAATAGAATACAAGAGATGGAAGAGAGAATCTCGGGTGCTGAAGATACAATTGCAGAAATTGATACTTCTCTCAAACAAAAAGTAAAATCAGAAAAGTCCCAAACACAAACCATCCAGAAATCAAGGACACCATGAAAAGTTGAAAACTAAGAATAATAGGAATAGATGAAAAAGAAGATTCCATGCTCCAAGGTCCAGAAAATATTTTCAAGAAAATCCCAACTTAAAGAAAGAGATGTCAATAAACATACAAGATGCCTACAGAACATGGAATAGAATAGGCCAGAAAAGGAACTCCTCCTGTCACATCATAGTCAAAACACTTAATCTACAGAACAAAGAAAAAACATTAAAAGTAGAAGGGAAAAAGGCCAAGTAACATAAAAGGTAGACCTGTCAGAATCACACCAGACTTCTCAACAGAAACTATGAAAGCCAGAAGGGCCTGGGCAGATGTCATGCAGACTTTAAGGGACCACAGATGCCAACCCAGACTACTCTACCCAGTAAAGCTTTCAATCAACATAGATGGAGAAAGCAAAATATTCCATGACAAAATCAAATTAAACAATATCTATACAGCAATCCAGCCCTACAGAAAATACTAGAAGGAAAACACCAATCCAACGAAAACAACTACACTCAAGAAAACATAGGATATAGATAACTTCACAACAAAAAATTAAAAGAAAGCAAGCATCGAAATACAACACCACCAACTTCACAATAAAAGGAACTAACATTCATTGGTCACTATTATCTCTCAACATCAGTGGATTCAACTCTCCAATCAAAAGACACAGAGTAACAGAATGGTTGCAGAAACAAGATCCAACATTCTGCTGCATCCAAGAAACACACCTCTGTAACAAAGATATACATTACCTCAGAGTAAAGGGCTGGAAAAATGTTTTTCATGCAAATGGACCCAGAAAACAAGCTGGGGTAGTTATCCTAATATCTAATAAAATAGATTTTCAACCAAAATTAATCAAAAAAAATGAGGAGGGGCACTTCATTCTCATCAAAGAAAAAATCTACCAGGAGGACATCACAATTCTGAACATCTATGCCCCAAATACAAGAGCGCCTACATTTGTAAATGAAACATTATTAAAACTGAAATCACATATTGATCCCATCACCTTAATAGTGGGAGACTTCAACACTCCACTCTCACCAAAGGACAGATCATCTAGACAGAAGCTAAATAGGGAAATAAAGGCACTTACAGAGGTCCTTAATCAAATGGACCTAACAGATGTCTACCAAACTTATCACCCAAATTCAAGAGTATACCTTCTTTTAAGCACCTCATGGAACCTTCTCCAAAATAGACCATATGTAGGTCACAAAGCAAGCCACAACAGATATAGACTGAAATAATCCCTTGTATCCTATCTGACCATCATGGACTAAAGCTGGGCCTCAACAACAACAGAAATAGCAAAAAGCCTACACACACATGGAAACTGAACAACTCGCTACTCAATGACAGCTGGGTTAGGGAAGAAATAAGAAATAATTCAAAAACTTTCTAGAATTCAACGAAAATGAAGGCACAACTTACCCAAACTTATGGAACACAATATAAGCAGCGCTAAGAGGAAAATTCATAGCATTAAGTGCTTTCAAGAAGAAACTTGAAAGATCTCATAGAAACAACTTAATGGCTCACCTGAAAGCCCTAGAAAAAAAAAGAAGCAGACACAATCAAGAGGAGTAGATGGCTGGAAATATTCAAGTTCAGGGTTAAAATCAATAAATTAGAAACAAATAAAACAGTTCAAAGAATCAATGAAATCAAGAGCTGGTTCTTTCAGAAAATCAACAAGATAGACAAACCCTTAGCCAAACTAAATAAACGGCAGAGAGAAACTTTCCAAATCAGCAAAATCACAAAGGATAAGGGAGACATAACAACAGACACTGAGGAAACCCAAACAATCATTATGTCTTACTATAAAAGCCTATATGCCACAACATTTGAAAATCTTAATGAACAATTTTCTTGATAAATTCAATTTACCAAACTTAAATGAAGATTAGGTAGAAAGATTGAATAGTCCTATATCCTCAAGGAAATAGAAGCAGTCTTAAAAAGTCTCCCTTCCAAAAAAATCCCAGAGCCAGATGGTTTCAGTGCAGAATTCTACCAGACCTTCAGAGAACATCTAGCTCCAATTCTCTTCAAACTATTCCACAAAATAGAAACAGAAGGAACTTTAGCAAACTCATTCTATGAAGCCACAGTCACCTTGATACCTAAACCACACAAAGACCCAACAAATAAAGAGAACTTCAGACCTATCTCTTTTATGAACATTGATGCAAAAATACTCAATAAAATATTTGCAAACTGAATCCAAGAACACATAAAAGATATCATCCACCATGACCAAGTAGGCTTCATCTCAGGCATGCAGGGATGGTTCAATATATGGAAATCCAGCAATGAAATCAACCATATAAACAAACTAAAGGAGAAAAACCACATGATAATCTCCTCAGATGCTGAAAAAGCATTTGACAAAATCCAACACCTATTAAGGTTTAAAGTCTTGGAGAGATCAGGCATACAAGTCACATACCTAAACAGAGTAAAGACAATCTACAGCAAGCCTATAGCCAACATCAAACTCAATAGAGAGAAACTTAAATCAATCCCACTGAAATCAGGGACAAGGCAAAGCTGCCCAATCTCTCCATATCTCTTCAACATATTTCTTTGAAGTCCTAGCTATAGCAATAAGACAACTATAGGAGATCATGGGGATACAAATCAGAAGGGAAGAAGTCAAAGTATCACTATTCACAGATGATATGATAGTATACATGAGTGAGCCCAAAAATTCAACCAGAGAACTCCTTTAACGGATAAGCACCTTCAGCAAAGTTGCTGGATACAAAATTAACTCAAAAAATCACTAGCCTTCCTGTATACCAAAGACAAAAGGACCAAGAAAGAAATTAGGGAAACAACACCCTTCACAATAGCCACTAATAACATGAAGTACCTTGGTGTGACTCTAACCATGCAAGTGAAAGACCTGTTTGGAAAAAAACTTCATGTCTCTAAAAAAAGAAATTGAAGACGATATCAGAAGATGGAAAAATCTCCCATGCTCATGGATCTGTAGGATTAACATAGTGAAAATGGCCATTCTGCTAAAAGCAATCTACAGATTCAATGCAATTCCCATCAAAATACCAACACAATTCTTTACAGACCTTGAAAGAACAATTCTCAATTTCATATGGAAAAACAATAACAACAAGAACAACTACAAAAAACAACCCAAGAATTTCCAAAATGATCCTGTAACATAACAGATCATCTGGAGGTTTCTCCATTCCTGATCTCAATCTGTACTATAGAGCAATAGTAATAAAAGCTGCTTGGTATTGGCATAGAAACAGAATGGTGGATCAACAGAACCAAATAGAAGACCCAGAAATAAGTCCACAAACTTATAGACACTTGATTTTTGACAAAGAAGCCAAAACCATTCAATGGAAAAAAAAGACAGCATCTTCAACAAATGGGGCTGGTCTAAGTGGATGTCTACATCCAGAAAAATGAAAATAGATCCATATTTTTTTTACCATGCACAAAGCTAAAGTCTAAGTGGATCAAAGACCTCAGTATAAAACCAGACACACTAAATTGGTTAGAAGAAAAAGTGAGGAAGATCCTAGAACTCATTGGCACAGGAGACTACTTCCTGAATAGAACACCAACAGCCCAGGCTCTAAGAGTAACAATCAATAAATGGGACCTCATGAAACTGAAAAGCTTCTGTAAAGCAAAGGTCACTGTCGTCAGATCAAAAGGACAAACTACAGACTGGGAAAGGATCTTCACCAACCCTATATCTGACAGAAGTCTAATATCCAGAATATATAAAGAACTCAAGAAGTTAAAAAAAACAACTAATCAAGTAATCCAATTAAAATATGGGGTACAGAGCTAAACAGAGACTTCTCAATAGAGGAATATAGAATGGCAGAGAAATACTTAAAGAAATGTTCAATGTCCTTTGTCATCAGGGAGATGCAAATCAAAAGGACCCTGAGATTTCACCTAACACCCATCAGAACGGCTAAGATAAAAAACTCAAGTGACAATACATGCTGGAGAGGATGTGGAGAAAGGGGAACCCTCTTCCATGGCTGGTGGGAATGTAAACTGGTACATCCACTTTGGAAATCAATCTGGCACTTCCTCAGACAATTAGGAATAGTGCTACCTCAAGATACTGCTATACCACTCCTAGGCATATATTCAAAATATGCTCAAGTATATTCATTCAACCATGTTTGTAGCGGCTTTATTCACAATAGCTAGAACGTGGAAACAACCCAGATGTCCCTTAACTGAGGAATGGATACAGAAATTATGGTACATTTACACAGTGGAATACTACTCAGCAATGAAAAAGAAGAAAATCATGAAATGTGTAGGCAAAATGGTAGGATCTAGAAAAGATAATCTGAGTGAGGTATCCTTGAAGCAGAAAGGCATACATGGTATATACTCACTTCTAAGTGGATACTGGACCTATAGTATAGGATAAACATACAAAAATCTCTACACCTAAAGATGCTAAGCAAGAAGGAGGTCCCTATGTAAGATGATCAACCCTCATTCAGAAAGAGAAACAGGATGGACATTAGAAGAAGGAGAAAACAGCAAACAGGACAGTAACCTACCACAGAGGGCCTCTGAAAGACTACCCAGCAGTGTATCAAAGCAGATGTTGAGACTTTTAACCAAACTTTGGGCAGATTGTAAGGAAGTCCATGAAAGAAGGGGGAGATAGTGGGACTGTAGAGGACAGGAGCTCTACAAGGAGCACAACAGAATCAAAATATCTGGGCACAGGGGTCTTTTCTGAGACTGATACTCCAGCCAAGGAACATTCATGGATATACCCTAGAACCCCTGCTCAGATGTAGCCCATGGAAGCGCAGTATCCACGTGGGTGCCCTAGCAAGGGGATCAGGGACTGTCTCTAACATGAACTCAGTAGTGGGCTCCTTGACCACCCACAATGGGGGACCAGGCTTGCCAGGCCACAGAGGAGAACATTGCAGCCAGTCCTGATGAGACCTGATATAGTAGTGTCAGATGGAAGGGGAGGAGGACCTCCTTCTTCAGTGGACTTGGAGAGGGGAATGGGAGGATATGAGGGATTGAAGGGTGGGATTGAGAGGGAGGGAGGGAAGGGGCTACAGCTGGAATACAAAGTGAATAAACTGTAATATAAAAAATAAAAATTTAATTAAAAAAGAAAGTTGTCTAAATAGAAGCATTCAAGAATGAATATTACAAATTTAAATAATAGCTAAATAAACAGACATTAAAGATTCCATTGTTAAAATATTGGTTAAATAAGTGCTCTAGGAGTAGAATTAAAATAGGAGTGAATTAAAATAGACCCAAATTATCTTTCTCCCATTCAGTTTAGCAGGAAATGGGGTAAGGGGAACAATAAGTATTTTGACTACCCTGAGAGTTTGGTAGCGGTATTGCAAATTCCTGCAGACCCTTTGAGAGGTTATTTGCTAATATGTATCTACCAAAATGAAAACAAAAGCACATATTTCATTTGAAACAGAAATTCACATTTAAGATTCAAATACATAGAAAGTGAAGCCATCCGAATATTCATTAAAGGGAGACTGGCTGAAAAAAATTATAGCATTTTTATTCTATATAATGAGAGCCTTAACGTAACTAGAAAATTTGCATACTCTAATTAAAAGTTCTTCAAATGTATTCTTAAGAATAAGTTTTGAGTTCATAAACTTATGATATTTTCAATAAAAAATAAGAATTTATTTGTTCATATAAGTTGAATGGTATCAGAGAAAAATATGAAAAAAAAACCCAAAACCAAAAAACAAAACAACAACAACCACTATCTGAACTTGCAATGTGGATTTGCTCAGTGAGGGGTTTGAAAGCAAACAATGAGCATCGCTTCTGCATCCTTTTTATGTATATCTATCGTTGCATTCTTTAAAAAAAAACAGAATTTAAAAAGTAATATAGCAAGCCAACTTCTATCCTCAAAGAAAGTAAAATGCAGAAAGCACCTCGAGTGAAACCTGTTATCCATAGATTATCTACTATTTCCAAGAAAACCTCAGTTTGAAATTTCTTGTGTTAGCGGAGCAGTTTAGCTCTATGTCTCCCCATATCTGTAGATGAAAAGCATCATTCTGGATGTTTAACTCCAGCATTTTGGAGAACAGCATTTTCTATTTTTTTCTCTTTTTTGAAATTCATGGAAACCAACCATCATGAGCATTCTGTTTTTCTTTTCTTTTTTTTTTATTGCATGACCTTCTCAATTCATTAAAGCTGGTTCTAAAACACAGGTGAGTATCACTCCAAATATGTTATCCTTCCACATATTTTCAATCCTATTCTTAATCCAATCACTGTAATCTCCTGCCCAGATCTTTAATCTGAGTTCCAAACCTTTGTGTCTAATGGTGGCAACATTGCCTAGGATTTCTAAGATTCAAATTGCGTCAGATTCTTAGTTTTCACCACTGACTACACACAGTGATTTAGCTATTAACATTTTTGTACCCCCTGGCAAGAAAGATCTTGTTTATTTTGCCTCCGTACTGACAAGATGCCTGAGAAAGCAAATAGAATTATACAAACACATAGTAAACTGAGTTGATAATGTACTTATTTTGGATTTGAATATATAATTACTCTGGTCATAATAATTATGTAACCTTAGCATCCTGGAATTGTACTGACTCCCATGTACTTTACAATTGAGTAGAACTAAACAAATCACCAGAACTCTATAGCATGCCCTGCATACCTGACACAAATCTTATTATCAATTTCACCCTTTTGGACAGAGATTAAATTATTTCCACTCTGACTGTTGAATTTACACAGAAGAGTCTTTATGCCCTTCATCATCTAGGAAATATAGATAAAATGCTTGTTGGAGAACAATTTAGAATTAAGCAAGCTAATTTATTATGCCAACTTTTCACTTGTAGTCTAGGAGTTAGCTAAAAATAATTAAAATAGGATTTATTTCTCTGGTAAAACATTATGACATAATGCAAGTATATTAAACATTGTATTGTGGATTAATATACAAAGATGAGAGCAACCAATCTGCACAAATAATATTAAATATTGGTGTAAGAGTATAAGTGGTTTGAAAGCATATTTACATATTCCTACTAACAGTTTTTATATGCTCACATAAATTGCCAAGTTAAAAATCAGTGAGCTGCATCAAAGTCATTTGATTAGTTTTTAATGCACATGAAATTGAGTTACAGTTTACAAATCAATTTTGCAAGTTTTATTACAATGTATTGAAGGTCAATGCCTTCTTTTACTCATTTTTCATCAGCTACATTATGCCCCCATCTAAAGAACACCCAGCAGCTCTCATAAATTAACGACCACACAGGCATTTATTTTGTTCCTCTAGTTTAGTCACATCCAAGGTGGTACAGATGGTCTTTTCTGCACCACTAGGTTAACATGACCATGTTGTATTGCATTACAGATTTAGTTATCTCCATGTAGTTCACGCGGAAAGAATTCACATTGAGAAATTTGTGTACCACTACACTTCCTTAAGGGATGGAATATAAAATGTAGATAAGTGTAACTCTTGGGGCGTTTAACTTGCAAAACGTTTTGCTAAGTCTTAAGATTTTATTAAATTTACTTTCTTACTTGAATAATTAGATTCTACTTAGTTTCGTGCCTACTAAAGTAGTAAACCTGAAATAAGAACAAAAACACTTAATATTTTTTTTACAACTCATACATCATAAGAAACAGGATAAACACTGATAAATTACTTTGTTTAAATACACAATTTAATGACAAGTGGTGCTGGTAACTATGAGAGTTAAAAGCAGTCTTTCTTGGTGGAAATACGAATATTCATTCTCAATTTCCACTTACCATTTATTCATTGATTTTTCTTGCAACTTTAAGTCCCTGTTTCGTACATTCCATTTATTATCATTTTACAAACTTTTAGAACATCGATAATGTAATAATTTGACTACTAAAATCTCATGCTTGTTTCTGATTGAGTTATGAACCAAGAGGAGAGATCCTGAAGTGTAAATGTTATGCAAATTCAGATTATCCTAAGGTGTGTCAAGGATCTTGAGAGCTTGGAGGGAAGCGGAGCAGAGAGTAGTGGAGGCTGCCAGCCCAAATTTCTGTTAGTGAAAGATTGAGGTAGATTAAACTGGATCTCTGAAAACACACTGTGGCTGGGCAGTGGTGAAGCAAGCCTGGAATGCCAGCACTTTGGAGGCAGAGACAATTGGATCTCAGCCTCATCTACAAAGTGAGTTCCAGGATAACCAGGGATACATAGAGAAACCCTGTCTCAAAACAAACAAACCACCCAACAGAAATAAAAAGGAAAGAAAACAGACAGGATAAGATTTGAAAGGAGATATACTCAGATACTAACTGTCAGGAGGAACTTCTGTCAAGTGTTATCTAAATGGACTTGGAGCTTCAGCTGAATCTTCAGAGAGAGTTGTGGCTCAGGCTGCAGCCTAGAATCATTGCTGTTGGTGGACTGCTTTCAGCTTATCACATTTCTAACTTCTCCCTGATCTTCATGCAGCACCTTAAGACTCAAGACTTAAGGATTCCAATGTGACCCTAAATTCTCTGCCACTCACTGGAAGCCTCTTGGATCTGCATTTCCTGGTCCCTTGGGAAAGGCCATAACCCTGTGTAAGCCTATTCCCAGCAATCAACAGGACACTCAGACCTGAGGAGCAGTTTGGTGTGTGTGACATCTCACTACTTTCAACATTTTTGCTATCACAATCAGGAGAGAAGTATTCAGTACAAAGAGGGGAACAAAAAAACTCTACATTTTATTCTGGAAAAAAAAGTGGTCGTAAGTGAGCTCTACTGTCAATTATTGAAAGTAAAAATTGAAGGGGTTTTTGTAAATTATGGGTGTTTATGCACCTAACACTTGAACTGGAAGCCTTAAAGTCAGTGTGAACAAGTCTCTAGCCCAATTAGCATACATAGAGGGACATGAATTTAATCCAGTTATATACGATAAAAGATCAAATTTGATGGGAGAAAACAGAAAATGACTGACACATAAATCAGCCTTTCCTTTTCATGGCGAGAACTGTAATAGAAGCACGGTGAAAGGAGATGAGTTTTTCCTACTGTTAAGTGAGTGATGTGGTATATTATATCCTTGAGGGGCTGCAAGAACAAGCCAGAATATCGACAAGGAAGGCTGTCAAGAGCAGTTGGACTAGGAAAAAATAATTTTCAATGTGAACTGGGTACTAATCAATTGGCTGTCCTGAGTAATGAATGATAAATGTACCATTGTAGACAGTGTAGTTTTGGTACTAGTGATAACAAAACAAACAACAAACAAAATAAAACAAAACAAAACATCTCCCGGACATCCACTGGCAGACAGTAAAGGTGAAGTTAAAAATGGGCCCTTTGAAGGAGTAGATGTGATTAGAAAAGACACATAAGACTAACTCTCCAATGATACCAACTAGGAGCAGGTGACACTAGAGAAAAAGCAAGATATTAAAAAGGAAGGAGCAGTTAGCTTTGGACAAATTGGGATCTTGAAGTAATGTGAGTACCAGTATACTGTGTGAAGGTCAGAGGGCAGCTGGGCTGCAGCTAGGCCAGAGAACATCCCAGCAGCAGCCATCTCAGCAAACAGCAGTGGCAACGGGTAACAGCACACTCCTCTGAACACGCTAAAAACTGCTGCTGGTGTTGGAGAAGCCTCGCTCCCAGTCTGTCTACATCCTCATGACAGCAAAAGAGGCAGTGAACAGAGATCCGGACAAGGCAGATAAGCAAGAAGTCAGGTAATGAGATGAACTGCTTTTAAAGACTCAAGGTTAAAATCGTTGAGTAAGGAGACACAGAGAATGAATGGTGCACACCAACATTACATAAGCCTAATTAGATTCTCCATGTGCTTAAAATAACCACTAAATCAATAAGTGCAAGATTTTTTTAAATTTTAATTTATTTATTTTTATATCAATCACAGGTTAGGTACTTTGCATCCCAGGCGTAGCCCCCTCCCTCATT
>CM053752.1:79611237-79632750 GCA_028658305.1 Pachyuromys duprasi | reverse complement strand
ATAGAATGCTCACAAGGTGCCTCTGGAATGCTTTTGCTGACCTGGGTATCGATTAACATCCATTGTTATCAAAGTACATAATTTTCCCCCCAATTACAAGCACTTTCATTGACCTTAGATTTATGGTTTTGTCCATATAATAGGGAGACTATGGCATGCATATGATCGAAGTTTTTCTCTATTTGTTTTTGCAACAATGTCATGCTTCCTTTCTTCTATATTACATTTAATCTTTAGAGAAGAGACTTTTAAAGGAAAGATGAAAGTAAACATTAGTTACAGTGTAAAACCTTTAATTGAATTCCACTGAATAACAAGACTGTTTCTATAGTAATGTGTGTTGGTCTGGGAATTCTGTATCTCAGCTGCAGCTTCTCATCTTTGAATTAAAGAAGACTTTCAGCTTTAATGGAAACTGGCAAAATCATGTGAAAACTGGTCTGCAAGTGAACTACGTGGGACGTTTCTTTGTTTCTAACTGCTTCGGGTCAGAAAACAAATACAAATTTGAGGCAGTAATGTAGCTGTTGAGACAAATGTATATTTTATGTGTTAATTATCTTAAGTAATTTCAAAACATCTGAACATGGTTTTAGCAGCTTAAATTAGATAATTGCCTAAATTATCTAACATTATTTTATATGTATAAATTTAGTATCAGTTGAAGCTTTTAGGGTAATTCAAACTTTTAGTAAGAATAATAGTAAAATTTGCTTCACAAGATAAAATTTTAATCTTTTTGAAGACAATGATATCTTTTAAACAAGATTAAATGTAAAAGTTCACTTCTGAAGCTTAATGTCAGAATAAACTCCTATAAACCTTTGCGGTTTTACTTTATTACATTATTTACATTTGATTTTGCTTAAAAATAATTTTATTTGAACATTAGTTAACTTAGACCATGGCCACAGAAGGACTCAAAGTTTGATATACAGAGTATTGAACTTCTGTATTTCTGAGTTAGCTGTTCCGACACAGAGACTAAAATCTTGCATTTTCAAGCACATCGCATGTTCACAGCAATGGTCTTACTTACCATGTGGAAGGTTATTGACCTGGGAAGTCTGGTTGATGTCCACTCAGTAGAAAATAAGTTAATAATTCTATGTGAAACTACATATGCATGTATTTTTTGTTGCACACACACAGATACTTACTATTTGCAAATGATTTTTAGAGGCACAAGAAAGAACTCTTTGAAATTGAGCTGAAGGGTTCCTGGCCATATTAAGTTGGGTTAGTATTGTCTGTTTTCTACAGTCCTTACCTCTCTTTTATTCTTGACTTTTCAAATTCATTTTAGTGTGTATTTTTTTAAACATTAAGATTATGTTTAATTTTTATTATTGTTTACTGGGCAAACAGATGTGTCCAATGGGGCGGTAGACCAAAGTATGAAGTGTTATGTTCCTCCAGGAGCTGGACCAGATAAATCTGCTTGGATGAGGTGGGATTTACACAGAAAAGAGTCTTTGAGGATAGACAGCCTACAAAAATGACAACATTCTACTAGACAATACATGACAAAGGACTGTTTCACTATAACTCTATTAAGTATGAGAAGCCATAGATAATGAAGGTAAGAAATCATGGAAGCCAGTCTGATTTAGATCTTGGTATTGTGTGCACACAGTAATTTGGAGCTTTATGTTTTAGGCATCAGCAATTTATTGTAAAGAATAGAAATAACAGACTACTGTAATCTGAGTGCATGGATGTTTCATGTAATCTGAAAGACGGAATTATAGCAACAGGACTATATTAGTTTGAATAAGATGTGCTTCAGTTCTGAGTAGGATAACTGTAGTGGGATATAAAAGAGAGAGATTGAAAGAAGTGATGAAGGTACTTGGTCCTCCCTTTTGATGGAAATTGAGAGGATTCAATGGAATAAGAAGCTTAGCATGATGCTATGTATTGGCTTGGATGTTTGGTTAATGACAACATCAATGATGATCAAAGAGTTCTGAGTAAGGAAGACCAGAGTTAAGACACAATTTACTTGAAAGGGTAAATCTTCCAGACATGCTAAAATATTCCAAATACCCAATGGACATTGAATATCTGAAGCTCTAAAGTAGCAGTTCTCAACCTGAGGGTCCTGACCCCTTGGGGCCAGCAGGGTGTGAGGGTATCAAATGACACTTTCACAACCTAACACAGATGTTTACATTATGATTCATAGCAATAGCAAAATTACAGCTCTGAAATAACAATAAAATAACTTCATGTTCTGTTCAGAAAGTTGTCTCCTCTGCCAATAAGTTTAACACTGATCTCCACTTTCTTTTCTAATAAAGTTAGTGTTTCTGGGTTTGTGTTGAGGTCTTTGATTCACTTGGATTTGAGTTTTGTGCAGGGTGATAAATATGAATCCATTTGCATTTTTTTCTACATGAAGACATCCAGTTAGACCAGCACCTTTTGTTGAAGATGCTATCTTTTCTCATTGTATGGATTAGGCTTCTTTATCAAAAATCAAGTGTCCGTAGGTGTGTGGCTTTGTTTGATTCCATTTATTAACCAGTCTATTTCTTTACTAGTGCCATGCAGTTTTTTATTACTATTGCTCTATAGTACAGCTTGCTTACAGACAGGCACCTAGCAGAGCTATCCTGTGAGAGGCTCCACTCAGTGGGAGATCAAAATGGATGTGGAAACTCAAGGCCAAACACTGGGAGGAGGGAAGGGAGTCTTGTGGAAGAGTGGCAGGAAGGATAGGAGGACCAGAAGGGGATAGGAGGTCTACAAGAAGACCAACAGAGCCAATTAACCAGGGCTAGGGAGGGTTGTGGAGACTGAAGCACCAACCAAGTCTGACCATGCATGGACTGGACCTAGGTCTCCCACACAGATATAGCCAATGTGTAGCTTGATCTTCATGTGGGTTTCCTAGTAAGGGAAGTGAGGGCTGTCTCTGACATGGATTCTGATGAGTGCTTCCTGATACCCCAGCCCCACAATGGGGTTGCCTTGCCAGGCCACAGGGGAAGACAATGCACTCCGTCCTGATGTGACTTGATGTGCTGGGGTGGGTTGTTCTGGGAGGGGCTTTTGTGAGGAGTAGGTGAAGGGAGATAGGGGGAAGAGAAAGGGAGGGTGGAACCGGGAGGAGAGGAGGGAGGTTGTGACAATCCAGATATAAAGTGAATAAACAAACAAACAAATAATTATGATTTGGGGTCACCACAACACAAGGAACTGTATTAAACTGTTGCAGCGTTAGGAAGGTGATGAGAAAAGACTAAAGAAACTGTGGTCTGAAATACTGATTTGTGAAAAGGCCTGAAATTGCAAGTAACAGATGAAGCTGCCTAAGCAGGATATACATGACTCTTATTGAAGGAGTGGCTGAAGGTATCTCTTGGAAGATAAACAGTTCTTAAGAGTAGAATAAGAGGGAGTCTTGGAATGTGCCTCAGTGGTAGAGATTTGTCTAGTAGGTCTAAGCACCAGGGTGGAACACTAGCACTGATGAGAAACAGAGCAAGAATGAGAGTGTGAGTGTGAAAGTGAGGAAACAGGGAAGAGAAAACAGAAAGTAAAATTTGCTGAAATAGGTGTTCATTTTAAAGATGTAGTGAGCACGGTTGCCTAGAAATGGAAAGAAAGTCGGGAAGAGAATCTAACTCACCTATGTAAAGGACAGTAAATGTAGAGAGCTCAGCTATGTTGCTCTGCGGAATGATGGGAAGAGTGGAAACAGGTATACATTTGTGGCTCAAACACCTATAGAAAGAGACAAATAATAGAAACCAAGAAACCCAAGTACACATGAAACTTAATAAAACACATGCTGAGAACAGTGAATAGGATAGCACAGGTTCTGTCAGAAAGGGTAGCTAGCATTTTGTGCTGGCTTACAAGTGACATTTGGGATGTGCTCCTAGATACTCAAAACACAGAGAGCCAGATATCCTAATTTTAATGTGCAATATCCAATTTTTTAAATGTTGGCAACAAACTCAACTAATTAAAACTTAAAAATAAACCATGATGTGATATAAACAAAATGTGTCTGGTGAAATGCATGCTATTTATTCTCAGCAGCTTGAGTATGAGCAACAGAGGAAGGAGCCAGAAGAAAACATTGGCATGTGAGGGAGATGCTGGGGAAGATGAGTTTTGAAGGGCAGGACGGTACAGATCCTTGGAGGATATGATAGCTTCATATGATTTGTTAGTCAGAGGTGGCCTGTAGTTGCTGAGAAATTTCCACATAATGCCCTCAATCACTCTTGCTGTGGGCACAAGGAGGAAAGTTTTCTGTGGTGCAACATAGTAATGGACTTGAGGTCAGAGCCATGAGGTCTCTAGAGAATGAAAATGCCTTCTCGGGGTAAGGGGAGAAATCTGAAAAGGAAAATGCATCTCAAATGTAGTTTTGAGATATATAGTCATTTAATATGTTGATGAAATATTTCTTCCAAGAATGAAGAAAACTTCACTAGAGCTTACCGCTTATTAGAAAATATCTAAATGATAGCATAACCTCAATACATCATTTGACAGTAAGTAATGTAGATTTAAATTTAGATTCGGTATTTTTCAATAATGAAGGAGTGAAAATGTTATTAATGAGATTTGTTTGGTGAAAGAAACATTAGAGAAACTTTATAGCAGATCAAACAAGATAAAAATATATGCATTAATTTTATGTTTAGGTATTATCTTTATCTTCCTGATAAATAAAGGGATAAGAAGGTTTATTCTGTCTCACTGTTCAAGAGTACAATTTTGCATAGTGGGAAGTCATCCATAATCAGAAAACAGACAGCACTAGTACATGTGCTCAGCTTATTTTCTACATTTAGGTAGTCCAAATCCCATCTCAGGGAATGATGACACCCACAATGGGCAGGTCTCCTCACCTTAATTAACCTAATCTAGATAATAGAAGCATAGCATGTTCCAGACATGCCCAAGGCCTGTCTCCTAGTGGATTCTAGCTCACATCAAGTTGACAATTGAGATTAACTATCACAATCAAGAATTTTTGATCAATTTAGGTTTCTACAATGATCTCAAGAAAGTTTTGGGAAACTCTATCATTTTCATTTTTAAGAATATTTTATGCAAGGCACAAACAAGAAAAATCAAATCTGTCTTATTATTAGTAGCATTGATTATTTAAATGGATCAGTTTTACAGTATTTACTAATTTGCTAGATATAACCCACTAATAATAATACTTCCTTATTTGTATGCTCCATTTGGAGACATAAGTTACCTATTTGTGAAAGCTCCTATATCTTTCACAGATAATATTTTGAAATTTTTACTTTTTTCTGAAGAAAGTGCACATGTTTCTTATGCTGGGCTGTAAGCTCTAAAACTAGTATTTTTATTAAGAATTTTTATTACTGCATTCAATAGTCAACATGTCTCCCTTTGCATAATCTCCCTTTTCTATTGTGCATTTAAAATTGATTCTTTCCCTTAATCATCTCAATGTAATAGCTCACTTAAAAAATCTGTACACGTCATTTTTTTTTTGCTCACATTGGTGCCATTTTAGGAAAGACATGATTTACAGAAACATATATCTTTCAGAAATTTAAATGGGTAATCTTTTCTATCCCTCTTTTTCTTTCTTTCATAATTATGTACACCATATTTTCATAAACAATTAAGCATTGGCTAAAGGAAAAGAAGTTTTAAAGTATTTATCATATATGTCAGTGTAACCATACTTTATTTATGACCAATTTAACTGATCCACAAGCTTACAATTAGATTGTAGCTTTTAAAATAATAATGTCACTATGTTGAGGGTTAACATTGTGATAGGTGAGGACAGTGCAGAGGTTTCACCTTCTTGTATTTTTGCTGAGGCCATTTCATGTTTAACTACAATTTGTTACTCTTGATGGAAAAATCTCAAGGAAAATTAACCCAATCATTTTCTAGAAACCTGAGGTCAAGATGCTCCAGCTAACTTATTCTGCCTTCTGTTAAACTTCCTGCATTTGCAAACCTCCTCTTCCAGCTAATCTATTATCTTAGCTTCTGTTAAACTGCTTGCTTGCACAAACACCCCTATGCAGCTGCAGAGTAAGATACCTTTAGAAGTTCCTGCTTCTAAATCCTCAGGGCTACACTTAAGTCCTGAATACCTGAGTATAGTTCTTGGTGGCTGGAATAATGACTTTCATTTGGCTATAAGCTGCTTGCTTGAGTTGACATCCCTAGTGGGCTTCTCATAATAACATTTGTTTTTCCAAAAACAATGTATTCAAATTTTACCTTCTTTCCTTTTTCCAGCCCTGCCCCCACTTCTTCCCTGGCTTCTTTCCCCCCTCTCTTTTGTCTTTATCTGGCTCCCTATCAAAAGATATTTGAAAGAGCCAAAGCCATTATTTTATACTGACAGTAAAATTTTACTCTCAAAGAAATATATCATCAGGATTTGTCAGAGATGAGACATAATATGCAATGTTATCAAGCAAAATTTGGGTTTTCAAACTTTTCTGCTTGTTTAACAACTAGTTCTTCAAAGTCTGACACAAAGTTAAGGGAAACAGAAAACAAATAACAAAAGGGTATAAGGAAAACCAATATACTATCTGTAAATAATAAGACAGTGAAAAAAATCATGGAAAGAATTGTATCTGCATTTCAAAATTATTTATTTATTTATTATTTATTTTTACTCTCTCCAGTGATTTCCTACATGAATGACAACTGCACTGTAGGAGGACCCCACATACAAACAAAATAAGGAATAGAACCTCTACTGGCCCATGAGGTGCCAGTATAACTGAACAGAAAATGCCATAGACTGTGCTTATATCCCAGGAGCTATTATGTAGATTTTTTTTCTATTTAAGAAACCATGGTGTCAATTCAATGTTTGTATTTTGGCTTTAAATGAATGCATTATTATTTTTTTTTCTAAATCCTATCCTCTGATATGGTGTGGGTAGATCCTCTATTTCCTGCATCCATTTAGATGAAAGGCCGCAGAAGACACTATTCCATTCATAAAAGAAAGTATTTGAGAAGATGGTTCATAAAATAAACTAGGCATTCATTCCCTCTGTAGGCAACTAAATGTTTATGGATATGCACAGATATTCCCAGATATTAATGAAAGATAGAGGCAGGTACCAGTGAAGTTCACTGTCATGGACCATTCAGTAGTGACTGAATTTGGTAAGTAGAAAACACCATGAAATCAAAGTAAATATCATCTCAAAGACACGATACCTGCAATCAGAATTTTTTATAGTAGTTTATTTGTTTAAAACACATATTTTGCAAGACTGATCAATTATGAATTTTGAAAGTAATATTTTCAAATGTATATTTTTTTCAGGGTAAAAATTCAGGATATTGGCATTATATTACATTAATATATTTGTTCCTCCTTTGCTTTAAGAGAAAATTAAATTTATACTGCTATTTTGACTTGGCGAAGGAAGTAACTGATACTGTAAAATGTTTGTTTGATTTAATATTATACTCAAGTTCATACTTACAGGAAGGAACAAGATGCGACTCATGGGCCACAAGCACCATGAAGCTGTATAAATAAGGAATAAAACCTCATACAAAGCATAACCTACTGTAAATCAATGCCTGTGTAGGTCAGTGTGTGTAATTAAAAGATATCCATTATGTGGTTGTCAGGCTTGAACTTTGTAGATAACGGTGTAAAGTTACAGTGTTAAAAAGTTGCACAAAGACTTGGGATAATGGTTCATTCAGTGAACTGCACACACGTGAATGAAGACCTGAGATTTACTCCAGAACATGTGTGAAAAAGCTCGATGTAAAAGCTAGGGAAACAGCTTGGTAAATAAAGTCTTCCCTTTTAAGCTTGAAGACCTAAATTCTGATCTCCAGAGCCTATGTAAGAAACAGGCATGTAGGATAGGCACAGTAACCTCAGTACTCAAGAGAAAAAGACAGGTCACTAGGGTAAGCCAGCTAGGTAGCCAAGCTAGAACTGGAAAACTCCAAATTCACCAAGAGACCTCACTTCAATAAACAAGAGGAAGAGTGATTGGGGAAGACATATGATACCAACTTCAGGTCCCCAAATATATACACACATGCACCCACATACATCTACTCATATTCATATTAAAAAACACATGTGATCACACCACACACACACAATGCACACAAATGATAAAGCATAAATAAACACAACACAGGCTGCAGTTACACAGGCTTGCAATCTCAGCACCAGGGAGGTAGACAGGAGAGCCTTGGTCTTTGCTAATAGCCAGTCTGTATAAATCAGTAAGGTCCAGGTGTAGTGGGAGACCTGATCTCAAAAATAAGATAGAGAGTCACAGAAGAAGTTACTATTTTCAACCTCTGGCCTTTACTTATATACACACCCCCTTCTAGGTTTGGACACGACTGTCAGCATAGGTTTTGAGGAGCATACCTTTTATTTTATGCATGTTATTTGATGCACATAAAGAATAGCATTTTTAAATCTCTGTTATCAACATTTTGTGATGTTTTCTAGCATTGCTTAGACAATACCAGATATAGAAAGTCCAATTTTTATATGAATCATCTCCCAACCACAGAAATCAATAAGGGAGGTCAAATCGAAGTACCCACAAAGCATGGATACAGCATTGTTGCAGGGATATGTTCTGACTTCAGTTTTCATGTACACCTAGAGATGGTCAACTAGAACTAGAGCAGCAGAATTTGCTGAGGGGAGCACAGGACAAGGTAGAGGACAGAGCCACACAGAACCTATGTGAGAAAAGTGGAGGCACAAGTCTCAGCATGATGAACTACACTCGGAAGAGCCCCGTGGAAGAAGTGTCCACAGAGGAGAAGAAATAGGAAGTGCATGATGAAAACGGCCAGATGACTAGTTATATAAGACCCCAGATCCCAACCCACTAGCATGGTCAAGGAGATTGGCAATAGACTCCTTCTCAGCATCACTTAAAGAAGAAAAGAATGAATAGACAGTTGGAGTCACAGGACAATACAAGCACAAGGTAATCCCCAAATTGATGCTGTCTACTAATGCTGTCCTTCCAGTACTGAGGCTTCCAAAAAACAGTGGTTTTATTTGTCACTTTTCTATTGTGACGATAAAAATCCACAACAAAGGCAACTTACAGAAGGAAAGATTTATTCAGGCCCATGGTTCCAGATGGATAGCAGATCATCATGGTGGGGAAGAAACAGGTATGACATCTGGAGTAACAAGCTCAAATTTTGAAACACAAGCACAGAGTAGAGAAAGAGAACTAGAAACAACCTGAATCTTTAAACTCTTAAAACTTATCCCCCAAGACATAATTATTCCAGCATGGTCATACCGCTAAACTCACCCAAATAGCACTATCAATTGGTAACTTATATATTTACCATAGCCTGAGGCTATGGGGAAGGGGTTAATTTATCATTCAAATTACTATCATGTTATATAAGAAGATGTTTTGCTATTTGCCCCTTCTAAATGAAAACTAAGCATCCTCCCTAGGGTGGATATTTGTTACTTAGCTTGTTACTTGTTACTTCCCTTGTTTCCTAGCTTCTTTAGGTCTGTGGACTGTAGTATGGTTATCCTGTATTATATGACAAATAGAAGAGACAACTGAAGCTGTTGAAGAGAGAAAACAGGACACGAGTCTCCCATAAATGTACTCTGAAAGATTCCAACCACCAGGGTATCAAAGCAGATGCTGAGACCCACAGCCAAACTTTGGGCAGATTGCAGGGAATCTTATGGAAGAGCGGTGTGTGTGGTGGTGGTGAGTAGAAGAACCTAGAGGGGACAGGCACTCCACAAGAAGACCAACAGAGCCAAAAATCTGGACCCAGTGGGGCTTGTGGAGATGCACCAACCAAGGACCATGCATGGAGAGGACCTAGAACCTCTGCTCAGATGTAACCATTAGGTAACTTAGTCTCATGTTGGTTCCCTATTAAGGGGTTCAGGGGCTGTCTTTAACATGGACTCTGTTGCCTGCTCTTTGAACACTTCCCTCTGGTAGGGTGGCCTTGGCAGTTCACAAAAGGAGAGGATGCAGCCAGTCCTGATGAGACTTGATTGGTTGGGTTTAGATGGCAGAGGAGGCCTCAGCCTTTCTGTGGACTAGGGGAAGGGGATTAGGGGAAAGAGGGAGGGCAGGTGGGACATGGACAAGATGAGGGAAGGGGCTATGGATGTAAAATTGTAAATTAAAAACAAATAAAAGAAACTTCTGAAAACACTTTGCAAGAATAAGTTTTATTTAGTAAGTTACGTTGAGGAAGACTGTATATTGCTTATATTTTATTAGAAATTAGAGATAAAAACAAAAGCGGGAAATACAGAAATGTTCCATAACTGATGAACTAGAAAATAACACCAAAAAAGAGCAGTGTGTAGGGAGTTAAAAATGAGACAGACTACATTTGAGTGACTTGTCAAGATATAGGAGTCTAATGAAATAATCCAAACCAGTAAGACAGATAGCTGACTACACAAGACATTTAGGAACACAGTGACAAGTGCAAAGAAATACGTTATTGACTAAAATTGTATGGTGGGAAGGGAAGGAAAAACATTTGAGCTATTTTCTTCTTGCTGAAAGTGAGGAATCAAAATTCACTGTGGGATGAGGAGAAATTAAGGGTCAGGACCAAATCAAGCTGTATAATTGTAGGCATATGGTATCTAATAAACTATTTTATAAAGATAACAATTAGAAAAGTAAAAAGGTTATCAAATAAAAAATATGTAGATTGAAACAACCAAACACCAGTGCAATAATATCGAAATATATCAACACATAATATGCTAACACTATAGAAACCACTAATTCTATACAATAAATACGCATTCTCACTAGAACTGTAATCATATAAAAGGAAAGTATAACTTCTTAAAGAATCTAAAAAATTAATATCCAACTGTATGAAATGATACTAATAAAACAAATCTTAAAGTTTAACATTTTAATTTAATGCAGCAACAAACAAAAAAAATCCTATATTATAAGTTAACATGCAGGAGATGGAGATGGAAAAGCATTAAACAAAGTGACCAAATATTCTCTAATAGTGTGAACTACCTTATTTTATATAAAGTTATCTATATAGAGTATTATTTCTTTTAAAGCATATTTTATAGGCTCATTGGTCCATTATTTTAAGTCAATTGAGGTAATTTCATAAAAATTTGTAAGCTAATAGTTCCCATGCGACACAAATCCTTTACTTACCTGATATGAAGCAGTATTCTGATACCTAATGTTTGACAACAACTTAAATGTTTTTAGTAAAGTACTGATAAAATTGCCAGTATGGTGGAGCACACCTTTAGTCTCAGTACTGTGGAGGCAGATGTAGTGAGTTTGTGGCCAACCGGGTCTACATACTGAATTCAGGGCCCATCCAGAGTTACACAGTATGACCTTGTCCTTAAAACAAAAAACATTGGTAAAATATATCACCGCATATCTGCGTCATATGACTTTCAAAGTGGATGATAAATTCTGTAAAGGGTCAAAAAGTAACACCAGGCATGGACTTCTGATATGAAATGTAATATTTCATATGGGAATACATTTTGACAAATGACATGCAAATGACTACAGCAGAAGCAGAAGATCAGGACGTTACGGACATGTGGCCTTTTACTTACGGTTTACAGTTTTGACTGGTAATATTGGGTTTACCCTCTCTGGAGAGGCAGCGTTCTCTTCATCTGTTACATACTCAAAATTAATGATGAACATCATAGCCACACCCTCTTGGTTCTTCACTGGAATTATATGAGTGTTACAAATAAAAGTGGAACCTAAAGAGAGGAAAATAAATGTCAGATAAAAAAATTAACCTTCTGCCTGAACTACCAGTATTAATAAAATCGAAATACATTCCTATAAAAATTTGCCTTAAATGACCACTGATGTTCAATAAATTAATTTAATTTTTACTCATTTTATTACATATATTTACTTTATGTGCATGCATAAAAAGTATACAGTGTAATCCAATTGTTACATTGTGGAAAAATACAATATCAAATCCTATTACTTCTTACCAGTAACTTAGTAGTTAGTATAGAAAATTATGTATGTATGTATGTACTATAATTTATACACTTTGTATCCTGGCTGTAGCCCCCTCCATCTCCTCACAATCTCACCCACCCTCCCTCTTCTCCCCTTATGCCCCCTTTCTAGTCCACTGATAGGGAAGGACCTCCTCCCCTTCTATTTGACCCTAGCCTGCCAAGTCTCACCAGGGCTACGTCATTACCATCTTCCTTGGTAACTTGGCAAGGCTGGACCCCTCAGGGTGAGCTGATCAAAGAGCCAGCCACTGAATTCAAGTTAGAGACAGCCCCTGATCCTCTTACTAGGGTACCCACTTGGAAACTGAGCAGGGGGTCTAAGTGTTCTCCATGAATAGTCCTTGGTTGGAGTATCAGTCTCTGATGGCCACCCCAGCTCCAGGCCTAGTTTTTTTGGCTCTGTTGGTCTCTTTGTGCAGTTCCTGTCCCCACCGGGTCTTTCTATCTCCCTCTTCTTCCATAAGATTTCCTGTCCAAAAGTTTGGTTATGAGTCTCAGTATCTCTTTCTTGGAATCTACCCATACCCTGATGGGTAGAGTTTTTCAGAGGCCCCCTGTGGAAAGCACCTGTCCTGTTCCTTTTCTTCTCCTACTTCTGCTGTTTGTCCTCTTTGCCCTTCTGAGTGAGGTTTCAGCCTCTTCTCTAGGGTCCTCCTTGTTCAGCTTCTTTAGGGCTATAGATTTTAGATTTTAATATGTTATATTCTATATTATGTGGCTAATATCCACTTATAAGTGAGTATATACTATATGTGTCTTCCTGCTTCTGGGTTACCTCACTCAGGATTATCTTTTCTAGTTCCCACCATTTACCTACAAATGTCATGATTTCCTTGTTTTTAATTTCTGAGTAGTATTCTATTTTGTAAATGTACCACAATTTCTGTATCCATTATTCTATTGAGGGACATCTAGGTTGTTTTCAGATTCTGGCTATTATGAATAATGCAGCTATGAACATAGTGAGCAGCTCTGAACATAGTTGTATGGTTTAGCATCTTTTGGATATCTACCCAGAAGTGGTATAGCTGGATCTTGACATAACACTATTCTTACTTTTCTGAGAAAGTGCCAGATTGATTTCCAAGTGGTTGTACAATGGAGTGGTTGTAATCCATTCCCACCAGCAATGGAGGAGGGTTCCCCTTTTTCCACAACCTCTCCAGCATGCGTCATCCATTGAATTTTTGATCTTAACCATTTTGATGGGTGTACTCAAAATTAATCTCATTACAATAGAGGAAAATATTTTTAAGATTCTAAAAAACACTACCACCCATATCCATATTTGCTTTAAATCTGTATCTATGTGAAACAGACTTATATAAACAGTGAAGAGTTACCCATTTTATATCCTCATGATTTTGAAATTCAAAATTATGTCCCTTTCCTTCCTAATTTCTTGGACACAGTAAACCACTAGCTGTCATCTGTGTTGTAACAAATGAGAAAAATACACAGAATCCAAACCATAATGCTTTATTTTGGCTTTAATTTGTTAGGAAAAGAGAAATTGTATATATTATTGTATCATTTTTTTCTCATGTTGCCATTAACTACCACTATAGATCTACCAGCACAATCTTTGCCATCCATGACCTATGGGATACAGTTGAGAATATCTTTAAACCATTTGCTTCTGTCTGATTTCTTGGAGTTGACTCCTAATAGCCCCTCAAACAATTCCTTTTCAGCATTATCTTCTGAAAATTTGCCCTATTTAGCCAAAATGAGAGAAATCTCACAAGCTATGTGTTTACTTCAGGCAATTGTAAATTCAACATCTTCAGAAAATGATCTTGATCTCTCAGATAAGAAAGTGAATTGTGATTTTTTTTCATTTTAAAAGATTATATGGGGGTTATCTTAAGAATTATGTTGGAGTGTCAAAATAGGAAGGGTGTATGAAGGTTAGGTTGACAAAGATTTTAGGTGAAAGTGAGAAAATGGAAACTGGGAATGAAGGCCTGGAGTGACAGAAAGTTTGAACCAAGAGCCCAGCATTGGCAAGAACCACAAGATGCTGTCACTCCAAAGTGGCATCATATATAAATTATATTGCAATGCAAACAAGCAGTGAATAAAGTTCTTTTCTACTTTCAGAGTCCTGCATCATGTCTCATGTGCACCAGCTGAGAACAGAAGCTGTTCTCGCTGCTACAGATGAAGGACAGAGGGCTTTGGTGCATGAGACAGGACAGCTGTTTATCATGTGTAAATAGCTTCTACACATTAGAAGCCAGTGGGTTCTAATTTCTACAGAACTGAGTCACAAATAGCCCTTTAGAGCAACACTCTTTGCTCTACCAATGTGTTAATTATAATTTACATTTCCAAATATTGGTATCCTTGCAAATTTGAAATGGAATAGACTTCCATATAATTTCAAATTTTATATAAAGGAGCCCATACATTACAAATTCAAAAAAAATGCTTTAAGAATGATATGCTGCACCTCCAGTATTCAGCTGTATCTTCAATTCATCTAATAAAATAGTTAGCTAGAGCACTTGTCGAAGTTTCCATGGTAACAAACAGGCTGACTTTAGTAAACACAAAATAAGCAATTTAGGAGTGCTCCATTAGAACTAAATATAGAAGAGCTCCAGGCCAGGCATCACAATGCACACTGGTTAAACAGAGTCTGAAGAGATGTGAGAAATAGCCATTTTGTAATTTCCTAATGAATCAAAATACACATCGATTTTGCCACTTAAAATGACATTTCTTGCATCATTCTGAATATAATTGTGAATTCACAGATTTGTTTTTCAGCAGTTTCAGATCTTTCAACATTTGAGGTATACTGATGATTGTGAAGCAGAAACATAAAAAAAATCTTTGGAAAATAAATAAGAGATTCAAAAACAGAGATCTAATAGGTTTACAATAGAACAGAATCATTTCACATTGGCTAATAAAAGGAAAACCATGCCCTTCCATACAGATGCTTAAAATTTACTGTCGAGTACTGAAAAGCATATAATTATTGTGCTTCAGAAAAACAGATCAATGCATATATATCAGTTCCATACCTCATTGCATATGTATAATTAATATGAGATTTATTGCTTACTAGTATTGCTTTCTACATGCTTCCATTAAGTAATATATTCTTTTTACAAGCAAAACTAAAGACTCACATTTACATGCTTTTCAGTTTTAGTTTGGGATGGATATATCCACCAATCTTGTGTAGCCTCTGGCAGGCACACAGTGAAAGTGAAGACAAAGAAGAAGAAGAAGAAGAGCATATATTGAGTGTATTTTAGCTTGTATAATTCTAAAACATCCAAGGAGACTTGAGTTACTGCTTCTGTTTAATATTTTTCCTAAATGAAATGGTAAAAGCAAAAGGAACAGGAAAATAATTCATAAAACACTATTTTAACAATGAAGAAAAAAGACTTATTCAATGATGCTTAAATTACTTTAAATCAGGAAAAATTTGAACCTTGCTAAGATGCATCATGTATTCAAATGAAATTAATAGTGTTTATTAAGAAGCAGAATATTTACAATAGCATTATCCATTATTTATACAGTCACGCATGAAATTATGCTGCAATAATGTTACTTAGACTTTGGTTCATTTCCATATTTTGTTTCCTTCATGAAAAAATCTTTTCAAAGTGGAAAAGGCTCTTTCGGAGGAGCAGTGATCATTTTAATAAATATTTCAGAATTGGAAAATACTTAAAGTCTTGTTATTAGTCAAGAGAAGCAAGGTAATTTGAATAATATAACAATTACCTCTTTATTCATATATAAGTGCCTTACACTCAGCTGTATCATGAAATGAAAGGTCATGATTTTTTTTTACATGAGTGTCTTTGAATGTGTTTTATGTCTGTGATGTGTACTCCCAGGGCATCCTGTGCACACAAAGAGCAACAGGAAGTCAGAGCTACTATAATAGTGTGGTGATTACAAACTGTGAGTGTGGAGGGTAGTTCAAGGAAAATGCAAAATTTCAGGCCATGTGGGACCTGGAACTTCCCTCTTAGTTAGAAAAGCGCTGGGGAATTTCATGCAAAGATTACATTCATTTGATATAAAACTATCACTCTTATGTGTGTGCAACCAATGGCTTTTTGAGAATGCCAGAACAGAAGTAAAGAGGGCACTTAGGGAAATACTGTAAAGGACTGGCAAGTGAGTCTAATTGGTTATATTAGGATCGTGTGGGTAAAAGGGCTGAGGTGGAATCTGAAATGTATGGAGCAAGAAGAATGGCATCCTATTTCTTAAACTACAACAGAGAAATGGAGGAAGACGTGTACAGTCATAGGTTTTTGAGTATGGTAGCTCTGAAATAGTTTGCTGGATATCTAAGTGGAGATGTTGAGAAGATAAACAGCAGCGGTTGCAGTTCAGTTCAGTTCAGTTTAGGCATCGTTACAAGTCAGAGTTATGAAGCTGGAAGTCATTAGGGAAAACATTACATTGCAAGGATGGACGGTGGTAGTTAGGGAGAGAGAAAATTTGTAGTCTATCCCAGAGGCACTTCAGAGTCAAAGGAAAGACAGAGACGTCCCTATAAAGACGAAGGAGGAACACACAGCGAGGTGGGTGGAAAATCAAGATCGCAGGGCATCAGGTCTTCAGAGTATTCCTAAAGGAGGATTCTATGAGCTCTTGCTGATAGGCGTCATGAGACCGAGACAAACACATGACCCTTTAAGAAATATTTTCAAAGAGTTGTGGCCATGAAACTTCTTGGGTGTACTCAAGAGTGAACAGGAAATATACCCATCAATAGAAGATTCTTTTGAGCTGTTTTATTAAATTGATGAACTGGTCACAGTCCTAACACAGGTCAGTAGATAGAAAAGATATTAAAGATATAATTTTTGTTAGAAACATTGTGATATATTTCTATACTTCTACAAGGTAATGTTTTTTAAGTAACTCTATCCAAATTTTGTTTTCATTAACTAATTAATCACCTAGGTTCAAAAAGGCCTAATCCTCTTTCAAGGCATGTTCTTAGCTTTGTTTTATTCTGTGTTGATTTCCTCTGTGCACAGTACCCTTGCAAAACATGCTAACCCCTGTTATTGAAGCACACTAGCTCTGTAACTGGAATATCTGATTCTGAATCTTTGTGTCACCCTTTATTTTCAGACCAACTGTTTTTAGCTATAATAAGCTCAGCTCACCTTTTTCTTATCTATATCCTGCAAAAAATTTATTTTCTAAACTTGTTCTGGGTATTGAATACCCAAGTAAATTAATACCCACTTAGTGAGGCATACAGCCTAAGAACTTCACAGAATTAGGAATGAGGGGGCTCCAGAGAAAGAGCCAGGAGGGAAATATCACGATGATAAAGACCATCTGAAAAGTGACTAAAGCATGTTGGAAAAGGCAGCTAAGTGAAGATTAGGTCAACATATTCCCTGAAGAGCCCACCCATCCATCTGTCTGGGAGAGGCAATGTCAACTCTCAAACACCTGCTAAACCCACTGAAGGCCAACAAACCAGACAGGTGTATTCTATTCTGCTCCCCAGGCTTTCCTCACTCTTACTCCATGCCTTCAGAGAAGCAAATAGAAACCAGCATATTGGAAGAGAGCAAATATAACTTCATTTAAATCAATCGATTTGTTTTTTTAAGTAACTCGTAATCTAGACCACACAGAAAAGGCTTGAAATACATATGTTCAAGCCCAAACTCTAAAGACCTTAGAATGTGTGTAAAAATAGGATTAAAAACATTGACTAAAAATGTAGAAGAAGGCACACTGCTGATTGCTTAATGCAGTGAGAAGTTGAATCTTTAGATCTGTTTTTACAATAAAAAGTTAACAGAAGTCCAATGGCTGCATATGATTCATAAAAGAGTGAACCTACCAAATGATCATCCAAATAGCAGTCAATTCCCCCCCCCCCTCCAGTGAGTAAAGTTCATGGGATGGCGACAAACAACATAAGCAGCATTTCTGTCACAGCTCAAGCCTCATAGACTGCAACAGTTCCCGAGAATGCACAGTTCACTTAGAAAAACATTTGGCATATAGCAAAATTCAATAGTATGAGCAATTGTATTTGACCATTGTTGCAGGGTCTTCAAGGAGCAAGTGTGATGGTTATTCTTAGCGGTCAAGTTGACTACATCTGGAATGAACTAAAACCCAAGCATCTGGGTGCATCTGTGAGGGATTTTTCTTAAGTCATCTGAAGTAGAAGATCCTTTAGATCCACCTTTATAATCTGGATGTTTTGAAGTAGGAAGAACAACCTTTAATCTACTCCACCACATCTGGTGGCAGTGTATATAAAGGACATTAAGAAGAGAAGCTCTTGCTCTTTGCCTGCTTGTCCTCACAAGTCCATTCCTTCACTGGCATTAGAGGCTCGTTTTTCAGTATTTTGTATAGTGAAGACCAGTTTAGACATCCAGCCTCATAAACTTTCCATTGGTAGACAGCCACCCGTGGACTAGCTGGACTACAGCCTGTAAACCACTCTAATATATATGATATATTTTATAATATAATAATAGATCATATATAACATGATAATATATTCATATATATATGTGTGTGTGTGTGTATTAATTCTATTAGTTTAGTTCCTCTACAGAACCCAGACTCTTATTAGGGTACTGAGCTGCCATGGGCTAAATCTGAGCAGGGGTTCTAGGTTATATCCATGCATGGTCCTTGGTTGGAGAAACAGTCTCAGAAAAGATCCCTGTGTCCAGATATATTTGGTCTTGTGGAGCTCCTCTCCTCTCCAGGTCTTACTAACTCCCCCTTCTTTTATATGATTCCCTGTATTCTGCCCAAGGTTTGGTTAAGAGGCTCAGCATCTGCTTTGATACACTGTTGGGTAGAGTCTTTCAGAGGCCCTCTTTGGTAGGCTCTTGTCCTGTTTCTTGTTTTCTCCTACTTCCAATGTCCATTCTATTTGTCTTTCTAAGTGAGGATTGATCATCTTACCCAGGGACCTCCTTACTTATGGTCCACTTTAGAATTTATCACAACATCTGCAGAACAATAGATTAGTAAAGTATCCTGGATTCTTTTATGGCAAACAGTCCCAGATGTGCTATTTACATATATCCATAAATCTTAACACATCATGGGAGTACCATACATATTTGTTGAGTTGAAAAATTGATCCCATTCCCTCTCCCTGATGGTGAGACAGTCTACACATGAAGTGGTCAATAGGAGGGAGTGTGTGAGTATGACAGAGGAACATTTGTGACCACAGTGGGCAGTAGCCTATAGCTTCCAGAAAATAGGATTTGAAGTCCAAGAAAACCAGGTATCTCGGTTCTGAAACTGCCACATTATTGAGCTTTTCTGTGTTCTGCCTTTTTCCTCTGTGAACTGAGAAGAATGTCATATAAAAGCGAAAAAAAAAAAAAAAGAAAAGGGCAGTGAAGACTATGGGTAGGAGAAAAATACAACTTTCAACTTACTGTGAAAAGCCTTGCTGAAGAAAACACATCTCAGTAAAGAAGTAAGGAAACAAATGAGCTGTAAAAAAATCTTAAGAAAACTCAGGGAAAGGTCACCAATATATATGAACACTCTTCTACAGACTGAAATGTGTCCCCTCAGAATCTACAATAATCGAGTCATGTGACTCTATTTAGAAATTGTTCTTTCAAGGAGCCAAATAAGATTACAAGGGGAATTGAAATTTGGTGAACTTCTTTCCTACAAAGAAGGACAGAACCAGCAGTGCCCGGGGCACAGGAGAATATCAGAGCACATAATTAACAATGAGGCAGAAGATCTTGTTATATAGATACAGAACTATGCCATTATTTTCAACAGTATATATAGAAGATAATAAGCTCAACTTGGAGAAGGCAGGGAGGTGGCCAGTGTGGTTGAAGCAAATTAAGCTGGGGTGCATTGCAATGTTTTAGTTGATAGTGTGCTCCACTGTGTGAACTGAATGAGAAAATGATGGTTCTGGGATATTAATGGAATAGAGGATATATGATTTTTTGGCATTTTACTGCATATGTATTTTGATCACAGTCACCTCCTTTTCCTACTCTCATAGCTTTATATTGTGAGTTTAATTAAGGTTCCTTACAGAAGCATGGGCAAGGGGTTATCATGTTTATTAACTGTCTAACTGAACACTAGAATGTACTTTATTAAGTGGAAAAGATGGATTAAGAGGAACCCGTGTCTTGATGTTTTGGGAATTTAGTCTATGGGTGTTAAGGATGTGACAAGTTATTCTGAGAATAGGAGTATCCTATGTGCTTCATCATACAGAGAACTTAGACATAGGCTTCTGTAGCTATTAGTGGTGCCACAGAGAAAACATAAGTTCAAAGATGTAAGAGCTATATATTTGATTGAAGAGACAGAGGGGTACATTTAGAAAGGCTATTAAATAACTCTTACCCAATGTCATATCAACAAAATAAATGAAATAGTCAGTTCAATTGAGCACATAGAGTCTGTTTGGTTTGATGGATTTGGTCTAACTTGACTGTTGTGGGAGGTAAGAGACCATCAGTGGACCAGGGGCCATTTTTCTTATTTTTCCAATCAGCTTGCTAACGCTAAAGGAGGATGTCGAAAACAAACAGGAGAAAACCATGTGAGTTAATAAAAATGTTCTATCTTGATGCATTATAAATAAAAAAATTCAAAAAATCAGCATATCTAATGATTGCTGAGATTAAAAAAATTCAATTAATAAAATAAATGTATTCACTCTCCAACATAATTAAATGGTTTCAATCATGAACAAATTTAGATAGTCTGTGTTCCTCCTTATGGAGCAACAAGGAACTGCAACTGTCCTTTCAGACTTTTCTAGATAAATATTATCTACCCTTTGCCTGTAGGTTTTTTAAAAAATGGAAAATTAGTCTAACTTATATAAACTTGGCTGTGGCATTCATGTTCTGCTATGTGATATTATTATATGTCTCATATATAAGCACAAATAAGTTGTATTTAATTATGTCTGATTTAAATAATTTTAAATGCTCAAAATGGCAAGGTTCTAGTATTCTTTCTTGACATTGTAGCTCTGAATGCATGTAGAACCACCACTTATCTGACTCTTGTCATTTAAAGTGGGACCTTACACAAGTTTCTTAATAAATGTGTCCTGGCATTGAGTGGAGGAGAAAACAAGCAACAGAACAGGAGCATGCCAAAGAGGACCTCTGGGGGGGGGGTCAATGTAGCGATGTATCAGAGCAGATATTAAGACTCGAGACCAAGCCTCTGACAGAGGGCGAGAAGTAACGATAGATCTGGTTGAGGTTGTTGAGACTTGGGGAGAACAAGAGCTCCACAAAGACCAAACTGAGCAAGGCACAGGGGTCTTGTATGAGACGGTTTCTACAATCAAGGACCATGTGTGTATGTGGCCTGGAACCCCCGCACAGATGGGGCCCATGATAGCTCGGTGTAGGACTGAAGACCCTATTCAGGGAAACAGGGAATGTTTCAGTCATGAT
>CM053752.1:79580378-79610737 GCA_028658305.1 Pachyuromys duprasi | reverse complement strand
GGTGAAATCTCAGGGTCATTTTGATTTGCATCTCCCTCATGGCTAAGGACGTTGAGCATTTCTTTAGGTGTTTTTCTGCCATTATACAGTTCTCTACAGAGAGTTCTCTGTTTAGCTCCATACCCCATTTTTTTAATTGGATTACTTGATTTGTTGCTTTTCAACTTCTTGAGTTCTTTATGTATACTGGATATTAGTCCTCTGTCAGATATAGGGTTGGTGAAGATCCTTTCCTAGTCTGTAGGTTGTCTTTTGGTTTTGATGTCAGTCTCTTTTGCTTTACAGAAGCTTTTCATTTTCATGAGGTCCCATTTATTGATTGTTGATCTTAGAGCCTGTGCTGTTGGTGTTCTGTTCAGGAAGTAGTCTCCTGTGCCAATGAGATCTAGGGTCTTTCCCACTTTTTCTTCTAACCGATTTAATGTGTCTGGTGTTATGTTGAGGTCTTTGATCCACTTGGACTTTAGTTTTGTGCAGGGTGATAAATATGGATCTACTTTTATTTTTCTGCATATAGATATCCAGTTGGTCCAGCATCATTTTCCTAGCATTGTATCAAAGCAAATATTAAGAAACATAACCAATCCTTTGGCAGAGTGCAGGGAATTATACGAAAGAAGGGGGAGTTAGTATGACCTGGAGAGGTCAGGAGCTCCGCAAGAACGAAATATATCAGGGCACAGGGGTCTTTTATGAGTCTGTCTCTCCAACCAAGGACCATGTATGGTTATAACCTAGAACCCCTGCTTGTATGTAGATGGTAGCTTAATTCCCAAGTGGGTAAACTAGTAAGGAGAATAGAAACTATTTTGGACCTAAATTCAATGGATGGCTCTTTGACCTCCCTGTGGCTCGAGGGAGGAGCAGCCTTACTAGGCCACAGAAGAGGACATTGTAGCCATTCCTGAAGAGACCTGGTAAGCTAGAGTTAGATGGAGGGGGAGGAGGTCCTCCCCTATCAGTGGACTTAGAAAGGTGCAGGGAGGAGATGAGGGAGGGAAGGGGGGAATAGGGAGGGAATGCAGGAGGGGGCTACGGCTGGGATACAAAGTATATAACCTGTGATTAATATAAAATAAAAATGAAAAAAATAAAACCTTCTATCTTGAAATAGAATTTATGAAACCCGGAAGGAGAAGACAGGAGTGAAAGACTCAGGAATTAAAACTCACAGTTTAAGGAAGTTCCTAAAACTTACAAGAGTCACAAGACTTCTCCCCAAGGATATTCTATTAATAAACACTGGGAAGAATGACTGCCTTTGAGTCCTGCTTCTGTGAGGAGCTTGTGGGATGCAGTTTCATGAGTTGTCATGCATGCTGAGGTGTGCTTTTCAGTGATGCAGCTGTTCTTTAGCAATCACATTTCTCTAAGTAACTCTTCAACCATACTTTTTAATATAAGCCCAGTAAACTCATTGGCTTGTTAAATGAGACACAGGTGGAGTCTTTTCTCTGGTCTGACATTGGAATCCTATCTGGGGTGAATAGCTGTTTGTTCACCTCTCCCCTGGAAGAGTCAAACACCAAATAGTTCATTCATTCTCCTGCATATGTGTCTTCCAAAGATTGAAATGTGGAGATGATTTTAGGAAGATGTTTCTGTGAGCAATCTATAGCAAATATCTTTTCTATAGTAAATGCTTATGATCCATTAGTAGTACTAGAGATTTAGTTTACAGGTCTAGGTGCATTCTAAACAAGGAAATCTTTTTACAAAGGAGCACAACCCAACACACACACTCTCTTTCTTTCTCTCTCTCTCTCAATCTCTCTCTCTCTCTCTCTCTCTCTCTCTCTTTCTATTGTATGAAAAGCTGTGGCACTGTCTCCATGCCTCGCAAATATTGGACAAAGACTCTATGCTTGAGCTACATCCCTAGCCATTAAATTCTGTTTTAGATAAACTTGTGGTTTTTAAAGTCTAACTGTTCTCAATATCATTGGAAATATTAAATTGTGTAATGTTCCATTTATGACCTACAGCCTCTGACAGGTGAGGAGGAAAATATTATAGGTCAATTAGGAGCTTGTGGAAGAACAAACTACAGTGAACAAAACACTGACCCAGAAAAAAAATGGAAGCTACAAAATGCTGTGAATCTGTTTGATATATTTTGCTTGGTATTGATTGTTATCTAAGATCTCAGAAATAGAGTAAACTCATATTGTCACATTATATCATGTATATAGCATCAGTAAGCTTGTTTTAAATCAAAAGACAATTGCTAATTAAAATATAGCTTTTTCATACCCTAGGCCCAAAGACCAAAAACTTGTACCCTATGACAGAGATCAATTTTTATACTATGAAAGCACCAATTCAAGAATCCAATAATGTTATACATAAGAAATTCCACTTAAGTGTAAAATATGTAAAGAAATAATTTTCATCGCGCTTAATCAAGTCATTTCCCCCTGAACATTGGCATTGGGTTATATGTGAATAAACATTTTTTGAATTGATTTGTTGTATATTACTCTTAGCCATTGACAGATTTTCTATCAAGATTTATGTTCAAGTGTTATATTCAGATGTTCTCTTTCATAATCAACTTGCAAATTTAATCATTGAAAAAATCATTTATCTGTGATCAGTCACAGATTTATCTGACTGATCACAGATAAATGATTTGATGGTTGAAATTAAAAGAAATGATACATTTTGTCTTATTGATAGATAAGATTATCTTTTAAGAATAACTCTTAATATTTCCAGGTATTTTCACTCCGCTTCATTTTAGTATAGTAGACAAATGTGAGAACAAGCTGGCACTCATATCCAATGCTGTCTTCATTCTTCTTCAAGGCCAAGCCTACATTTACGACTGGAATATCTGGGGCATATTGGTGATGATGTCTTAAAAATTCTATACTTTTATTTTTCTACTGAAGTAAATACTTGGTTATTTAGTTAAAAACACTTTCCACAAAGAACGTTTTTCTGCCAATCCCTGACCAGCCCTCAGATACCTAAACCAGGCTCATGCTTACAAACTGTCATTTGTTCAGTCAAGTGGCATTAACACTGAACTGACCGAGAATATGAACAAATGTGCTCATCGTAGTATGTGCACAGGATATCAAGGTCAGAGCACAGTGAAGATCCAGGGGCCACATACTCACTGTCTTACTAATCTTACATATGGATGTTTGTGTGGCAAATTCTGTCCATTGAGTTTTTGTGATTATTGAAAGTAACTATTCCTTTTTTTGCATATGTGCTTGTTTGTGTGTTTGCAAAAGAACTGAGGTTAGAAAATAATATTAGCATCTCTTAGAATGTGTAACTATACATTGGTCAAATTGAGCAAGGAATTATGTGTTTGCTCTCTGCAATAAATAAGTATCCCCTTACAAGTCGGAAGTGCTACAGACATGATAAAAACATGGATATAGGACTGAGGATATGATTCAGGGGTAGTGTGCTTGCCTTAAATCAGGGGTGCCATATTTATTTATGTATATATATATATATGTATAAGCCTCTACTCTTACGGTAGACATATATATATATATATATGTTTCTATTCTTAGGAGTTATGGAGTATCTGGGAAGAGGCATGTAATTCTTGTTCAGACAGGAAGCATCATTCAGGCTTCATCTTAAACGATGACAATAAGAAGGAATTTGGAGGGGAGAAGGAATTTCTGGCTGAGGAAAAGTACGAGCAGTGAAGAAGCTTGGTGATCTGAGGCATAATACATGGCTTATGTGAATGAGGACTGAGATTTCAAAAATGCTTCTGTTTCCTCTCCTTTCTCTTTCACACACCCGTTCAGGTTAACTTAGGCACAATTCCTTTCTGGATACCTGGGATGAGGAAGGCACTTTCTAACTGGAGAGCATCATGCTTTATTTTTATCCATTTGGTTCTATAGTGGCAACACTTCCAGGCAGCTAATTAATTACCCTATGCCAGGTATTTCTTATTTTGATAATGGGTACTTTGGTAAAGCTCCTTGTAGTTATACAAACTTTTTTTGAACATGGAATTCTCATTTGAATATTAATCAACACTGTAAGACAAATGTCACCAAGAAGAGTAAGAAACCTTCCTAAAGCACACAGTTTTTCTGTGGGAAATTCCAGATTTTGTCAGCAAAGTGTGACTCATGCTGAGATATTTCACAACACAAAGAAGCTTCTTTCCACCTCCTCATTGGTGATGGGTGTGGCCTCAATCATTCAGAGCTCTATATTTTTCCCACACTTCTGTTCCAGCACACACTTTGGGATTGTCTTTGTTACCCCTTACAGCAAAAGGGCAAATTTAAAAATAGAAAACTCATTAGTAACGACCTCAGGTCTCATCTGGGAGTCCGGAGCAACGGGCGAAGGCCATTTTGGATTATCATTCAATTCCTTAAATATGTTAGGAACAAATGTAATAAAAGGAGAAGAAAGTGAAATTGAAGTTTTAACAATTATTTTATTTTGTACCCTAGCCTTCCCATGTTTTCAAATAACCAATAAAATATCCTATCCTGCTTAAGCACAGTAAGCTAGAATTTAAACTTTCCTTTATTATGTCCACGCTGTTTTTGTAGAATACTAGCAGGAACATAAACACATCCGAGGAAACTGGGATTACAGTGTCATCTATTATAGGTGTTCTGCATGACCAACTTTGCCGGGAGCACCTCATCCCCCTCATGCTTTGACACCAGGCCTCAGGGCATGTGGCTGCTACAGATGTTCCCTATTCCCTAAGGATGTATGAAGCATGTGCCTGCAGCAGATGACTGATGGCCGGGGTTCCTGTGCAATGCTTTATCTTGCTCTGGATATGTTTTTCCAAAAGCAACAAAAGAAAGGGACCACATTTAGTATGTTGCAAGCCTAACCTATTTCTGGATTTATTACACAGCTTGCTATTTTTTAAATTGACAGGAGAGTGAGTGCCATGGTCTGGCTGCTCATGGAGACTGTGGACAAGGTACAGGATGACCATGACGTGAGATGTTTTCCTGAGTGACAGTGTCTACCCCCACATCTCTGGAGGTGGCAGCGTAGATGACAAACTTCTGCGCCAGTTCCACAGAAGTTCACTTATGGGTCTGACACTTATAATTATTTAACCTTGAGATGCATTACTTAAGTGCTTCAGAAGTTCATCCTCATTCATAAACAGAAACTGTATTACAATAGACTTCATGGAACGGTATGGTGATAACTGAATTATCCAACATCTATTAAAAGTGATCATATCACCTTTGTACAATGAAAATGTATGTTAACATCAAAAGAGAAACATCATAGATTTATTGTGTTTCCTTGCTAGCAGATCATGAACACAAAGGCAGGACTAACTGTACAGGGGAGGAGAGAAGAGGTGCGTGTAGGATGAGCATCGCTCCTATGACCTTCTGACTACTCATATGTCCTATCCTGCCACACTACAGCAGCATCGCAGTTGCCTTTCTAGACCTTGGTGATAGTTCTCAACTCATCCCAAGACTTTGCCTCTCTGCAAATTTACCAGTCTGTGCATTCATCCAGGACTGCTTAACTAGCAGACTTCAGAAGACAAAGGATGCCTAGTGTTCAGTCACATAAGAGAGCACATCTCAGCTCTTGGCAGGAGTTTTTTTTTTTCCTTTTTTTAAAAAATAAATTTCTGTGTATCTCTGCTGTTTGCTCATAACAAGGAATATGTGAACACAAGACTCATAACAAGGAATATGTGCTCATAACAAGGAATATGTGAACACAAGGAAGATGTGAACCGCATCATCTAAATTCCAGGCCTTTGACTATTCTAAACAGAACTGTTCACCTGTTCACCAACGGCTTCTTTTTCTTGATGCCATGACACTGATTAGTGAGTGTGTTGATGTGCGTGTGTGCGTGTGTGTTTTAAAAACAGGTTAACGCATTTAGTGTGAACTTTCTGGAAATTGAACTCTCCAAAAAAAAAGTCTTTAATGCTGTGGATATTAGGCACTTAAGTAGGCTATTTTGAGAGATATTTTGATGCCATTGAAGACTTCTATTGTATCTAAAATGGTAAAGAAGTGGAAAAAAAAAGAATGAACACAGTGGTGAGGTTGTAATACTATGAATGATGTTATGAAAGCACAGCAAGGCTGACCTATCATGCATACATTTGAAAAGAGAGAAATTAAAGATTTAAGATGAAAGGGATTAATTTCCCATGTTCTTTTCTCTGACTGTCATTGTAAAATGCTAGGAACTAAGAACACATATAATATTATAATTTTAGTGTTTATAAAAACAAGGAAAGTGATAGAATTCGATCACTTAATAATAGCACTTAGAAGACATGGGTAATGTCTTGCTCCAGAATTTTAGGTGAGAAGCTGACTAGTTTTTTTTTTGTTGTTTGTTTTTCTGAGACAGAGGTTCTCTGCGTATCTGCCTACCTCTGCCTCCTCTGCAGGAATTCCTCTGCAGGAATTAAGGCATGTGCTACTAAGCTTGGCTTGACAAAAAATCTTTTAACTACTCTTTGATAATTTCTTAAAATGTATTTTGATCACATTCATATTGAAATTTTGACTGAATCTGATGTCACTAATATCCTCTTCTCTCTTCTCCTCTCCTCCCTGCCCGCCCCTCTGCTCCATCCTTCTCCCTTCCACTGCCTTCTCTCCCCCCCTCTCCTCCCCTCATCTTATCTCTTCTTTTCTCTCTTTTCTACTTCTTTTTGGGGCAGAGCCTTGGTACATAGGCATGTGCCATCACATCACGATCACTGCTACTATTTATTTATTTTTTAAAATTCTGCTTATTCTTGGAACTCTCCTTGAGAAGGCATGACATTTCAATCTGCGAGTTTTGTGCAAGGCTTCCTAGTTAGATGAAATCAAATTGTATCTTAAGGCAAGAATGTTTCCAAGGGAACTTAAGAAGTCAAGATGTTATGCAATACTTGGCAAAGTGTGGTGATTTCAAGTGTTTCCTTGGAGCCCAGCTTCAGGAAAAATAGTTGGTTGGTGTCATAAGGTGTTCTTAAGCAGCAATTTTTAAAGGAGGAATTGAGATAACAATGCTAATGTAATCCTGCTTTATGTCATCAGTTTGTTCTTACCAGGCTGACTTTCTATCCTTCTCTTCCTGCTGATAATGGGCACAGCATGCTTCAGAGGTTAACCCCACTCAGCCCACCAATTCCCCTTGATTTGGTGGTTGCAAGAAATAAACTGGAGGGAGGGAGGAGGAAATGGCATCAGGATATTTATTTCCCAGATTCCAGCCTTGTGGTGTTATCATGGACTAGCTATATCTTCCACAAAGATTCACTGTTTGCACAGTGCTCAGCATATAGCCATTTCAATCCTAGTTAACAACTATTCTTTCTGTTCATCTTTTCTACTGTTTTCCTTGACTTATCTTTTGCTTCCCCTGAACTTATCCATATACGTAGAAATTAATTTTTCATGAATATCCCTTAAAGTATCAATTTTTAAATATCCTTATCTTGATTTACCAAGGATAAAAATATTACCAGACAAGTAAAATTAAAAAAAAAGCAAACTTGTTGGTAGGCAAGTACAGCATATTTAAAATTAAATATAGAGAAACATACTATCTTAATGAGAATCACTTAGGTGACTATGTTATTAAAGGCAAAAATAACTACCAAGCAAAGTTAGACTTGATAATAATGATGCATCCCCACCTCTGTTCATAAAGACTTTTGCAGAAACCTGAACCAAACAAATGTTGGTACCAGCATTTTAGAGTTAATAAATGACTTTCTAAGATTAATACTCCGTTAGAACTTCAAGATAAAGTTCTAGTTCAGAACTTTGATCGGAAAAATAGCAAATTACCAGGCAGCAATTTTCTGTGATCATATTAAACATTCTAATGAAAGATAGGGGAACTCAGAAGAAGATACCCATCAGAACAGGAGCATTCAGTCACAAAAAGGAAAGGGAGAAAACTTCACAATTGACATGATTTAAATTATTCAGAAATGGCCCATTACCATCCCTGTTGGGAAATCCCGAACTATTTTAAAAGCATCACAATGTATTTCCAAGAAAAGAAGGTAACCATAAATCTTGCATGATTGAGTAGTAATGCTAATACAAGTGAATGAAGAAAAACAAACCAAAACCAACAAAATCAAGGCACTTCCAAAAGTGAAGAAATAGCCAAAGCTCATAAAGAAACTAATAAGAGATAAAGTCAGTGTGAAGTAAAAGCAAAAAACAATGAGGAGCACCAGTAATATTTTCTAAATCATTAATTAAAATGATAAGTATTTATTTGGAATCATTAAAAAAACAGAGGGAGTGAACAAATTTGGGTCGCTGAAAATGTACTCATTATCAAAAGAAAGTCAGCTAAAAATACTGTATGAGGCGTGGAAGAGTCTTAAAACCATGAAACAAGAAAGTAGATCACATTAATTGCTTGCAGAAAACAGTAAAAATAAATCTCTTCTTATAATCAATTTTTAAAGTGCCCTAAGTATGCAATTTATTATTCTACTGATCGATGTGCTGGCCCATGTGATTTCTATAATAAGCACTTAAGAGAACGACAGCTCAGACCAGCAGCTCCTTTCGAGCTGGTGGCTGGCAAGAGAAATAAATTGTGAGGCTACTAAAGATCTTTGAGAAGGATTTGTTGGCGAAAAGGTGATTTCTTTTTTTCTATAAGGTAAATTCTGGTCTCTCTTATGTATTGGAGAGATCAATGTATTGCTTGCATTTAAATGAAATCCAAGTGGAATCAAGAAAGGAAAGGAAATCAGAACAGAGACTTTTGACAGCAATTGTTATTAGATCACTCCAGCTGCCTGGTCTTCTGAGGGAAGGAATTACTGCTGCCATTTAATAGCAGAAACTAACTAAAAGGGCTCCCTATCTACTTTGCTAATCTACTTTTGCCAGAGTCTACTGTCACTTTGGAAGCAGAAACCTTACACTTGCCCATATCTTCCTGATTCTTAGTACCCAACTTATTTCCCTAATTTGTTTAGACTTTGAAAAAAATCAGCAAATAATTCTTAGGAGTTTTAGAAGGCTTTAAAAATTCTATCGCATTTCAACAAAAATGGTATTTTGAAAGATAAAAGACTGACTTAAAAATAATGGAAAATAGTTGATATAATTAGGTGTTTCTCTCATTAGAAATTTACAGTATTTTCCATGTAGACTTCTACAGTGCCCTCCATATCTTATGTTGCTGGAATTCACACATAGCATAATGTCAAAACTGTAACTACAGTACTGTGGTAGAATTAAGATTTCTATGATTATTTTCAGTTATGTGGTGGTGTTGGCTTGAAGCAAAGGAGATTATCAGGTAGGTGTGGTAATTCACATCTGTAATCTCAACATTTTGGAGGCTGATGTGGAAAGATTTGGAGTTCAAGGCCATTCTGGGCTATTTAGGGTAAGCCTTTCTGACAACAAGCAATAAGCAAACAGTAGCAATCTTAATAAAAGAAAATTAGTGGTACATATTTAAAAGAATTTAATCTAATTGAAACAGTCAAATGCAGAAATTTCTCAATGACTGGTAAAGGGTAGGAAATTAAATGTACAATGGCTGGTTTGGGAGAAATCAGACATCCCTGTGAGAACTTCTGAATGAAAAAGGAGGGTCCCTGTGGTACTTAATGGACAGTGAGAGAGACAGCAGAGACCACAGGAGATGATACCTACAGCTGAACAGACACTAGGTTTTCTGCCTCAAGCAGGGAACTGTAACACTGCTTCCAGACTTCAGCCCCTCTGAGCTAGTAAATGGCATTTTTTGAAGTTGTTGATTCATGGAAAGCTACCATTACGCAGTGGAAGCTAATACCTCGTGAAATTCTTCCAGGAATTTTTCTTTTCTGATGACATTCTTACCCAGGTCAACCTGAGGTGCTGGTGAGAGGACTCAGAACATAAAACACCTGCCAGCAAACAAGAAGACTGGAGTTCACATCCCCACAGACCATGTAAACATGAAGTACACGTGCCCACCTGTAATGCCAGCCTTGGTAGGCCGAGACAGGAATAGCCAGAGCAAACTGTCTAGTAAGATTAGCCACACTTTTGAACTCTAGTTTTGACTGAGAGACCTTGACTTAAATAAGGTGGAGAAGTACTCTAGCAGAATCCTGATATCAACCTTTGACCTCCATGTTCAAGTCACACACACGCTTATGCAAGCAGGCATACACATACTAAAAAAAGAAAAAAAATGAAGTTCAGATAGCTGAAAAGTAAAATTATATTTTGCCTACACATAAAATTCGTTTTTTGGGGAATACACTACTACATGGAGACTGAGTTACAGTGATTGATAGAAGCAGGTTCAGTGTGGGCAGAAGACACTTTTGGAAGCATTAATCCCAATGATATTTGCAAGATGATGGATGAGACTTATTCAGCAGTCATGATTCATTAAAAAGCTACAAGGGACATTTTCATTGTTCCCTTTAGACACTGACTTAGCATAGTGCTGCTCAGAAAATCAAAAGGAAAAAAGATATTCTGAGAGCCTTTGGGAGGATTTCGGAACCAACTAGAAGCAGAAGATCATGGGAGAAAAAAGTTATCTCATCTAATAACATGAAGAGTTATAACTACTACCAAGAAATAGATGCCTAAGAGATAAGGTCACCAAGTGAGACTCTCACATGAACAGCGGGGCAAGGCGTTTTTACAAAGTGCATTTTCAAATGTACCTTTAATGTGAGAAGTTAAACATTGAGTTTACAAAAATGACCACAGAGTAGGTGTGTTGAGAACAATTTCAGAATCTAGTTAGTAGGAAATGTTTTCTCTTTCCTTTTCTGGGAGCTCATCACACATCTAGAAGTTAGCACAATACTTCCGATCTCTCTTCACACCTTTCTTCTCCATGCCCTAGGGAGAATGTGAGAGTTCCCTGCTTTAAAAAACCAGGACTATGTGTTGATTGTCTCTAACTCTACTCTGTATCACCCGGAAGACTGTCCAAGCAGAGAGCCTGGCCTTTCTTTTATGTGCAACTCTATTTTTTTTACCAATTAATTAGTTAATTAATTACATCCTGATCAGAACATCACCTCTCTTCTCTCCCCCCAGTTCCTTCCTCTCCCCTCACCTCCTCCTATAGACCCTCTCTTTTTCCTCAGAGAAGGGGAGACCTCCCATATATATCAACCTGCCTTGGCATATTAAGTTGTAGTATAACTGGGTGCATTTTCTACTAAGGCTAGACAAGGCCATCCAGTTATGTGCAACTCTAAGGTTTCATTCTGAGTTTCTTTTTGAAGCCTCAAAACTCTTCCAAAAGTACAAGCTATAACCTTTGTCCTTGCCCTTTTCCTCTTGAGTAACAAAGGTAAAAATTCATTCCAAATACTTTGGACTTATTTTAAAATTCATTCCTATTTATTTGCATGTGCATGGATTTGTCATAGCATGTATGTGGAGGTCCCAGGACAACTCACAGTTCTCTCCTTCCACTGTGTGGGTCTGGGAGCTGGAACTGAAGTTTTCAGGCTTGGTAGCAAGTGCCTTTATTCAGAGTCATCTTGCTAGCATACTTGTGCTGTATTTTAAAATGATGTTTCAGGAACACTGTTTACTTATACCTTGGGAATCCTATCTTCAAGTAACAAGTTGCTTAATGTTCGATTTATCTACATATATGTATCTATATCAAATTCATTACCTCAGAAAATAACCAAATTTTGGTGATTTGAATGAGATGTCCTATATAAGTCTCAGGCATTTGAATTTGTGCCCCCGATACCCAGTTGTTGATACTGTTTAAGAAGACTGTGGAGATGTGGCCTTGCTGGTAGAATGGGTCACTGAGGTGGGGCTTTGAGGTTTCAGAGGCCACATGCCATTCCCAGTCAGCATTCTTTCTCTCTTCTGGTTGTGGTTTGAGATGTGAGGTGACAGTTTCCAGTTACCAGTCAGCCTTGCTTTCCCTGACATTATGGACCCCAACCCTGTCAATTCAAAATATACTCTTTGTTTTTTCTTTCTATAAGTTAATCACAGCAACAGAAAAGTAACTAATACACAAAGGAATACATATGTTGTTCAGCAAGCGCTGCACCATCTTGGCAGGAAATGATTGAAGTGCAAGCTGATGTGAAGTCATGTAGAAAAGGGAAGGAAAATGAGGATTATGGCAAAAGACAAAACATAATTACAGCGTTAAGCAGATTCAAGAAAATGTTTTCAGACCATCACTTTCTTTTCTACCAAGCATAGTACAGAGAAGTGAGCTATGGAAGTCTTGATCACAGCACAGCACACTGGGGAGAAACTTCTTACTGTTGCTGATAAAACAAATTACCGCAATTTGGTGTTTTCAAGCACTATAAATTTATTAACTTGCAGCTCTGGGGGTCAGAAATCTCAAATAATTTGCAGGTTTGCATTCTTGCAGGAGACTCGGGGGGCAAATCCATCTCCATGACTTTCCTACTTTTATAGACCTTGGTTCTTAGCCATAACCCAATGTTTGTGTATCACAGCACTTAGTTTCACTCAGTTTCTTACCAAATACAGTGTGGTATTCTTTACCCAGATTCTGTCTACAGATAAACATGTATATTTGAACTTTAGCACTTTGTGTTTTATTAGAACTGTTCATGACATCATGAAATAATGCATTGTTGAGGAGGCCTTATACTGATTATGCTGTATAATTTTTATTTAGTTCACTGATTTTTCTAAAGTTATTTTCATCTGTGCTTACCATTGGCATGAATATTAACCTCTCATTAGCAGTTTCATACTTTATAAAATCATTTCTTATTAAGAAAGTATCTGCCAAATGATAACAGATATAAATATTCTTCAATAGTTATATTTATTTAATAATAGATACAAATTTCTTTATGTTTTAAGCAAGTTATTTTCCCTATCTATGGAGTCTGGTCATATTTTCAAATCAGGGTGATTATTACAGTTTTATATAATAGGCTAAATTACTTTTTAAAATCTGCACAATGTCATAAATTGAATCTCTAGCTATATCAAGCACTGTCACAAAGACTCCCATTACATACACATATATACTTACATACACACACAACCACATAGAAACTTATTTTCATATGTATTATGCTATTAATACTTTAGACTATGGTGCAACTCTTGGAAACCAATGAGGAATATTTTTATACTTTCTAATAAACCATTTCCATGTGGAATAGGAAAAGATACAAAACAGCTCAAAACTGAAGCAATTCTGATTATTTTATTAAGATACGTCTATATTTACATATGTATGTAATTATTATATAAAACGTAATCTGGAAAGATATACACTTGGTATCAGATTATAATTGAAGCTATCATTTGTGAAGTATTATTGACTCACAAGCTCTCTTTAAAATTTTTAGTAAAAATCATTCTATATGATTACCAGTCAAGATGGTTTTTTAAAATGATTTTTATTTTTGTTAAGTACAGTTTATTCACTTTGTATTCCCCCTGCACCTCCCTCCCTCCTCCCTTCCCAACCCCACCCTCCCGTGTCCCTTTCCCAGTCTACTGGAAAAGGGAGGTCCTCCTCCCCTTCCCTCTGACCCTAGTCTATCAGGTCTCATCAGGACTGGCTGAATTGCCTTCTTCTATGACCTGGTAAGGCTGCTCCCGCCCTCAGAGGGAGGTGATCAAGGAGAAGGCCAATCAGTTCATGTCAGAGACAGTCCCTGTCCCCATTACTATGGAGGCCACTTGGATACTGAACTGCCATAGGCTACCTCCATGCAGGGGTTCCAGGGCATCTCCATGAGTCATCCTTGGTTGGAGTATCAGTCTCAGAAAAGACCCCTGTGCCCAGACATTTTGGATCTGTTGCTGTCCTTGTGGAGCTCCTGCCCTCTCCAGGTCTTACCATCTCTCACTTCTTTCATAAGATTCTCTGCACTCTGCCCAAAGTTTGGCTATGAGTCTCAGCATCTGCCTTGATACCCTGTAGGGTAGAGCCTTTCAGAGGCCCTCTCTGGTAGGTTCCTGTCCTGTTCTCTGTTTTTTCTCTCCTCTGATGTTCATCTTCTTTGCTTTCTGAATGGGGATTGAGCATCTTAGCCAGAGTTCTCCTTCCTGATTAGCTTCCTTAGGTGTACAGATTTTAGTATGTTTATCCTATATTATATGTCTAGTATTCACTTATAAGTGAGTATATACCCTGTGTGTCTTTCTGCTTCTGGGATACCTCACTCAGGGTGATCTTTTCCAGTTCCCACCATTTACCTGCAAATTTCATGATTTCCTTGATTTTTATCACTGAGTAATATTCCATTGTGTAGATGTACCAGTTTCTGTATCCATTACTCAACTGAGGGGCATTCGGGCTGTTTTTTATTGTCTTTACTCTGTATATGAGTCCATAGTGAGATGATATTAAATGCATTTAACACTTTCTTTGGGAAATTAATATTCAGGGTATTCTTTGCTCTGTCCACAGATTATAGAATAGAGAACAATAACTTGTTTGTATTACCTCATAATCAATTACAAACAGCTGGCTATAACTTACTGGAGATAATTTAAAATATAAGACAATTGATGTTTGAAAATCTGCCCTACAGAATGTTCAAAATCCATTTTCGGTCATGAATTGTGGCACATATTTCTAATTCTAGTGCTCTGGAGGATGAGGGTGAGCACCAGAGTTTGAAGCCAATCTAGGTTCTATAAAGACATCTTGACAAACGAAACAAAACAATTCTCCAAGCCCCCCAAACTCCCCAAAATTTTCATTTAAAATAATTAAAATTAGGTCCCAAGTCTACATACACATAATGAAATAAAACAAAAATTTTATGTATATAGTCAAGGCTTTCCCAAGAACAAATTTTCAGAGGAAGATGTAAAAACCTATGAGAAATATTTTAAGATTACTGTAGAACTTTAAAAACTTACAACATCAATATGGTGAAACACTAGAAGGATTTTGCTTAAAAATCAAAGTGCTTTTAGTCACAACTGTTGCATCCACAGGAAGAAGACACACAGTACAGTTATGTTTGTTAAGGTCAGGGTGCAAATGAAATGGCACTCTCAATGTTTTGTAGTGCAGCAAAACTAGGCCACCCTAACACATAGTGATTTTTAAAAAAATGTATTATTACAGCCAGTCATTCTGTAGGTCTCAATCCGAGTGGGGGCGGGTGGGCTCCAGCTTGGATCCTCCAGCTGCAGGCATATGAAGGCAGGACTGGGCTGGCCTCCCAAAAGGACACATTCTTGTTGCTGGCCACTTAGTTAGCTGATGGTTGGGAGCTTGGCTCATGCTTCCTACTGTATTGCTTTCATGTACTTTAATGGGATTTGGGTATCTGAAGGGGATACCCAAAAGTGAATGTTCAGTTGACACTTCTTCAGGAGGCAGAAGGAAGAATCAACTGGACAAATAAACTATTAAGGCAAGATTTGAGACAAATATTGGCTCTTTCATGTTCTCTAATCAAAAGGACTAGAGGGTCCACTTTCTTGATGGTTCAGCAGCATGAGATGGGATATGAGGAAAATAGTGCTAAAGTTATCTTTTTTGGAAAGATATTCTTTTTTGGACAATGCAAACCTGTTATAGTCTGTTAAAAGAGACTTTCACCTAGTCTATGTGCAAAAACATATTTTAGAGGAAAAGTTCTATGGAATTGACAGATATGTGACCTCAGACTTGCATAGTATTTTTTTGCAAAATGAGGAATGTGACTTATTTCTGACAATCTTTATTTCGGTCAAAGCTCCTTGGATTGTTGGCAATTTTGAGGTATGGGTGTGCAGATTGGGGCAAAGAGTAGAAGAAAGGGCAACTATGGATAAATTTGCAGTGAAAACATTTGAAGAGTTTGTCAATAACTTCTATGAACCTTAGGTGACAGTTGCTTTTCTGTCTCCAAATCCACAGAGTAAAGCAATAGCACAGATGCGTCATGTGAACACCTGTAGCAAGGAATTCAGCAACTTAACCAATTGTTTGAAAGCAACAAACTAATAAAACTCACTGGAACAAGCCGGACTCAAGAAAGAGTATGTACTATATTATTCTGCTTATTTAAAATGCAAGAAAATAGAAACTAACATGAAGAGAAACTGATACACGCTGCCTGGGGACATTGGGAGTGCATAGGCTGGGTCAGAAACAAGGGACAGGGTTGACTGCAAAGGAGCAAGTGGGAAATTTCAGGGGGAGGGAGTGATGAATATGTTCATTTTGTGGTGATGATTTCACCACAACCAAGTGGTACACATTAAATTGCACACTTTAAGAATGTAAAAACAAAACAAAACAAAACACCATGATCAAAACAACTTAGGGAAGAGAGTTTGTATTGGTTTATGTTTCCAGAGGGAGGGAAGTCCATGATGGAGAAGCAAATGTATGGCTAGAGGCCAAGAGCACACATCTTCAAACCCAAGCATGAAGTGGAGAGAGCAACACTGAAATGGTGAGTTTTTGAACTCTCAAAGCCTGTTTGCTGTAACATACTTCCTCCAACAAGATTGCATCTAAACAGCTCTACCAAACTAGGGACCAACTGTTCAAATACCTGAGCCTTTGTGGGGGGTGATTTTCATTTAAATCCAAGGTATTTCCTAAGTGTGGAGTCACATCAAGAGGTTAGTATTTTTCAGGGTAACTGATAACAATGGATGCCATCTTTTTGTTGTTGTTGTTATTTTTACCTGCTGTTTATTTTTATTTTTAAATTTTATTTATTTTATTATTAGTTACATTTTATTAACTCTGTATCCCAGCTGTATCCCATTCCCTCATTCCCTCCCAACCCCACCCTCCCTCCCTCATCTACTCCCTGTTCCTTTCCAAGTTCACTGATAGGGGAGGACCTCCTCCCCTTTCATCTGACCCTGGTTTATCAGGTATCTTCAGGACTGGCTGCAAAGTGGCCTAGCAGGGCTGCTCCTCCCTTAAAGGGTGGAGAGGTCAAAGAGCCTGTCATTGAGTTCATGTTAGAAATAGTCCCTGTTCCCCTTACTAGGGTACCCACTTGGATACTGACCTACCATGGACTACAGGCGAGCAGAGGTTCTAGGTTATATCCATACATGGTCCTTGGTTGGAGAAACAGTCTCATATAAGACCCCTGTGCCCAGATATATTTGGTCCTTGTGGAGTTCCTATCCTTTCCAGATCATATTAACTCCCCCTTCTTTCATATGATTCCCTGCACTCTGCCGAAGGTTTGGTTATGAGTCTCAATATCTGCCTTGATGCACTGCTACGTAGAGTCTTTCAGAGGCCCTCTGTGGTAGAACCCTGTCCTATTACTTGTTTTCTCCTACATCCAATGCCCATCCCATTAGTCTTTCTAAGTGAGGATTGATCATCCTACCCCAGGTCTTCTTTCTTGTTTATCTTCTTTAGGTATATAGATTGATTTATGTTTATCATATCTTATGGGTCTAAATAAGTGAGTATATACCACATGCATCTTTCTCCTTCTGGGATACCTCACTGAGAATGATATTTTCTAGATCACACCATTTGCCTGAAAATTTCATAATTTCCTCGTTTTTAATTGCTGAGTAGTATTCCATTGTGTAAAAATACAATTTCTGAGATTTCACCTTATACCTATCAAAATGGCTAAGATCAAAAACTAAAATGAAAACACATGCTGGAGAGGTTGTGGAGAAAGAGGAACCCTCCTCCATTGCTGGTGGGAATGTAAACTGATACAACCACTTTGGAAATCAATTTGACGCTTTCTCAGACAATTAGTAATAGCGCTTCCTCAAGACTCAGCTATACCACTCCTAGGCATATATCCAAAAGTTGCTCAAGTACACAAGAAGGACATTTGCTCAACCATATTTGTAATAGCTTTATTTATAATAGCCAGAACCTGGAAATAACCCAGGTGTTCATCAATGGAGGAATGGATACAAAAGTTGTGGTATTTTTATTTTTATTTTTTAAACAATTTATTCATTGTCTATCCTGATGGAGCCCCCTCCCACCTTCCCTCCCTCTTCTCCCCACAATGCCCTTCCCCTAGTCCACTGAAAGGGGGAGTTTCTTCTCTGCCATCTGTCCATAGCTTACCAAGTCTCATCAGGACTGCCTGGATCCGTTTCCTCTGTGGCCTGGTAAGGCTGCATCATCAGGGGCAAGTGATCAAAGAGCAGGAAACCAAGTTCATGACAGAGAAAGCCCCTGCTCTACTTTCTCAGGTACCCACATGGAGACTGAGCTGCCAATGGGCTACATCTGAGCAGGGGGTCTAAGTCCTCTCTATGCATGGTTGTTGGTTGGTGCATTAGTCTCTGCAGGACCACCTGGGCTCAGCTATTTTAGCTTTGTTGGTCTTCCTGTGGGGCTCCTGTCCCCTCTGTGCCCTTCTATCTCCCACCCCTTCAATAAGACTCCCCTGCTCATTTCTTAATGCAGAAAATCACTGGGTTGGTCTATTGCCTGGTAAACTATTAGTGAAGTTGGCTTGAATACCAGCTATCTTTGGCAGGCCGTGCCATGAGGAAAGCAAACCTGCCTGTCTCTGTGGCTGCTTCTTCTGTGCTTTGATTAGTTCTTGGCTTTGTGGCAGCAAAATCCTGTAGTTCTTATCACAGATCTTCTTTGTGCTTTGATCAGGATAACAGTGTTGTCACGCATTGTGACATACTGATCTGGTGACCATGGGGAAAATGCAATGACACTAAATAGTGACTTCTGACATCTTTTTGTTTCAATATGACAATGTCATATACACTCACCATTAAGGAGCAGAAGACATGGTATGCACTAAACTCAATGTGAATATGGTCAAGTATGTAATACCTTTACAAGATTATTAAATACTTTGTAACAACAAAGCAGTTTTAGGTAAGAATCACAAAGCCCCTAGACTAAAATTTCCTGGAGGCAAAAGTCTTATCTGAAATATTTTAAAATATTCATTTCTCTATATTCAGTGCATATTAGATGCACTGTTGGAAGCACTAGTTAAATATTAATGGCTCAATTCATTATATAGGTAAAGATTAACATGTAGCAAACCCTTGTTCTGTGACCTTTATCTCCCCATGCTCCAAACCAAAGCAGCATTGATTAAAATTTAAATTTCTTCTATTAATTGAGATGCATTCAAACATATTCAGACCGTCAATAAACTGCCCTTTTTAGAATTGCTTTCAAAACAGAGAGCAAGGTAATACAGGCAATTAAGAGTCAAGTTAAAATAGCTCTGTTATTCGTTTAACAAACAGGTATTAAAATGTTCTGTTAGAGCTTCATAAGTACAGGACACTGAGCAAAATATTAAAAGAAAATGAATAAGGCAGATCTTTAATCCTTGCCCTTGATGAGGGGCAGTAACAAGAGTCAGACTAATAATAAATTTCATGATGAAATGTTTAGTGAATTAATTTATTGTTTTTATTTTTAAAAGTCTTAAACTGCAGTTCTGGAAGTGTCTGTGGATAGGCATATGCAATTTTTGTCAGCTACATTCTTTGAAAGTCTATTTAATCTAAAGAATATAGTGAATGTTTCCAAATAGCCCTAAAAAGCAGGAAGCAACACTGCAGACAGACATATTAAAGGAATTTCTTAAATCAGAAACAAAATTATATTTACATACTGTGGAAAGCAGCTAATTAAAAGTGTGCTCAATGTACACAAAAGAGATAGCATTCAACCCTCTAGACTTTATATCATCCCGTGAAGGTTTTTAAATGTTAAATTATTTTGGTAGAACACTTATTCAATTGAAGTCAACAGCATGCATTGCTTCAGTTGGCCCTTCCTTCCAATGACAGCATACTCAATAACTCCCCGTTTCCCTTCCTTAATGTCACAAGAGTTAGCTTTGTGCCTGATCAATTTAATAGCTCCGGTAAGGAATTATTATACAGTATTAGTTGAAACAGAAGGAAATTCCTAACTCAGCTTTTACTATTAGCCAAAAGTGAAGCAAGAGACTAAATAAAATATTTCATAAGCTTTTACTGATTAATGATACAAAGTTGGGAATTCAAGTTGTTATTAAGTTATTAAGAATCACAAAAGACACAGACAACTCATGTCAAAGAAGCAACCAGGAAATTAAAACAAGTCAGATGTCACTCAACTGAAGGACGGATAAGGAAAATGTAGTATTACTCAGTTATTTTTTTTAAAAAAAGACATTATATAAGTAGCTCTCCTGTATACGAAAGACAAAGAGGCTGAGAAAGAAATTAAGAAAAAAACACCTTCATGATAGCCACTAATAACATAAAGTACCTTGATGTGACTCTAACCGAGCAAGTGAAAGACCCATTTGAAAACAAAACAAAACAAAAACTTCAAGTCTCTGAAGAAAGAAATTGAAGAAGACATCAGAAGATAGAAAGATCTCCCATGCTCATGGATCGGCAGGATTAATGTAGTGAAAATAACCATCCTCCCAAAAGCAATCTATAGTCAGTGCAATTTCCATCAAAATACCAACACAATTCTTTTAGAACTTGAAAGAACAATTCTCAATTTCATATGGAAAATTGCTAAAAAAAATTCTGTACAACAACAGTTTATCTGGAGGTATCTTCATCCCTAATCTCAAGCTGTACTACAGAGCAACAGTAATAAAAACGTATGGTACTGGCATAGAAACAGAATGGTGGATCAATGGAAACTAATAGGGAAACAAAAATTAACCCACACACTTACAGATATTTGATATTTGACAAAGAAGCCAAAACCATACAATGGAAAAAAGACAGCATCTTCAAGAACTAACTACAACTAATTCCAGTTACATGTAGAAAAATGCAAATAAATCCATATTTAGCATCCCGCACAAAACAAAAGTCCAAGTGGATCAAAGACCCCAACATAAAAACAGACACACTAAATCTGATAGATGAAAACGTGGGGAAGAGCCTAGTACTCATTGGCACAAGAGACAACTTCCTCAAGAAAACGCAACAGCACAGCCTCTAAGATCAATAATCAATAAATGGGACCTCATGAAAGTGAAAAACTTCTGTAAAGCAAAGGACACTGTTATCAGAACAAAAGGACAGCCTACAGACTGGGAAAGGATCTTCACCAACCCTATATCTGACAGAGGACTGATATCCAGAATATATAAAGAACTTAAGAAGTTAAACAGAACAAATCAAGTAATCCAATTAAAAAGGGGGTACAGAGCTAAAGAGAATTCTCAATAGAGGAATATTGAACGTAAGAGAAACACTTACAGAAATGTTCAATGTCCTTAGTCATTAGGGAAATGCAAATCAAAACTGCCCTGAGATTTCACCTTATACCCATCAGAATGACTAAAATAAAAAAAATTCAAGTGACAGCACATGCTAGAGAGGAAGTGGAGAAGGGGAACCCTCGTTCATTGCTGGTGAGAACGTAAACTTGTACAACCACTTTGGAAATCAATCTGGTGTTTTCTCAGAAAATTAGGAATAGTGTTTCCTCAAGATCCAGCTACAGCACTCCTGGTCATATATCCAAAATATGCTCAGGTACACAACGAGGACATTTGCTCAACCATGTTCCTAGCAGCTTTATTCATAATAGCCAGTATCTGTAAACAACCCAAATGTCCCTCAACGGAAGAATGGATACAGAAATTGTGGTATATTTACACAATGGAATACTACTCAGCTATTAAAAACAAGGAAATCGTGAAATTTGCAGGCAAATGGTAGGAAGTAGAAAAGATCATCCTGAGTGAGGTATCCCAGAAGCAGTAAGAGACACATGGTATAAACTCACTTTTAAGTGGATATTAGACATATAATATAGGATAAACATACTAAAATCTGTACATCTAAAGAAGCTAAGCACGAAAGAGGACCTTGAGCAAGACAATCAATCCTCACTCTGAAGGGCAAACAGGATGGACATCGGAAGAGGGAGAAAACAGGGAACAGGACACGAGCCTACCACAGAGGGCGTCTGAAAGACTCTACCCAGCAGGATATCAAAGCAGATGTTGAGACTCATAGCCAAACTTTGGTCAAAGTGCAGAGAATCTTAGAAGATAGAAAGCTCTGGAGGGGACTGGAGCTCTACAAGGAGAGCAACAGAACCAAGAAATCTGGGCCCACAGGTCTTTTCTGAGATGATCCTCCAACCAAGGACCATGCATGGAGATAAACTAGAACCCCTGCACAGATGTAGCCCATGACACATCTCCAAGTGGGTTCCCTAGTAAGGGGAAGAGGGACCAGCTCTGACATGAACTCATGGGTTGGCTCTTTGATCACCTCCCCCTGATGGGAGAGCAGCCTTGCCAGGCCACAGAGGAGGACATTCCAGCCAGTCCTGATGAGACCTGATAAGCTAGGGTCAGATAGAAGAGGAGGATTCCCTTATCAGTGGACTTGGGGAGTGGCATAGGAGGAGATGAAGGAGGGAGGGTACAATGGGGGGGGGGCAAAGGAGGGAGTTACAGTAGAGATACAAAGTGAATAAATTGAAATTAATAAAAAATAAATACATTTTAAGAAGAAAAAAGGAAATCATGAAATTTTCAGACAAATGGAGGGAAATAGAAGAAAAATCATCCTGAGTGAGGTACCCCAGACCCAGAAAGGCAATTATGCTTTGTGTTCTCTTACATGTGGCTATTAATTGTTAAGTAGGTGGTAACCAGGCTACAATTCCTAGAACCACAGAGGGTAGGTGTAGAGTAAAGGAATATCAGGAACTGACAGATCTATTTGGTTAGGAAAGGGAAATACAGATAATGATGAATGAAGAGGCAGGGGTTGTTGGATGGAAGGATCAAATGGCGGTAGGGTCGTGGTAGGGAATACAGTTAAAATCAAGGGACACTTAAGATGAATTATGGAAATCTAATACAGAAGAAACTTCCTGAAGTATATTCATATAAGCTGATCTAAATCTAATTGTCAAATAATGGGGAAGACAAGAGTTCCAACTGTCCATCTTTGGTCACCAAACAGAGGCAGGTGGATCTCTGTGAGTTTGAGGCCAGCCTGCTCTGCAAAGCAAGTCTAGGACAGCCTAGACTACACATAGAGAAACCATGTCTCAAAAAAATAAATGATAAAAATATAATAAAAAGTAAAATAAAATATTTTTTTAAAATTAAAAAAATAAAAGAACCACAAAAGACAGATAAATGCTTCAGGTACTAGTTTTAGATTATAAAGCACATTCTTAAAGCTGCCTGCTTGCTTTAGTTGTGGATTCAGTTTGTACCATCAATAAAATTTTGATTCTTAATGATAAATATGCCACTCTGAATAAATATAACATGTGAGCTTATTTTTACACAGGTTGAAAATGCATGAATCTTTTGGAAGCTTAAAAATAGATTTCAAGTATATATTTGCCCCCTATTTCCTATAGAATAATTTTTCAAATAAAAATAAGGAAAATCTAAAGTTAAGTTGGCCTTCTTCATGCCATTCTGACTGAGGCTTGCTCTGAGTGAAGTCCATAGTGCCAGCGAAGCACATATGCCAGCATGGGCCTCTGTGCCATAGCGGAGCTGGGCCTGTTTAACCCTCCAACAAGCGTGAGTTTTTTGCTGCTTTGATTTACCCATAGGAAGAGTCAAGGGAACCAGATGAGGAACATAAATTGGAAAGCAAAATTGCTTTTTCTTGAGTTAGACAAGTCTGAATGAAAAGCAGATGAGTCACAGGAAGCAAACGCATGAAAATCTTTGGCTGTTGAGGGATTGGAACTCATTGAAGCAGAGCATATTAGAACTGATCAGATCCATAACTCCCAGTGAACAGAACCTGAATCCAGAGACAAAAATCACAAAGCTTTAAAACTGCATTCTCAATTACTAGGCCTTGACCAAAAAGTGCTTGCAAAGGTATCATGGAAGGGTAGGGGGAAACACTCTGGGAGTTAGCTGTGATCAGAAACAGCAGCATAGTGATGAAGGTAAAACAAAGAGTGACAGGAAGCCCTGAAAATGCTTTATGATTCCTGATATCAGTGATATCACTTGCAAAGCTCTTTTACTTTTTGAAAGCTAGAAAGTGATGAAAACTAGTACCCATATTTCTTATTATTTGTAACTGTGCAATCAAGGTGTGCATAACTACTGCTCAGCATTATCTCCAAGGTGCCCTGCTGGTCCTTGGGAATTCTTAACGTTGAGAGCGTTCATTGTAATCTCTTTAAGGTGGACGCTGTGTTGGGCTCCTGTATGAAAGCATAGCAGAGTATCGTTAATAGTCTCAGGCTTGCTTGGCTCTCTCCCATTGGCTGGTTATCCTACGGGGTGATCCAGGGATTGGTTGGACATTCCCTCAGTCTCTGCTCTATTCATATCCCTGTACATCTTATAGGCAGGGTAAATTTTGGGTCGAAGTTTTTGTGGGTGGATTGGTGTTCCCCTCCTTCCACTACAAGTCCTGTCTAGTTAGAGGGTGGCCCCTTCGGTCTCCACGTCCTGTGCTATTAGGAGTCTCAGCTACAGCCACTCCCACATCCTCCCAGGAGCCTACCCTATTGTCCGCTCTTAGGAGTCTCCAGCTTGTCACAGAGCTGCCTCCAGCCCTGGTTTGACTTCTCTCTTTTTACATTTTTATTTATTTATTACAATTTATTCGCTTTGCATCTTGGCTGTAGCCCCTTCCCTGGTCCCCTCTCATTCCCACCCTTTCTCCCTCGTTTCCTTGTATGCCTCTCCCCTAGTCCACTGATAGGGGAGGTATTCCTCCCTGACCTCCCTTCCCCTATCTGTTCCTTCTCTGTAACTGCTTCTTCTGTCTATTCTGTTTCCTCTTCTGAGTGAGATATAAGGATTCTCTGTTGGGTCCTCCTTGTTACTTATCTTCTCTGGGTGTGCAAACTGTTGTCTAGCATAACTGTCCTATGGGAGGCTCCATTCAGCAGCAGATCAAAACAGATGATGAGACTCACAGGCAAACATTGGGCTGAGTGCAAGTAGCTTGGGGAAGAGTTGGGGGAAGAATAGAAGGACAGGGAGGAAATAGGAGTTCCACAAGAAGACAAAGAGAGACAAATAACCTGGGCCCAGGAGGGTTTGCAGAGACTGAAGCACCAACCAAAGACCCTGCATGGACTCAACCTAGGCCTCGTACATATACATAGGTGATGGGCAGCATAGTCTTTGTGTGGGCCCCCTAGAAACAGGAGAGGGGTCTGTCTCTAATATGGATTCTGTTGCCTGTTTTCTATCACTTCCTGGTTGCCTCACCAGGTTACAGGAGAAAAGGATACACTCAGATTTGATTTGATATGCTGGCATAGGTTGGTGTGTGTGTGTGTGTGTGTGTGTGTGTGTGTGTGTGTGTGTGGTTCCCTTATATGAGGAGAAGCAGGAGGAGAATGGAGAAAGAAGGAGGGAGGGCAGAAGCTAAGCTAAAGTCCTGGCAAGATGGCTTACTGGGTAAAGATGCTTTTTGTTAAGCCTATTGACTGGAGTTTGGTCTTCAGGACCCATAAACTTTACAGATTTGTCATCTGACCTCCATATATGAGTTGCGGCACGCAACTCTCTCTGCACATAGTTGCACATAAAATAAAAGAAATAAAAATGTAAAAGTAAAATGAGGCTACAATGTGATTGCAGAATGTGACAAGTGGAGCTGAAAGACATTTGCCCACATCTTGTATGTGGACTATGCTCTGAGCTTCCCAGACATGTTAGCTAACAAAAGAGGGCTAGAGCTTGTTCTCAGTTTTAGAACCTAACACCCAGTGTAGACATAAGTCAGTGATTTCTATTTATTTTCTGATAGACAGACTTGACCAATGTATTTGTCTCTGATAAAGCTGTCTTTTTTTTTTAAAGCTGTCTTTCTTTGTGAGTAAACTGTAGGAAGTAGTGAGTGTGCCAACTGTAAGAATAATTCTTGAATGGCAACTAGCCAGTACAACTCATTCCCAGAATTCAGTGAGGTATGTCTCAAATTGCACAGCTACAAAATTTATAAATCAGGGAAACACATTTTTCTATGCTTGGAAGTATTTTTTTTTTCTGAAGTATTTTTCTGCTGTTTGGTGTGTGAATATGAGGCTTTGGTCTTAGGCAGGTCTGTGTCAAAAACACTTTTTATCTACATAATCAGGTGATTTAAGCCGAAACATTGACCCTAGAGAAAAATGAAAGGGAAAGCAGGCTCTGATTTGATGGAAAAGAGCTCACTTCAATAGCCTGGGGCTGCTGGCTAGTTACTTAGCACAATAAGTTTCCTGGAACCAGAACTCAAAAGGGGGCAGAGTAGTAGAGGACATGCCAGCCTTGACTTTGATCTTCTATGCAAAAGAGGATGCCTGAAGTAGTTAATAAATACTTGAATACTTTTATTCAATAAATAAAAACGTTGGTGTCTTTAAACCAATGAAGTTAAACAAGTATAACAAATAATTGAACTTAAAAGTATATGTTCAAAGTAAGAGCAGTTTATTTCTATCAAGTTCTTTTGGTTTAAAAATACTGAAGAGTTGCAGAAGTTTAACAGGGTTGTACTCTGTGATTCTGGACATTTCCTTATTCCATAAGTCACTCTTGAAATGACTAAGTATGGGTGCCATTTTTCATGAATATTTGGATCTGTAAAGTATGTCAGTGTCAAACTGGAAGAATTTCTGTCTAGATCTGTATTATTCAGACAGATGTGGATAAATGAAACACAAAGGGAATTTTTTTTTGCACTTTGGAAATGTTTACAATAAATGGATTTCATAACATAACAGCTTTCTCCTCAGTTCTGTAATATTTTATTTATAAACACAACCATCAATTTGTATTTAACTGATATTGAACATCTATTGTGCGTAGTGCGCAGACATCTCTTTTCCTGAAAATATATTTCTTTATTTTTATTTATTCATTTGTTTTACTATGCGACAACGGTGTTTACTGTTAGAGTTGGTGAGGAAAATCAGCTCTTCCTTTGCTGCAAACCAGAATTTTTTAAAGGTTTTTATATGAAAACCATTTTTCCTAATTTTATTTTTTATTAGTATTTAAAATTGATTCAAAATATTCATAAGTTTGTTAGAATAGTACAGCTGGCACCTGATTACAAGTTAGATGACTGAGATGGTCTTCTGTATTAAGGAAGCGGGCAGTGGGCTTGGCTGTGTGGTGGCTCCTTACACAGGCATTTGTATCACTGGGGGTGGTGCATGTTATCTGAACAGTCCATACTGACTTAGACCCACAAGGACTGGATAGTCTGGGTGTGAGAGAAATGCTGCTGGTCCTTTACTCAGAAGGTACTCTGAGAAATAGAACTGCCTCTTTCTGTCCTGACCTTTCAGGAAGCTCAGAAGCGGGAAGAGAAAGGAGGCTTTCCACAAAAAGAGCTGCCTGTGAGATACCCCTGGAACATGAGCTCCTGTACCCTCCTTCTCATAGATGTGTCTTGCTTAGCTTGCTCTTCCCAGTCCCTGGAAGGCTGTGATGGCTATTCTTGGTTTTCAACTTAGCGACATCTGGAATGAACTCCAATCCAGAAATGGAGGACACCTGTGAGAGATTTATTTTTGCTTGGTTTGAAGTGGATCAGTCCACTTCTAGTCTAGAACTTTGAGGTAGGGAGACAAACAGCTTTGAGGATCTTGAGGTGGGAAGATACACCTGTAATCCGGGCCTCAGCTTCTGCTGGAGGCGTATAAAAGGACATGGAAGAAGGAAGCTTTTGCTCTCTGCCTGCTAGCTCTTGCCTTGCTAGCACATCCATTCTTTAACTGGCCTATACTTTCCAGCAGATACTGAAGAGCAGCTAAGACATCCAGCCTCGTGGACTGAGCAACTAGTGGATTTTTTGGAGTTTCTTTTAATAGCTAGCCATTGTTGGAGTAGCTGGAATGCAACCTGTAAGTAATTTCAATAAATCCCTTTTATCTGTCTTTCTCTCTCTCTATGTATGTATATGTATGATGTATATGTATATTCATTCCATAAGTTCTTTTACTCTAGAGAACCCTGAGGAATACAGAGTCTTAGTTAAAATTCTAGCAAATATACTGTCCTCTTAAATTCCGTGTTTCTAGTTGGGTCATCACAATTGTGTCACATGGCTATGGCAGCACAGAATAATGCTTGCCCTGGTGGAAATCCTGCAGCTCCCACCAAGGTTTAAAGATGAGGTAATGGTTCTTGTCTTTCTTCACAGTATCATGGAGCTGATTCACCAACACAAGGTCACTTTCAGAAGGTAACTATTTTTTCCACTTACTATTTAAGTAGCTGCCACCAATGAAAGATGGCTTATTCGCCTTGTTTAAATATGCAAGGATAGCATCTCCCAGTAGAGACCTTGAGTTTGAGCAGCATGGCGTACTGACTGAAGACCTGCTCTCTTGATCTGAGCACTGAGTTAAACCTCCCTGTGGATGGTTTGGTTTTCAGTTGAAAGCATATGAAGATTTATGGGAAAGTACTAGACAAGTAAAAGGCAATTGATACCAGTTCTCAGGTAAATGTATATTTCCATTGAATCCCCCAACTTTTGTTCTATTTGTTAAAATAATATGGACATTTGCAGCTACACACAGCCTTTCTAGTGGCCTTTTGCTTCATGTGGCATATAGAAAGAAGGAATTATGCTTCTTCCAGATAATAGTAAATGAACAGTGAGACAGTGCAAACATTTCAAATCAAGACTACTGCTGCAAAGACTCAATATTTACTTGTGCCATGACTGCGAATTATCAGATCTGAGTCCTTACATATTGTGCTTTTTAAAAAGGGGTACAAACTGAATTCATAGTGGGCAAGGTGTAACACAAAGGCAAATTCAGCCAACCAAGTACAAGGTCTTCATTATGTTGGCTATTAGATAGAGGCCTATAAAGTCCTATAAGTGAAATTCCATTAGATAGCAGGACATGACTTCATGGTGTGTGTATTGTTATGGTCATAGACAGTATCTGAGTCTAACAATGTATCAACTTATATAACCCACGAATTCCTGGGCACTTCCCTCAACACTCATTTCTACATGTTGTGTACAGCAATGATATGTCACTCTTGTGAAATTATTTAAGAAATACATTCCCACATTAACATGCACAGCTATTCTTATCCAAAGCCTTAGTAAGTCATTACTGAGAACAAAGTTTTTGCTTTGCATTCACTCTTAATGCAGTAAATATAAAAGTCAAAATTACTTTCTTTTAAAACTTTACATATCAAAATATACCATATGCATGTATGAAAATTTCAGACGTAAAGAATATAAAAGTCTTAAAATATGTTTCATCTTTTTCTTCTCTATATATCTTCCTACATACAATTTTATTTAAAACAATTATTTTCATGAATAATTCATTTTAAAATCACTGAATACATTACTCTGCTTTTGTTTCTCCTTCTCCATTTCTACCCCTCTATTACTTTTAATTTAAACTGCTCTTTCTAGAATCCCTGGAAGCAGAGATAGAACTTGTGTTTTTTATCCTACCTGAATTACAGATGTGACTTAGAGAGCTTATTTGGCTTCATCAAGGTTGGGGAGACAATCAGAGGTTTTGCTCTTGCTGAATCCCAGTCAAAAACATTAATTCAGCTTTTGAGAAGGAATGTTACATTTGAAGAATTTTTTCTCAATGGGTTTTCTTCGCTCTGCTAACACGATGCAGGCTGTTTACCCTTGAGGTAAGAGGGGTTCAGAGAAGTGAAATCACTGAACCCTAAAATTGCCTATACAATTAATCTATTCTGCTTTCATTCTTGTAAAGCCCTGAGAAAAATCCTTTATGATAAATTTAAAGAGACATTTATACAGGGTACTTTTCCTAGCAGCAGGGAATATTCACTGTGTGACCTTGACCACTAATTCTTTGTAACATTAAAGGATAAGAAGGATTACTGGTTTAGGATTAAAAATATACAACATAATATTTTTTTGCATCTGTGAAATTACTACAGGATTCTGTTCTGAAGTTCATTCAAGGTTTGGTCTCATCTCTGTTAACCTTTAGCCATCTTTAGGTCAGTACACCGGCACTCACATCTGTGTATCACCCATTTGCTTAAACAGAATTTTATAAACTTGGAAAATTCTAATTGTTTTCTACAGGTTTTTAAAAAAAATTCTTATAATAAGTATAATGCTGTTTGAGAGATGCTATTGAGAGCCATTTTCACTTCCACCGTGTATAGTAAGTTAGAGGTGAATGAGTATTGAGGGAGTCCCTTCACCTCCAAGTAATTGATTTTTGTGGGTTCCTATTAGAATCACGCCCTCACTGTTAATATTTAATACCAACAATCATGGCCTTCAATGTGCACATCTGGGGGACTGGCAAAATGACTATCACCAGTGAGTATTTCCTCCAGCATGAATGAAGATTTTCAGTCTTCTTCCTTCTTCTGTCCTTTGTTTCCCTTTGGTACTCTCGATAAAAGGTTAGGACTGTAGTAACACAAAATGTGTTTCTTTCCTGCTCATCTCTTGTAAAATGCTATGTACAAATAAGGGAGTTTT
>CM053752.1:79537065-79579878 GCA_028658305.1 Pachyuromys duprasi | reverse complement strand
AAAATAAAAATAAAAAAGCTTCCATTTAAAATCTAATAACGTTTCAGCAAAATACATGGTACACAGATATACCTAAAGCAAAGGTGGAGGAAACACCCACGTGGATGAGTGCTAGCCTGTTGGCAGAGACTAGTGTAAGGAGAGTAGGTCAGAGCCTTTGGTGTACAGTGGGAACATTCCTGAGTTCATAATGCTCTGTTGATGACACAGGTACTTTTTCTTTTCACTAAAGAAATGCAAGACTACTGTTTATCTATACATTGGCATCACCTATACACATATCAGAAATAAAATGACTGAAAATTTAGTGAGGTACGAAATATGTAGTGAGTTTCATGCAAAGTCAATGTTGAAACACATGGCTACTCTTCAGGAGATGAAAGAGAATAGATATAAAATTATCATTTTATCTTGGAAATATGATTCAAAATAATTTTTTTTGACGCAGCAAAAATGACCTTTTAAAAAATATTAAATTTTCAAAGTGTTGTGTACAAAGGACATAGTTGATTCACATACTTATTTTTTCTGCCTTACATTTAGAAAAGCCACTACGTGAGAAGCAAGGTTGTAGTTATTCATGTAGAATGTGTAAGTTTACCTACATAGCGGTGAGAATGAGAAATATTACTGTTGCATCTGCTTATCCTCTACCCTCAAACACAACAGCTTACCCACAGGTGCCAAATAAAAAGCACAGTGCCAGATGTGTGATACCTGCCCTCAAGCTGTTGGTCATGGATGTCTCAGAGGTCACACCAAAATACAGGCTATTGCTGTTACTCCTGTTTTTCTAGAAGAACTTGATGGTGGGACACTATTGATAGAGACACTACACACTTTGGCCATAAGACATGGAGAAATCAAATTGTGCGGGACTTGTGCAGGCCACCATAGCTGCTGTGAATTCATGAGTGCCGTGTATCTGTCTTGTACGAAAGAAGATACTATTTGCTTCTAGTCTGCCCCATCTGCCTCCGTCCACCTCATCCCCATTCTTTCCCATCTTCCACCAGCCAATCTCTGTCTCTCATAATCTTTCTTTTACCTCTTCCCATGTTCCCAGGGCTGTGGAGGCAGGAGGTTTTGTGGAGCTAGTTTGTTTGTGGCTGAGCACTCCACAGACACTTTTTTTCTCTATATTTTGACTAGTTTTGAGGTTCTACATGAATTGTAGTCCTTTAAACAAAAGATTCTTTGGTGAGGTTTGTGTGCTACACTAATGTATGGTTATAGACTTACTAAGGTAAAGGGTAGCATGTTATGAGCAGAGTAGAAGTAATGGGGTCACTCATGGAGCCTGTGAGTTCCACTAGCTTTGGTTCTGGGACAGATTCACAATAGAACACACAGGTTTATTCCTGTAGGAAGTGCTTTAAATCTGATCACAGAGCCATTGGTTTCCCTAGAACATTTGTGCCACTATTCTACCAATGGCATATTTTGACATGCCAGTTATTACTGCAGTTCGTAGGATTCATTCTGCTGATAGCATTGTCCCCTAGCCCCAGAAGTCCTCACATCACCTTTTGGTGTTATGGGAGCAAGCCAATAGGAATGAAGCTTCCTAGTAAAAGAACACCTTCAGCCAAGTCTAAAGACCTGAGTTATCTCCATAGCACATGGGAGAGAGAGAGAGAGAGAGAGAGAGAGAGAGAGAGAGAGAGAGAGAGAGAGAGAGAGAGAGAGAGAGAGAGACTTACATTGGTTTGTCTTCTGACCTCCACATGCACAAGTGGCACATGTGCCCATACAGACACACATACAAAGAAATAAAATAAGATGCAGTTCAATTTAAAAATTTAAGTAAAATCAGGCATAGAAATGGGACTTAAATAGAAACACTTTAGAAAAATATCTACCTGTATAATTAGATTTGGTTGCATAAAATTTTATTTTGTTATAAAATATAAATCATTTCTATAGTTTCTATAGTGAATGTTATTTAAGTCAAGTCACTAAGTAGGCTGGGTATATTTGTTACCTCCAATTGTTATCAGTTGCATGAATCTAAACTAAAGTTTTTACTCTTTGTGTTGTACCACCCAGTTGTTACAATCAATAAAGTATATTTGTTTTGCTGAAATACTGTTTTGTATTTAATTTGTAGAAAGCTGATGATTTTCAACATTTATGGGAAATGCAGGGAGAGATTTGGCTCATAGCTTAACACATGTACAAATACATGGCTGTATAAGTTCTCCAGAAAAAGAAAATTTCTCTGAGGACAGGTAACAGAAAAATCATAAGTTTCTTGTAAAGAGGTTAGAACAGATAGAGCTGACAATTGTGGTGTTTTGTTTATTAAATCTATGAGCAAAACTCTTACTTCTAAATGGATAATTTCTAAAGAATTTGAAAATTGTGTTAGGTATGGGTATGATTTATTTTAAAACAGATAGTCAACTAAATATTTATTGAACAGTCTATATGGCATCACATCAATATAATTATCTCTAAGGGAGAGAGATTTATGTTTTTAAATGGACACTACAAAGTATGTGGAAGATTTATAGGCCTGAATGTTTAATACAGTACAAATGTAACTGGCAAAGCTTGGGCTGTATATTTTGAATTTTCATTAGCCAATTTGACATTTGATGGTCTTATCTTCACTCATAATTTCAGTGCTTTATGTCAGTCTTTTTTAACTTTAGCATAGTTATTTTTTTCGATGTCCTAATTTCTTCTTTTTTGTAAAATAAATAAAGGGACAAAGGCTACATTACATAGCTATTAGACAGTTGGTTCAATAGAACTACAATTATTCCATTGTGATGGCTTCTTAATTGTATGAGTACACTTGAAATGTAATGTTTCCTTAATAAGTTACAATGAATTTCTGCAGAGACTGAGAGCAAAATGCTTCTGTGTGTTTTAATGTAAGTATTCAGTGTTACGAATACTAATAGCCCTGTACACTATATAGAGGAACACCTTTGGTCACTTCAGCAATGTTTACCTCTTGAAGTTTTGGAATGAACATGTGGATAAATGGAACTGAAATGAACCTGTGAGCTCATTCTGATGGTGTGCACATGACAAGCCCAACACTGTGTGGTGTACGAAGCTGCACAGACAGCATATTGTAACATCCATGACCCAAGGTCCATCCTTGGAGACTCAGGCCCATGTTCTCTCCTGTGAATAGTATCATCAGATGGAATTTACACAATCCATTAATTGTTGTTCCCATTTTAAGGTATACTTCATGTAGTATGCCCATGCTCAGGTAGATGGTAATGACAACTATTGTAGTTTCTTGATTTTTATTTTTGTTGGTTGATTTTTATCAAACACACATTCAACTGTTGCTGGATATTAAGGAATTTACTTTACTGATATTTCAGAATCATAGGAGAACTGTGATCGCCTCCTGGCAGCCAGCCGCTAAGTCACCTAGCTGGTCATCATAACTGGTACTCTAAGCAGGAGTGGGAGAAGGACGAGCAGGTGAGGGGTATGAAAGCCCTTCTGCTCTGGCTTGCTCCTGTCCTCCAGACCCAGGCATCCTAACCAGGCTCCTGCCTTTCTGCTCAGTCCTAGTTGTCTTCCCACATTTATTTGATGGCTTTCTCATCCATCGTACAGTGTTTTAAAAATTGCTTTCATCTCTGCGTGGGTGTGTTTCCCACTGGACTTGAATCTGCACATCTGATTTCCAAGGATCTGCACAGATGTGCCTTCAGGCAACCTCTCTGCTGCCTGCTGGAACTCCTGAAACAGTGCTCATCAACTTGTTGACTCATCTCGTTGACCTCAGTTGGGTCTCTTGTTCCAAACGCTCTCCTGAGCAGTCAGCTCTTGCCTGTGACCATGTTTCTTGCACATTATATCTATACAGCCACTATGGGCTGTCCAACCACACTGCATGAATCTCTGCTGTCACACTACACTGACAGCACTTCCAAAATTGTTTTAAATGATTATTTTATTTCCATGTTATGTCTATGTAGGATTTACACATAAGGGTGGTGCCTGCAGAGAAGAAATGAGAACAATGGATCTTATCTCTGGAGAAATGAGAACAAAGGATCTTATCTCTGGAGCTAGAGTTGCAGGCTAGGGTCCTCTGGAATAGCACTATGAGCTCCTAACTGCTGAGCCATCTCTCCAGGCCTTCTGGATATTTTTAAGGCAACAATACTTGTTTGTTAATTGCTTAGAAGACTAATTTCATCTTGGAACTTAGAAAACTTTGTTTTTGTGAATTGAAATATAAAAAGTATATCATTGAAAAAAATGTAAAAAATTTTACTCTCAATCACTACCTTAGTTAAAATTTCTTTTCAAAACTAGATCACAGAGAGATTTTATACTCAATTTCTCAACAACCAAAAAAAAACCTGTAAAACTAATATAAACCAAACAATTATTTTTGCAGTGCTTCCAAAGTTATGAGCGATCTTTCTGATAGCTAAATCACTCAAGGAGAATGAGGTACGCCATGCAGAAGTACCTTGTATAACCACATAATTTGGGTTCCACTTAAAACTGAACTAGTCAGTGTTGAAAGAGGCAGAAAAAAATGCATTTTTCTAATAGTGTACCATTCTTGTTTTGCCTAAGAGGTCGGGGCTGTATGCCAAGTAACTAGCAATTTTATACTGATGTGAAGAACTTAAATTACCTTACAGAAATTTTCTTGTAAATTACTAGCATTCAGCTGGCTAAAGTTTTCCTTTAGCACTATCAAGGATTAGGGAATCTTGATGCAAAAGGTAAGAATAATCACCATTCTTTAAACTGTTTGTAAATGGGCTCATCCTACTACCTTCTTACTCTTCATTTTCTTATCTCTAATAGTTGGGACTTTAAGGCTAGCGACAAGAAAAGAGACAAGACTTCTTTAAATTCAAAAAAGCCCGGGTTAATACGTCAGAAATATTTGGGATGATACTCATTCGGTAGTAGAATCCCTTTTCATAGAGGCAAGGCACGTGGGGGCAGCTAGAAAAAGCGAACGGCTGCTCTTTTTTGTTGTTTTTATCCTTTTTTTTTTTTTTTACTCACTTTATTCTTGTTTTATCCATCAACACCCCCTTCCTTTTCTAAAATATCCGTACAGCTATAGAACTGTTTCTAACGTTCCTGTAATTCTGTTTTTGGTTTTGCTTGATTTTATGAGGGGGGAAAAAAAGAGTGAGTAGTATTTTGAGCTAACAGGGGCAATGGTGATGACCCAAAGCATACTGTGCGTAAGAGATTTGCAGAGAAAAGCGCGGAAAGGAGAGGAACAGCAAGTTAACCGTATCTGCTAGACAGGTGGGAAACTGACACCTTCTCAAGTAAGAAAATGTACCATAAGCTTTTCCTGAACCTTTTGGGACCCTTCACGTCATGAACACCTGTTTTTCAGTTCGATAGGCACAGGAAGAAAGCAGGGGAGTCAAGCGTAAAGAATACCGAGGACATGTTGAAGATTGCTTCCTTGTTCCTGTGCTGTTACCATGGAGCTGGTCTGGCTAGAACAGAGGAAATGGTTGTGGGTCTTGGGTGAATGCCCTGGAGGGTTGAGCTCTGAACTCGCGATCTAGCTTCTTTACTGTTAGAATTTTTTTTTCCCCTGTAACTTTAGCCAAGGCACCTAACCTAATTTTAGTTACTTCTGTAATATTGAGAGCATGGTACCTATTTCTTCCCTCTCCCTCACAAACAGAAAAGAAAGATTTGGAGAAACTGCTTTATAAGCTACAAGAGATTGTATCAGAAAAAAATTTCTCTTCACACGGTTAACTGCATAATGCTCAGAAAGTTACTGGCACCACTTCATTACAGGTCTGTTCTTAGCTAGAACAGTCACAAGTCCCACATTGAATGAATGAGGCCAACCACCTGCTTAGAATCCTTCAATTCCTGAGCAGCCGAGCTGAGCTAACACATCTGCATCAAAACCTGTAGCTCTCCAAATGGGACGGAGTTCCAAGGACTATGGAGACCAGAACGTGTGAGGTAGCTCAAACCTAAGGGAAACTTCATGCCTCATGCGTTTGAGAAATTTTGCATACAACGTGTTTCTGCTGTTTCTCAGAGCGCACAGCCATTGTCACTTCTCCAGCCTTTCCCATGGCCGCACCTAGTGCTGACTGATCCTTTCCAGAGAATATCAGAGGCAAGATGTGTAAAAAGCAGACACTTTACAGGCTAGATTTGAGGCAGCTGTCACTGCAAACCTGTTTTGTAATGTCGTCCTAGGGTTTAGTTTCGATCTATTGTCACATTAGGACTGACCGTACTTCGAAATTTTCCTGTCAGAAATGATTCTCAGAAGGAATCTCTTTATAATTATTATTTTAAAAATCTTAGTGTGAATTAAATTGTTGATGAAATCTTCTCTGGGAATATTCATTATTTATAATTTAGAGTAAAATCATTTGTCTCCCATTAGAAAAATTTCCATGAATCAAAGTGAGAGAAGCTTTGGAAAGGATGTGGTATGTGAATATGTGTGTGTGTGAAAGAGAGAGAGACAGAGAGAGAGATGATTGATTCTGGAAAACTGTTTTCTTCACCTCTTAACATTTTGTAGAAGGGCAAGTTAATTTATCTATCTCTTTTAAAAATTATTGATTGTAATATAATAAACCACCTGAGATGGCTAATTTTGGTAGAAAGCTCAGCTGCATCTGAAACAAACAAACAAAAAACAACCACAAGCTGTTGGGTGGTCCTGTGAGAAATTTTCTTGCTCAGAATTTTGACATAAAAAGACCCACTCTGAATTTGGGTGGCACCTTCTGGAAGCAGCTTAGATAAAAGGAAATGAAGACAACTTGACTTTCATTTTCATGCTTGCCTTCATTTTCACTAGCATGTTCATCTCTCGTAGTGTTGAGATATTCATTTGCCGATATTAGAACTAAATTGTTAGGGATTCTAATCAGCAGCTCTCTAGGAACTCTATAGGACTCCAGGGCCCCATTAGTATAGCTGAGACATGCAACCTCGTGGACTAAATAATTATCAGATTCTCAGCTTTTGAATTGTGAGGCAACCACTGTTTTCCTACCTGGGTGGCATCCTGTAAGCCAATATACTTAATCCCCCTTCGATATAAACACCCATTCTATCAGTTCTGCTTCTTTAGATAACTCCAAATGGTACAACACACATTTAGCCTAAATTATTTCAAAATATGTTTTGTTTTCTGTTTTAAGATTTCAAATGTGTCCACATATTTGAGACACATCAACAACAAAATTAATGTTTAACAAACTAGACAGTGATGCAACTGCAGCCGGTAGATGTAGATTTGTTCAATGCCTAACTAAGGTAAAAGGTAAGGCAAAGAATGCAGTGCAATTATGAGTTTAAAAATCCAAAACTAAACTCAGGTAAATGACAATGACATAAGAACCTGAAGAATGTCATCTCTTATAGATTTTTGCCTTGACTTGACTGAAGGTAGAAATACCATGAATATGCAAATGAAATAAAAATTGAATGTTGGGATACATACATTTATAAATGAAATCAGAAAAAGTAACTCCTAGGTAGGGAAAAGGCTTTCTTTCTTTGAGAGCACATGTTGCTATCATTAGCTGAAAATATTGTTAACGTTATTAACCAAATTGTTAATGTTATTATTATCATTATATTTACAACTCATGATGCATAAGACTTTGATATGGTAACATTTAGTTGTTTTCTGTCTAGTGAAGCAGTTATATTTGGAATGACTCAGTGACTAAATAGTTCTATTCATTAGAAAGCCTGGCTTCTGCAGGTTCCCCTGGGCCCAGATGTTTTTGCTCTGTTGCTCTCCTTGTGGAGTTCCTGTCTTCTCCAGGTCTTCCTATCTCCTCCTTCTTCCATAAGATTCCCTGCAGCCTGCCCAAAGTTTGGCTGTGAGTCTCAGCATCTGCTTTGACACCCTGCTGGGTACTGAAGTCTTTCAGAGGCGCTCTGTGGTGGGCTCCTGCTCTCTTCCCTGTCTTCTCCTGCTTCCAATGTCTGTCCTGTTTGCCCTTCTGAATAAGGATTAAACATCTTCCCTAGGGTCCTCTTTGTTGTTTAGCTTCTTTAGGACCATGGAGAGGACCTAGAACCCCTGCTCAGATGTAGCGGATGGGCAGCTCAGCTCTAGACCCACTTACTAGGGATGCCCAAGTAATGGGAGCAGGGGCAGTGTCTGGCATGAACTCCCTTGCCTGTTCTTTGATCACCTCCCCCTGGCAGAGTGGACCTACTAGGCCACAGAGAAAGAGGATCCAGACAGTGCTGAGGAGATCTGATAGGCTAGGGTCAGATAGTAGGAGAGAAGGACCTCCCCTATCACTGGACTAGAGGAGGGACCTGGGTGGGGGTGGGGAGTGGGGGGGGAAGAGGGAAGGATGGAGGATGGGATTGGGAGCAGATGAGGGAGGGGTCTACAGCCAGGATACAAAGTGAATAAATTGTAAATAATGATAATGATAATGATGATAATTTAAAAAAGAAAGCCTGGCTTAGCGTGAAGAGAAAAATATGTGAAGCTTTGTTTCACTTTCTTTTCCCCCTACTTTTTCTGCTAGGCTTATAGATGAAGTTTAAGGCTGTGAGAATCGTTAAGAATAACATGTTTAATTTTAGCAGAAAACCCAGGCATTTCTTATTTGGGTTCATGGTGAAGGGAATGAAGCAGGCAGGGAGACTTCCCGGCACCAGAACGCAAAGCTTATCTCTGAGAGAATCATGGTTACTTTAAGCTGGCCCCTTGGTTTCCTCCTAGTCTGAGAGCATCTTTACCCACTCCTGAGAAACCAAAAGGCAGCATGAGGATAAATACAGACCTATTCAACTCCAATTCCTGTAGAGGGAGATGAAGTATTTCTTGGCTGAGGGTAGCTTCTGGGGAAAAGTACAGCAATCACATTTCCAAGGAGGCAATGTTCTTCCTGATCCTCTGCTATGTCAACATCAAAGTTTTATTTTCTCAGGTTCCGCTAGGAGCTTGGAGACTCTCCGGTCTCCCTGGCATCTGACATATCACCTACAGCACGAAACCCTGAAGACTTCTTGGTACAGTGAAACAATAGGGGTACAGTTTCAAGGGTGATGGTTGATTAACTAGCCCTGCAAGTAAGGACAAAAAGGAGAGAGGGAAGACACATTTATTGAATAGAATGACCCTATCTGGCAGAGGTTCAGGCCTTCCTGAAGGTCAGTGTGTTTTTAAACAACCACAGAGCAGTGAGTTATTAAGGATCCGTGGTCAGGGCAGATACAGTAGGTGCAGAGTAATCACAAACAGGAAACAGTCTTTCTTCAGGAAGACTGGTAAGTGGGACTTGTGGGGCAAATGGTGTAGTGAACACAATGATGTAACTTTTGTGGTGGTTCTGATAATGGTTTACAACGATCCTCCTTGGTGGGAAAAGTAAAGATTTTCTTTGGATTAAAGGAAGGCTAGGAAGACTCTCATGAAGAATCAGCTGGGTTTACACACCAACCTTCCCCAGCTCCCTTCAGAGCAGACCAGCATATATCCTTCAGGCTGCTCCCTTGCAAGAATCTAGAAAAACAAGCTCTGTGTCCTTTCCTCGATGTGCCAGAGGCATTGCAGTCACAGTCACCAGGGCTTCTCTGTTGTTACTGAAGCCCTCTCTTCCAGGTGTGTCATAGTTATTTATGCCTCACAGTACTTTTCCATCACTTCCAAGAGGTTTGTGGAACTATTTCTTGGGAAAAAAATATTTACTTAGTTCCTACAAAGTGAACAAAAATAAGAACTAGTTCTTATCCCTTAAGAAGATATATTTTGTAATACATTTTAAAAAATGAAAGTTTAATAAAATTTAAAGGTGGAAACAGACTTACGGATCAGAATAGGTATGAATACTAGACTTGAACAAGGAAGAGTCAAAGATGAGACACCATATTTCATTTTATCTCATCAGGGGGCAGTACACTTCATTAAGTTCAAGTTAGTTTAATTGACTTGCATTTAATTTTCTGAAACTTAGCCCGATTCTTATTAATTGCAAGATATCTTTGAATGCTGAGTTCCTTGTAGGAAATAAGTGACTTGATTAAGAGAAAGACAAGAGAGGAGATCAAACCACTCTGAAGGAGGAGATAATGCAGGAGGATGTCTTTTAAAAGGGAAGCTGAAAAGGATGGGGAGGGTGGTTGGCTGAGGTCGAAAGTGGAAGGAAAACTATCACATGAAGTCTCCCATCATGAACAAGGAAAGATATAGACAGAAGCCATCATGATGTCTACACAGAAATAATTTTAGGATAACAAGAAGAATGGATGACATAGTAACATGATGTCCCCAACTTTCAGGAAGTTAGGTGTGAGTATGAACTATGGTGCCAAGCTTCAGACAAGCCCTAGATATGGGCATATTTCTTAGGCAGAAAAATTTCCATTTGAAGTATTAGTGGTTGCCATTATTTTATTTTATTTTTACAGATTCAAGTAAATTGATGCATCAGCCCAAAGTGTGAAACTGTGGTTTTGCTAATAACTACATTTTCAAGGCCACAAATGATGGAAGAAACTTCAATAAATCAAACAACAAAGGATAGCAATTTTAAGAACTTCATGAAAAATATGAATAGCAGGGCAATACAACAATCACTAATATAAAAGCTTAGTAAAAATAGAATCATTGTTTTATTACAGCTGATGCCAAGGTATTTAGGACAAGGTCTTTGGACGCTAGAGTTTAGGTCTCATCTCATTAAGAGGAGAGTCATTGAAGGTCATATTACTTCCTTGTCCTTTCTAAGCATGGAAAGTTTTATTTCCAGGTATTTTGGAATCTACAAAATGTATTTAAATAAAGATATTTTTTCATGATATATTTTATTTTGCATAATATCTTATTATATCACTAGGGTGGACACTGTGTTATATTTATTGGATAATATTTAACTAGAGGTTTATCTACAATATCAGATGTGAGTGGGAATGGATTATCATCAGTGTGACTTGGTCTGATTTATAATTAATAAAATAAATATACCAGAGAGATGTCTATTATGCTATCATTAAAAGAGATTCAGCTTCACCAGAGAAATATAGAAGATATTCATGCTGAAAGAATAAACTGCTGAATATGAATCTGCCATTCCCTCTCAAGCTTTCTGTATGAAAATGATAAGCATTGTAGCTCCTGGAAGGGCTGGCAATCTTTGGGTCCAAGTCAGTTTGCGTAACAAAATGAGCTGGGTGGACTGGAAGATGGTATAGACACGGCTGGATAAGCATGGCTGTGCAACGATGCTTCCTTTTGCAGTCTGAGATTTATGAGGAAGGTGATAATAAGAGGTCAAGATGATCCCTGCTGGGAGAGACTATGACTCCATCTGGTCTTACAGTTGGGTTAAAGGAGATTGTTAAACTGAGATTTGTTGCTCTCAAACAGTAACTACAACGTGCCTGTCTTTCTTAGGTCTCAAGAGGGAGTTCTGGAGTTCTTTATAATAATAGAAATGAAAGCTGGAGAAATTACCCCACATTCTCAAATACAATGTGGTATATTAACAACTGTCTCTTTGGTAGCAAAAAATAACAGGGATAAAACAATATTACTTTAGGAGTAGGTCAGTTTTTCTTTATAGAAACCCCTGATACCTTTGCTTGGTTGAGGCTTGCTATCCTTCCTTTTCCTTGTGGGAATAGGTTAGGGACTCACAGTGCCTTCCCTCTGCAATCTAATGTTCAGTGACTCAGCTCTGAATCCATCCCTACAGAAGGGGGCCTGGCTGAGTCATGCTCTTTGTTCGTAGGCTTGCCTCAGTGTCTTGGCATTAGAAGACAAGTGGTTCTCAAGGTTTGGGGTATATAAGGTCATTTCCTGCTTAGGTCTAGCGCACTGCTTCTCAAGTGATATCAAGCACTTTAAATACTTGGCCCTGAAGGGAAGGGGCTTGACTCTGACACTCATACCATAGGAAATATCTAGGGCCTTATTTTGTTTAAAATCAAAGAGATTGATCTTGATTGCTCTATAGTTATTGACTGGTTATTACACATCACCTGTGTCTGGGGAGAAAATTCAGCAAAAATTCAATAAGTTTTGCAAAATTGCTATCTCATGATCTTCCCACACAGAGTATCATTTTAAAACGTTATATTGTAGCTTTTTCATAAGGGAGAGATATTTTAAATCTATTTTTAGTGTAGGCAATGGGACAACTTCTGTGGTAAATGCTAAAATTCAAAACTGTATTCCTGGTTGTAGTTTTGGTTTTTCCTTTGAGATTTACTTATCTTTATTTTCTGGGTATGAATGTTTTCTTTGCATTTACTTATGTATATTGTGTGCATGAATGGTCCCTGTGGAAACTGGAAAAGAGCATCAGATCCCATGGAACCAGAGCTGAAGAGGGTTGTGAGCTCTCATGTGGGTATAAGAAACTGATCCCTGGTCTTTATCAAGATCAGCAAGTGCTCATAATTGCTGATCCATCTTTCTATCACTCTCCTAAGTTTTATTCTTGAAGGAGTTAAACATAATTTTGAGTAGTAGCTGTAAGCTGATTGCTAATTGGTTATGACTGTTTTGGTAACCTCATTTTAAGAGGCTGTAGGAGATTTGGGTAAGTAGCAAAGATGGGAAGTTAGGTTTGTTAAAATAAATGGATATTTACCATAGGAGAAGTTTTAAATCACTTTCACAGCTATTCAGATGTAACAAAACATTGCCTCCCATCATACATACCAGACATAATTTAAACTATAACTGTGTTTTTTTACCAGTTTTATTTTGATACAGCATAACTTGAAAAGATTAAAAGTCCTTCTAATCTATCACCTTATTTACTTTATCCTAGTTTCCATGTACAATGTTAAATATGACCAAGTGCAATTCATGCATCTATTTTAAATCAAACAAAGAAAACTAGCTAATTTTAATGTGCATAGTTATGAATTTATTTGTTATTGAAGTACAATTATGTGTTCAATACCAGAAAAACAACTGACATAATGGATATTAATAGTAGTAATTTAATCTGACAGCTAGAGTTGCCTTGCTGGGGCACCAGCAATAAGAATAGAACACTAATATTTCAATAGAACTGTCAAAAATCTCCCAAACAAAACAATACTTACTGTTTTACTTACTTGATAAATCTACAGCATGTCTTGGAGTCATTAGGGCAAAATCTACTTCAGAATTCAAAGCCTAGAAACTGTATAATGGATAGGACCCGGTAATCAAATGTGCTATAGAAATTTCATCAATCTACATCAAAATATGTGAATATTCATATTGAAAATAGCCAGTTCCCTGGCCTGTGCCATTTCCTGGAACCCACCCTCAATCTACAACTCCAGAGACCATCATGGATGAGGGAGCAGCAGGTGGGAGCCCTCCCCACCTACTGGCCTGCCACAGCCTGCCACCAACCGTGGCAAAGTCTGCCCAGGACATTCTGCACTCTACTACCTCTGCTTGTCCACACCCCAGTTCCTCGTCCTGTGCCATTTTCCGGGACCCACACCAATCTGAAGCTCTAAAGACCAGGAAGGATCAGTAAACAGGAGGAAAACTGGAGGACAGCAGCCATCTGGGACCATGAGCTCTACCTGTAACCCAGAGACCTACTGCCATCAGAGACCACCAGGCCTGCTTATGACAGAGTTAACCAAATATCTAGAGGTCAGCGCAAGAACACCAGCAATAAAAACCAAGGCCATATGATACCACAAAACCCCAGCTATCCTACCACAGCAAGTCCTGAGAAAACTATCACACCAGAAGCACAAGAAAACGATCATAAATATGGGGTTATAAAAATGATAGAAACTTTAAAAGAAGAAAATAAATCCCTCAAAAGAAACTGCAGGAAAATACAACCAAACAGGTGAAGGAATTGAATGAATCCCTTAAAGAAATACAGGAAAATATGAACAAATAGGAGAATGAAATGAATAAAACTGTCCAGGATCTAAAAATGGAAATAGAAACAATAAAGAAAACACAATCTGAGGCAATCCTGGAGATGAAAAAAAGGGAAGAGAACAGGAGCTACAGACATAAGCATCAATAACAGAATACAAGAGATGGAAGAGAAAATCTTAGGTGTAGAAGATATGATTGAAGAAATCGGTACATCAGTCAAAGAAAATGTTAAATATAAAAATTTCCTGACACAAAACATCCAAGAAATATGGGACAACATGAAAAGACCAAACCTAAGATAATAGGAATAGAAGAAGACTCCTAACTCCCAGGCCCAGAAAATATTTTCAAAAAAATCATAGAAGAAAACTTCCCCAACTTAAAGAAAGAAATGCCTATTAACATATAAAAGCCTACCTGACACCAAATAGATCGGACCAGAAAAGAAAATCCTCCTGTTACATTATATCAAAACACTAAATTTACAGAACGAAGAAAGAATATTAAAAGCTGCACAGGAAAAAGGGCAAGTCACATATAATGAAAAACCTGTCAGAATTAAACCTGACTTCTCAACAGAGACTCTAAAAGCCAGAAGTGCCTGGACAGATGTCATGTAGACACTAAGAGAACACAGATGTCAACCCAGCAAAACTTTTAATCACTATAGATGGAGAAAACAAGATATTCCATGACAAAACCAAGTTTAAACAGTACCAGGGCACAAACACAGGCCTACAGAAGATGCCAGAAGGAAAACTCCAACCCAAGGAAGCTCACTACACCCAGGAAAACACAAGAAACAAATAATTCACAGCTTCAAAATCAAAGGAAAGAAAGCATGCAAACACAGTCTACCATAACGAATGTCAAAATAATAGGAATTAATAACCACGGGTCATTAATATCTCTCAACATCAATAGCCTCAATTCCAAAATACAAAGACACAGGATAACAGAATGGATGCATAAACAGAGCCCATCATTCTGTTGAAACACATCTCAGCAATAATGAGAGACATTAAACAGAATAAAGGACTGGATAAGTTTTCCAAGTAAGCAGACACAAGAACCAAGCTGGAGTAGTTATTCTAATGTCTAATAAAATAGGCTTTCACCCAAATTGATCAAAAGAGATGAAGGGTACTTCACACTCATCAAAGGAAAAATCAGCCAAGATAATATCTCAGTTCTGAACATAAATGCCCCATATGCAAGGGTACCCACATTTGTAAAAGAAACATTATTAAAGTTTAAATCAAATATGCTCAAGTACACAACAAAGACATTTGCTCAACCATGTTCATAGTACCTTCATTTGTAATAGCCAGAATCTGGAAACATCCCAGATGTCCCTAACTGAGGAATGGATACAGAAATTGTGGTACATTTATACAATGGAATACTACCCAGCAATCAAAAAACAAGGAAATCATGAAATTTGCAGGCAAATGGTGGGAACTAGAAAAGATCAGTCTGAGAAAAATATCCCAGAAGCAAAAGACAGGCATGGTATATACTCACTTTTAAGTGGATATTAGCCATATAATATAGGATAAACATAATAAAATCTGTAGACCTAAAACAGCTAAGCAGGAAGGAGCACCCTGGGTAAGACGATCAACCGTCATTCAGAAAAACAAACGGGATAGACATCAGAAGAGGCAAAAAACAGAGAACAGGATAGGAACCCACCACAGAGGGTCTCTGAAAGACTCTACCCAGCATGGTATTAAAGCAGATGCTGAGACTCATAGCAAAACTTTGGTCAGAGTGCAGAGAATCTTATGGAAGAAGGGGGAGATAGAAAGATCTGGAGAGGACTGAAGCTCCACAAGGAGAGCAACAGAACCAAAATATCTGGGCCCAGGGTTCTTTTCTGAGACTGATACTCCAACCAAGGACCATTTATGGAGATAATCTAGAACCCCTGCACAGATGTAGCCAATGGAAGCTAAGTCTCCAAATGGATGCTCTAGAAAGGAGAAGAGGGACTGTCTCTGACCTATAGTCTGTGGCTGGCTGGCTCTTTGATCACCTCCCCCTGAAGGGGTGCAGCCTTACCAGACCACAGAGGAAGACAATGCAGCCAGTCCTGATGAGACCTGATGGGCTAGGGTCAAATGGAAGGGGAGAAGAACCTCCCCTATCAGTGGACTGGGGAAGGGTCATGGGAGTAGAAGAGGGAGGGAGTGAGGAATTGGCAAGGGACTAGGGAGGGAACTACAGCTCTGATACAAGGTGAATAAATTTTAATAAATAAATAAATAAGTGAAAAAAGAAAAAATAGCTTAAATCATATTGAAAATAATCTATTTTCCATCAGATCAAGTTTTGTTACTACACTTGTCAAAGTTATTTGCATTACTCTTTGAGTGTTCATCAATTACATTTTGAATTGTATAAGCATTAGATCCATTTACATGGCATTTCTACCATTTTGATACGTTTAATATATAATTCTTGCAGAACATTCCCTAAAATGGCTCTTAAACTTCAGAGAGCCTCAGACTCTAGGCTGAGAAGGGAATCAACACCAAACAAAACAGAAAAAAAAACGTAGAATCTGGACCCAAGGAGTAACTTAACACAGGTTTAGTTCATGAGGTTTTCATAGGATTTCATAACATCCTTTGGCAATCACCTTTAGGCTTAAGTCCTAGTGCTATTAAAAGTAGATAGGGGTAATAGAAAATCATTTCGTGATCAAACTCACCCTTCAGTATTCACTACCTTAGTTTGTTCATTGAGGTTCAGAACGTCATGGTAGGACAGTATTAGTATACAAAGCATTTTGCTATGCTTGTAAACAGGCTATTCTGCACTTACTAGTTGTTCTTTCCAACCAGTTATTACAGAAACTCTACAAGAGGAGTTTCAGTTTGTAATGATTTTTTTGTTGTTGTAATTGTTGTTTTCCTTTGTTTTGTGTTTTGAGGCAATGTTTCTCTGAGTAGTCCTGGCTTTCCTGGAAGGCACCCTGTAGACCAGGCTGGCAGTGAAGTTACAAAGATCTGCCTGCCTATGCCTTCCAAGTGCTGGGTTAGAGGCTATATACCACTACCACCTGTCATTAGTTGTTTTTATTGGATCCACACAGGAAAAAAAAACAGTCATGAGATTAATATGACATCTTTTTTGCCCCAATTTTGTCTTATTTAAATATTTCTGTTTACCTCTGTGCAAGTCCCTTTTTTGTATCTATCTATCCCAAACTGTTTTATCTGTAAAGCAAGAGCTCATTCTTTGACCAAATGTTGTCAGACTTCTGGTATATGGATGTTTCTGAATGCTTTGTGGAATGATACATGCTGTCAGTAGTTGAGGTTATGCACGAACTTATACAGCTCTGAGTGAGAGCAGGGAGAATGTCCAAGGATTCTGTATGTCCTGGACTAACAGATGACATTGACTTATGGCTATTTATGGTATTTACCTATGCCCCCCCTCTAATCAGACTCCCCTGAAGCAGGGGGTTTAAAAGTGACCTTTTAAATAAGAATAGCATGGATAAGTTATTAATGCAATATTTTGTGTGACTTTGTTAAGTCAGAATCAAGGCACAGTTTTCAGAAATACTGTAATATTAATAGGAAGATAAGTTGAAATTGCCTTGACATTAATCACATTGGTTAGTATTGCCTATTTTTATTTAAAAGGAAGAAATTATATATGTATTATGGAGAAATGAAAACAAATGTACAATGCACGAAATACAAAGTGCTCAGACAACATTTCAAAAACTGTGTTAAAAGATTCAACATATTTTCACATTTTTCTAAAAATGTAAAATAATCAGGATTATCATTGCCTGTATTCATGATAAGACTATGCTGACTGTGGTATACTGCAAAATTCGACAAATTTCTTTTGTTGACACATATTGTCATTTGAGACATAATGTTAGTGGTTTCGCTTTAAAGGGCAATGTTCAGCTGGCAAGATAGTTCAGCACTTGCCATCCAACGACGCAGCAGATAGGTGGAGAAAACTGACTCCACAGTTGTCCTCCAATCCCCCCTCACAGAAAGAAAATGTAATATTATTAATAAACAAAATAAAATGTCAAGGTAAGTGTCCCTTTCACACTACCACGAGTCGGATGTATGGAGTATTTGCACTGGTTTTAATTCAGAATATTGAAGCAATGCTAATCCAAGCATGTGTTAGTTTGAACATGAAATGTGCCCCATCCATTCCTGTGTTCTAATATTGGGTCTCAACTGGTGATGGTATTTTGAGAGGTTATGCAACATTTTTGGATGCGAGGACATGTTGCTAGATGCAGATAGGAGGCTCGGTATCATAGCTGACTCTGGCGGGCCTGATAAAGCCATGCTACAAACTTCTGATGCCAAAGACAAGGCCTTGGAACTATGAAGTAAAGTAAGTCCTTCTGCTCTTAGGTTGCTTCTCCTCATGTTTTTCATCACAATGATGACAGAAGTCACTAATACACTGTATTAGTGTACATATACTCTAGCATGCTTTCAGGGTGTGGTTTCAGGGGGCATTGTCAGTTCAGTTTTGTCCTTTTGGGGGTCTGATGTCACTGGGTTCTAAAGATCAGGAGATGGACCATATGCAAAATGCCAGCTATTTCAGACATCCCAGATGAAACCTCAACACCTTTTAAAGGTGCTAACCTATTCATTGCCCTTAACTACCTCCTGATGATTGAAACCCTGTGAGTCAACCAAAGAAAATAAAATCTCAGGACCCACTGGTCTTACTCCAACCTGAAGAATAATGAACAAACGATGTTGAATTATTATGACATCATTTGAAAATGGTATGAAATGCCTAAGTAATCGACCCAGTAAAGAATTGATGTAATATAATTATTATTATTAATTTTTTACTGTTTTCATCTTTCCATTAGTAATAAAAACCTAAGCTTTGCAATCAATGGAAAACGAAAAGTTGTAAGTGTAATGTGAAATTGAAACTGTTTCTTATGTGTGGTTTCACAGTCTAGGCAATTTTTAGCATAAGTACCAAAAAATTTAAATAAAAATCACACATATTTGTATGTTTTTATATGTAGCACTAGATACACTATAACAGAGGTTTTTATCCTCATCATGACTAAAATTTGTCAAAACTTCATGCTAAGTGTAGGCTTTAATTCCTATGCTGGGTACATATTTTCCCCTCAGGATGGATGACTTCTTCCATCTCTAATTTTATGGCTTAAGTGTTACTTGTGAGCAAAGCTCTTGGTTGCTATTAAATGAATTCATGTACATGGGCTCTGTCATAATATATCTGTAGTCTTTTCCTGAAATTTATGCATTTAATTTTCTGCTTGTCTATTACACTATTTGCTTTGTATTTATGAGTGATCTGTTATTCCTATTAGAGAAACTTCAACATGTTTGATCAAACATTCTGACTACTATTTGGGAATGGATATTTTAAGGCCCAGATATTATGTTTTATGGCAAACTGCGCTTGGAATGTTGGACTCAAAGTATTTAGAATACAATGTAAAAGGTTTCCTTTGTAAAATATACTTTCTTCCGGAAGTATCTCTATGACACCCATTCACAGCCACTTCCTGGAGCTATCACAAGTCTACTGTGAAAACTAACACAAAGGCCATCTAACAATATTCCCTGAGCTTATTTTTATTATCCATTTTATTGTGAAAACACTGTCCTTATAGCATTTAGATTAAAAACAAAACAGAAGAAGCAACAGCAAAACAATTTATGTTTTGTTATAAAAAACAAATGCATGTGTGTATATCTTCTATATTCCTGTGAACTTGTTTTGGATTATATAGTTTTATAGTTCTGCTTTTTCCCCCATACTCACATGGATGATTATTAATAAAAAAAATTAAGACAGCAATGTTGCAGCATGCATGCCATTCTAGTTGCTGGAAAGGCTCAAGAAAGAAGATCATGAGTTTGATGGCAACCTGGTCAATGGAACACTACTGTTCTCTCAAGACAAACAACATAGTCCCACCATCTTTAACTCTATAGTGGCAAATGAGTCTAACCACGTTGTAATATCTCTCACTTTTTTGCATTAGTGTTTGTAAGCTATCAGATTCACTTAATTCAGTCTGTTTCTCACAACCAAAGAACACATGATGAAACATACACACACACACACACACACACACACACACACACACAGTTACATAGCTTAAAACAGCAGAGATATGAGCCTTGCCACATAAACAAATCCAGAAGAGCATTTCTTTGTAAACAGTCTTACATTTGTAATTGTTGCTGAGACAAGAAAGCCCATCACGCACTGTGTACGAATAGAGATAGCATTGGCCTTTTCAGCTGTCTTCCTCCCTCTGTCCTTGCACTGAGCAGGTCATTGAAAGACCATGAACTGGGAGCAACTGAAGCAGTATTCCGTGACCCCTCTGGAAAGCAGCAAGACCACAATGGCTTTCTATCTCTCACTAGTACCCACTTTTTGTCACTTAAAATCGGAATTAGTGAGATCAACAAACAGCGCGTATTTAAGTTTAAGGTTTTTTTTTTTCCTTTAAAAAGATCTATATTTATGACTCTATTAATTTGTAATCTCTGGCATGTGTCTTTTTAAATCTTGTTACATTTGTAGAAACTAGTGCTTGCTGTCACAATCTACTCTTCCAGTGCTTTACATTCTCCTTTTCAAAAACTGCTGCAATTATCATTTCAATTCCTACCTCCTGCCCTCTTGCTCTCCTTGTATATGACGAACACTAGGTTTCTAGATCACCATACACAACCTGGCAAGACTGGCAAAGCAGTAGATGGAAAACAAGTCATATGATTTGTGACACCGTTCATAACCTCCACTCTATTTTTCCAGTAGATAAACTTAATAGTTAATTTGTATCCCAAAATATGGCCTAAATTTTTCACTTTTGAAAATGTACTAGAGATTTCAATTCCTACTTTCCTATCAGGTAGATGTAGAAATGGTTGAACAAGGATTCTGAGAGAACAGAAGGTAACAAGGGTCATTCTGGCTAAATTATAATACCCAGTGAAGGCTGTTAGCTGTGTGGATCAGGTTCAGTGGTAAGAATGGCTTTAAACACTGGCTTTACTATTTGTTGAAGGAAAAAAAGAAATAAAAACCAAAAATGAAACAAAACAAAGAAGGGAGTTTTCTCAATGTTTATTGGGAGGCAAAGAATGACATATCCTCCTTAGCAGTTTAAATGCATGAACTTAAATTCCATGAACTTAAAATTCAGAGGTATGGGGGGTGAGTGTGTGTGTGTGTGTGTGTGTTTATTTGCAACTCAACAAAGAATATCTTCCCATTAGATGTATTTGTGCGTAGGGTAAGAAATGACACAATAAAGAATTTGTATAGGAAAATTAAAAAAATCTAAATTAGCTGTATTTTATGCATGAGGCATTAGTTAAGGCTCCAGATTAAATTCCAGATGCACAACAATTTCGTTCTGGATGGAAGTTAGGAACAGAGACAGTAAATGAAATGTTAAATTATAGAATGTGGAAGCAACTTGAAACGCTTTCGGCATTTACAGATTTTTTTTTTTGGTGTAGAAATATATTTGAATATAGTTTTGTCTCACATAGATGAAAGAGGTTGAGAAAGTTCATGAGCACACCATGGTGGAGAAGACAGAACCATGTGGTCTCGGCATTTGTGCATTTTAGTGGGAGGGAAGTCACACCTCCTCAAATACTGGCAAGTGCAGTAGCTATAAACACGAAGGAGCCAGAGCAAATATTATAAAAACTGCAATGAGAGACAAAAAAAATAGCAAAAGCTGTTTCATCTATAACAGCCAATGGAGACAGGCATTGTGAGGACATTGATGGATGCAGCCTAGACCTGAACTTGAAAGCTACCATGAAGCATGACATTGAGGCCCCAGATCCAAATAGCAATGCAAGGCAGATGAAAGGCGGCATGCTATGGTCTTCCTAATGGTCAGCACTAGCCCTTCTTATTCTTTTCCAAACTTATCAGCACAAGGTCTCCTGCCCAATATGTCAACAGAAAGCCTGAAGAGAGGGATCTCTGAGGTACCACCAAGACTATCTACTCTTCTTTGCTTATTCCCACAACCCTACTGCTATTTTCAGCCTGGTCAAGTAAAACAATACCCCACCTACTTTGACTTACTAATTTTCAAGTACATTTACTCCAGTGTTCTTTAAATATGTAAGGCAAGGAATGCCCTCCTATAGTGTCGTGAAGTAAGAACACATACTGCTGGACCTCATCTCAGGTCTCCTGATTTCAGCTGAAAGAAGGCTTATGTTTCCCATTGTCCACTGAAAGGGGGAGTGTGAAAGGGAGGTTGGGACCAGGAGATGAGGGAGGGGACTACAATCGAGATATAAAATGAATAAATTGTAAAAAATAAAAATAAATGAATTAAATTAAAAAATGATGTTCCCAGAATAAGACCATTTCCCCCTGTCCCTAGGGGGTTTTATTGATCTCTCTCTCTCTTTTTTTTTTTTGAGTATACACCCAGATGTAGAATTCTTTTTAAATATCTATCTATCTATCTATCTATCTATCTATCTATCTATCTATCTATCTATCTATCTTCAATTTATTCACTTTGTATCCCTGTTGTAGCCCCCTCCCTCTTCTCCTCCCAGTCCCATCCACCTTGCCTCTTCTCCCCATATGCCCCTTCCCTAGTTCTCTAATAGGGGAAGACCTCCTCCCCTTCTATCTGACCCTACCTTATCAGGTCTCATTAGGACTGGTTGCATTGTCTTTCTCTGTGGCCTGGCAAGACTACACCCCTCAGTGGGAAGTGATCAAAGAGCAGGCTACTGAGTTCATGTCAGAGATAACCCCTGCCCCTTAGTAGGGAACCCACTTGGAAACTGAGTATCGTATGGGCTTCCTTCCTATGCATGGTCCTTGGTTGGAGTAATGGTCTCTGCAGGGCTCTGTTGTTCCCCTTGTGGAGTTCCTGTCCCTCCCAGGTCTCTTTTGACTGTATTTCCTAGCTCTTAGATGACTGGCTTTTTCCATGCTTACAGCACATCTAGACTATCATTTTTGCAGAGAAAGTTTTCATAATCAACCAATTCAACACACTAATATTTTTACATCACTGAATTTAATACCATATTTTGTCATTTAATTTTTTGCTTTCTTTTATTTTTTTCTCATCTTCCCTCCCTTCTTTACTTTCTTTCCCCCCTTTTTTCTTCCCTCTTCATACATCCCTCCTACCCCTCCCTCTCTCTATTTACTCAAGACAGAAAGTGGTTTCTGAACAAGAACCTTCCTTCTCATCTGTCTCTTCAGAACTATATAAAACACATTACAAATCCAAAATTTACTCATTTAAAGTAATAATGGACTGTACTTATTTTATTTACTTATTTATTGTGTATTTATTTATTTATTTATTTATTTATTTAATGTGTTTTCCCTCATGTGATTTGTGTGCATGGAGGCCAGAAGAGAGACATGGAGTCCCTGGAATTGGAATTACAGCTGTGAGCTACCATGTAGGTACTAAGAATTATTCAATGGTCTATGGAAGACTAGCTTCTGCTTTAACTGAAGAGTCATCTCTCCAGCCCCCAGAATTATACTTTCATAGAAATTATTTATTTCTCAGAGTTAATCTTTCACGTATATTGTGGAAGACATGAAAAGTAAAATAGAAACAACGAAATAAATGAAAGGAAGTACCAATATCTTTACAGCTTGTGACTAATCTACTTACAGCAGCTGGCCATTCCTGATAACATTCAGTGCATCATCAGGTGATTTAAGCTTTTTATCCTATCTCTGTCCCAGCACTGAGAGGCAGAGGCAGAAGAAGATCCCATTTTTGTTGTTTAGCTTCTTTAGGATTATATATTTTAGTATGTTTATACCATATTATATGTCTATTATCCACTTATGAGTATATACCATGTGCGTCTTTCTGCTTCTGGGTTACCTTACTCAGGATGACCTTTTCTAGTTCCCACCATTTGCCTGCAAATTTCATGATTTCCTTGTTTTTAATAGCTGAGTAGTATTCCATTGTGTAAAGGTATCACACTTCTTGTATTTATTCCTCCGTTGAGAGACATCTAGGTTGTTTCCACATTCTGACTATTACAAATAAAGCTACTATGAACATTCCTGAGAAAATGTCCTTATTGAATGGTGGGGCATCTTTTGGGTATATGCCTAGGAGTGATATAGCTGGATCTTGAGGTAACACTATTCCCAATTTTCCGAGAAAGCACCAGATTGATTTCCAAAGTGGTTGTACAGGTTACATTTCCACCAGCTCTTTGATCACCTTCCCCCTAGGGGGTGCAGCCTTGTCAGACACAGAAGAAGATAATGCATTCAGTCCTGATGAGAATTGATAGGCTAGGGTCAGAGAGAAGGGGAGGAGGACCTCTCCTATCAGTGGAATTCGGAAGGGGCATAGGGGAAAAAGGAGGGGGGGTAAGGACTGGGAGGAGAGGAGGGAGAGGGTCATAGCTGGGATACAAAATGAAATAAATTGTAATAAATAATAATAAATAAAAATTTAAAAATTAAAACAAAACAAACAAAAGAAAAGAAAAAGAAAAGAAGAGGATCCTAGGGGTCTAATGATCAGCTGATATGGCCAGTTGCTGAGCTCTGGGCTCAGAGAGTCTCTGTCTTAAAAAATAACCTGGCAATAGAAAGGGGTGGGGTTTGATGGCTCTATAGATAAAAGTTGTTGCCATTCAAGCCTACAAATAAGAGCTGGATCCCTGGAATCTAAATAAAGGTGGAAGAAGAGAAGCAACTCCACAAAAGTGTTCTCTGATCTGCACACTGGCACTGTGACACATACATAGCCGTACGCATACATAGCCATACGCATACATCAGCCACACACTGCAACAACAACAATAAATACTTTAAAAAAGTAACATGGTGGCTCTGGAGAGATGGCTCATTAGAAGAACACTGGTTGCTCGCCTCAAGGTTGCTAGTTCAACTTTTCACACCTATATCGAAACTCTCGATGATCTGTAACTCCAGTTCCCAGAACTCCGATTCCCTCCTCTTCCCTCCTCAGTTTGCTTAGCACTCACGGGGTGCACAGGAAAAGACATCCAATATTAACCTCTGTTTTGTACATGCATGGCACATGCATACAAACACAAACATGCATGAACATGTCCAAATACATTCATGGAAAAATTATTCATTTAATACATTACATATTTTAGTAATGAAGACATTTTATAATTTCCAATTTTGAAGCTTCGCCCACATTGCTAACATTTTTTCTACTCAATTAAGTCAACAAATGTGTTTTTCTTGTTAACAATCCTTCCACTTTATTGTAGATTATACGTAGTTTCAGTGTTATAGGGTCGTTAGTGATGTACACATACTTAATAACTTGCTGAGACTCTTAGGACTGACTTGTGAATACCGAAAGAGTGAGAAACTCTTGTGTGCAGCACTCATTTGTTAGAGTGCACTTCAAATGTTCTTTTCTCTTGATTGACCAAAAGGAAAAATTCGAGGGGATGGGGTTTTACAGTCACTTTAAAAAAAAAATTCTGACAGAGAAACAGTTAATAATAGTGTGCTGGGCTGGTGGGGTGATTCAAGTCTCCTACAGCTGAAAGGTTACTTAATTCAGAGCTGTGCAGTGTCCCGTTCTATTCCTAGCCTCCTGATAGACAAAGGTTTCACCCACAATCTGCAATCAGCTCTCAAGTTATCTTCGGGCAAGGAAGTTGATGTGTTTGTAAGTACATCATCAAGGAAAGGGACGGAAGCCATCAGATCAGGAGGACATGGCTGCGTATACTTCAGGGTCGAGCCTAGTAAACACAGTCCCTAGAGGACTGTAGGGGAGGGTATGAGAGCAGGGAACACATTTGTCTAATCAGGGCTTCTACCTGACTTTGGACCACAAAGTCTTGAGTGCTTAAAAAAAAAATAAGCTCTTAGTTACAGGTATTGAGCAGGCTTAGATATTTGGCAGTGAGAACAGGTGTTACAACTAGGTGATCTGGTCCAGAGGAGCCAGATGAGACTACAACACATGGCTGCTGTTGCCGCCTTTGCTTGCAATCTCTTCCGGTGGTGACCCCAGAGCCATTCTTTATTCACTAGAAAACAGAACGCTGTTTTATTTATGTATATGTGTTAATGTAATGATGTTAAAATGAATATATAGTTTTATTTTGTTACTCCTGTTCATTGACTAACTGCCAAGGCTTTGCCTTTTCAATTTATTCAGCTTCTGGTGAGCTGGCCTAGTTTATAAACAGAAATGCTTCTTTCTCTTTGATATCAAAATATTGATGCATTTTTGACACTTCATCAACTAATTCTACATCAGAAGCATATTCTAACACTTCACAGTTGAAATCAGAGTGCCCACCTCCTGGTTCATTTGAGTAGGCCAACAGGGATTCATTCCATTTGATTCACATTATTAATTTTACTGCTACTTCACCATGCAAGCTATAAATTAAAGGAACTATACGATGAGTATACAGATAAAGAGTTAATGATAAATAATTTCAGGAGGTAAGGGAAAACAACTGCCTACCTTTAGGGTCATCAAGGCTACAAAATTTTTTCAAATAATTTAATTTAAACAACATTGTTAGTAGAAAGGCTACAAAAAAAAAAACAACCACCCAAAAAACAAAAAACAAAACAAACAAAAAAAAAAACCACTGCAGACCTGTAGACCAGATATGATAAATATATGCTAATTTTCTGATTATAGAATGAGTAAGTTATGGTTACAAATTTGATTTCTTACTATCCAATAGTTATTTTGTCTCATCTGCATAAAATAACAATGCAGGCAGACAAAATTTGTATTGTTGAAAAGATATGGTTCACTTTGAAAGCTGTGCAAATAAGCATTTTCAAATACCAACAATAAGCATAGCCAAGTTTAGTCCATTCCTATTTTAATATATAAAAGATAATGCTCCAATCATTTTGTTTTCATTTTTTCCTTCCACTAGGCGGTGTGTGTGTGTGTGTGTGTGTGTGTGTGTGCACGCGCACACACACGCGTGGCAGTCTGGGGAAACAACTGTCTACCTTTATCTGGATTCTGAGAACTAGATTGGCAGATTTTCCCAGCAAGTATCTTTTCCTGGTAAATCATCTTTCCAGGCTACCATCATAAGCAATTAATAAAGAAGATTTAATTTGTTTTTATTTTACATATATGAGTGTTTTCCCTGCTTGTATATATGTGCACTCTATGCATGTTTGGTATCCAGGGAGGCTAGAAAAGATTGTTGGGTCCCTTGGAGTTACAGATGGTTGTGAGTTGCCATGTGGCTGTTAAGAACTAAGCCAGAGTCCTTTGCAAGAGCAGAAAGTATTCCTAACTGCTAAGCCATCTTTCTAGTCCCATCCTATAAAATTTAAAACATATCTTCAGCATTACTCTTTGGCAATTTAAGAAAGAATAATCCAAATAAGACAGGAATCACTGCTTCTCATATTTGACAGTAAAACATTCCCATTTCCACTTGCCTCTCATTCCCTGTGCCCCAGTTTTCAGACACAAAAGTTTAGTCTGGATGACTAATAATGGCTATATTAGGTCCATGTGCCTAGCTCATGTTTTACATTTGATAAAGCTCTTTTAAAAGTTTTTGTTTTTATTTATTGGTGTGCATGTGTTTGTGAATGTATACGTATATACACATGCAAACAAGTGTACATGAAGTTACTCTTTTTCCATTTATTTTTATTTCTGACAACACTTGTCAAAGATTCAACTTCATAAGCAAGTGCCATTATTGGATCATATTAGCTTCAAAACAGAACAATTTGCTCTTTGACTCAACAGCTCTCAAGATAGACACTGGGCTGTCACCCACTTTAATTCAGATGCTGCATATGTTCCTTACGTAATATCTTTCTAGTCTAGCGTGTGATCATGGAGGATGCAGGGAGCATTATAATAACAGAAATATCACTGTGCAAAGATTCCCGTCTGACACCACCACTGTGACCAAATCACTAGGTCTTGTCTTGCCAGGTAGTTTTTTTCTGATTGAAACTCATAGTTCTGTTTTTGACATTCCAATTTTATTTTGCAATTTGTTGAAGGTTTTGAGGAATTGGCAGACACATGCCGTTATCAGCCACTTGCCATAATAATTAGGGTTGCAGAGTTTAATCTCTGTTCTCTCTCTCTCCCTTCTTCATTCTTTCCTTCCCTCTTTCTTTCTCTCTCCTTCCTTCCCTGTATTTTAATAGTCTTTCCTTATTTTTCTTTTTACAGTGAAACCAATTTCTTGAGGTAGAGGGGGTTCTCCATTGTTGTTAAGCTAAGAAAATATAATCAATCCTAGTTAATATTTTAGAAAATTTAGGATGAGAAAGTATCTCCAAATTGATTTTTATGAAGCCAAACACATTTGAAAACTTGATTCTAGTATCAGAATAGGACACTACAAGAAAGCTACAGGACAATATACCTTGTGAATTTAGACAGAAAGTATTTCAACATAACGTAGATATAATATAAACACAAAAATCCACTTAGCAGCCCATTAAATGGGTCTTTTTCTACCATTAAGTAGGAATAATTTTAGGAGTGTAATGATGACCCAACATTTCCAAGTAAAGAAATTTGATTTGTCACATAGGATGAAGATAAGAAACCATACGATCTTCACAAAAGATGCAAAAATTGATATTATATATGATAAAATGTTTAAGTAAAAAGAGGACTGCAGTAGTGCTCTTTAGAATACTCAAGCCTGTAAGTTATATCACACACAGTGGCGAAAATCTGAAAAAAAAACTTCTTCAAAGTTTAGGAGGCTACGAATTTGAAAGAGGGTGTGGAGGGGTAGATGGGGAGAGGGGGTTGGAGAAAGGAAAGGGAAGGGAGAAATGCTGTAATTAAAGTATGATCTAAAAATTAATAAAATATTTAAAATGTTTAGAAATGCAAGCATGCTTACTGTTGTTGCTGTCTCTATTCACATTATGTACTAGAAGTCCTAGCCAAAGCAATTAGGAAAACATAAATCCAAATAGGAAGAAAGATGTGAATTTTTCTTAATTTGTCAACAGCAAGATACAGAAAGCCCTGAAGACATCACTAAAAGTTAGAACTGATAAATGAATTCGATTTAAAAAAATATGTTAACAGTTACTCATACAATACCATCAAATCAGTGAGGATAAATTTAACTAAGGAAGTAAAAGATGTGTATGCTGAAAAATTTGCAGCACTATTAAAAATTGAAGACAACACATGAATAAAAAAGATATTCAGTGCTTCTAAACTGTAAAAATTAATATGATCATCACATCTATATTGCCAAAGTGATGTACCAATTTAATGGTTTTTCTATTAGAATTTCAGTATCATTTTTCATAAGATAGGAAAAGGTCCCTAAATTTCAAAAGAAGTATCAAAGGACTACAAACAGCCAGAGTATATTCTGAGAAAAAAAAATGGATGGGATCATTATTCTTTCTGGCCTCCAAATATATTACAAAACTATTTCGAGCAAAACAGCATGATACTGGCATAAAAGAAGACTCATAGATGAATAAAATAAGGCAAAAAGCCCAGGAATAAACCCTCACACCTGCAGTCAATTAATCCTTGACAAAGGTGCCAAGAATATGTAACAGAGAAATGATTCTTTCCATAAATAGTGCTGGGAACAGTGTGTGTGCATACTGAAGAATTAAATTGTACTTATATGCTATACATGCCTCAATGCCTGACTCAAAAGCTGCTGGATATTCAAATTTAATAAGAGACTATAAAACAGCCAGAAGAAAAACTATACAACACAGGCCTGAGTAACAATTCCTTGCGTATGCTCCACAAAATACACATAGCCAAATCAAAAATATATAGGACTGCTTCCTCTCCACAGAGGAAATGATCAGGGGACTGAGAAGATCATGTTTGTAACTTGTAACAGGAGGAAATATTTCCTAACTATGTAAGGTAGTGAGCTACTATCTAAATATGTACACATAAGAATCTCAACTCAATAGCAAGACAACAGCATAATTTACAAATGGAGATGATAAGACATTGTACTAACTAGCACAGAGATGACAGTCAACATGAAAAGTGCTTAGTGTAACAAAACTGGGAAGCACACATTAATACCCCACCAAAAGGCCACCATAAGGTTATAATAGCACTAACAAAAAAAGACAGAAGTTGGTGATAATATAAAGACAAGGGAATCCTTTTATAATGTTGATCAGAATGAAATCAGTGTGGCTATTGTGGACAATAGTGGTAAAATGGCCTTAAAATAACAAAGGATCATTCTTTCTTGTTTGCTTACCCAATGTAAGTGAAATCAGAATGTTGCAGAAATATCTTCACTCCCCCAATCACTGTAAATCATTCACAAGAGCCAACATTTGGATGCCATCTAAGTGTTCATCTGTTGGGATCATGACAACTAAAGAACAGGAGCAAAGTTGAGAATGTTAAGCAAGCAGAATATCCTTTCAAAGGAAAGGATGTATAACCCATTTTCCCATCCAGAAGGCTGGGAATTGGTGGTAAGTCATAACCTGATGATCTGCATTATCTGTATAGCTAGGGTCTCCCTCAAACTCCCACAACCTGTACCAGAGGTGACTTGTAGTCCAAATGACGTCTATGCTACCTGTATGATTGAGACCAACCCAGATTCTTGCCTAGGCCTGTAAAGCTAATACAGGTAGCCTATCTCTAGAACCCATCTTCTTGAAAAAAATGACATGTACTTTGAGTTGAGTTTTGATGTAATGATGGTTTCTTCTTCATCAGGAATTTTATTACACTAGGAAACTTTTTCCCAAATTGTAATGTGTTTAAGTATGCTGGCAAAAACCACCTGGCATGAGATGGCCGAAGTTTGATCCAATCCAACTAAATCAGACCGAACTGAGTTTTCATCCTGCCTCTTTGTAGATTATTTTGCTGCTGGTCATGATGCCTGAAGGGACGCCCACATTCCTCAGTAAATAAATGAATTAAAAACATCACACACACACACACACACACACACACACACACACACACACACACACACACACACACACACACTGGAATACACAGCCTAACATTAAAAGCATGTTTCTATTATTGGTGACAATGCGGGCAGATTCAGAGCTCATTACCAAATAACCAGGCACAAAAGACAGATGTCATGTAGTAGAAGAAATGAAGGTTAACTAATGCTGGTATATGAAGGATGGATAGGGGAAGAGAAATGCTTTTAAAATCTGTGAAATTAAAAGCAAGAGAAAGAATTTCTGGAAACAGAATGAACAGAATGGTGAGAATATTTAACTACAATGTATTGTGTGGTTCAAAATTGCTGAAATAATGAATTCCAAAGGTACTTGCTGCAAACAAATGATAGCTGTCTGGTTTTAAAAACAGAAGCTAGATTTGGGAAATTCCACAATCTCTGTATGCATCAAACCATCATTTTACAGCCTAAAAATACATGCATTAACTGATTGCAAATGTTTTGTAAAAATTGAAGTTTTGCATAGTATTAGAAACATGAGTATTTTTAAGTATGTGCCAAATCAAGAAAATATTGTTTGGTTTGAACTTTGTTGTTGCACTATTTTCAGGAGCAACCTTCTCCCTTTAAGTGTGAAATTCCAAATCTGTGCATTTGTTTTCTTCTAAGCTCCCTTTCTGTTCTTATTGCCCAAATCTGAGCTAGTAAAAGAGACAGAATCCCCTGTAACACAGAGGAACAATCAAAAGCAACGTGATGAACACAAGCTGACCTGTTCAGAATCTAGAGGAATGGCTAACGGGTTCTTTTTTTTTTTTTTGAAAAAATATTTTCTGTGTAATACCTCAGGTTATTGTGGAAGCTTTTCTTTACTTATCAGCTCAGGTATAGGGATAGGCAGAATCTCTTCCAGGATTGCATTTGTGAGAAAGTGACTCTTCAGCAAGCTAAGAACACAAGTGAGAAAATTTTTATTAATTATTCAAGCTTAGATGGATGTTGCAAAAATGTGCTACAAGCTGTAGGTGCTCACGTTCATGGACAGGCCATAAAATGGGTTTGGAATCACATATAACAGTAGCTGAGGAGAAAGCAATAGGTGAAAGTGATAGGAGCATCCCCAAACAAGTCTAACTTGTGCATGGTATTGTGGTGCACTTACGCTTATTTAGAGGTTCTAATAGTGAGCAATCAGATCATTTTTAAGGAGTTTCTGCATGCTAAGGAGTACTGTATAATTGTCTTTAGAAATCCTGTGGAAGGTACTGTCAAACTCTTCACTGGGTTTGGGATAAAAGTTTTTCGCAGCAAAGCTTTAGGAATAACAGAGTATCCTACAATGATTTTTTTTTTGTTTCACACAAAAGAGACTTTATCTGGTTATCAGTATCACTAAAAGATGGCACAAGTTCTTTATGATATGTATGAAATATTAAACATAGAATTTTATGAAGCAGTTTTACAGGAGACTTGAAAGAATTTTATGGTTTTGTAATAGCTGAAACAATATCATTGTAATCACTCATTTTGAAAGCTTATTCAATTTACACTATTTTCAAAAATTAGCATATCCTTATGTAGGGAAATGAAAAACCTATGGGAATACTATCTCCTTCCTGAGACCCTGTGGTTGTAAATGTTCTCTGCTGTTTAGGCAATGATATAAGTTAACAATTATAGATGGACACTACCATATAGAATAATATTACTAAACTACAGTTTATGATACTCAGAAACTTTCAACTCTATATAGGAACTGAACATTTTGTTCTCTTCATTATCCTTTAGAATGTGACCACTTTTTTACATCTAACATTTAAATTATTTTATCATTTCCTAGATTTTTTTCTGCATTCTACCCTTGTGATTAGTTTTCTCCATCCTAAATTTTTGACTCTGTCCCAAGCTTCTGAGCCTTTTAAATTTATAGACTTAATATTTAAGTTAATATTTAACTTAAAATGTTAATGATTAATTTATATTTCCATTTGTACAGTAACAAAATCTTACATGATATTTAATGAAATATTAAGTACACTTCATAAAACATAAATTATTCTCTTTTGCCTAATTGAGCAATGTAGAATTATGCTAGCTTTCTAATCAGTGAAACAGCATTTAGAATAGTACAGCTGAGGGCTCTCTGGGTAGTGACCAGCTCTGTACTCACTCATCCATTTTCAACTTCAACGTGTACAGTTGGAGGTCTCTTTAGTGTGTTGCTGTGGAGTTGATTCTAGGAAACTCAATTTCATTTACTTGTAATCATTTTTCAAACTGTCAAGGTCATCTTTAATTCTCATCCTGTCTTCCAAGGTGCTCGCCCATACTGATGATGGGATGTACTTTGCAAGCTTAATGACTACCGTCTCCTGCTTGTAATCAATCACATACAGAGATGTTAAATGCACCCAGCACTGATCGCTGCAGAATATCACCTGCTATGAGCTTAAGGGCAATGGTTCTACATCATGTTATTTTTAAATTCTGGTGATTACCTTATTCTTCACACTGTGCCTCAGAGAAAGACAAATAGAATGCTGTCTGAGTTAAATAAAATCTGTAAGTATGGAGAGATGAATATGGTTAGGTCTGGGGCCTTCCGAGGGAGTCTCACACAAGGTGTGGCATCAGCATCAATCAAGTTTCAGAACCAAGCAGATGACATCCAGAGTCTTTGCCAGAAAGAATTTAATATGACTGGCCTCTAGCTCAGTCTCTGATAGACTCTTTGCTCTGCTCTAAGATACTATAAGCCCATATTAACTGTCAATACTCTTGTTTGTGCCCTTGAATGGTCCAGTAATTTTGTGTAGGTAGAAATGGTGAATAAGTATGCCTTAAACAATCAGATTTTTTTTTCTGAGCAGTGTATATACTCTGCTTTAGGTACTTGGTATATTGAACGAGAATATAAAAATTTTCTTCAAATAAATATTAATATTTCAAATAGATAAATTTCCATTTCAAGACTCAAAAGAGTATGAAACCCAGTTGTAAATAGCCTTGGGCACATGCCTTCTAAAATGAAAAATGAGTCTATATTAGGCACATCAAGAGTTTTGTTTTCTTTGTTTTGTTTCATGTTGGTGGGGATTAAACCTGGGTTTTCATGGATGTTAGGCTAAGGACAACTCCAGCTCTCAGTCTTTAAAACGTGGAGTACAAATAGAGTATAAATTGGCATCTTAAATGTCCTCTGAAAATTGTGAGATGGATTTTATGGTCAATGCAAAAGACCGTTTCAATGAGTAGTGGTGTCTTCCAGGGAAAGGAAGGGAGAATAATTTTTCCCTCTCTGCACAAGGTAATTTTCAGTCTCCTAGTGCTCCAAGATTTTGTAAAGACTTAGCTGAAAGGGAAGGAAAAAAAGGAAAACCACACATGGCTCACCTCAGTACTGTGGAAAAAGATGCCTGGAGTTTTGCTTTGCTAGGTAGTGGGAGGTGAGGACCTGCATCCCAGCAAGTGCTATAACCTGCTATGGTCAGGACAAATGCTTCAGTGGCATAGAACATCTCTCCGTTGACAGGAGCCCTTTTTCTGGTATAAGAAGTTTTGGATATTAAGCTCTGCATTTTGCCAAAACTTAATTCAATACATGAAATCTGTTTTGTCTTAGCATTTAAAAATGTTTCTGTTTTAAAAGAAACCTACGTTTGTGTTTTTAACACATGCACGCACGCGCGCGCGCGCGCGCACACACACACTTTTCAGATGAGCTTCTTCAGTTCAACCCTCTAGTCACAGAGATAAATCAGCATCCTACTCAGGTTATAATTCTAAATCAAGCTACAAATGACCTTTAATGATCTGACTATTACTCAGTTTGTATTTAAATGTCACATTCTTTAATAAAGTAATTTCTTTAACATTTTTGTTCGAAATATCATTGATAAAGTTTAATGTAACGTGTTTTGATGGTTGCTATCCCCTATAGTTATCTACATATTAAATATTGTAGTCAGCCAGAGCTGGTCAAAGATAAGAATTATGAAACACTGAACTGCCTGAAGAGGCATTGAATGTTCTGTGCACATGGGTCTAGACGCTTCACTTCCGGTTTTAACATGTCTTACTCCATCTTGTTTCTGAAAATGGGAGTGTCTGCACTGCATTTGAATTCATGTTCTGACAATTGATGTCAAACTTAAGAAGAGAAGTGAGAATAGTTTTTTGTGATCTCAAATATTTACTACAAAACATGATGGAACAGACATCAAATATTAATATACGGTGTTGACCGGTAAACGACATGGAATGGTCTCTGGCTGTAGGCACTGTTGCAGAGTACAGAGCTGGACTGAGGGTAAGAAAGGGAGCACATGACAAAATATATTACAATAGTCTCCAATAAAACGCAGTTTCATTCTGTTTCATGTTCGTTGCGCTGCGGTTGATCTTACCACCTTCTTCCTTGTGAATGAAGAAGAAGGCCCAGTAGTTTGGTTGGTGATACCGTTAGATACATTGGAGGCTTAAGAAGGCGTTTGCAACAGCACTCTCTTGAGAGATGCAAGCACAAACGGTACAAAGCATTGAGAATGCTTGGTGGAAAGGCTGTTTGATACGCTTATCCAAGGAAGCCTTAGGCAAGAAAACCCGAACGGTATTTGAAGTTAAAGCAGAGTTAGGGTTCTGGAAAGATGGTAAATATCAAAACCTACATGGCACTTGGCCGCCTATTCTTTGGCTACTTTCTCTGTTTTTACATTCCTCTGCACACTGAAAACCGGCTTGCTCTTCCTGCCCAGCTTGCCAAGCTGAGCGATGGAACCTCTTCAGTCTAACACTCTTGCAGCTGAGATATTTTGGCGCTCTGCTCAGATGGTGTCTAAATCCAGGGTTTCTATTTCCTCTCTGGATCTTCTCTAGAATCACCCCTGCATTTTATTCAGGTTTCTGACCATATTGAAACTTTCCAAAATGCTTCTCAGGCCATTTTGTTAGAGCATTCCAACATTAGGTATCCAATACTTTGAAACGATTTTCTTTAGAACTGTCGCCACCATTTGATATCAGATAATAACAATTTTACGTGAATGAAGCAAACTGACAAAAGATAACATTATGAGGTAAGAATAACAAACAAACAAACAAACAAACAAAAACAACGAAATGCCAGGCAATGAGTGTCAAATCAACCTTTAGAAAGAAGATACTGATCATTTCTAGATCCCACCATAGGCCTGCATATTTCATGATTTCTTTCTCAGTGAGGTACCCCAGAAGCAGAAAGACACACATGGTATATACTCACTCGTAAGTGGATATTAGACATATAATATAGGATAATCATACTAAAATCTGTACACCTAAGAAAGCTAATCAAAAGGAGGACCCTGGTAAGATGCTCAATCTCCATTCAGAAAGGCAATGGAGATGGGCATTGGAAGAGGGAGAAAACAGGACAGGAGCCTATCACAGAGGGCCTCTGAAAGACTAGCCAGCAGTGTATCAAAACATATGCTGAGTCATAGCCAAACTTTTTGCAGAGTGCAGGGAATCTTATGAAAGAAGGGGAGAAAGAAAGACCTGGAGGGAACAGGAACTCCAAAAGGAGAGCAACAGAACCAAAAAATCTGGGCACAGGGGTCTTTTCTGAGATTGATACTCCGAACAAGGACCATGCATGGAGATAACTTAGGAATCTTGCACAGAAGTTAGCACATGGCAGCTCAGTGACCAAGAGGGTTCCCCAATAATAGGAACAGGAACCATCTCTGACATGAACTCATGGCCTGCTCTTTGATCACCTCCACCTGATGGGGGAGCAGCCTTAACAGTCCACAGAGGAAGAAAAAGAAGCCAGTCTTGATGAGACCTGATAGACTAGAGTCAGATAGAAGGGGAGGAGGACCTCCCCTATCATTGGACTGTGGGAGGGACATAGGAGAAGAAGAGGGACAGAGCGTGGGGTTGGGAGAGGATGGGGCAGGGGGCTACAGTTGGGATACAAAGTGAATAAACTGTAATTAATAAAATAAAATTAAAAATTAAGAAAGAAGATACTGAACTGAGAAGAGGAACAGGGTCATGTTTTGCAGTGTCCTTGCAGAACAGCATGTGTTTCATTCATACAATAGAAGGTTCCAGACAAAGTTTGTCTAGACAAGCATCATATGCAGAAGACTTGGAGAACTATACATAAAAGCTCAAAAGCTTTTTGGTTTTTTGTTTGTTTTTCTCATGCTTGTGATTTTTGAGTCCATTTTTGACAATATTTTTGCTCAGTCACTGTATTCAAAGCTTAAGAATGAAATGGGCTAAAGACATAGCCAGTGCTATATGTATAGCAGACTATAATTACAGGCACATCAATTATGAAAGTATAAATCATAAGTTACTAAATTAGCTCATGATAAGTTTCACTGGCTTTTTTTTAATTGAAAAAAGTGCATTTCCTGTGAGAACCTGTATCGTATTCTACACTCTCATTTTGTTCTTGGATTCATGTCAGTTTGGAGAGATTGTTTTGTTTTTTTGCATGAATATTACAGTTTCACTGTATGGAAATTACTTCTAATGTATATTTTAAACTTAGATCAAAGTGGCAAAAATGGTTTGGAAAAATGTTATTCTTGTTGTCTTTAATGCAGAAAACTGAAACACATTTTCAGAGAGACATGTTTAAACACATTTCTACTTAAGAAACAATTGACCTATCAGCCTTCAGAAAGTGTTCTACCTACTCCATATTACGTATTTTCCCTACAGTCTATGTAATATATAATTGAACCCTGCCCTTGGTCTGTCTTCTACAATGTGAAAATTAAGTTCCAAATATTGTAGGCTTGTTTGCTATCTCTCAATAATATATCTTAGTACACTGTTTGAAACAAAAATATGTAAAAAATATTTACAGTTGTGGTTCCATTTGTCATTAATAACAGTAACCACCAAAAACGTCAACTTAAAATAAAATCTCAATTCATAAAGTAACTTATAGAATTCAAATCATTAAGGAAGTCAAATGATTCATTATTTTTTCATTGATATGAAAATGTGTGAACAGAAAACACAATTTAAGATTAAGGTTGAAAATTATTTTAATATATATGTTATTTTTAATTAGAATTTTATTTTTCTTCTAACAGGTTTAGTGTATCTGGTTTTATATTGAGGTCTTTGATTCACTTGGATTTCAGTTTTGTGCAGGATGATAAGTATCGATCTATTTGCATTTTTCTACATGTAGACCTCCAGTTAGACCAGCACCATTTGTTGAAGATGCTGTCTTTTTTCCATTTAATGATTTTAGCATCTTTGTCAAAAAACAGGTGTCCATAAGCAGGTGGGTTTATTTCTCGGTCTTTTATTTGGTTCCATTATCCACTAGTCTGTTTCTATGCCAGTACCATGCACTTTTTACTATTGTTGCTCTATAGTACAGATTGAGATCAGGGTTGGAGATACCTCCAGAAGATTTTTTATTGTAGAGGATTGTTTTAGCAATTCTGGGTTTCTTGTTATTCCATATGAAGTTGAGAATTTTTCTTTCAAGTGCTGTAAAGAATTGTTTTGGTATTTTGATGCGAATTGCATTGAATCTGTAGATTGCTTTTGGTAAGATGGCCATTTTTACATGTCAATCTTGCCATGGAGATCTTGCATGGGAGATCTTTCCATCTTCTGATATCTCCTTCTAATACTTTTTTCAGAGACAATTTTTTTTCATACAAGTCTTTGACTTGTTTGGTAAGGGTCACACCAAGGTATTTTATGTCCTTTGTGGCTATTGTGAAGGGTGTTATTTCCCTAATCACTTTCTCAGCTTTTTGGTTTTGGTATACAGGAAGCTACTGATTTTTTTGTATCAAGCCACTTTTCTGAAGGTGTTTATCAGCTGTAGGAGTTCTCTGGTAGAAATTTTGGGGTCACTCAGAAAAAGTGAGGAAAAACCTTGAATTCATTGGCACAGGAGACAACTTCCTGAACAGAACACCAACAGCACAGGCTCTAAGAGCAAAAATCAATAAATGGGACCTCATGAAACTGAAAAGCTTCTGTAAAGCAAAGGACACTGAAGTCAGAACAAAACAACTGCCTACAGACTGAGAAAGGATTTTCACCAACCCCATATCTGACAGAGGGCAAATCTCCAGAATCTATATAGAACTCAAGAAGTTAAACAGCAACAAATCAAGTAATCCAATTAAAAAATGGGGTACAGAGCTAAACAGAGAATTCTCAATAGAGGAATATCAAATGGTAGAGAAACACTTGAAGAAGTGTTCAATGTCCTTAGTCATCAGGGAAATGCAAATCAAAATGACCCTGAGATTTCACTTTACACTCATCAGAATGGCTAAGATGAATAACTCAAGTGACAACACATGCTGGAAAGGATGTGGAGAAAGGGGAACCCTCCTCCAGTACTGGTGGGAATGTAAACAAATACAACCACTTTGGAAATCAATCTGGCGTTTTCTCAGACAATTAGGACTAGCGCTTCCTCAAGATCCAGCTATACCACTCCTAGGCACATATCCAAAAGATGCTCAAGTATACAACAAGGACATTTGTTCAACCATGTTTGTAGCAGCTTTATTTGTAATAGCCAGAAGCTGGAAACAACCCAGATGTTCCTCAGTTGAGGAATGGATACAGAAATTTTGGTACATCTACACAATGGAATATTACTCAGCAATAAAAAAAACAAGGAAATCATGAAATTTGCAAGCAAATGGAGGGAACTGGAAAAGACCATCTGAGTGAGGTATCCCAGAAGAAGAAAGACACACCGTATATACTCACTCATAAGTGGATATTAGATATATAATATAGGATGAATATACTAAAATCTGTACACCTAAGGAAACTAATCAAGAAGGAGGACTCTGGCTAAGATACTCAATGCCCATTCAGAAAGGCAAAGAGGATGGACATCAGAAGAGGGAGAAAGAAAGGAACAGGACAGGAGCCTGCACAGAGGGCCTTTGTATGAAGGCAGATGCTGAGACTTATAGCCAACCTTTGGGCAGGGAATCTAATGAAAGAAGGAGGAGATAGTAAGACCTGGAGAGGACAGGAGCTCCACAAGGAGAGTAACAAAACCCAAAAATCTGGGCACAGGGGACTTTTGTGAGACTGATACTCCAACCAAGGACCATTCATGGACATAACCTAGAACCCCTGCAGAGATGTAGCCCATGGCAGTTCAGTGTCCAAATGGGTTCCTTAGTAATGGAAACAGGGACTATTTCTGATATGAATTGATTGTCCTGCTCTTTGCTCACCTCTCTCTGAGTGGGGAGCAGCCTACAAGGCCACAGAGGAAGACAATGCAGCCACTCCTGATGAGATCTGATAGACTAGAATCAGAAGGAGGGAAAGGAAGACCTCCCCTGTCAGTGGAATTGAAGAGGAGCATTGGTGGAGAAGAGCCAGAGAGGGTAGGATTGGGAGGGGAGGAGAGAGGGAGCTACAGGGGGAATACAAAGGGAAGAAACTGTAATTAATATAAAAAATAAAAATTACTTTTTTCACTTTGTATCCCAGCTGTAGCTCCCTCCCTCATCTCCTCCTATTCCTCTCTCCAAGTCCACTGATAGGGGAGGTCCTCCTCCCCTTCTATCTGACCCTAACTTATCAGGTCTCATCAGGGTTGGCAGCATGGTCCTCCTTGGTGACCTGGCAAAGCGGCTCCCCACTCCGGGATTGGGGGGGGGGTGGACAAAGAACCAGCCACTGAGTTCATGTCAGAGACAGTCACTCTTCCCCTTACTAGGGAACCTGCTTGGCTATTGAGAAGCCATGGGCTACATCTGAAAATTTTCTTTTATATTAAAAATTGTTGCTCAGATTCTTTCAGAAAGAAACCACCCTCTTCAACTGTAGTTGTTTTGTCCAGTTAGGCAAGGTCTGGATAAGTCATGTCACCTAAACAAGTTTCTGTTACTTATGTGATTAAATAAAGGAAGGTACTAAGAGCTTCCTTTATTTCAATCCAGATAAAACAGCATGAAAATATAAAATACCATATATACTCTATATGATATAAATTACTATATTATAACTTCTGTGTGTACGTGATTTAGAAAAGTGAGTTTAATAATGCTTATTAGTTGTTATAATTTTGGAAATTTTTAATAGTTTTTTCATGTAGCAAATTAACATTGAGTTATAATGATGTTGGATGGAATAACACTTATTTTGTTGTTTATATTATGACACATTTATTTATATTTAAAATACATTAGCCCATTTTATAGTAAATATTCACAGAACATAAGATGAAGTATTTACTTTTGAAGTACTTTGACTTTTTGAATTTTATATAGTTTTGAATTCTGTATCTGAATGCCTCTTTAGTTGTTTTCTAAAATAAATCTCAATACCTCAGCGCATGTATAGGCACAGAAGTGGTTATTGTTTCTGAGTTGCTATGTAGCAACAGGTTTTGTGAGCCAATGAGTTATAGTTTTAAATTTAGACAAGCATGTGGAACTGAGACCTCTCACCTGTGTCCCTGTCTAATGGTCCTTTCCTCTCTGTGCAAGAGTGTACTGGGAGACATAGATCCTTCCTCAGTTGGGTATATTGGCAGGTGACAACTTTAGGCAAAGCACCAGATGTTACTTGTTTTTTAAAGATATGCTTTAATTTTATTTGTGTGTGTGTGTGTGTGTGTGTGAGTGTGTTTGTGTATGAGTGTGTGTGAATGTATGCCATGTGCATGCTCATAGAGTAGGAAAAAAAATAAACCAACATTGGTTCCCTGGAGTTGGTATTACAGGTTGTTTCGAGCTGCCCAGTGTGGGTGCTGAGAACCAAATTCAAGTCCCCTGAAAGAGCAGAAAGTGCGCTGAACCATCAAGCTATCTTTCTAGCCCACAGTACTTCCTGTCTTGCTGAAAATGCCCTTAGCTAGGCAGAAACGACAGGATGACAGGATATCAAGGCCAGTCTGGGTTGCACATTGAGGTCTATGAAGCCGGGGTGATGGAGACTCTGCCTCAATTAAAGAAAATAAAAAGATAAAATGCCATTAGGTTCACAGTGACCGCAGCTATCCCATCGAGAAACAGGAAACATATTCTTCAAGCGTCTCTCTTCCTCATTGTTTTCTCCCCTCAAATCTTTTTGACCTTTTGATTTTGCACTCTCTAAATCCCTCAGATCTAGTCTTTGCTCCACTTTTTCAAGTTAGATGTTAGCGGAAGTTTTCTTGTCTTAAGAAAATAGAAAGAACAATCAAATAGACCCACAAAGTCAAGAAAGTAAGACCCAAGCTCAAAGGAAGACAAGAACACTCCCTAAGTTTTATATTAAAAACCAGGTTTCAAGAATAGCGTAGAGAATACGAAGTTACATGGTAACAAACACTTCATATTATCTTCATTAAAAATAGTAGAACATAGTAAAGAGACTTTTTAAAATTTATTTATTTTTATATCAATCACAGGTTAGGTACTTTGCATCCCATGCGTAGCCCTCTCCCTCATTCCCTCCCACCATCCCCATCCCTCCCTCATCTCCTCCCTGTCCCCTCCAAGTCCACTGATGGGGGAGGGCCTCCTCCCCTTCCATCCAACCCCAGCTCATCTTGTCTCCTCAGGGCTGGCTGCAATGTCCTCCCCTGGGATCTAGCCAGGCTGTTACTCCCTGGCAGGTATGGGGAGGGTCAAAGAGTCAGCCATCAAGTTCATGACTGAAACAGTCCCTGTTTCCCTTACTAGGGTCTTCAGTTCGACACCTAGCTACCATGGGCCACATCTGAGTAGGGGTTCTAGGCCATATCCATACATGGTCCTTGGTTGGACAAACTGTCTCGTGTAAGACCCCTGTGCCCTGCTCAGTTTGGTCTTTGTGGAGCTCTTGTTCTCCCCAAGTATTACTAACTTCCCCTATTTTTATTATTACTTCCCACCCTCTGCCAAGGGCTTGATTGCAAGTCTTAATATCTGCTTTGATACATTGCTATATTGATTCTTTCAGAGGTCCTCTTTGGTATGCTCCTGTCCTGTTGCTTGTTTTCTCCTCCATTCAATGTCCATCCTATTT
>CM053752.1:79509494-79536565 GCA_028658305.1 Pachyuromys duprasi | reverse complement strand
TTGCATGCCTGGGATGAAGCCTACTTGGTCATGGTGGATGATATCTTTTATGTGTTCTTGGATTTGGTTTGCGAATATTTTATTGAGTATTTTTGTGATAATAAGATGGATGGGTCTGAAGTTCTCTTTTTTGTTGGATCTAGGTATCAAGGTGACTGTAGCTTCATAGAATGGGTTCAGTAATTTTCCTTCTATTTCTATTTTGTGGAATTGTTTAGAGAGAATTGGTGTTAGGACTTCTTTGAAGGTCTGGTAGAATTCTGCACTAAAACTATCTGGCCCAGGGCTTTTTTTGGTAGGGAGGTTGTTGATTACTGCTTCTATTTCCTTGGGGGATATAGGTCTATTCAATCTTTCTCCCTGAGAAATTTACCTTTTATAGAATATATAAAGTATAACAACATTTGAACATTTAATATGAATACATAATATACATGCATGTATATAAACACACACACACTCACAAACACGTTCATACATACAAAGCATGCCAGGAACTTGGTAAAATAGGAAATTTGGGAGAAGACTATCACCTAGTTTGTTAGGATCCAGAAACTGCATCCCAAATAGCATGTCCAGCCACATATGTTCCCAGGTAGACATAGTCTAAGTTCCCTGTCTTCATTTCTTGGGCTAGCAGCTTCTTGAACCCATGAATTCACTCTCAGCACCCTGATTCTCATTGGTTTCTATAACAGACTGTACCAGAAATCTATATAATTTTTTTCTAGTGCTGAGCTACAAATGACCACAAACTCAGTCAATTGCACAACCCGGATTCGTGACTTTATTCTGTAATAGAAATCTGAAAAGACTCACTGACAGAACATAATCGAGGCATGGTGGGGCATACCTGGAATCTCAGCACCCAAAAATTAGAAGCAAGAAGATCACAAGTTCAAGGACATCCTTGGTTTTATAACTAGTTCAAAACCAGGCTGGAATGCAGAAGACTTTGTATTTCATTTAATTAGTTAATTATTTTTAATTTTTGGATATTGGGCGGGATCATTAGCTGGGGTTGACTACTATATTATGTGAACACTTTATTGAGAATGTTCAGACCACTAACAATTCCCTCTCATCTAAATGAAATCATGTCATTTTTCTCAGGACAAAAAGTTGTTTGTTGGTACTAAGCTTGTCATTATGGGGGAGTTGTTCAGTTACTTCTCTAGCTTGCTTTGTGTAAAGTCACACCTAATGTTTTCTAGAAAATTGTACATATATGGTAGGAAAGGGATGAACATACAAGTTGGAAATGTACAGCAGAAATGGTAGTAAGCAGGAAATATGAGGAATAAGATGGTGACTTTTAACCCATAGCCAAGGATCCATACTATCCTGTGTTTCCCTGGTCCCCTGAAAGGCTGAGGCACTTCCATGTAGGTGCCCTAGTATGGGGAGAAAAGACAGTCTGTGACAAACTCAGTTGCCTGCTCCTTGATCACTTCTCCCTGGTGGGATAACTTAGGCAGCCCACAGAGTAAAAGGATCCTGGAAGTCCTGATGGGAGCTGATAGGCTAGGGTCAAACAGTAGGGGAAGAGAACTTCCCCTATCAGTGGGCTAGGCAAGAATGATGGGGGCATATAATATAGGATACACTTACTAAAACCTGTACACCTAAAGAAGCTAAGAAAGAAGAAAGACCCTGGGTAAGATAACCAATCCTCACTCAGAAAGGAAAACAGGATAGACATAGGAAGAGGGAGAAAACAGGGAACAGGACAGGAGCCTACCACAGAAGGCCTCTGAAAGACTCTACCCGGCAGGGTATCTAGGTGTTGAGACTCATAGTCAAACTTTGGGCAGAGTGCCTGGAATCTTATGAAAGAAAGGGGGGATGAAAGACCTGTAGGGGACAGGAGCTCCACGAGGAGAGCAACAGAATTAAAAATTCTGGACATAGGGGTCTTCTCTGAGACTGATACTCCAACCAAGGACCATTCATGGAGGTAACCTAGAACCCCTGCACAGATGTAGCCCATGGCAGCACAGTGTCCAAGTAGGTACCCTAGTAAGGAGAACAGGTGCTGTCTCTGACATGAACTCAGTTGCTGGCTCTTTCATTACCTCCCCCTGAGAAGGGAGCAGCCTTACCAGGCCACAGAGGAAGACAATGTAACCAGTCCTGATGAGACCTGATAAGTCTGGGGCCAGATAGAGGGAGAAGAGGACCTCCCCTATCAGTGGACTTGGAGAGGCACATAGGAGGAAGAAGGAGTGAGGGTAGGTTTGGGAGAGAATGAGGGAGGGGGCTACAGCTGGGATACAAAGTGAATAAACTATAATTAATAAAAACTCAATAAGTTTTAAAATGTAAATAATAATAATAAATTAAAATTATACAAACATGCCTTATTAAGTGTTTTTTTTTTCTTTAAGGATCTAGTCCATTCCAGTGTTTTCCTATTTCAGTCCAGATACAAAATTTTCATGCAGTTTCCTGGTTGAAATTATTGTGTTATTAGGGTGACATAATATATTCTGAGAGCCATTACACAAAAAATTTCATTCTATTGTCCATGGAATATATTATTTAAAAATCAGTAGTCTGAGTGGTCAACAGAAGTTCTCTGAGTTGGCCATTCTGGATGCCTTGATTGATACAGGCTTGAAAGATGAGCCACCTGGGTTAGCATCATTTTTATAAAAATCACCTTAGAAGCCCCAGGAGGGGCTTCTCAGAGTCATTAAAACCATTCAAGGAAAGATGTCTCATTAAACCATGTTTTCATTCAGTAATAACTTGGGAAGTACAGTTGCAGTTTTCATTTTGTAAATATTTCTGTCATGTTTTCATTGCATTTAATTTCCTTGTGTTTTTAAAATTCTCAAGCCATGTGCATTGTTTCATGTCCCATAACCCCAAATGCCTACAATCTGACCTGCAGGTCTTACCTTGTTAAAATGCTTCAGTACAACAGTAAACACGTATGGGGATTTCGATAGTGTTATTTAGTGTTTTGATGGTTACTTAGTGCTACCTCCTGCCTCCTTGTTACCTGCTCGCTTTTCTGCATCAATAGCTGGAGCACAGCTGCATGCCAATGTGGATTTAACTTAGGCAGGTATTACTGCATCCTTGAAGCACATCTGTGACTTCCAGCAGATGCATGCTGCTGTTCCCCTTGCCAGGTGTGGTATTGTCTCCAGGAGTCACCAAGCAATGATGCAAAGGGAAGAAGCATCATGGCAGCAGACCCAACCTTGTTTGAGGCATTTAAATAGTACCCCACCATGGACAGTATTCTTTTTTTTCCAGAGAAAGTGCCAGAAATAGCTAAATTGAGATGCTTTCTGTCACGTAATCAGAAATATGGATCTCTGCCTACTTAATAAGATGTTTCAGTGGCACCATGATGAAAACCTAGGGAGGAATTTTTAAGGCCTGTACAAACTACTTCCTAAGTACTACAAAGCATGGGAAATGAAAATTAAATACATTTTTTTTAAAAAATGGAAAAAAAAGAATAATGGAAATGCTAGTGTGTTCCAGTTCAGTGCTTTTAACCACAGTCAGTACTTAGTTGTTTCTGTGGTTAATATTCTTGCAGAAATGTGCATGCAAATAAGTCTTGTCCGAGTCCAGAAGCACCACTGAGAAGTGCTCAGGACGCTCATGTGGAGCTGCTATAGAGACAGGATAAGTAAGACACAGGAGACTATATTTTTGCATGCAGGGATCATAGTGTGGCTCTGTGACGTTTGCATTACCAGAAAGTCATCTCTGCCAATTTGTCCAGCTATGAGCCTTTGCCCTCACTTATAGTTAGTGATCTTCATTACATGGCATCTTGAAATAATTTACCCTAAGCCTCTTTATTCTGTTCTATTCAATACTGTTCTTATTATTCTACTTCCTTTGCATTTCCACATAAATTTTCAGATAATCTTTTCTTTATTAACATAAAATCATCATTCTGAAATTTTTTTTTGAGAAGAATTCATTGGGGCTGCAGAGGTGTCTCCGTGGTTGAGAACACTTGCTGCTCTTCCCAAGAAGCACAGTCCCATTCTCAGCACCTTTGATGGGCAGCTTACAACTGTCTGTAACAGGAAGTCCAGGGACCTTGAAGACATTATCTGGAGACTGTGACTACCCACATGCATGTGTAAATACACACACACACACAATTTTTAAACATACTTATGAATCTGAAGAAAATCAAAATCTGAGTCTTCCCATCCTCACTGAATTTTTTTGTTGTGCTTTCAATGGCTTTGTAATTTACATCATAAAATGTTAAGTGTGTTTACTTGATTTATGTATGTTGGGGATTAATTTGAATTATCATTGCATTTTTTAGGTAGTGCAGTTTGTATACATTTGTATATTATCCACCAACACTGTACTCAATTTTTACATGGACTTTCCCGTCCCCTGTTTTTTGGGTAGACTTTCCGCCCCTCCCCCAGCTTCCTTAGATTGTTATATATAGTCAATCAATGAGCCTTTATTCTTTCCTTTTCAATCTGGATGTTCTTCCTTTCTTTAATTACTAGATTGGCCAGAGTTCTAGAACTGGATGAGGGCTCTGAGGCTGGATATTTGTGATGTGCCCCTGTTGGAAGAAAGTATTCAAGCCCCAGACTCTGGGATTGAATAATAGCATGATGATTGACTGTTTTGTCCATTTTAATGCATTTCCCAAGGACAGAAGAATTTAGCAGCTATTTGTCACAGCCCTGTGTGTTTCTTCCTCTGATACCATAGAATGCTTCTGTAATGGCAACATGAGACATTTACAGTCTTAATATCTAAGATATTAAATAAATGAACATGCTAATGTAAAAAAATAGGATTACACCAAAATAACCATTAATTCAGTGTTTTTATTCATGGATGCGAGGTTAGTGTGTGCTAAACAACTCCTTCCTCTATCCTTTCCCAACAGTGATACTTTGAACAAGTTCCTTAGCCCCTCTAAAAGTCTGTTTCCTCTTCTGCTAAACAGTACAATACATTCATTCAAGAAATTCACACTTACGTTTTTAGAGACCTCATAATGACAGTGCCTGCGTACCTCGCAGCACTGTAGCAATTAAAGAAGATATGTCTGTCAAAATATACACCACATGGTATTAATCTAACTTTAGCTGTGATTACAGTTACTACTACACATAATAGTGTAAAATGGGATATTCCCCCACACCTGCGAAGATCAGTTGTGCTTAATGAAGGGAAGGAAAACAGTATTGCTCCAACTCTGAGTGCTACTTTAAGAGTTTCCAGAGGAAGTTTTGGTTGTCAGAATTGGAGGAAGAGGATGGTGGGATATTTGTGTCCAGGAATTGGAGGCCAACGATACTGCCAAATATTCTACAGTGACCAGGGCTATCACCCACACAAAACGATGATGTTGAATAAAGCCCACATGTTAATAGTGTTAATGTTAACCAGTTAGAGTTTACACAGGTAAAGCCGATAAATATATTAAAAGTTGCTTACACTTTACTTGTGAATTGCCATTGTCCCTTTAATCTTTGACCTATACTTGCTATCTCTATTGGCCTTCTTAAATTTAGAATATATCTCAATTTAGGATATATATATATATATATATATATATATATATATATAGCCTCCTTCCAGCAATATATTAAATTACATTGCTTGATCTAAATTGAGCTACTATCCACAAAAAAAATACTTATAGAGACTTTGGAAATAATTACTCTGCTACTGTACATTACTGATAGTCTTCAGGTTCCATGTGCTAGGTTTTTGTTTTTTTTTTTTTCCCCCAAATTCAAACTTTCCTTATGTCTGTTTCAGCCACTGTTCAAATTTGGTGATGTAACAGTATGTCTATGGATAAGCCTAAGAAGCTAGCCTAGAAATTGCTATGGCACTTTAAAATGCAGGAGTCTTTTGTCCTCAACTTGAGGCATTAACATTTTCTATTAGAAGTGCGCAGGGCCAGTTGTTCATAGGATGACCTCAACTTAATAGTGATGTCCATGTTTTAGAAGGTGGACTCAAAATCACTGAGGAATGAATTTCTGCTGAAGAGGTAAATGTAAGGAAATCTTTTATGAAGCATATAAAATTAGTACATGAATCTTCATTGTCCATCCAGAGTTTGTTGCAATGTCTTCTAAGGTGAAGCACCGACAGTAAAACTTTCCTGTTATAGCTACTGGTTTTTTTAAGTTACATAAGCTATCAAAATATACTTTTTAAAAATAAAGATGCTGGAGCCAAGGTTGAGATGGGTGAACAGTTGAGAGCACTGGCTGCTCTTCCAGAAGACTTGGATTTAAGTCCTTTCCCTCTCATGATGGCCAACAGCCATTTTCTAACTCCAGTCGTAGGGGATCTGATGACCTCTTCTGGCCTCACCAGGCACTGCATGAACATGGTGCACTGAGAGGCAGGCAAAACACATAAATGTTGAAAATAAATAAATCCTTGTTAATTAGCTTCTTTGGGTATGTGGATTTTAGTACATACCCTGGTTATCCTGGGTATGTTCAGATAACAGGTGGTTATCCTGTTTTCTATGGCTCATATCCATTTATAATTGAGTATGTACTATGCTTGTCTTTCTGGGTCTGGGTTACCTCATTCAGGATGATCTATTCTAGTTCCATCCATTTGCCTGCAAATTTCATGGTGCCCTTGTTTTTAATAGCTGAATAGTGTTCCATTGTGTCGATGTACCAAAGTTTCTTTATATATTCTTCAGTTGAGGGACATCTAGGTTGTTTCCATATTCTGGCTATTACGAATAAAGCTTCTATGAACATAGTGGAACAAATGTCCTTGCTGTATGGTGAAGCATTTTTGGGTATATGCCCAGGAGTGGTATAGCTGGGTCCCCCAGGGAGGATGCTTACTTCTCATTCAGAAGGGCAAATAGAACAGGCACTGGATGTTGTTGAAGAAAGAGAACAGGACAGGAGACTTCTATAGACGTCCTCTAAAAAAAAAAAAAAAAAAACTCCACCCAACAGAGGATCGAAGGAGATGCTGAGATTCACAGCCAATTTTGGGCAGAGCTAGGGAGTCTTATGGAAGAGTGGGGAAATAGAAGGACCCAGAGAGGACAGGACCTCCAAAAGGCGACCAACAGAGCCAATAAATCTGGGCCCACAGGGGCCTGCGGACACTGATGCACCGACCAAAGACCATGCATGGAGAGGACCTAGAACCCCTGCTTAGATGTAGCCTATAGGCAGCTCAGTCTCCTTGTGGGTTCCGTACTAAGGGGACCAGAGGCGGTCTCTGACATGAACTCTGTGTCCTGCCCTTTAATCACTTCCTGGGAGCGAGGCAGCCTTGCCAGGCCACAGAGGAAGAAGATGCAAGCAGTCCTGAAGAGGCTTGATAGTTTTGGGTCAGTTGGTAAAGGAGTAGGGCTCCCCCTTTGTGGAGACTGGACTGGGATAAGGAGAGAGAGAGGGAGAGAGGGTAGAACTGGGAGGATATGAGGGAGGGGGTAATGTTCAGTATATAAAATGAATAAATTATTTTAAAGTAAATGCATAAATAAATAGATCCTTTAAAAAATATGAGATTCTTCCTACTCCAAAATATTTTTTACAAACAGCTGCTGCTGAGCCTGAACTATAACTGTAAGCTGTTTGATTATTCTCATTAGGCTAACAAAAGAAAATGAAAATATGAGTGCTAAGAGAGGAAGTGCTCTGGATGGCTTATCAATTCACATGAAAATAGTGTATTTATGCCAGGATATGAAGGGACCAATAACCCACAGTGACCTCGTCTCTAGTTAGTCCCCAAGAGCTGATGGATATTAACACATTGGCTTCTTTCTTTGTGTATATTTTAATAAAAGCAGTTTATACTTTAGTATACTCCATGAGGTTTTGCTATTTGCATAACTGTGCATTAGCTAACTCAAACTAGTTAGCATACATTATTTCACATACTTAACTTTTTGTGTTGAAAATACTCTAGCTGGTAGCATTTTCAACTCTATAATATGTTTTTATTAACTGTCATAACTGTGGTATAGAATGCTGGACTTACTTATACTTTTTAATTTAAGATATGTGCATTTGAACAAAGAATCAACTGATAGCATCTCACCTCTCTGACTATTCAACTGCGTTAGAGAACAAGACCTAGATGTTTGTCCACTTAGAGCTGCAGGGTCTGACTCTTTCATGCGGACAGGGTGATCCAATGATAGTCTCCCAAGCAGACACCTATCTAACGAAATACAAAGTGAATCATCGCCTTTTTCCACAGACCCTATTGGAGAACACAAGCCAGGCAGGTCCCATTAGGAAGCATCAGGTGGTATAGAGGCCCTATATTAGTTCTATTTGTGTAAAAAAAAAAAAGTAGCAATGATGACCAGTTTATTAAAGATGGATTTTTAACATATAATGTGATGACTATATCAAGTCAGAGAACCTCAATTTTCAGCCTTTTGTTCAAGATTACATATATGGCATTTTGAGTCATCCAAACTCAGAAATAGAATAAAAACTTTATCCAAGTGGAAAAGCAAAGTTTTTGAATCAACCAAAGGTTGCTTTATTCATAGATTAAGGGAGATTCAAAAACTATGAGGCAATAGAGATTGACTTGCCATTGGCACTATGACTGAAAACAGTTGAAGCAGGCAGTGACATCATGAAAACAGAATAGTTTAGGAAAAGCAAAGCAAATGTGATCTTTTCTAAGAAGATAAATGTCTCAGAAAGCTTCGTGTCTGTTTTGATCTTTGGCTGAGATTCTACTTTTGCTTGTTTTTTCATGGTATTGCTGTTTTTAGCTATTTTCACAAAATAATGCAACTTTATATTACATTATTGTTGCCAAAAGGAAATATTGTAAATCAGTTCTAATAAACATTAATTTGAAAACAGGATATTTTATGCCTACACCTGAAACCAAATAGTAGAACAGTTTATACTGTTATGAAGTGGGCTTGGCTATTCAAGAAGAAATGCCATGAGTTTTTAATCATAATTTATGAGCTTAAAAGCAGAATTCTTAAGAGATGACACCCCCCCCCCATTAAGGAAAACAGTTGGCAGTGTTCAGGGTCAGTTCTATTCAGAATCTCCTCTGGTCTGTGTTTAGAAACTGAGGAACTGTAGTTTTCTTGTGTAAGGGAAAAACAGTGTTTTCTAACAGCTTCATGTAAGTGACAAATTTCAAATACACAACAGTGAAGAATTGAGTTATTTTACTCATTTTGTTTTCAATCGTTATTTTTTGAAAAACAAATGGGAAGGATTCAAGATCAAGACTTCCTTTCTCAGGCAAAGAGGATGGGCATCAGAAGAAGGAGAAAACAGGGAATAGGAGAGGAGCTTACCACAAAGGACCTCTGAAAGGCTTTACCCTGCAGGGTAACAAAGCAGATGCTAAGACTTTGAGCAGAATGCAGGGAATCTTATGATAGAAGTGGGAAATAATAAGACCTGGAAAGGACAGGAGCTCCACAAGGAGAGCAACAGAACCAAAAAACCTGGGCACAGGGGTCTTTTTTGAGACTGATACTCCAGCCAAGGACCATTCATGGAGATAACCTAGAACCCCTGCACTGATGTAGCCCATGGCGGTTCAGTGTCCAAGTGGGTTCCATAGAAATGGGAAAAGGGACAGTCTGTGAAGTGAACTGATTGGCCTGCTCTTTGATCACCTCTCCCTGAGGGGGGGGGGGCAGCCTTACCAGGCCACAGAGGAAGACAATACAGCCAATCCTGATAAGACCTGATAGACTAGGATCAGAAGGAAGGGGAGGAGGACCTCCCCTATCAGTGGACTTGAGGAGGGACATGAGTGGAGAAGGGGGAAAGAGGGTGGGATTGGAAGGGGAAAGGGGAGGGAGCTACAGTGGGGGTACAAAGTGAATAAACTGTAATTAATAAAACTAAAAAATATTCAATAAAATACTTACAAACTGAAAAAAGACTCCCTTTCTCTTTAGATAACAAAGACAAACAAGACACGAATAGATCATCCTAGATACATTTATTATCCCCAAAGAATTAACAGAAATTATGATTCATATATGTGCTAGGCAGTCAGCAGTTCTGGGCCTGTGTCGGTGCGTATGAAAGCAGCACAACTAATGTGAAAAAAAATACTGGACCCATCTTGTACATCCTTGGGTCAGCAGCTACCTCGTAGCACCTTAAATAAAGATGTAATAAATATCAATTATATCATCTGAAATAGGCAAAGGTTATAAAGAGAAAATAACAGAATAATGCACTAATGACTTAGGGATTTATTATTATCACCTTTATCATCATCATCATCATTTTTTTATTATTTCCAAAAATAGCAATCAGTATGAGCATATTTTGTCTGCCACATATTTTGATAAACTTTAATGAAGAGGTTGTTTTTAAGTACATATATATTTTAAAGTCTCTCTCATACCCTGGCATGATGTTAGAATATATTAAATATTCACTGAGAGGAAATGAAATTATAGAGCAACTTCAGAATGTGACCTCTGAGTCAGATGTGGTAAGTCAGCACTATTTGATAGAAGCTTCTGTGATGAAGGACCTGTTCTGCATGATCCAAAGTGTAACTGCTAACCACGTGTAGCTAGGAAGCACTTGAAATACAGGTAGTAAAACAGGAACTGCTTTATCAATTTTAGTAAATTTAAATGTATAATTGGGTAACCACGTAAAATTATGTTCATATTTTAAAACACTAAAGGAAATAGAAAGGGCTGGCTTCTCTTGTCAAAGAATAGTCATGAATTCAGAAATACAATGCTAAGAAGAAGAAAAAAACAAAACACTGAGGTTAAGTGTCTTGCTAAATGCTAGCCTTGAGATGCATAGCATCCCTTCTAATGACCCTGAATAATCATGGAAGAGGATTTGAGAAACAATGTAAGAACTAGAAGATATGAAAAGGGGCTGTGAAATGCAATGTTGTAGGCATGATACAGCTAGTGTTACCATAGCAGTTTTGGCTGCCTACAACAGGCTTATATAGGACTGGGCCTATCACCAGGTAATTATGAATTATAGCAATTGTGCATGACTCATGGAGTCTTCCTCTTCATTGCGAATTGGTGGCTACTAATGAATTCTAGGAGACAGAGAGCATTTGTCTTTAGTTGTATACCCACTGGAGAGCCCACTGGGTTCGAATGGATAGTTCCAAATCCATAGTCACATAGACGACCCTTTCTAAAAACTCAATTGGCCTAAAAATATAAAAAAAATTTTAAAATGTGGGGAAGGAACTTACGGGGAGAAGTGATGGGCTAAGAAGGACAGTACAGAGGGTGGCTAGTCACAGTAATCAGAACATACTTTGACACACATGTGGAATTGTCTATGAATAAATTCCATCATTTTTTTAAAAAATGGATTGACTTCTAATGAACCAAATGGAACATTTTAGTGATTCTTGTCTTATATTTTATAGATCTCCTTCGAACTTATTTTATTGGGTAAGAATTCCAAGGGACCACGTGGCAGTATGTTTCTGATAAGTGGAAAGTGACCATTCCTGCCTTATTGACTTTCAGTGAATAAGCATCACTGAGCATCTCATAATCACTGCTCTATAGCTATGTGAAGTTCCTCATGAAGCATTAGATACATGGACTTAAAGTTCTCATCTGACATACACTGATACAAATAAAGTGGATATGAAGACCTCTGAGGTTCAATTCTTCCTCCGAGAAACAAGTATTATAATAGATAATATGTAAGGTGGTTGGATACTTAATGAGATTATTCTTAGTCCTTATTGAGTTTCTCATAACTAAAGTATAGCAATCAGAAACTATGAATAATGTAGTTATTAAGGATAACATAATGTTTCTGGTACCATTGAAATACTGAGTCACACAGTAGCACCAATAATTTGATGATCCTTTGTCACTATAGTCCCTGCTTCCTGATGACAAGATTATGGACACTCTCTATCAGGCGTGTTTTGAAATTTTTCTCCAATGCATAAAGAGTAGGATAAATCTTTCTGGACCTTATTTGCTTATTCCTATCACAGAGGTTGGTACCTAATAATACTTTTAAATGATTATCGAGCTTGAAGAACATAACAATCCAGTTCCTACCACATAGTTTCCACATAAATTCTACACCCAGCTACAGTTACCACCAAACAGAAGATATAGAGACAACACAGTAAACCAATAAGGATTGTGTTAACTACATTAGTGTTCACAGCCCACACAAAACACACCCAGGTGAATGTGTAGCCTAAGAAAATATTCAATTAGAAGTAGGAAGGATCTGTGCAAAAAAACTATCAAATTTATATAAATAGGTGTCGTTGCACTGTATGTGAGTGACCCTGGAATTAATTCAAAGGCATATGTGATTTCTGAATGAAAAGATTAAATGTTGCATAAAAACATAATCCTTTTTTTCTAAATCCACAGTATGTGAACAATTTCCAAGAATTTTTGAACACTTTGAATAATGAGCTTACCCCATGAAACAACGCAATACTATCCAGAGGCCCTATGAGTCAATACATAACAGAACATATATGAGAGAGGACTTGAGAAAGACGCGTTCAGAAGATGGCTTGGTGAAGATGAGATGTTAAAACAGGAAAAAATAACCTGCACATACAAAAACAGGACTTTACCATGCTGAAAAATAAATTATAGCTGTGTAAAGAGGTTTAGGAAATGACACCAAAAAGCAAGATAAACACAGTGTTTATCTCGTACAAAAAAGGCATACAAAATCTTATTATCAGAAGAAAGCCACATCAGCCTACATATCTTTAAAATTATTTTACTTTTTACCATAGTAAACATATGAATAAAATTGAATTATAAATGGCCAACTGAAAGAAATTTTGAGCACAATCAAAGAGTATATCATAGAGTTCTGCAGCTAAGAGACTGTATAAAAAAAGGATGACATAAATGTTAGCTAGAACAAAAAGAACTGCATAACTTTAGGCTGATTACTTTAACCAAAAATATTTTTATGGCTAGGGTGATATATGAAAGCAGTCTGTAACCAGGCAGTAGGAGGCTTGCCTAGAACACCTGGCGCTCTGAGTTTGAAATTCAGCCCTTCAAAGTAGAAGAAGTAATATATATTATTCTTTCCATTGCTCTCTGTCTCGAATTCTCTGCCAGCTTTCCCATTTTCATTGCTATAAACATATGCTTTGATCTCTTTGGAAAGAGTATATTTCCTTCTATATCAATTTTAGATTAACATATTAAGTTCTGAGACTATAATATTGGAAGTTTGATAAGATTTTTTATTTAAACAAATAGAACAATTGAAGAAAAATACCATTCTAAAGGCTGAGAATTTTAGATGGGTTCTTGTATACTTCGATAATTATCACTTATTAACACAACACATGTCATGTAGGATCTGAGGTTTTTTAATATAAATGTCATATTTTTTTGTCTTTAGGAAGTGCATTGTAAGCATTTTACCTCATGTTCTTATTGTAATTACAAATAATTTACATTTCTTTAAGTTTTTTAAGTTTTGTAACTGGTTGTTTCATGGTCTATAGAGCCACCTGATTTGGTGAACCTATAATCTTTCTGAATAACTTTATTATTTTTAATGGTTTTCAATTGATACCTACAGTCTTCCCTGTCAGGTAATCTCCTTTAGTCTTTCTCAAATACTTAAACCTTCACTGTACATATCTTCTTTTTCCCTTCAAACAATTTTTTAAAGTTGTCACCAGTGCTATGGCGCTCACTTGGAGACTTAGCAGCCATGGGCTACATCTGTGCAGGGATTCTAGGTTATCTCCATGAATGGTCCTTTGTTGGAGTATCAGTCTCAGAAAAGATCCTTGTGTCCAGATTTTTGGGTTCTGTTGCTCTCCATGTGGAGCTCCTGTCCTCTCCAAGTCTTCTTTCATAAGATTCCCTGCACTCTGCCCAAAGTTTGACTATAAGTCTCAGCATCTGCCTTGATAGCCGGCAGGGTAGAGTCTTTCAGAGGCCCTCTGTGGTCGCAAGGGTGGGATTGGGAATGGAGGGATCTACAGGCGGATTACAAAGTGAATAAACTGTAATTGATTAAAATAAAAAATGTTTTTAAAGTTAAAAAAAAGTTTTCGCCAGATAATAAAGTCCACAACAACTAGTAGTCACAAATAAATAATTGAGACAATATTGTTTCAGAAGAATCTTTGCTAATAGAAAGAAAATGTGGCACACACCCACACACGTAGACTCACTGTGAAGTGCTCCTCAGTCAAAAACTAAGAGGGATCCTATGATTTGCCACAGGTCAAGCATAGAAAGCACCCTCTCTGAATCTCCAGCATCTGCTATCTCCTCTGATACCCAGATTCCCGGAAATCACTTACCAACTTTATGTCTCTACTTACCTACAGTGGACAACAGCAAGAATTTCCTTCTGCGTGACTCTATAGAGTATCTCTCACATAACCACCATGTCTCCTTGCATTGCCCCTACACAACCAGTTCTCTCTACTTCTGTGCAAGGGGATCACCTGTGTAGGTTCCATAGGAGGGGCAATTCTTGTAATTCTTTCATTGTTATATTTCTCTTTTAAAAATGACTTTTATATTTTTTAAAATCAAACCATCAGGTTTTTTTTTTTAAATCTCTCTGTCCCCATATCCCTCATCTGGAGTTGCTCGCTTTATTTTTTTATTTTTTGGTAATTTAATATAATCTAGTATTTTCTTTAATTTCTTTCATTGTTTTTTTTCTTCGTTGGTGGTCCAGACATTCTGGATCTGTTACAGCTATATTTATCACCGCACACAAAATAAAATAAAGAAACCCCATGTTACTCTGTAATTTTGCAAAATAAGCTGCTCTTTTTCTTTCATAGGTCTTCTGTGGATAATAAAGCATTTTAATGAAAGCCTTATCTTTTAATATTAAGGAAGAACATCTTGAGAATTATTTCAAACTTATTCATGCACAAGTGAAATACAGAGTCCACTGTTGGTTAAAAACCCAACTCAAGCATTTTCTTCTACTTTCATGGAAGATTATTTCCTTCTTTCAAGGATTTAATATTTGGATTCTGATATGGGAAAGTCATAAAATGATTGTTGATCTCAGTTATCAACTTGATTGTTCTAGGAGACAAAAAATTGGGTATGTCTGTGAGGGATTATTTAGAAAAAGGTAACTGATACTTGTAAAACAACCGCTTAGGTGACAGCAAACCATGAACTGTGGTGATAGAATGAACAAATAAATGATGGGTGTTGAATATGAGCGTTCATCTAGGCTTTGTGTCCTGACTGTAGATGCCATGTGTAGATGCCTCTTGAACCTGCTTCATACCTTCCTGCCATGATGCATTACTGTATTCTCTGGAACTCCAATCCAAATTAAATCCCCCCCTTAGGTTGAGTTCATTAGTGTCTTGTCACAACAACCTTATGAAGACACATATTAATTACTTCTGTCACAATTAGAAGTGTTTTCATTAAAAGTAAGCCACAATCAGTAGACTGGGGAAGAGGCATGGGAGGAGAGGAGAGAGGGAAGGTGGTTTTGGGAGGGGATGAGGGAGGGAGCTACAGTTGGGATACAAAGTGAATAAATTGTAATAATAAAAATATTAAAACAAAGATAAGAAGCCATGTAACAAAGTAATAGTTGCAAATACTCTAGGTATAGAGAAGAAACCATCAATATGTAAACATACAGAGTAAATGCAACAGGGGTTGAGTGAGGTGGAAAAACAGCCTACTCATTCTACAATTTCCCACAAGGTGACATTGCAGCAGAAGCTTTTCAAAACCCTGTAAGTGTTCCCTACAGCATTCAATCACCGGAAATGTCGTTGCAGATATGAATGGAATTCTGTGACAAAGCTGCTTAAATTCCAGCTAGCCCTGCTAGCTCAATCTGTCTCAGTCTAACTGCAATTGATGCTACTTACTGTTCCATCTGGGTATTAATTAATGCTAATTAAATTAATGGCATTATTAATCCTGGACAGGATTAGCGTCGTTTCTACTGAAGACACATTTTCAGAGCCATAACTGTCTCTCCCAGTTAGCTATGGTATGACTTCAGAAAGCAGACTGGCAGAAAAATAACGTTGAATTGCATACATGTTCTCAATCTAACCTGTAAACTCTCTCTTCCAGACAGTTGCAAAATTGAACAAGCTACCTTCTCCTAAGGGGAGAAATCAACTCCAGGTGTCATTTCTTCTGCACACTATTTTCACATATATTCCAGAAACTACTTAGAGACTTTTCCTGAACTAATATTATCAATCTAAATTTAGTTTCCTTTACTTTGAGATCTTCTAACCTCTCAAAGAGATAGTCTACATCAGGTGCATTCTTTATCCAATTCTCTTAACTTGCTGCCTGGAACAATTAGGTTTGAGAAAGCTTCCGGTTTGCAAAGCCAAAGTCTTCATGTTTGGCTGTAGCGGTGCTGCATTTCTCTACTTTCCGTGTTAATTATTCCATGTCTCTATGTAATGTTAATTTTTATTTCTCTTTTTTCCCCCATTTCTCAACTAGTAGATATTCCTGAAAGTAATATCCTCATCAGGCCTCTTGCCACTAATTCGGTGTCTTTTACAAGATAATCTTCCCTAGGGCTGCATCTTTGTTTGCCATAAAAAATAAATGCAAGTTCTAGAATTACGTTGTAGAAGTTCACACTCCCTTAAACATTAAGCCATTATATCCGATGAAAATAGCTTATCAATTTGCATTTTGCTCTCCATTGGAACTTCAAATTCAAATGTCAGTAAAATTTAACCAGCTGTGTGCATATCTAAAGTTTTGCCATCCTGCTGAGTTATTTTTTGTCTCCTCAAGTCACACTGTGCTTGGCATAATGGACACACCTGTAATCCCAGCACTAAAAAGACTAAAGAAGTAATGTGCTGTGAATCGTAGGCTGCCCTGAGCTATAAAGTGAATTCTAGGCCAGTGAGTGAGGTCTTGTCATAAGAAAATAATTAATTTATTGATTTATTGATTAGAGATAAAAAATCATTTTCCCATTCCCTAAGACTTGTCATTTGGGGGATCCCTTATCTCGTTTGCCTTAATATCAGCTTCTCTTTTAGACTTCATTCAATGACAGTATTCCTAATTTAATGCCTGTCTCTAATGATTCACTCCAAGTGACAATGCCCTGCTAATGTTTGACCCAGAATGTGGAGTAGAAAATCCCAGCTGATTTCTGTGCTGCAAACACCCCTGGTGTGATCAGTTCCAAGTTAGCCACAGACAGCACTGCATTGGTCCTGGGACAAACTTGAACATGTGCCTCCAAGGAAGTCCTCCCTGCCGTGAGTTACTCCTACTGTCCTTCTGGCTCAGGACACAGTCTAACCCTCATGAGGATTTAAAATTGATACCCGATCAAGGGCAGTCAGGTGAAGTGGAGTTGAGTGATGAATGACAGCCCAGAAAATGTTAAGTTGTTTACTTAACGTGTTCCCAGCTGTGTCCTTACCAAGGGCAGTCTCAGCCAGTGGCCTTTTCGAAACACCACCCCTATCAGCGATTCTCAGTGTTCATTTGAATACCTTATTTGTAGTGGCTTCTGTCCATGACCCATTGAAAGCACCCACTAAAGCTAGCATAGAGGATGTTCTCCTACTCAACAGGCCAGAAAAAAAAAGAAAAAAAGACCCTTATATTTTTCCATAATATGTCACCACATTGTCACATGCCTCCTAGCTTGAGCAGAAACCCAAGTGTGAGTGTGTAGTGGTGGTTGTGAATGGATGTTTATTGATTTTTTGTTTTGCTTTTTACCAATCCTTCGTGTACATTTCTACATTTTAACTGTCCTCATTCTTTACCCTGAAATGATGGTAAACCTATGTGCTCCACCATTTATAAAACTGGTCTCAGGATGGAAAGTTTTTACAGAGTTGGGATTTCATAAAAATACATATTCTTTGTATAGATGGATAAGCATCGCTTTCCCCACAAAAGGGAAAGAAAGGAGAATCACCTTTTGCTAGTTCTGTATATTTTCAAAATCTTTATTTTTCAGTAAAATATGTGCCAAATGAAATAAAACAATGCAGTTAAAAGCAATATACTCATGAAAACATTACTTAGCTATCACCCTACATACACATATATAAATATTTGAATTTCTTGATTGATTTTATGACAAATATAATTATTTAATCTTTATCTGTGGGCAGATTGATGTTTTCAGTAGCAGCAGTGAAGACAGAATATATATATGAGACTCCCTTAAATTATAATATGTATATCATATTATAATACATATATATACATATATATCATGTGTGTATCATTCATTTTGCTTGTCTGAAAGGTTTGTTTGTTGATGCAGAATCTTATTGTGTAGCCTATAACAGTATTAAAATTACTTATGTAGATCAGAATGTTCTTTGTCTCATAGTCGTCCTATCTTGGTCCCACCTAGCACTGGGATTGTAGGTGTTTGCCACCATGCTTGGCTTTTTGTTCATTTTCTTTTAACTAACAAATATAAGTGTCCATTTGTTTGGAGGGAAATTCTGAGGATAGAGGGGAAAGGTGATAGTTTTTCCTCTAAAGGATATCTTATCCGCTAGAAAAAATTTACATGTTGTTCATGTCAATCATTAATAATTAGCCAAATTTGTCCTGGCAATAAATACAGTGACAGATGTCAAGGCTAGATTACTCTAGGGTTCAAGCCAAGCACTGAGCCATGACAATTCACTTAGTGGTTCCAAATTAAATATATTAAAATGTCATTACATAAATAATGGGATATGAAATTCACAGTATCACTCTATTTCATAGAAAATATTTAGTTATCAATTTTAAATGATTCTTCTGAATGATGAAGTTTGGGTATGCTGGCATTTATTTATTTATGAGCAAATTAAAGTTTTTAGTTATCTGAAGTATTTTGCTACACGTCTTTAAAATTTTCAGTAACTTCACAAGATTTGTTTTTCCAAATCCATTTAGGAACATGGTTTATCAAAGTAAAAACAGGTTATTTTGCTTTCATCATCTATGAGCTTATTTTCACTCACTATTCTCACCACTACCCTGATGCTGATCTGTTGAGACATGTTTGATTCATTGTCCTTCTCTCTTTGTTACACCATTTACTATATAGACCGATGGGATAATTAGTGGCCAGACATAATCCACTGTAATTAAGATGCTACCTAAACCTGAAAGACAAAAGTAAACTCTAATGTGTGCCACCTTTCAGTGTTTCTAAAATAAATTAAATATTCCATGTAAACACATTGGGGAAGAAATATGTGAGAGGGCTAAACTCAAGTTTCCTATAACATAATGCAGACAACTGATGAGATTTTTCTCAAGAATCACTAATAAACAGGTATCTTTATTCGACTGCACTATGTTAAACATGCCCTTTGACTAAAGGAGAGTATATTTTTATACTCTTCTCTTTAATTAGTAACCACAAAGATTAATGCAGCATACGCATGAAAGATTTGTTATCTTATTTTTTATTTTCTATTTTTAATCTCCTTTTAAAATAATCAGCTCTGATATTCCCACTTGGTACTATAATATAATCTGAATTAGTCTAATGCTTAAAGATATTTATCACATGAATCATGACTATTATTCCAATGATGAATTGGAATATTTCTTTGTGAGGTAGCATCTAATCTTAATGATACTCACAATATCGTTCAACTCTGATGAGTCAACTCAACTGTTAGGACTGAATTTGTTATGTCAAGTCAGCCTTTTTCATCAAACTTTATTTATATTACTGTATATCAGACATGCCAATCATTCATTTTGTTGCTAAAGAATCCATCTATTCTCAATCAAGTAAAGTAGTCTATCCGCCTGACAGTTAAAATATTGGTTTTCTGTTTTATAGTTCTTTTCCTATCAAATAGAAGCATCTTCTACATTTTGAAACATAGTTTTATGATTTTATTATCATATTTATTATATTTATACATGCTTGACAGTCTACCAGTTAGACTCTGTAGTTTTTATAATATCCAAATGAAAACTCATTCTATTTCAAAAATAATATTTAATAAATTTTTGGACAATAAAAAGACTACAAAGTGTATATAAAGACTAAATAAAGTCTACATAAAGACTATGAAGTCTATAAATTGTCCAAATATGTTAATATTTTCTATGGACAACCTGCATCTCTAAATATTTGTTATCTTAATTATTTTCCAAAAATAAAATTTTGTATTTGATAACGAGACTGAAACAACATAAGTTATATTTGTTTAATTAAAATTGAGACAAATCATACAAACACTACTTTCCCTTCCACAGCAGTCCACAATTAATAACAGTGACCTCAGAAGTCCAACTACAACATAACTAGATTCCTCCTAAGTCCCGGATGTGTAGCACAGTTACCTTCAGATACACCACCCACATAAACTGCATCTGTAGCAGATCTTAGCAAGTTCCACCACTTCTCACTGTTTCCTTTTGTTGCAGCTTTTCCTCTCACAAATGTAAATTACCAATGTAATTCTTCAGACTGCTGGGGGTTTTTTTCTGCCTGTTATTCGAAATCTATAATAGATTGCTAAACACCTAAATGGCAAGTCTCAGTGGGACGTGGCAACACTGTGAATGTGCTTGCATCAAAGTAGTTCTTATTGCTTCCCAAATCTACCTTGTTAATCTTGTAACAAAATCCTGTGAATAAAATATACAAAATGTCTTTTCTCTAAAATGAGCTTTGGTTACTGGGTCCAAAAGCAGGTGAATCACTAAATATCTGCAGTACCTACCAGGGACTTTACTCCTAGTGGCTGCTAATTATTAAAGTGAGAAAAGAAGAGTAAGCGAAGTTTAAAGACTTAGCACAGGCCATGATGTTCTAGATACTTGAACTGCAGTAACTAATTAATCTTACAACTTCATAAAACAATGATTCTTTCTTTTTAATGTCTTAAAAATTGTATTTATTTATCGGTTATGTATTTTTGTATAAGACAGGGTTTGAGAACTTCTAACTGTGTTTTGTCTGCAGCTCACATGTGTAGAAATAAAGAAAAACTTTGGGATGGCATCAATTTGACCTTCTGTGGATTCTGTCAATTCTGTGGATTCCTGTGAGCTAACTCAGCTCGCCAGATTTGCACAGCTGAGCCATTTCATCAACACTCCTCTTTCTTTTATATAAAAGAAAATGGGGGAAATCAAAGGGTTAAAGGTCTAGTACAGTACTAGTAAGAAAGAAGAGATGAGAATCAAAGAGTTAAGCTTAATTTAACTACCATGTTCCTTGAAGCTTCCTTTCAGAGGACTCAATTAATTATTACACTACTGATTCTAGAATTGGAGGACATTAAGGGAAATGAATTCAACCCCAGTACTCAGAGCAATAGCAGAAGAAATCACATAAGGTCTTACTGTGGATACCTTTGGCTCTTTTTTCTAGGAATATTCCATGGCAGCAGTCCAAAAACAAAACAAAACAAAAAGCTAAATATAGATGCAATCTAATTATGGAATATATAATTTATATAGAACCTTAGAAACTTAAAATGAGAGTGTGTAAATAAAGAGGTCATTGACTAGAGTGAATGACAGCACTGACTTTATGCTGTGCACTTCCAGGCATTATAACTGGCTATATTTCAAAAAGGAAATAAGATTGCATGTACAGAGGACGAAAATATTCATTTGTCTGGTTTAATAGCCTTTATTCATGGTCCATGTGCTAAACTACCTCTAAACATTTCTTGCCTGATTAACATTATCTCTATTGATATTTATTAGCACTCGGTAAAGTAGTAGTGTGCCTATTTTGAAAGAAACTGTTCCTTTGCCTATCTAACATACACAGTATGCCATACTTGACTTACAGATAGAACTCAAGTACACGTAACTCTGAAAACTATGTATTTAACATCTATGCTAAGGCATAGTTAAAAGGACTTTAATTATACAAGCATTTCTTACTGTGTGTTCACAGCATTACAGTTTACATGCAATAAACAATTTTGTAATCAAAATGGTTTTAGGGGAAAAAAGATGAAATACAAATCTTATCCCCATGCACATGTAAATTCTAATCAGTAGATTAGCCCATATTTAATGAATAGCATTCAGCTGCCTTATCTCTACAAAACTGACGTGAGTTAGGTTACAACCACCCAGGCATTAGTTAAGCAAAACCACAAGCAATGCGAAACAATTAGTATATAAGAAAAACTAAATATATGAGACTACAATTTTGAGTTTTGTGGTTAATGTTATAGAAAATAACCATGCCCAATGCAAATCAGTGTTTATTAAATGTGACCATGAGGTGGGGAGCCTGCTTTGCATCTTACAGAATGAAGGAGGGTTTTAAGCACAAACCCTTCATCTAATCATATTGACAAAGGCAATGTAGATTTCTCCCAGGTACAGATTTACACTTATCTACCCCAGAATCAATGCTTACAGGATAAAAATATGAACTGCTCTTGTAGTTCTGCCTTGGTTTTACATTACAGAACTGCCAAAGTGAGTGAAATAAAATCATAGACGCCATGCCAAGACTCAAAGCACATATCCCACTGGACCACATTTTACGAGTTTTGATTCTCTGAGAATCAAGGATTGGGATATTTGTATTTCTAGGAGACTGACTATTTGATTTTATGACAGTTACAACTACTTTTTGTACCCACACACATATAAATAGATTTACGACTGTATTACACACACTGGAGTATCAACCTTCAAACTAAAGGGAAACCCAGAGATGTAGGCCCAATCCCTGGCAGAAGGACAACAGAGAAATCAAGAAAGACATTGGCACCGAATGATTAACTATAGGGTCTGTTAATAATTAGCTAAAGTAAATTCTCTGGGCACATGCCAACCTTGAAGGATGTATTTGAAAATACCTAATGTTGATTTCTGATAATGAACAACAGAGTTGCATTTTGTTAGAGACAGAGAAGTCATTCTTTCTTGCCCTTCCTATGCTGATGTGCTGGGTAGCAGCTCTTCCCTCTTCCCTCACTGGCTCCTACCAGTCTCTTGTGGAGGGATTTTCCTGACCCAGTTTTGCTTCTCTCTCCGGTGATGTTTTATATGAATGCACTGCTGCTGATCACTCACTAGTGAGGCTCAACGCTTAGGAACAATCCACAGAAGACTGCTGTATATTTCATAACTATGCATAAGAATGGCAGTTAATTCTTTAGGAGTTTAATTTAAGCTTTTCTGCAGTTTCTAAAAGTAAGTGGGAGAATGAATAGAACAGAATGTTCTCATTTTGCAGAAATAGAATAGCAAACTATATATCAAGATAGAAATTAGACTGAAGAGCCTTTAAAAAGACATCTGAGAAGTGGCATAAGAATAATGCCCTATAATAGCTATTTATCTTTTGGTGTTTTGGTTCATTTTCTCATAAAAGAAATATTTGCATTCTGAGTGTAACTGATGGTGATAAGAGAATAGAACAAAATCATATTTCAATATATATAACCATATGATTTCAGTTTGCTAAAATAATTGTCAATGGCTATCTTGTCTAGTGTATATTATACTATAAAATTCTCCTAATAAACAAGTTTTACAGAAATTTCAGCTACTGGAAAAATTAGACTAGATAATAATTCTTAGTTGTTTCATCTCTTTAATACAAGTGCACAGTAATACAGAGTACTTGCTAACATAATTTTTTGAATATATTTCTTATCTATGAATTCGTACATGTGTGTGTGTACATAAACAGTGAATGACCTTGTGTGCTTTCTGTGCCCCACAATTAACAGTCTATAATGAACTGTCATAGAGAAAAACTTAAGCTGTTATACTCTGAACCCCAAAGAATCAGGTGCGGTGTAATATTGCCTGTGCAGTTTCCAGTTCTCCTTTTCCCCAGATTGGAACTCAAAGAGAGTCACACTCATAATTGGCTGAGAAAAGAAAGAGCATATATGACAAAGTTGTGTCATGGCTCATCAGTGGCAGGCATAACTTTAGAGGTCATGCTTGTATCTTCTCTAATTTTGAGAAAAAAAAATTACTGCAAATATGTATGGAGCAGTAGAAAAGTAAGAAATCACAAACTGAAGTGATAGAGCTTTATGGTTATAGAAACTATAAAGCTCAAAATTAGCAGTTTCCTATGGAGGCAAAGAAGAAGCCTGCTCACCAGAAGAGTACATATATGCATGAATTAAATAATGTTTGGGGAAGTAGAGAAAAGAAATTTATAGAAAAACAATGCTGGGCCAATTCCAGTGTGTGTATATTATCTAAGAATAGCATTAATAAAATGATGTTTCTCAAACATGTCCTAGATCAACTAACCTGACAGTTTTATGCTAGGTGTTAAGAGAATTCCAATCCATTGTGAGCAAAGAAATAAGATGAAAAGAAGTAAAGGAGAATGTGGAAGAAACAAAATTATTTGATTTCTTAGATCTTGGAGGGAAAGGAGGCAAGAAAAATATGAGAGGGATGTTATCGTTCATATACATTTAATCTGTCCATTAGTTTCGGAAGATGAACAGGAAAAAGACCCATAAACCTTCATGCTTGCAGAACAAGTGTTCACACCAAAGAGCCAGCTCTTCAACCACTTGTTCATTCAGAGGCAGAATCATGAATGATTTGCCAATTTTTCCTCAAAGCAATCTCTAATATTACCTTTGACTTTTATCTTGACTCCTGACAAGAAATAGCTATTGAATGAAACATTTCATATTTTATTATCTTGTGTTCATGATCCTACAAATATCTGTTCAGGCATTTTCATTGATTTGAGACATATCTGAAAATGAAGAATATCGTATTCTTATGGTGAATAACTCTCTTGATTAATAATGTCACACTTTCTATGGCTAGTGCCTGAGCTGAGTAGCCTAGGATGGCTCCTGTCAATAAATAATTAATACAGGATAATGGAATGGATGAACACATGAATGGATAGCAGCCAAATAAGGATTATTAGCAAGGGCTGCCCAAGATTAAAATATCCACGAAGACATAACTTTCCTCTAAATTTCTACTTCAGGTAGGGCCTGTAAGAGTGGGCTGGCCTTGCTAGAATTATGATAAATATTTTTCGGAAAAATTAACTGAATGCGTACAAATAATTGTTAACGAGACATTGAGATATACTTGATCTAATGACTTCTAATCCAATTAACCTGTCCTTCTGCTGCCCTGTCTCATCAGCCTACACAGTAGCGTGCCTCAAACATTTCGCTTAGTTTGGAAAGTTTCATCATCTCAGTTATTATGAAACACAATCAGAGACATTAAGCTAACTCAGTTATGTGGAGGGACTACCTGGGACCATCAGCCCAACTGCATCTATACGCATACAATTGTAAATTTGTACCGACCACAGGTAATGGAAATATATATAAAGAATATAAAGAAATATATAATGAAATTTTAACCTAAACATGGCAATTTATAAAAGGTTGAACTTTAAGTCTTTAATAATTTTTGTAACTTTTATAGGTAGGCTAGCTATTTTATGTGGCCAAGTATAAAAGTGGATATAGTCTTATTCTCTACATAAATATTTGGGTTTGATTTTTTTTCTCAAGGATTCCTTCATGTGAACTTAAACTAAAATTTGTAAGCAAGTATGAATTTCTTTGATAATTAATTTAGTAATTGAAAGTTATATACATAAAATAGCTTTTATTTTATTTTCTACCTCACTAGTGTATTTTTAAACATAACTTTTATTGATTTTTGAGAATCTGATACTTGAATATTTTGTTCACATCATTTCTGACCATCCTGTGTGGCCCCCTACTTCCTTTCAACCTTGTCAGTTATTATTGTTACACACACACACACACACACATACACACACACTCAATCTGCTGAGTCCAGTTAGTGTAACTCACAGGTATATATGTTTAGCAATTAGATAACCTATCAGGTCTCATTCCTAGAGAAAACTGATCCCTCCCCATCTTTCCAGCCATTAAATGCATATAGCTCTTCGCCTACGGCTGGATCTTGTGAGACATCACCCATGCAGCTGACAACTGACATTGTTATGATGCAGGTCTTACTTAGACAAACATCTTGTTAAGATTATATGAGTGATACTCCCTCTTGTTTTATTGAAAGTTACTGAGGCTGTGATGAAATACTATGAAAAAAGCAACATGGAGAGGAAAGGATTTAGTCAGCTCACACTTCCATATTAAAGTTCATCATTAAAGCAAGTCAGGATGGGAACCCAAGCAGGGTGGGAACTTGGAGGCAGAAAGTTGATGCTTAGGCCTGGGAGTAGTGCTGCTTTCTGGCTTACTGTTCTTCGTGGCTTATTCAGCCTGCTCTCTTCTAGAATCCAGGACCACCGTCCCAGGGATATCGCCACTCAAAATGAGCTCCTTCTCCACAACTCACTAATTAAGAAAACGTCCTACATGCTTACCTACAGCTGGTTCTTACAGAGACATTTTCTAGCTGTGTCAAGTTGACATAAAACTAGCCACTACACCTGTCATTTACTGAAGACACCAACAGCGGTGTCCTGGTCCTCTGGCTATTACAATCCTTCTGTGCTTCTCCTATGATGTTCATTGAGCTTTAGACATATGGCTTGTGTTGTAGATTTATCAACTGGGAGAGTCACCACACAATAATTATTGTCTGTATTTTGACTAGTTGTGGATTTCTGTGATGGTCTCTGTATGCTGCACCAAGAAGCCATTTTAATGAGGGGTGAGACCTATAATTATTTGTGGATGTAAGAATAAGTATGTAAAACATATTTGGAAATTATATTAGTTGAAGAGCATGGAAGTGGTAGGTTCTCTCTAGGGCCTTTAACCAGTCACAGGTAGTTGCTGGGCTTCAAACCAGCATGAAGTTTGTCTTATTGAGTGGACCATAAGTTTAATTAGGTGACTGTTGATGACTATGACATATAAGTGCCATTATTGTACCCTTGTGTATATGTTGCCAAGGTTGTCTTTGTTTTGGTTTACAGGCTTTACAGCTTGATGGGACTTTTAGCTACTTTTCTCCATTGGTAGCTCTATGTAGCATCTTAGCATCTTCAGATACTACCGCAAGCTAGTTCTAGAGAGAATGCTTCCAAGTCAGTTCAGGCTCAGTTCCTTTGAGGTCTGAGCTCAAAGGAGATGATGTCCTTAGCAATAGAGTTATACCTTCAACT
>CM053752.1:79499362-79509394 GCA_028658305.1 Pachyuromys duprasi | reverse complement strand
AACAAACAAACAAACAAACAAACAAAAACAAAAACACACGTTTACAAAAGAGAAGAGAGCGCAGAGGGAATACAGAGGGCAGGAATCAACTAAAGGGCAAGCGTCAGGCAACTGCTGGGTTACTGAAATTCCAGTTCTGAGAGTTAGTCTCAATAATTTTAGCCAGACAAATAATTAGTGTTATCTTTTTGTTTATTTATAAGATTATAATTTAATTACATTTCTCTCTTCCCTTCTCTCCCTTCAAACCCACCCACGTACCTCTGTCTGACCTTTTTCAAATTCATGGCCCATTTTTCATTAACTGTTTTTGCATGGCTATGTATTGGTATTAGACACACAAATATGCCCTGTTGGGTTCAGATAATGTTGCTTGCATGTATGTTTTCAGGGCTGATTGTTTGGCACTGACCAGCCAATTAATGTGCTCTTCTGCAGTACGATTGCCTCATTGCTTCCCTCATTGCTCAGGTGCCTGGAGTTTTTTGTGTAGGGCTGAGGCGGCCTGGGCTTCTCCCATCCAGTCGGGCATGTTCAGTGTGTCGTCCTTATTTAGCTTGTCTGAATGCAAATGAACTTCCTCTGTAACACAAGTTACCCTCCACTTTGACCAAAGTACATTTTTCCAATGTCAAGGAATAATCACAGAAGGGGACACCAGTGACCTCCACAAAGTGTACATTTCAATGCTATTTGCATTTTCAAGCTCACCTAAGCCAAGCTTCAATTTGGGATACAGAAAATACAGACGAATCAAAACACATATCCTGCATTAGAAACTAAAAAACTAGGAATGTTGTGAGAGAACTGGAGGCGAATTTAAGCCTCATATAATCTAGCTGGCTCACTTTACAGATGAGAAAGGTACACAGAGAAAAAAGTGATGTTTTACCAAAGCCACACTGGTTATTGCGCAATGATAACTCTTAGCGTTCTGCTCCATCTCATACAACACATTGATTGGGTGTAATTGTATTTAACCTTAAAATATATAACTTTCCCAAGTCTTATCTCTTACGAAAGTAAAGCACACAGTTGAGGACTAAGGCATCCACTGTATTTATCATATTACGCAGAGGTTATCACACAAGGAACGTTGGGTTCTACACACACATGTGAACTAAGTGAAACTGAGCTTTAGTTCTTTTTGTCATAAGTAGTCAAAAATTGAGCTTGGGAAGTTGATGTCAGAGGAATGTGGAAAAGGAAAGACTGCAACACCACACCTGGTAAAGCCTTAACACCATTGGAATCATTGGCAAGTTCAAAGATTTTCCTGATTTCCACTGCAATTTAGATTTGAAGGCACATTAGAAAAGTGGAGGAGTAGAAAGTTATGTCAGCCATTTGTGATTTAGTAAATTGTAGTTCAGGTATGAAATAGGAAATCATTTTGTTAAGTACTTGAAAAGTAACTCATAAGCAATCCTGGGAAAGCGTTATACTTCTTTGCTAGTGCATTTAAGTATGGGCCATTTGCACATTTTTGCATGTGCATTCGTAATTATAGTTACATTCATAAACCATGCCACAGCTAGAAATTTTTGCTGATTAAAAATATTTTAAAAGAAAAAAACCCCAGTAAAGCAATGAGTAAGTTTAATACCCACATTGTTTTTTGTGCCTAACTATAAATTATTTGAAACTACTCTGCATGAGGAAAACGTTGCATAATTTAGAAGTAGTTATAATTAAAAGTAAGTAACCGTAGATAATGCTTTTGTGTGGAATGTAATTTGATAGGATATTTAAGGTAGCAGTGGTCTTTTGCACTCTTGCCTAACATTTGAGACATTACTAAAAAACCTGTAGAGAATCTAACAAAAATACACAGGTCACCCTGGCCATCATGGCAAATTCTAGTTAGTTTGAGGTTGTTAATTGAATCTCTTGAGCTACATAATTTTAATGCTGCTTACTCTTATGGTAGAGTAAATTTGCCTATTTTATTTACTGTTAATGCATTTGTAGACAATATTTGAGGTGTGCAATAAAAACTTGTGAGGCATACAATAGTCCGGTTCACAATTTGTGAGGCATGACTATTTTCTGGGATTTTTAGAATCCACATGTGAAATCTCTGACAGCTGCAAAGTCCTTGTATTTGCTGTTTGTAGTTTCCCAGGCCAAATGCAGGGGCAAATTGGACTTTAAAATCATGTGGAGATGGACTAGTTCTCATACATTTCTGATGCTTTTTTTCCTTTTTCCTTTTTTTTATTTTTCTTTTAATTGAAAATATATTCTTCTCTCATACAATACATCCTATCACAGGTTTTCCCTCTCTACTCCTCCCAGTTCACTCTTGCCTCCTTTATCTGCCAGATCCACTCTCCCTCCATATCTCTACAGAAATGAACAGGCCTCTAAGAGACAGTAATCAAACACAACAAGACAAGGAAGCCAATAGGAGGAAGAATCTCAAGAATACACAAAAGAGTCAAAAACACACTAGCTCCCACTGTTTGGAGTCTTATAAAAAACACCAAGCTAACAGCCATAACATATACATAGACAGCCTTGTGCAGACTCACACAGCCCCCTTGCTTGTCGCTTCAGCCCATGGAAGCCCTACGTAGTTGATTCAGAGTCATGTCCTCCAGTTGTCCTTCATTCCCTCTGACACCTACAATCTTTCCTCCCCCTTTCCCACATTGTTCCCTGTGCTCTGAGGGGAGAGATCTCCCATTTAGATTCTCTCTTGGCATAATGTCATGCTCTGCACTCCCTCCCATTGGCCGCCGGAAGAAGCCTATCTGGTGACAACTGGGCAAGGCACCTACCTATGAGTATAGCAGAATAACATTAGGAAACATTTCATTGATTTTTTTTTCTTTTACCAGTGGTGTTTGGTTTTACTGTAGGTCTCTGGGCTATCCAGTAGTCTCTGGTTCCTGGCCCTGCGGGCAGTATAGGGTACGGGCCTTAAATTGAACCATTCGTTGGTTGGCTACTCCAACAAGTCCTGTGCCACAGTTGCCCCAGGACATCTTGAAGGTAGGACAGATTGTATGTCAGGAATTTTGTGGCTGGATTGGTGTCCAGGTTTCTCATTCTGTAGCCTGCAGAGCACCTTCCCATGCCAAAGTGACTAAAACTTAGTGTGAAGCCTCCAGGCAATCACCAGATCAACTGAATATAAGATTTTATTGGTTCTTTGAGAATTTCATAAGATGTGTTTTGAACACCTTTTTTCCCCCTGCCTCCACACTCCTCCTCCTAACTACTTAAAGGCCCAACATTACCTCTCCAATCCCTACCAAGTTTTCATCCTTTTAATACTATAAATGAATCCACTGAACCCAGTTTCTATTACTAATACACTCATGGGTATGGGGGCATCCACTGGGTAATATTCAACCTTCTAGTGCTCCCACACACTTAAAGATCCCTCCCAGAAACCATCTGTTCCCAGCCCCTCAGCTAGGACGGGTGTTCATGACCTCCTAGCAGCTCTGTGCTAGTTTTCCTATGCAAATAACCATTGCAACGGCGAGTTATTGAGTGAAATAGTCCCTTCATGTATAGAAGACATTGTTTCACTCTGGTCTTCCCCTTTTTCTGGCCCTTAAATTGTTTTGCTCCCTGTACTGTGATGGTTGCTAAGCTGTGTTGTATGTGATTTGGATGTCCCATTTGTGAGTGACACCTTCTGCAGTCATTGTTCAGTTGTGGGCTTCTAACAGTTGTCATCATCCATGAAGAAACTTCTCTGGTGAGGTATGAGCATGGCACTAATCTAGAGTTAGAAATGGAAAAGGCTGTTTAAATTTTCCCCCATGTTAACTCAAGACAGTAGGTAAATTTTGTTCTCTTGTGTGTGTTTTTTTTTTAATTTTCACCTTTTATCAGGGATCTGATTTTTTATGGGTTCTAGCTTTATGTAGTGTTCCTGCTATAAGCTTGTATAACCATGAATAGTCTATCCCCTTAAGTAAAAACCTGGAAGATCCTAATAAAGCAGCCAAGATATCTATATCAGTTTCTACTCTGGGTATTAGCACATTTTAATTTTCTTCTTCCCTCCTTATTTTACACCCTCTGCATCTAAAGTGAAGGTTTGTTATATATTATCTGCCATTTATAAATCTTCTTCATTAATGTCATTTATTAATCTTCTGACATAATAAAATAGAAATCAACCATTAATCTTTCTTATTTACTCCATGACTCTATCCCAAATAACCGACTGCTTTGAATGGCTCTTGACATCCTTAAGTCCTATCCATGAGAGAAGCCATGATTCAGTTGATACTGCTGTTGTGAAAAATTTCTTGATAACTTCACTCCCAAAGGAACTGAACTTATGAAGTCAGCAAAACACCAATTCACCTGTGAAAACACTGCGATTTCTATTTAGCTTTAGTTGTCTTGGAGGAGGACATGTGCATGTAAATTCCTCTCTATCTGTCTCTGTCATCTGTCTGTCTCTATCTCTACCTCTGCTTCTCTCCATCGCTCACTCTCTCCTTTTTTTATATGTATTTGTGTTTTCCCTGCATGTGTGTCTGTGTATCATATGGGTGCAATTCCCTCAGAGACCAGAAGAAGCATCAGATCCCCTGTGACTGGATTTATTTAAACTTGTGAGCCACCAATTGTGTGCTGGGAAGCCAACTGGGTTCTCTGGAATAGCAGTCAGCACACTTATCACTGTGTTATCTCTCCAGCCCTAATGATACTCTTTGTAAATCTGTGCTTGGTACTTTGTTATAAAGTAAGCTTGCAGGTTTAAACCACAGTATGTTCAAATGCACAAAGAAAATCTAGTTCTGTTTTCCTTCATTACTGGTTATGCTTCATTTCTCCCTACCTATTGGACTTCTTACCCTTAAGACTTTAACTACTCAGTATTTTATTAATAACCAGTTGGTTTAATTAGTCCTTTAGTTAATACTCATGCTTTCAAGGAAGAGAGTACCTCCTAATAATCTCAGATGTCTTAGCTCACAGTTCTTCCTTCTCAGCTCCTCCCTGAGTTGACATATGTGTACTGGAGAACGCAATGAGCAGAATGCATTCTTACCAAACTTGTATCAGAGGAATAAGTCAAAATCTAGAAGTATCATGTTGCCAGGTACTCCAAGTGACTGCAGGACGTTGTGTTGACAGCACTCCACCTACCCCACTGCCTGCTGGTAATTCCCTGCTGGTAATGATGCTGCTTTACTCTCACCTCATATGAAACTGAGATGTCTGGAAGTTTAAGCCCTATGACCTTTCCCTGCCTGACACACCTTTCTAAGGATAGTCTCTGTTGGATCGGTATTATTGTGAGTGAGCTTTGCGTTGAGACTCATCAGAACTATAACCCAAAGCGAAATTGCACAAGGTCTACAGTCATAGAGTACTCTGAGACCTCTTGCTAAACTGTTCTCTCAAATTTATGACTGTTCCAGAGACAGTAATGTCTGGACCTTTTGAGAGCCTTTGCAACACTGCAGTTCCCCCTCTCTTTATTCCACTTTCTGCCAAATGTCTCTTCAAAACCAAAGAAAAGTTTCCCTTAACTTCACTTATGCATGCTTAGCACTTTCTACCTTAACTAACTCTTCCTGCCTCTGGGCCAAAATACCTAAAATATCTTCACAGTGAAACCCAAAAGGAATATCAATAAAAATATTGGACTATCTGAATCTGTGTTTGGATCTCCAAGCGTAATTCTACCAATGAGTTCTATGATTTTATATGAGATCAGAAATCCAAAGAAAATATACAGGTCAGTCCCCAAAATATAGAAATGGATAAAAAAGGAAAAGAAGACGTAAGTCTTGAAAACCTCTGTATTGCAAAGAATGAAAATAATAACCTATGGTTCTTTAGCCTCAGCAGCACCCTATCTTCCTTGTTAAGCATAGAATTTGAAGAAAAAAATTTAATATGTGTAGAGCCCATTTACTGATGTATCATTTTGAATAATATCGTTTATGAATGATAATCAACCCTTAATTTAGTGGGACTCTATTTGGAAATAATAGATTAAGAGATTGCAAGGCTCAAGAGTGGGAAAGTAGTTAATATTGGGGATGTTATAGGAAGATGGTCTTGTAAACCCACTTTTTATCATAGCAGACAAAAAATGGTTTAAAGAATTCTGTTATATTTATACAACTTATTTAATAATATTAAGGCAGATTTAACAAATTAATCAAACATTTAAGAAAGCAGCATTTTTGTTTAATAAAAAATTATATTCATATTTCCAAAATTCCTGAACTAATAAGAATTTTTTAATGGTGCTAAGTATTGGCTTTAAAAAAAAAAGTAAAAATAAAGTTTAGCCGAGTGATGGTACATGCCTGTAATCCCAGAACTGGAAAGACAGATGCAGACAGATCTCTATGAGCCGAAGCTAGCCCTCTCTATATAGTGAATTCCAGAACAGCCAGGGCAGAGATATGCTGTCCTAAAGAACCAAAAATAAACGAACACTCATCTTATTTTAACACATTATATTGTGATCAGTTGATGTCCCTGGGAAGCCTTCTCTTTTCTGAAGGGATAAGCAAAAGGAGTGGATCAGGGGAAGAAACTGGGAGGGAGGAGTTGAGGGAGGGGAAACTGGAAATAGAATGTATAAAAGAAGAATTTTTTAAAGTACTTTAAAGAGTATTTTTAGTTCAGAGATAAATGAAATGCAGGAAGTTATCCATAATCCAAAATGTAATCGATACTATTATAATTTATTTAGAAATTTTCATCATCTTAAATACACAATTAGAATTTTGAAACATTAATTACTAAATAGTTTTCTCTTTATTTCAAACACAAGTTTATATTTGAAATTAGGAACTATGTATCAATAACATTCTTCCATTATTTTTCAACAACATTTTTTAATGTAGAATGAATATGGTAGTATTCTGGAAAATTAAGACATGAAGAAAACATAATTGTAATCTCATAACTAAGCAGTTATCAAAATTTGCAATTTTCTATGCTCATTTCCAAGTTAATTTTAAGTCCACTGTTTATTTTGCAAATTGGCTTTAACTGTGAGCTTGTAGTCCTACATAATTACTTAGGAGGACAAAGCGGAGGCAAAGAGATAAGATTGCTAGTTCAAGGCCAGGCTAGGAAAGAAACCTTATCTCAAAAGATAGAAAAAAAGAAAAATAACCAGTATCTTCTAAGGTTCATATTCATATGGAATCCCTTTAAGCATCACATTTTATTCATGCATTATTCAAACTAAATATGTATTCTTAGAAAATAACTTTATTATTATAATATTCTAAATTGTGAGCAACATTATCTTTCTAGTGACTCTTATTTTTATAAATGTTATTCCATTCCATTTTAAGATAACCATTGGAGACAATTTTTTAAGTGTGTTTTTGAGTCTAATTATTTTTAATAATTGAAGAGTGAAAGATAAGTATTGTATCAAAAGGTATGACCTTTAAAATGATCTTGCTATAATTTTTCTTAGTGAAATGTTTTCACCTGTCTTTTATCAAATTGAGTTGTAAGTGCATGAGGCTAAAGTCCTCAACAACACAGTAAGCCATTCTAACTTGTAAATGGGCAGGAATTAGAATCTTGCTAAAATTCTAATTCATATAATTGACACTGATACAGGAGACTTTTCACATTTGTTGATAAATTCTATTGCTTTTATTGACTACTTTTTAGCTTTAGCCTTTTTTACATACAACTGAATACAATATAGGATTTGAATAATTGATTAAATAAACTAATTTAAAAGACAGCAGCAAGGTTTCTCCAACCAAGGACAATGGGCAGGTATAACCTAGAACCTCTGCTTGCCTGTAGCCCATGGTAGCTTAGTATTCAAGTGGGGACTATTTCTGACATGAACTCAATGGCAGACTCTTTGACCTCCCTACCCAGCAAGGGAGGAGCAGCCCTCCTAGGCCACAGAGGAATACTTTGCAGCCAGTCCTGAAGAGACCTGATAAACCAGGGCCATATGAAAGGGGAGGAGGTCCTCCCTTATCAGTGGACTTGGAAAGGGGCAGGGAGTAGACGAGGGAGGGAGGGTGAGATTGGGAGGGAATGAGGGAGTGGGATTCACCTGGGATACAGAGTTAATAAAATGTAACTAATAATAAAAAATAATTAAAAAGAGAGCAGCAAGCAAGGGAAGATAGTGTGGTTATAAAAGTGCTTGAGTAAGTGTAAAGCTGGGTTCAATTCTCAAAATCCATGGGGAAAAAAAAGAAGACCAAAAAGAGCAAGGTGTTGTAGTGTGCATTTTCAATCCTAGAAATAAAGATGTGGAAATAGATGGACCTCTGGGATTCACTAGCCAGTCAGCCTAGCCTAAAGACAGGCCAGTAAGAGACTCTGTCTAAAAAAAAAAAAAAGAAAAGAAAAGAAGGGAGGAAGGGAGGGAGAGAGGGAGGGAGGAAGTGAGAGTGGAGGAGAGGGAGGGAATGAAGGAAAGGGGAAGGAGGAAAGAAGGAGGAAGGAAGGAGAAAGGAAGGAAGGAAGGAAGGAAGGAAGGAAGGAAAGAAGGAAGGAAGGAAGGAAGGGCAGTGACTAAGGAATGTCACCTAACATTGTCTTCTCGCCTCTACAAGCACCTACATATATAAACACACATATATAGACATACATTCACATATATATAAATAGCAGTAATTACATTCTCTATTTCCCGTGTCATAATGTAGAGGTGTACGTGAGTGTGTGTGTGTGTGTGTGTGTGTGTGTGTGTGTGTAGATATATCACTTAGCAGCAACTCAGAAATATAGGAAAAAAAAACAAATAAATAAATCCATGAGTCAGAAAATGCATCTTTAAAATCTTTCCTACATTAATGTAGGGAGAGTCGGACATTGTGTAGTATGCCATAAGCTATCCTGAACAGGAGGTAATCCACCTACCACAGCTAAAGTGAAGGAAAAATACAACACAAAAGACAAGTCATGTCTTTTTTTGTTTGCTTGCTTGCTTTGGTAGATCTGACTAATCTTTAATAGTAAAATAATGTAGACTTTACTGTAAATCCTAGTTATGTTTACAATGGGGAAAAAAAGAAAAAGGTCTGAATTCACAGCCTTGTTGACCCTAGGGAAATAGTCAGGTTGACATTTTAAAGGGTCTATTTGTATACCACTGGGGGAGCGAAGGTGGCAAAAAAGAAAGTACCAGATTTCTAGGAGGAAAAATGCTAACACCAAGAAACAAAACTTTAAACAGTAAAACGTATTTTGTATCCAAAGTGCTTTCCATCAGAGGAATTTAAAGAAGAAGAAGGAGGAGGAGGAAGAGGAGGAGGAGGAGGAGGAGGAGGAGGAGGGACTTTCATTAAGAAGAATTTCACTGTGCCTGTCACCCTCCAGGTTTCCAAAAATTACAACAAGGAAAATTTATCTGGAGAGTTGGCATTTTATTTAGAAATTTGAAAAATAAAACAGGTTCCTTATTCCTTTTCCAAAGGTTTCTACTTGTAACTCTCCAGGTAGCTGCTTGCTGCTGGCCACTGGCCCATTATGGGTCTGACAGCAGCTAAAACAAGAATCCTAATCAGGTTTAACAGATCTTCTCTAAAATGATTTACCTTGTCATAGCTACAGAGCAGGCTAAATTGGAAAGCAAAATTAGTCTCTTTCTCCAAAGGTGAGCTCTAGCTTACCATGCAGCCAGAGGAATACTTCACACACCATTGGCATACCTCCCTGTTCAGCCCAAGAATCTTAGCAGGAATACTGACATGTGGAAACTTGTGTTGAAGGTTATTTACTCTGGCCACATGGGCAAAGAAAACTGGCATATTTGCAACTTTTCTTCCCTTTCCCTTACAAAAGGGCTGCCTTTCTGAGTCCCATTTTACTTTGGTGCACGATTAGTCTTTTCCTATTTTTTGAGAATGTAAAAGCACATTGCTCTTGAAAAATCTCTATGGCAATTCATAGAACAATTTATGAGAGAAAGAGGAACCCTCCTCCATTGCTGGTAGGAATGCAAACTTGTACAGCCACTCTGGAAATCAATTTGGCGCTTTCTTAGACAATTAGGAATAGTGATTCCTCAAGACCCAGCTATACCACTCTTAGGCATAT
>CM053752.1:79432115-79498862 GCA_028658305.1 Pachyuromys duprasi | reverse complement strand
TCCACTTGGACTTTAGTTTTGTGCAGGGTGATAAATATGGATCTATTTTCATTTTTCTGCATATAGAAATCCAGTTGGACCAGCAACATTTGTTGAAGATGCTGTCTTTTTTTCATTGAATGGTTTTGGCTTCTTTGTCAAAAATCAATTTTCCATAGGTGTGTGGGGTTTATTTCTGGGTCTTCTATTCAGTTCCATTGATCCACTATTCTGTTTCTATGCCAATACCATGCAGTTTTTATTACTATTGCTCTGTAGTACAGCTTGAAGTCAGGGATGGAGATACCTCCAGATGATCTGTTGTTGTACAGGATCGTTTTGGAAATTCTGTTTTTTTTTTTTTTTGTTTCTCCATATGAAGTTGAGAATTTTTCTTTCAAGTTCTGTAAAGAATAGTGTTAGTATTTTGATGGGAATTGCATTGAATCTGTAGATTGCTTTTGGCAGAATGGCCATTTTCACTATGTTAATCCTACTGATACTTGAGCATGGGAGGTCTTTCCACCTTCTGATATCTTCTTCAATTTCTTTCTTCAGAGATTTGAAGTTTTTTTTCAAACAAGTCTTTCACTTGCTTGGTTAGAGTCAGCCCACGGTACTTTATGCTATTAGTGGCTATTGTGAAGGGTGTTGTTTCCCTAATTTCTTTGTTGGCCCTTTTGTCTTCTTTGGTGTACAGGAGGGCTTCTGATTTTTTTTTTTGCATAATTAAGTTTCTATAAACACAGTTTTAGTGGTCATAGTTTTTCAACTCACTGGGCTATCCCAAGGAGACTGACTGCAGGATCAAGGGTAGGAGTGATAAACTAGCTCCCAAAAGGCCTGTACCATTTTCCATTCCCACTGACTATAAATGAAAACTCTTGCTAGTCCATAGTCTTGACAACCTTTAGTTTACCATTAAACTAGGTATGACATTTTTTACCGTTCTAATGGATATGGCATTTTTTTTTGCTCCTGATTTACATCATAATGCTCTAAAGCCATGAAATGTAGAGAAATGTTCATATGCATATTTGATATCTGTGTATGTTGTTTTTGTTGGTATCTTTCAAATCATTAGCTGGTTTAAAAAATAAAATGATTTTAAAATGCTGATTTCTATAGAATATATTTTGTAATGTTGTCTTTAAACAGATGCAAATGGTACCAATATTTTCCTCAGTTTCTAACTTGTTTTTGAATCCCCTTTACAGTGTCTTTAGCAAAACAGATTTTAATCTTTAAACAATTTCACTGTAGAAAATATTTTTATAGATTATGATGCTGTTTTTAAAAGTGACCATCAAACTCAAATATTTTGTTCTAGCTACTGCAACAGGATATTTTAGATTGGGTAGCTTATGAATGGTAGGTATTTATAGCAGATAGGAAGCCAAAGAGTCCTAAGTAAGATGCTAGCAGGTTAGGTGAATGGTGAGGGTCTGCTCCCTAGTTTATAGCCACACAAGTTTTCTCTGTGTTCTCACATGGCAGAAGTGTCAGGTCTCTTAGATTACTCTCATAGATTCACTCATGAGGACTATACACTCATTACCTAACAAATCACCAATGACTCTGCCTCTTAATAGCATATTACATTTTCAAATGGTAACAGAGATTTCAAAGGTAAAAGACAGCATTTAGGAGTTGGTTTTCTCCAACAGTGTGATCTAGCAATTAAACTTGGTTGTCTTGATGGGTAGATATTTAATTTTTAAATAGTAATTAACAACCTTCTCAAACAGAAAAAGTCACTAGCAATTCTAAAGAAAGTTTCGAATTCTCCTTTAGAAGAGAGAAACAGAACACTTCTCATTGCATGAAAATCTCAAACTATACCACCAAGATCATTGGGATTATATTATCACCTACTGGTGTTAGTTTCACGTTATTCACTTAGGCCTTAACCCATTTTGAGTCACCATCATGAAGTATGTAAGAGCTGTGTTTATAGTCTGTTCGGGAGGTCCAGATGTCCAGTTGCTGGGAGCTGCATTTGTTGAGAAGATTTCATCTTACCTTTGCACTGACACCTGTCCTCTGTCAAAGACTAGTTGGCAGTATTAGTATGGATTCAATTTTAGGCTCTATTTTGTCTGTCTAACATGTTTATTATTTTACCAATCTGTGCTGTCTCAGTTACTAAGATCTTATTAAATCTTCTTCAACGTTGTGTTATCTCTTTTCTGTCCTTTGCAGGCCAAGTAAATCTTAAAATAATTTTATTGTTCTCTTCGGCTTAATTGGACAGAAATTTGTATGGAATTGTATTTTTTGTATATATCACATTAAGCATGACATTGTATGAACATGAAATGATATTTAGTTCTTTGCTTTTTATTCCTCATATTAGCTTTGCAATGCTAAGGATTGGATTCACATTCTCATAAATACAAGGTAACTTTTCTGCTACTGAGATTATCCCAAGGATTTGTTTCTTGTCATCAGAATTTTGTATGATTCTCCCCCCAACATTTATCTTCTACACACATATAATCCCTCGGCTGTGTGTAGAATGTACATATGTATTCATGTGTGAGAGTACAGACACACCCATGTGGAGGGCAGAGGACACATAGGTCTTCAATTTCCACCTTGTTTGAGACACAGTCTTCTGTAAATATATATTGAATTATATAATTTTGAGGTGCTAATGAAAAAAATATATTTTAAACTTCAAATAATATTTGTTTAATAGTGTGTATGTAGAGAAGTGTTGCCCTTCTGCGTAGTAATCTTGCATGTTACACGTTTGCTGTGGGACTGGAGGGATTATTCAATGGCCAAGAGCACTTATTGCTTTTGAGAAAACTGAGTTCAGTACCCAGAACTCAATGCCAGTCAGCTCACAACTAGCTGTAATTCCAGTTCCAAAAAAACCCGACATCATATTCTGTTCTTAGTGGGCACATATATATATATATATATATGTGTGTGTGTGTGTGTGTGTATTTATAATATAAATATATATGTACAGACATATGTATATTTATATGTATTTATTAATAAAATTCATGAACGACACTAAAAATAGAACTTTGATGTATTCAGTTATTTCTGGAACAGTTTTCTCTCAAGTCTTTAGACTCCTATACATGTTCATGTCATTTTACAATAAAAAAGTTTTATTCCTTCTTTCTCAATTTGTGCAGCTTCAATTTCCTTTTATTATCTTGTGTTGATGAAGCTTTCCAGTATAATTTTGGAGAGGAAATGATAAAAACAGAAATCAGAAATCCTGATATTGGGGAAGAGTTACTAATTTCCCCACAATTAAGTATAATGTTATCTGAAGATGTTTTGTAGATTATCATTATTCAGTTGAAGATCTTACTCTCCATTCCTTTTTAATGAGAATTTTTAATGATATTGGATTTTTATAAGGCTGTCTTTGTAACTATTGATATGAGTTTTCTTCAGCCTACAATGTGATGATTACATAAACTGAATTTTAAGGGTCAAATGTGCCTATTTATGTCAAAGCCCACATGTTGAAAGGGTTAGTGATCTATAATCCTCCCTCCATGTGTAGCATGTACAAGGAAATTCATGTGTGAGAGCACAGACACACATTTGGAAGGCAGAGGACAACCTCTGAAATATGTCTTTGATTTCCACCTTGCTTGAGACACAGTCTTTCATTTTGGGGTACTGCTTATGGCAGGTATCTGGACCAGGAGCTTCTTGGGGTTCTCCTGGACAGGCTTCCAGTTTCGCCATGGGCATACCGGCATCAAAGGAGTACAGTTGCTTCTGGCTTTACATGGGACCTGGGAGTCTGAATTTAAGCCCTCATGCTGGCATGACAGAACTATGTTTGCTTTATATTTTTTCTTGGAGCAGGTTTTGTCACGGAACAAAGACACAGACGTTTTAGCTAGGTTACTTGTCCAAGGCGCCAGGATTTCCCTGTCTCTATCTCCTCAGGCATGGGTTACAGACATTAACAAACCACATGTGGTCTTATGTGTATGCAGGGATCCAAACTTTTGACATACTAAAACCATCTTCAAAGCTCCACCATTGTGTTCCATTTTACAATAATTTGGGGACATTTTAAATTTATATTTATGATAGATACTCATAATTTTATTTTTATTTATTACAATTTATGCACTTTGTATCCTGGCTGTATCCCTCTCCCTCCTCCCCTCCTCCTCCCACTCTCCTTTTCTCTTCCCCTACTATGTCCCTCCCCTAGTCCACTGATAGGGCAGGTCCTCCCTACTACTGTCTGACTCTAACCTATCAGATCTCATCAGGACTGGCTGCATCCTGTTTCTGTGTGGCCTGGTTAGACCATCTCACCAGGGCTAGCCACTTGGTCTATGTCAGAGACAGCTCCTGTTCCCTTTACTATGGAACCCACTTGGACACCGAGCTGCCATGGGCTACATCTGTATAGGGGTCCAGGTCCTCATAGCCTGTATTTGATTGCTTCTAATATTGTTATTTTCATGCAATAACATGATTCTTTCTTCTAAAAAAAAGACATGGGGATCTTTCTCTTTAGTTATAATTTTTTTTAGAACTATTGGAACACTTTTTTTCTGAGAAGGTTGTTACTTTTTGATTATTTAAAAAGTAGATATATGGCTAACAGAATATCTCAGTAGGTATAACATTTGCTGCACAAATCTGATAATCCACGTTTGGTTTGTAGAACCCATAGTAGGAGACAACCAACTTCTGAATGTTGTCTTCTGACCTGCATACCTATGAGCTGTATCACATATGCAGTCATGTGTGCATGCATGAATAATAAATGTAAATTTAAAATAAATTTCTTTTAATTAAAAATAAAAAGATACAGGTATTACTTGCTTGTTCCTGTGAGTTTTGGCACAATGAGTTAATTTCACATAGTTTAGCAAACTTAGGAACATAGCAATGCTTGTAATAATTTTTGTTTGCTAATAATTGATGTCCCAAGGTTCTCTAATGTTGTCTTTCCTATCATTTCTAGTACTAGTAATTTGTGCCTTCTATTTGTATGTAGTTTGTCTGGCCAGGGCCTTACCAGTTTTACTCACACTATCAATAAAGCCAGCTTTGACTTTTATAGAGTTTCACCACAATTTTCCTAGTTTTTAGCTCATTACTTATTTGGCTTTTAAAAATGATTTTCCTTCTTTTTTGGAAAGTTTCAACAAATTAGTTAATTAACAATTAACTCCAGATACTACACTGTATCTAACCTATGGATTCAAGCTGTACAGTCACTCTTACCTTTCTTTATGTGCATTCCGCAGACTTTGAAAAAATCTGCTTCTATTTTAATTTAGGTAAAGTATTGTTTAATTTCTCTTGATACTGTTTAACTTATGCATATATTAGAAACATCTTCAATTTCCAATTCTGTAGGATATTTCCAAATTTCAGGGTTTTCACCCATTGTCGGTTTTCCAGATTAATTGCCTTGTTAGATTGTAGCATACTGGTATAGTTCTAATTATTTAAACTCACTAAGCTGTATGTTAAAGCCTACAATATTATCTGTTGCATGGGATATCCCATATCAGCTTGAGAGAAAGATGTGTTTAGCTGTTATTGATGAACTTTCGTTTTCCCACCTGGTCACCTGTGATTTCAGCCTTCCCAACTGATTTTCTATCCACCAGAAACACAACTATATATTTTTTTCAGCTGTTTTCTAGATGCTGGCAAACACAGAAAGTATAAATACCGCAAAACTTTGAAGTTCATATTTCAGAATGATACAACAGAGTATGATCACAACGGCATACCACAAAGCTATTTTGGGGTGGACTTAACATAATGACTTTATTAAACATCAGATAATCACACTCTTCTTCTTTTTACTGTGTGCATCCTAACCACTATCAATAGAAAGTTCTGCACAATGATCAAGCACATTTATTTGGCAAGAAATTCATCATATATTAACTGTTTAAATACCGAGTTTTTTTTTTTCCAGCACAGGTGTAAAGGTAACTTTTATTCTCTTGATTTAACTGTTGTCTCTGAGGCTTACCACCTCCATCTGGTAATGTAGGCCTAGTCCTGGAAGCTTCTCACCTAGACCTTGAATGTTTTTGGCCTCTGAGAATTACTGCTGAACAAGCACACCCTTTCTAATTTTTTTCTGAACTCTGGCTGGCTGGTTCAACACAGATGTTCTAGCTCAAACTCCAAGTTGATTGATTCAAACTTGTTTCTCCTTGCTTTCAATTGCTCTGCTTGGCCTCATACTAACTTTGGCAATATGTTCCAATCTTCTAGCCCCTTACTCTCTGGCTCATTCTGTCTTCACCTGTGTCTAGCTTGTTCCCTCTTTGCAACCTTACTGTACAACTGTCCTGGTAAAATTGCCTCCTCTCTATCTCCTTTAAGTCACCTCTCCTTCCTCCCTATTTTCATGAGAGTTGGGCATATCCAATTCTGTCAAAGTTTCTCTGATTCATCATATTGTTGTCTCTCAATTAGATATCACTTTCAAACTTGGATGCTTCCTCTACTAATTAACTTTACCTTCACTGTGATTAAAGGTGAATGCTAAGGGCGTGTTTGCATTCCAGCCAAAGTAACCTAGTTGCTGGACGAAAATCTCTCTATAACAGGGTAGCATAGTACAAGAATGAAGCTACTTAGAAAGTGGAGGCAAGACAATTACAAAGTCAAGGCCAGCTTGAAGGACACATTGAAATAAAGGGAAGGCTAGGTAATTTAGTACAATTCTATTTCAAATGTCCTCTGAAAGACTTTACCTTCCAAAGGATTGGGAATCAAAGCAGATGATGAGACTCAGGAAATCTTATAGAAGTACAGGGGAATGAAAGGACCCAGAGGGAAGAGGAGCTTCACAAGAACACAAATAGAACCAGTAAATCTGGGCCCAGGGAAGCCTGTGGAGACTGACACACCAACCAAGGACCATGCATGGAGAGAACCTGGGGACCCTGCTCAGCCATAGCCCATAGGCAGTTCAGTCTTCATGTGGGTTCCCTAGTAAGGTGACCAGGGGCTGTTTCAGACATGAACTCGGTGGCATGCTCTTTGATCATCTCCTCCTAGTGAGACCACCTTACTAGGCCACAGAGGAAGAGGATGCAGGCTGCCCTGAAGAGACTTGATGGTATGTGACCAGTTGGTGAGGGAGGAGGGCTTCCCATTTCTGAGGTCTAGGGTAAGGGGAAAGAGGGAAAGAAGAAATGAGGATAGAATCAGGAGAAGGCAAGGGAGGGAGGGGTCTGTGATCAGGATGTAATGTGAATAAATTTTTTGAAAAACAAGAAAAACAGAAAGAAGGTTGAAGATGTAGAACAGAGGTAGAACAATTGAGTGTCTCTGGGTTTGATCCCCAGTACTGGGGAAATGGATAATTTATTAAAGCTCATCTATTAGTATGTTAAAAGAAACTTGCAAATTCAAATACTTTTCAATATACTTTGAAAAATGTCATTTTCTATTGTATGTCCGCAAGTGGCAATGCTATATTCTCAGTATATGGAAATCTAATGAACAGCCACTGACTCTTGCCTTCCCTTGTGAAGACAGAAAGTGCACTACCAATGGGAATATTTACCTATTTTGAATATTCATCTATTTACAAAGAAAGCCCAAAATTTTTCCACAGTAGCAAAAGTTACCAAAGCGTTGATACTTGTTCTTAAAATAAAGCACTAGCTAAAGTGCAAAAGTCAGTGTAAAAGGAAGACAATAGCAAGTTCAAAGCTTACAGAAGACATTACGGATGTGAACTGGTGCCTAGAATATAACACATTTGACAGCAGAGAGTAAGGAAATAAACATGAATGGGAATCTTGCTGCTATTATGTAATGTACAATCACAAATTGTCATTACTTATACTAAAAGGTCTACAACCATCCAATCATGAATGTCTGGATAAGCTACCCATGTTAAATATTAATATCTTTGAAGTTAAGTTTCGGTGTTAGGCTCCGGGTTTTGTGAATGGTAATAGATCAGAAAAGACTCTGTAAAAAGTTATTTCCGGTAATGAAAATCTCATAAATTTCATGAGATAAAAACCATGTAAGCCTGAGAAGAGATACTCCAGATTTAGAAAGGAAATGAGAAGCAGGAACTGTGCAATGACACTGACAGATGTTCCCAGCTCGCTGCAGCGTTCTCTCTTTCAGAGTCTGCAGATGTTATGACAGGTCCTGCTGCTAAGTGGGTATGGGTCTGGAAAAAGGAACGTTCATACTACTGTTTTATGTTGTGTTATATAATGTAAATAAATAGATTGCATTAAATTTTGATTTTTTGTGTAAAATGCTTTATAAATAAAATTGTATCATTCAACGTCGACTCTTTCATCTTATTTATGGACTTTTATGAATGATGGGTATATATTTTTTGAGCTTCAAATAAGTTTGTTTCCAGGAAAAGAAAACCAATGCTATGTGCTCAGAATCCTAGTCTGTCAAGTGTCTTAACTTCCTATGTGGGGGCACTTATTTACTTGTTATATTTAACACAGGCTCTCACTATGTAGCTGTGGCTGACCTGGAACTATCTGTGTAGGCCAGCCTTCACCAGATATCAAAGAGCTCCACCTGCCTCTGCCTTTCGAGTGCTGAAATAGTAAATGTATACCAATGCGCCAAGCTTTGAAAGCACATCTTTACCTTGTGTGAGAAGTCTGACTACTGTGCCCACCTGGTGTTAACAAACTGATCTCTTCTCTACTCAGGGAGCTTCCACTCAGTGCTCTTTGTCACGACCACAGCAGACTGTGTAGCTACTGCCTTCAGACGTACTTCCTGACCTCCTCCAGTTTTACTCTCATTCAGTTCTTTTCTCTTCTCTTTTTGCATGCTTGAGTTTGTTCCTAAAAGTCTCTAAAACCATTGAAATGAGAAGATGGCCTTTTTTGTCAACTGTGATTGTATGTGCCAATTTTCATAATATTCCAAATGTAATAAACAATGTCTGTCCTGGGAATTGGTAAATTAATATACAGCAAAGAACGAATATATTACATTTGAAGCCAAAAGCATGAGTTCATCTTATACTCTGGTGATGGCTATTTACAGTGATAAGTTCTTTAAATTGACTTGGCCATGGTTACATTTAGAAAGAGAATAAAACAACACAGCTTTCTTGTATGGTGTCTCTGGGGAACGAAGATTGTGGATGGTGCTATCACATGACAGCCACTTGGTAGTTAGCTGCTGTGGTTGCATGCTCTCTATTTCATTCTGTGATTCACATATTTCCATTTATATATTTGAGAAAAAACTATAGAGAATATTATAATTTCATCAACATTTCTGTTTCTTTTCATATTTAATATTATTTTATAATAAGTTTAGAAATGCATTCGATGAATTCTTAGTTATTTAATATACTCTAGTTGGATGTCTTTTATTTACTTTCCTTTTTGGCTAATAGATAATTGTGATTATCACTGTATTTTTCTTTAATAAAGAGCTAATTAGTTTGATCTTCTGAGAATTATCATTAACTCTTTTCCACTCTAGAAATATTCAAGAGAATAAAGTGACCATCTGTGAGAGGGAACAGAAGCTAAAGTGCATCTCTTAGCATTTGTATTCTATAGGAAAGATCTCTGAAGAAGCTCCAACCAATGCTATTGTGACTCCTGGGGAGGAAGAAGGAACAGCCCATGTGAAGATGCAACAGTGATGAGATATTGCACCTCAGCACATGGCAAAGATACAGATTACAAAGAAGCACACGTTAAGCGAAACTTAATATGTACACGGTTTTGAGTATCAAAGCAATATAAGGCAAATTCACATATGAACTTTTATGAGCCTTTTGGGGGCTGGTAGGAATCACTACTCTACTTCAGGACTTTATGAAAATCTGTAATACATTCTACCTACTGGGTAAATTTATTGAAACTTATCTGCTGGTTTCATTAGCTTTACCTAGTCTTCACACCACTGTCACCGTTCCTTTTCCGTTAAATCTTCATGTCAATTTATCTGTTTAGTGTTATAAGTACCTCGTATTTGCTTTACTGGAAGCAAACTATTTCTTCCTTTTGTGCTTTCATTCTTAATTTTCTTTCTGCCATCTTTTTGTCATTCAATTTGTCTTCCTGTTTTAGGTCCAAGACACTTTAAGGATCTTTAAAGTTATTCAGTTCCATGTGATTGTTACTACTGATTGTCAACTTCATGAGATTCACACTTTCCATAGAGGTGAATCTCTGGGCTTGTCTTTAAGAGATTGTCTATATAAGATTAATTGGGTTTGGAAGATCCACTCTAAATGATGATGGTACTATTCTAAGGGCTAGACTTTTGCTGAAAAAAAAAAAGAGAGAAAAGCAAGCAGCACAAAAGTATTTACTGTTTGCTGCTTCCAGATTGGGTTCAATTGCACCATTTCCCTCCTACCACAACACCCTCACCCCAATTACAGTTGACTGTTCCTTTATGTAAGTCAAAATACTCCCATTATTCCTCAAGTTGATTTTATTATGTTTGTTTTTTCAAGACAAGGGTTTCTCTGTGAAGCCCTGACTCTCCTAGAACTCATACTTTAGACAAGGCTGTCATCAAATTCATAGGGAGTTGCCTGAATCTGCCTCTGGGGTTAAATGCATGTACCAGCACTGCCCAGACTCTCAAATTGCTTTTATAAGGTATTTTGTCACAATAACAAGTAGCTAAGTAAAGCTTCTTACAGGAAGAGTGCATAAGTGCATGTGTAAGCTATTATAATCACATTTACAATTTTTAGAAGCTTTTTGTAAATTTTAGGCCTAACCCTGAATAATGTCTTAAGTGGATTGTCAGTTTATGACTTGGGGTCCAGAACTCAAGGGAATAAAGGAAGGACAGACACATAGGCACAGAAAAATTGGTTAAGGTAGAATGTGCTCTCTGACAAAGAAGCGACATCACTCTGAAAGCTCAGCATCTTCACATACAATTATACACACACACATAGATGATATATTACATATGCACAAATCTATGCATATGTATATACATGCGGTTATACACAATTACCAAGAGGGGATTAATAGAGGGTTATGGCATACAGGTGAACAAAGAGGCAGTATCTACAATATACAGCTGAATCAAGTAGTAAGGCTTAGCTAATTTTGGTTGGAACATTAGAGGAAAGCATTTCAGGCCATGAATATCTTGTGGGAGAAAGCTATGGTGGACGTTTTCTGTGAACATGTCAATGTCCTCCTGGGCCAGGAGGAAAGGCTTTGCCATATCCATGATTGTAGCCTGGGAATGCTTTGCCATCTCCCACAGGGCTGTTGACATACCCATAACCATGTCAACAAATATTCACTCAATACTTTAACTTGTTCCCCACATCTAAGCAATGATCAATTCTCTTAGCAATGGCCTTCCTGTTCTCAAAATAGCAGCAGCAGTTACCAATGGTCAGATCACAGTGGTATACCAGATGTGCTAATGTCCTCAATGTCATTTTTACAGGCAACTCATACTGAACCGATTTTAATTATCAAGAAGTTGGATGACTTTGTTTATGCTGATTAATGTATTTACCATGAAATTCCAATGTAAAGTTACACATAATTTTAAGTAGAGCCTGTTCCCATTTCTCTCTTACTGCCTCATCACACTAATTGAGTAGAGACACACAGAGAGAAAAACAAACAACAACAACAACAACAACAAACTGAGTAGCACAGCCTTCACTCAGAGGCCTAAAAAAGAAACTTTACTGGTTGTTAAAAATATAGCGTATAACTCTTTTACACATAAATGTGCTATAAAGAAATAGCCAAAAAATTTTAGCTAATATGCAGTGAAGTATTTATATTAGCTGCTAAGTAATAAAACAAATATATATATCAGTCAGAATATTAATTTTCATCTCACTAAATGGTCTTCTAACTTATAGGCTTAACAACCTTTTTGTTAGCTTATAAACAGTTCAGTCTTGGGTGTTAAATATTTTAAACATTTCATTAGGTACCAAAAACAAAAACATTGACCATCAAATTCTCCTCCTCTTCCCCAATTTCTTTTGGAATCACACTCAACTAACAATGTTATTTCCCAGTTTCCTTTGAAACTATATTTCTGAAAAGCACTATGAAGAAAGAATTTAAGGAGCGCTTTGGGTTTGGGGCAAAATTTCGTGTGTTTCTATATCTTATATTACTCATTGACTATCATAAATTCTGAAAGATCATAATTCATTTTAATAGCCTTGAGATAAATCATAGGGCCTATAAATCATGCTAATATCAGTTTTATTCTCCCAGCATCATTCTTATTGAAGATAAAGATCAAAATATTTTCAGTTTTAATATAGGCATAGCGAATACAAGTAGTAACATATTGGATGTATGGATTGCCTCTTTGATCAGTTCCCTTTATTTTAACTCAATTAAGATATAACATGTAGCATTTTGTTCCTTACCCTTCCCCACGTTGCTTTTCCAGATCATTCTAGAATATTTTAGAGAATTTTCATTAGCCTCAAGAAACACATCTGCATGTCCTCAAGCATTTCTGTCTCCTTCCCCCCTTTATTTGTAGTGAGCACTTGTGACATTAAGTCATTCCCTGCAGTTTTTACCTCCTTTCCCCTCCTCCTACCCTTCCCTCTCCTCCTCTTCCTCCTGCTCCCTCTCCTCCTGCTTTTCCCACTGCTCTTCCTCCTGCTCCTGCCCTTTCTGCTCCTCTACTCCTTCCTCTTATTTTTAGTCCTCCCTTTTCTCCCACACTGCATTTGACTCAGTTCCTGGAGGTGCAGTTGATACACTCTTTGATCACTTCTGTTACTTGTCTCTGCTTCTTCCTCCTTTAAACATTTAATATCTTTAAAGCAAAAGCCTACCACAGAGGGCCTCAGAAAGACTCTACCTAGCAGTGTATCAAAGCAAATATTTAGACACATAACCAACCCTTTGGCAGAGTTCAGGGAATCAGATGAAAGAAGGGGAAGTTAGTATGACCTGGAGAGGACAGGAGCCCTGCAAGGTCCAAATATATCAGGGCACAGGGGTCTTTTTTGAGACTGTTTCTCCAACCAAGAACCATGTATGGACATAACCTAGAGTCCCTGCTTGAATGTAGTAAATGGTAGCTCAATATCCAAGTGAGTACCCTAGTAAGGGAAACAGGGACTTTTTCAGACATGAACTCAATGGCTGGCTCTCCCCCCCTCCCCCCCGAGGGATGAGCAGCCTTGGTAGGTCACAGAAGAGGACATTGCAGCCAGTTCTGAAGAGACCTGATAAGCTAGAGTTAGATGAAAGGGGAGGAGGTCCTCCCCTATCAGTGGACTTGGAGAGGGGCATGGGAGGAGAAGAAGGAGGGATGGGGGATAGGGAGGGAATGTGGGAGGGGGCTCTGTCTGGGATACAAAGTACATAACCTGTGATTAATATAAAATAAAACTGATAAAAAATAAATAAAAAATTATTACACTTTCTAAAAATCTTTAGCTTTTGAATTTAAATGGTGATCATAGGTAGATCCCTTGTAGTAACTGACCAATTATTCTAGTCAAATCATTACATTCCAAATTCAGTGAAGACTCCCACCTCGAAAAATAACATGGAGTATAACTCAGAAAGATAGCCACTGTCTTTCGGGTTGTCCCCTCCCACTCAGGAAGACTCAGCAGCCTTACCAGGCCACAGAGGAAAACAATGAAGCCAGTCCTGATGATAGCCTAGGGTCAGATGGAAGGGGAGGAAGTCCTCCCCAATCAGTGGACTTGGAGAGGGGCAGGGAGGAGATGAGGGAGGGATAGTGTGATGGGGAGACAATGAGAGAGAGGGCTACAGCAGTGAATAAACTATAATTTATAAAAATATAAATAAATTTTTAAAGTGAAAAAAAGATAGCCACTGTCAACCTCTAGCCATCCATTCACATGTACTGTGTATCTGTTTGCACAAATGTACACCGAAAAACATACTTATGCCCATTCCTCCTTTCATATACACATACACAATCATAATCCATAGCACAATATAGTTTATAACAGGTACCTACAGACCTTAAATAATTTATTAGTAAGCAGCTAGGAGCATGAAGCAATCAGAATACTTTATGTTAATTAACATCAATATTTCCTCAATATGTCTAATTTTCCAAGAAAAAAAATCATTTTACTAGTTTAAATGAGATTTTGAGACTATTACCACATTTGTAATGAATTTTTATAAGTCATATAGAAGAAATTATAGGGATATAAGAGTGTATCTTAAAAATACATGTTTAGTTGCATATCATTGATTTTCATCATTCATATTCAGTTTGTCAATGTCATCAAATTAACAAGTATATTCATGTGTGTCTCACAAAAAGTCAGTACAGTTATTGCATAACCTAAAGAATTTTCAGAAAGTAAGCCTATTCATATTAACAACATCTAAATTAAAAAAAAGAATATTAGCAAACAGCAGAAACATTCTCTACAATCTATGTAAGATATCTCTCACTGGTCATTCTTTTGGGTCTGATTCTTTCTTCTCACATTAGTGAGATCCATCCATATTGTTTCAAAGAGTTAGATCTTACAGATTCTTAGTATTGCATCGTGTTCCATGATATTTTATCATACATCTATCCATTCTGTTATGGCAAGCATAAGTGAGATGTCGAACCAGGGTTATTTTGAAAAATTTTCCTGAGGATGTCTTTGAACACTTCTTCTGGCAAAAGTATTGTGCATTTCACATGAACGGATTGGTGAAAGGACACACGTGCTTGTTGGTTCCTGACAACATTCCATGTTGTTACAAATTTAGGCTCACAGAAGTATTTTATGGAAGCTTTCATGATTTCACATACTCACAAACAGCCAGCAGCTTATCCACTACAGAGGAATTTTAATTCAGAAGCATCATATCAAACATGTAAGTCTTTGTGATCCAGTTGAAATACACACCCTTAATCCTCTGGCCGGAATACAGACATGACTTTAACATACAACTGTAATCCCAAACAATGAAGTCTAATTGACAGGCAGACAAAGTGACGAATCAGAGAAAGATTTGACAGAACGAGTCAGAGATAGGATATGCCCAACTCTAGTGAGAAAGAGTTGTACTACTTAGAAGTGCAGACAGAGAATTAGGGAACAACTAAAAGGTACAGTTTGGTGCAGTTCATCTGAATGCAGTTAAGTTCAGTTGTTTTCATGCAGTTCCATTCAGTTAATGCCCAGTTTCTGTAGTCACAGCAGCTCAGTTCATGGAGTTCACAATTTTCCCAAGCAGAGCAATTCAGTGAGAAGCCAAAAGAAGCCAATTTGAATCACTTAGCTTGGAGTGTAGCTTGAACCAGAGTGGCTGGGTTGAACCAGCCAGGCAGATTCAGAAAGAACTAGAAAGAGTGAGCTTATTCAGTAGTACATCTCAGGGGCTTAAATCATTCTAGGTATAGGTTAGCAGACAGGTTGGGAGCTGAAGCCTTCAAGATCCAGGCTTGTGGAAGATCAGTTTGAATGGAGGCTAGAAAATTCCAGGCCTAGGCTTAGTGATAGTTAGCTTGAAATTCTCTGGGCTCAGCTCTAGCCATGTGTTAGTAAAGCTTGGGTATGGCTCTCAACTTATCCTGTATTTTGAGGAAATAAAGAGAACATTTACACTCCACTTTGGTGGGCATGTAGCATTATTATTTTGTTGTTTTACCTCGATTTGTCCTGATAATTATCTGTGCTTTTATTAGTTGGTGAATATTTTCTCTTTGAAGTGTCTATTTAGGTTGTCCTACATATTTTTCTCAGATTGTTAATTTTTTTGAAGTATAAAATTAGAAAAATAAAAAGAAAATTCTGTAAATTTTTTAAATAACATTTTATTAATTATGATTTATTCATTTTCCCCAGCTGTAGCCCTCTCTCTCAGTCCCTCCCAATTCCACCTTTTATCCCTCTACTCTTCCCATACCCCTGCTCCAGTCCACTGATAGGAGCCATCCTCCTCCCCTCCCATCTGACCCTGGACTATCAGGTCTCATCAGGACTGGCTACACTGTCTCCCTCTGTGGCCTATTAAGGCTGCTCCCCACTCAGGGGGAGGTGACCAAAGAGACAGTCACTGAATTCATGTCAGAGACAGCCCATGTTCCCTTTACTAGAGAGCCCACTTGGAGACTGAACGGCATGGGCTACATCTGTGCAGGAGTTCTAGGTTATTTCCATGCTTGGTCTTTGGTTGAAGTATCAGTCTTAGAAAAGAACCTTTTGCACAGACTTTTTGGTTCTTTTGCTCTCCTTGTGAAGCTCCTGTCCCCTCCAGGTCTTTCATCTCCCCCTTCTTTCATAAGATTCCCTGCACTCTGCCCAAAGTTTGGCCATGAGTCTCAGCATCTGCTTTGATGCCCTGCTGGGTAGAGTCTCTCAGAGGCCCTCTGTGTTAGGCTCATGTGCTGTTTCCTGTTTTCTTCTTCCAATGTCCATCACATTTGCCCTTCTGAATGAGGATTGATCATCTTACCCAGGGTCCTCCTTCTTGCTTAGCTTCTTCAGTTGTACTGATTTTAGTATGTTTATCCTATATTATATGGCTAATATCCATCTATAAGTGAGTATGAACCATGTGTGTCTTTCTGCTTCAGGGATACCTTACTCAGGATGATCTTTTCTAGTTCCCACAATTTGCCTGCAAGTTTCATGATTTCCTTGTTTTTAGTTGCTGAATAGTATTCCGTTGTGTAAATGTACCATAATTTTTGTATCCATCCCTCAGTTGAGGGATATCTAGGTTGTTTCCAGATTCTGGCTATTACAAATAAAGCTGCAAGTGTCCTTATTTTATACTTGAGTCTAGGAGTGGAATAGCTAGATCTTGAGGTACCACTATTCCAAGTGCCAAATTGCTTTCCAAAGTGGTTGTGCAAGTTTACATCCTCACCAGCAATGGAGGAATGTTCCCCTTTTTTTCACATCTTTTCCAGCATGTGTTGTCACTTGAGGTTTTTGTTTGTTTGTTTGTTTGTTTGTTTTGTTTTCAATTGGTACTTTATTTGGAGTTCCTTAAATTTTATACTTCCCTTCCAAACCCCCAACCCCAGGTAGAGAAAAAAGAAAATTGGAGGGAAAAGGGGACACAGCCCTCTCTACTGCTGTGTTGGGCCAAAAGGGTCTTTTAGGGGCAATACCAATGTCTGTCTTTAGGATCTCCAGATGTCCAGGTAACAAGCAATTCAGGAATCATAGGAAACAGTCCTCCTCCAAATCACAATGCTCTCTTCCTCTAGGCTATAATATTTATACCCCTCAAAGTCTTCAGAATTCATTTAATTCCAGCTGGCAAAGACCACAACACCACACAGAGCAATAATCAGCTGTGAACAAACTAAAATCTCACACTTGGGACTATAGCAAAAACATGTTTACATATCATAAACCAAAAGGTCCATAACAGGAATCACTCTAATAGACTATATTGTTGGCACAGTTGAGTATATTTAGAATATGTTTCTTTTAAGTTCATTTACATAATCAATACTGTTGATTGAATAGAGCCTAAGTCTCAGATATCACCATTATAAAGTTAACATTTACATTTATTCTTGAAAATCTGTCAGTTTACCATTTTATATAACATAAATTGCCATCATTTGTCTGAAGATTGACTGGAGATAAACATTACATGATCACAGACTTTGCTCAAGTCTTGGCTTAAAAAAAGCTTCAAAATATCTGTGTTTTTCTTACTTATTTTTAGCAATTGCATTCAAATGAATGTTAACAATTGTAGACTGCACATAAGAATAAATATAAGATTAACAAATATACATGTTTAGTTTTGATCTTATCAAAAGGCTAAGAAATATTTAATGCATGGTGTTAAAATGCAGATAATGTATTACTAAGATAAATAACACTCAAAACCCCTCTAATACAATATTAATATCTATAAATAAAATTTCCTTATTTAATAAAACATAGCTAAAATTCAAAACTCAAACTGGCTGGATATAAAACACATCCCATATGAATTTCTCTTCCTGTGAGGTGTAAATTGCCAGAAGATTATTAGGGATGTTAATACAACATCTTCTTATATTGGGAATGAAATATACTATCTCATTTTTCTCACTTCCTGCCAAGATAAAGTACTATGATTATCTTAGCTATTGTGATGGGTGTAAGGTGAAATCTCAGGGTCATTTTGATTTGCATTTCCCTGATGGCTAAGGATACTGAGCATTTCTTTTATTCTTTCTTTTTTATTAAATTTTATTTTTAATATTAATTACAGTTTATTCACTTTGTATCCCTTCTTCATTCCCTCCCAATCCTACCCTCTCTCCCTCGTCTCCTCCCATTTTTTAAGTGTTTCTCTGCCATTCGATATTCCTCTGTTGAGAATTCTCTGATTAGCTCTATACACCATTTTTTAAATTGGATTATCTGGTTTGTTGATGTTTAACTTCTTGAGTTCTTTATATATACTGGATATTAGCCCTCTGTCATTTTGTTTTGATGACAGTGTCCTTTGCTTTACAGAAGCTTTTCGGGTTCAGGAGGTCCAATTTATTGATTGTTAATCTTAGAGCCTCTACAGAGCAATAGTAATAAAAACTGTATGGTGCTGGCATAGAAACACAATGGGTGGATTAAAGGAATCAAATAGAAGACCCAGAAATAAACCCACACACCTATAGATACTTAATTTTGGACAAACAAGCCAAAATCATTCAATGGAAAAGAGACAGCATCTTCAACAAATGGTGCTGGTCTAATTGGATTTCTACTTGCAGAAAAATGCAAATAGATCCATATCTATCAGCTTGCACAAAACTACTGTCCAAGTGGATCAAAGACCTCAACATAAAACCAGACACACTAAATCTGTTAGAAGAAAATATGGAGAAGAGCCTTGAACTCATTGGCACTTGAGATTTCTTGTGTAATTTGAAACATGGGAGAAAGTATGGGTGAAACATTGTTACTAGTTAATATATTCAAATATAGTTTATATATGTGTCTAAAATATTATAATACAGAGTTTTAAAACAAATGAAACTTAATTTTTGTAGCTTGCTCTACAATTTTTCTTTTGTGACAGTAAATGAACACAAATCTAAATTCACAACAATAGAATATGGCTTATTGGACAAGATTGATAAGTAAAATTGGTCAGCTAGTTTGGGTTTGAAGCACTAACAACAGCAATATAGCTAACTCTAAACACAACCACATAAGATTTTTGATCAAAGATTTTCATCCACAATAAAAACCTTCCACATATAACAAATTTTTCTTTATGTTAACTTTACACATGTTGCTGAACTTTGGCAATATGTACTGATAAGCAGCAAAGTCAGCATGACCTGGAGTGACTGGTCATCTATGCATTGTGGATTTATTAAAAATATTAAGCAGCATATAAAATGAAGTCTTTAAAAAAATTGGTATACAATTAGGTTAAGACACCAAATGTAGGAAAATGTCTTTTCTTTTGTGATTAATAGATTGCATAGACATATGCTTGGGGTGAGTGAACTCATTCCTTTATGATTACAGATAAAACACTAATAATTTTGGTATGGAGTACATTATCCTAGTATATTGTAGATATACTTTGAAAATTAAGGTGATTTTTGTCTTATAATAGGCATTAACCCAAATGATCAACTGATAAATGTCTGTAGACAAGAGAGAATAGACACATGATTATACCTAATGCTAAAGTTGATGAAAAATTTCAGTCGAATACCTAGACCTTGGCAAAATATTTGAGTCTGGGAGATTTGTTTCAACATAGACTTTAAAAACTGCTAATGTATGCTGAGACACAATTTTTAAATAATAGTTATCAAATATGAAACTTGAGAAAAAGGCACATACACACTATGGAGTACAGGATGGAAAAAGAATGCCTTATTTTAGTTAAGTGGATAAGTCCTTAAGAAGTACAGAGAATAGAAGAGTTCCTCTAATAGAATTGGCAAACAGCCACTTCCCAGAAGAGCTGTCTTGCTTGTATTCTCAGAGTAGAAAGGGATGTCATTATGTATTTATGTCATTGACCATCCTAAAGAATTTGTCCTGCCTACAAAAAATGCAGGGAAAAAGATGGAGCAGAGATTGAGGAAATGGCTAACCAATGAGCGGGTCAAGTTGAGACCCATCCCATGGGTCAGAAGAACTCTGACACTATTAATAATACTCTGTTATTTTTGTGGATAGGAGACTAGCATAACTGTTTTCTGAGAAACTGTTTTTTGACAAAAACAGATGCAGAGACCCACAGGCAAACATTAGGCAGAGCTCAGACAGTCTTTTGGAAGAGTTGGGTGAAGGAATGGGAGAGCCAGAGGGATCAAGTACACCACAAGAAGACCTACACAGTCAACTAACCTGGGGCCATAGTCACACACAGAGACTAAAGAGCACACGTGGGCTTGACATAGGCTCCTTGCACATACATAGCAGAGGTGCAGCTTGGTCTTCATGTGCGTCTTCTAACAACTAGAGCAGACACTATCTCTGCCTCTGTTGCCTGTTTTTGGATCCCTTTCCTTTAGCTAGGCTGCCTTGTAAGGCCCCAAGGGGTGATGATGCACTTATTCCTGCTGTGATTTGATGTGCCAGGGTGGGTTGGTACCCATGGGTGCCCATCAGTTCTTTGAGGTTAAGGAAAAGGGGGGGGGATTGAGGGAGTGATTGAGAGAAGAGTAGGAAGGGAGGGAGCTGTGATCAGGATGTAAAGTGAATAAATAAATATATTAATGAAAAAGAATTGCTTATCAATCACTATTGCATTATTTCAGAGTTTCACGCATGTCTACAGTTCTGTGCATACTAACCATCTTAAAGCGCATCAATAAAGATGGAGATATATTGTTTTTATATAAAGCATTTGCAGTTATGCTTCAGAGAAGGGAGATTACTAAACCATAAACTATTCCTTGAGGTAAGACCATCATATGTTAATGCATCGCTGCTGTGATTATTACTTAAGCACTCTAAGCAGTTGTTTGAGCAATATGATCAATTTAGAGAGTTAAACACAGAACAACAACATAAAAATAGGCATTTTATTACTTTTATGTCGATTATAAGCTTCTCACATTCAGATATCCTTCATATTATTAATTTCTCATCCATTCAGTAATCCAGTCATATGAAAAATACTTCACAGTGTTGTTTTTAATTATCTTTCTTTCTGGGTGAAAACCAAGACAGGGTTCAGCTTTGTGTTAATTAATGCAATTATGCTTAATTTATTTCTGTACATCATGTTTCTCAAGTCCATTTGGCCTTCTGAAATATCTTTCCGAATTGGGTTTAATTTGTTTTTAAAAAACCGTTTTAAAACTTATATGAGAACACTACTTTGTACTATCTTTAAAATTTACATAAGTTAAGAATATAGAGCATGAAGAGTCATTTTACAGAAGGAGAGAACATACCATATTTAAACCCATTGCAGAAACAAAGAATATATACATGCAGCTAATTGACATGGTATGAATTTCTCACAAGTATTCAATGTTAGAGATTTTCTAAGGGATTTGCCTTAATTCCCCTTGCAAGATCAATGTTGAATGTGAGACAAATTTCACTGTATCTGTGCCATGATATTCACAGAGAAGACTGAAGTCTCAGTGATAACCCGTGTTGGGCATTGACTGCTCTCCACACTAACAATACTTTTCATTCAAGTACAGGACCGCTGGAAGACTCGAATGAGAAGATAAGATATGAGGGCAAGATGAAGAGTAACACAAAATGTAAAAGGACTTGAAGGGCAGAAAGCAAAACTCAGTGCTTATTATGGGTAAATGATGAGAGGAGAAATCAAAAGAGTCATAGGCTAACATGGCATGCTCATATAACACAGAAGGAACATGAACTTTTAATTTTCTGTTAATGCTGAATGGACATCTGTGCACTAGTCAGTGCAGAGAAAATGAGCCCCACTCCATCCTTTCATCCATTCTTTAAATCCAGGTTGAACTTCAGGACTTGGAGATTACAATGGTGAATAAGACCTCCTGTATTCTTGCCTTACGGGACTGCAGCCCAAAGCAAAACTGTCGCCACAACAGTCAATATCCATATAACTATGTAATAAAATGATGTCACTTCCACGAACATGAATTGATAGGCCAGGCTCTCATATCTTATGGCGGGGGCTGGGGGGTGAGGGCGGGGCAGGTGGTCCAGGGAAAGCTGTGCTAAGGTGGTTAGGAGCCAAAACTCCTGAGAGAGACTCGTATTTGTTTTACTTACAGCTGTGTGGCTCCTGACTATTCCTTTGTCTTTCATTTACTCACTATTAAATGAACACTATAGCAGTATCATTTTCATGAATTCTATAAAATCTAAAGAGGAAATACTTTGAAGAACTGGGCTGATAAAGAGGCCACAGGCTTCGGAACCACTGGCGTCACATTTCCAGCTTCCGTGGTAAGATTAGCATGTTGAGTTATATAACATGTACACTTTTTAGTCTTCAAATTGCCTCTACTAAATCTTACAAAAGAATTTTAAGAAAAAAAATAAGACAGTATAAGGCAACCTTTACATATTGGTTTTCCATAATCTATAGGATTACGGGTTATAATGACGATAAACATTTTATTAAGTTTCAATTTCTGAAATTGAACCTATAATATAATGTTATTTTAAAAACTAGAATTCAAACAAAAGAGATAGGAAGCAAATGTAAAAGATCAGAGTTTTCCAGTAAAGGGCAAAGAGCAAGGGGATGCTCAGTGCCTGGGAGGAACCAAAGATCAGTGTGTGCTTGAAGCTTAGGATCACTATAGCAACCTGAGGCCTCCGGCAGGTTGAGAAGGTAGAAAGCAGACTTTGTTGTTCAAGTCACAATCAGACAAGGAAGTGTTTCAAAGGCAGAGCAGGTAGTTGAAACAAAATATTAAATTTAGAATAATTAACGAGAAGATTAAAAAAACCTAATGCTTACACAGCTTTATATAAATTCATAGTTTTCTAAATTTTTCTGATAAAAGACAATGATCAGAAGACAGATATTTTTTATTCTTCATTAAAAAAATAAGACTATAGATCTCATCTTGAGCAGCTCGATCCTGAACTGTTGGCTCATGCCATCCTTCCCTAGCTTTCCAAATAACTGGGACTGCAGCCACATGTAGGCTCACACCAGGCTGGGAGTCAATTTTTTTTTTAAGTTAAAAACACGTTCTTTGAGTAAAGTGTGAAGTTTTTATTTATTTAGTATTAGCAAATGTTTATTATGTTATGATTTCAACAGGCAATTTTTTAACGTTAACTATAGAAACTAAAAGCAAAATTAGCCATGACCGTTGTTTTGTGAATCAAGTTGAGAACTTTTAAAAATAAATTTATTTATTTTTATATCAATCACAGGTTCGGTACTTTGCATCCCAGGCGTAGCCCCCTTCCTTCATTCCCTCCCACCCTCCCGCTTCCTCCCTCATCTCCCTCCTCCCCGCCCCCTCCAAGTCCACCAACAGGGGTGGACCTCCTCTCCTTCCATCCAACCCCAGCTCATCCTGTCTCTTCAGGGCTGGCTGCAATGTCCTCCCCTGGGATCTAGCCAGGCTGTTAACTCCCTGGTATGTATGGGGGAGGGTCAAAGAGTCAGCCATCAAGTTCAAGACTGAAACAGTCCCTGTTTCCCTCACTAGGGTCTTCAGTCCACACCGAGCTATCATGGGCCCCATCTGAGCGGGGTTTCCAGGCCACATCCACACATGGTCCTTGATTGTAGAAACCGTCTCATACAAGACCCCTGTGCCCTGCTCAGTTTGGTCTTTGTGGAGCTCTTAAGGAAGGTTTTCTGGAGTCCATCATTCTATCAGTCGAGTCAGGTATGAGAGACTCTGCTATATCAATAAGTTAAGGAAAATGTAAAATAAAAAGTGCAGGCTTCTACTACAGTACAGCCTCAAAGTCATGCACTAGTGGTATATACTCTACCCACGCTCTTCACATGGATTGTGTTTTATGTTAAAAAAAAAATGCTGCCATGTCACACATGCATGTCTCCCTAGCACTTGGGATGCAGAAAAGGGGGTGTTCAGTCTGAGGACAGTCTGAATTGCATAAGTAGACAATGTCTAAAAATTAGAGCAGAAACTAAACCTCACATTAGTGTTGTTTATTCACATTTTGATTTTTGCTGCTTACCCACAGTTGAAGATATTATATATAGACCAAAAAAACTTACAAGAACTTGCAACTGGTTTTAAGGGTATAAATGTTCAAGTAACCCATTGGTCCTGCAAAGTGATTGTGATTATTTGATTTTGTTTTCATTTTCCTTTCAAAGGCAAATTTCTATCAGGAAGCTAGTAAGGAAAATAGGGAGAACTATGTTCCAGGGAGGGATTTGGAATCCAGGGAAAGGGGAAATAATAAAGCCAGAAGATTTAAGTGGTTTGGAGGCTGCAGAGTAGGGTGGAAGACTAGGCATGGGGACAAATAAACAGTTCTAAAGACCTTCAGAAAAGCTGTATGGAATCCTAGTATTGTATTTTTATATGTATGCATAAAATAAAAGGAGTTTAAATGAAGTATCCTTATAAGGGGTTGAGGTGAGGTCAATGCTTCTCACAAACACCATAAGCTTTGAATAAGACGCCCAATTTTTTATCATTTAAGTTTTTTGAATTAAGATTTCTCTGGCATGAACTCAGTGGCAGGCTTTCTGATCACCTTCCCCTCGGGGTGTGTGTGTGTGTGTGTGTGTGTGTGTGTGTGCAGCCTTGCAAGGCCACAGAGGAAGACAATGCAACCAGTTCTGATGAGACCTGATAGGCTAGGGTCAGAGGGAATGGAGGAGAACCTCCACTATCATTGAACTATAGGAGGGGCATTAGGGGAGAGGAGGGAGGGAAGGTGGGATTGGGAGGAGATGAAGGAGGGGCCACAGCCAGAATACAAATTGAATAAATTGTAATAAATGATAATAATAATAAAGAAAAAAGAAACAAAAAAGAACCCCAAAAAAAGGAAGCCCACTGTGAGATACGGTTATCTCTTCTTAAGTTTTTGGTTGGTAGGGTCTCACAGTCCTAAAACCTTATAGGCTATTGGCAGTGTTTCAGTTTGCCATCCAGAACTTGATGGTAAATATCTATTGCTGAAGACTCTACAAACTCAAACCATTGACATTAGAGAATTCAATCTGTTCCTGCCTTGGAAGCCCCACCTCTACCGCTAGCTTTCATTGAGCTGGCAGATGCTACATATGCTATGGAGAGGATGATTAACAGTCTTACCCATCTGTGAGCCTGGTATTCTTGGGATGCCCCCTGGAGTGATAGAGGTAAAAATGTTATGAGAATTATCAGACAACTTTCTGAATGGAGTTAAAGCCACTTCAACCAGATGAGATGTTTGCTTAGCACCTTTAACAGAGCCAGGAATCTCTTATTGTTACAGGGTACAGAGAGAACCAACTACTATTACTCTGTTAAAGGCAAGTAGTATTATTTTGACTACTATTTCATCATACCCATATATCAGTGCACCCCCCCCTTCAAGAAGCAACCTTTTGCAGTAAATGGCAGCTAACAGAGACTCACAGCTGGTTGACATATAGAGAAAAAGAATGAAATGCTCAGCCCTAAGTGAGACATCTGTATCATACCCTTCCTCCCATAGCTCAGGGACCAACTCAGAAGAGAGGGTGGAAAGGTTATAAGAGCCAGAGACAGTGGATAACTACAAAACAATAGTGTTTTCTGCATCTCCACATGAAACCTTAGCATGAAAAGGACAAGTAGTCATGAAGTAATAATTCTTTCAGGAATTTTCAAGGGTACTTTCTGCTTATAGAAGGCAGTCCTAATGAACTTATTCCCATATTGACCCTCGTAAATATTAGGTCAGAGTTTTAGGACACAGTGGTAATTTAAACTACAAATGTTTCATGAAAACCTAGTTATACTAGGAAAACTACAATTATTCCTAATTCAATATGTATCCCCTGATTGAAAACTCTTTTGCAAACACATATTCAACTATGCTAAGCACTATTTTAAGCAACAAAACAGCAACAGTTAAAAAAATATGTGGTGTGCTTGCCAGCACAAATCTGTCACTTTTTAAACTGGATTCATAAAACATTATTGTTGCCATTACATACTTTCTTCTAATTGTAGAAACTAGTTTATTAATAATCACAGTAGTTCTAAGGAGTCAAAAGCTTACAATAATTCTGGAAACTCAAAAATTTATAGTTAATACACCATGGTTTTATTTGACCTAAATTTCTTCATACTTGTAGCAACAGTTGTATGCTGATCAAATAGCATTTATTGCTTTTATAAAAAGCATAAACTTTAGAACATAAATCATTGAAAGAATGTTCAACAAAATATCATTCATAGTTTTGTATAATGTTATATGTGATTTTATGATTTTTGTTGTGTGTCATAATTTGAATGTTACATATACATGGATAGCTTTTCGAATTAGAGAGAAAATAATAAATTGTCAAGACAGATATTGAAAACAAGTAGACTATGAACTTAATCCTGAACATACACAAATAATCTTGTCTACATATGTAATGTTAAAAATTTACAATAGTTTTATGTGCCTGGAGATAACTATCATTTCCTGAATCTTCATCATTAAAAGCTAAGGTAAGACATTATTTCTCAACAAGCACAGCTCAAGACTTCTTTAACTAGTGTTTTGTACTGATGTGCCTTGCTTATTATATCACAGCATAATGTTTGCCTATTCCTTCTTTGTAAGAGAATGTAGACACAGAGGATATTAGCAAAGTTCACAGTTTAGATTTTTAGTATTATTTTTTTTTAGAAAAAAATGATTTTTCTGCCAAATGATGCAGCACTCTATACTTCAGGGCATAGCCAAACCAGGATGACTATCTATCTGCACAGAGATACATGACATTTTAGTGTACCTAGAATTATTTCTCCTTGTTCAGTACACTAGAACTTCATGCTATGTAAATCCAAATGGATCACTTGACATCAAATATGTAAAGTATTCTCTGCTTAGCACAGATGTTTAAACAATTAATTTAGTATATTTAGCTCTAAAAATAATTATTTTGTCATTTGAAAATTGTGGTGTCTGGAGTCAAAAATAGCCACTGAGTTTATCCCCCTTGATTCTTCATTATTTTTTCGAGGCAGGAATTACTATAGGAGCAGTTGGTGGTTTATTCCAAGCCATCTAAATGGGAAATGGAAGAATCCACTGCTGAGTCCTTCTCTTCTTTGTTTTGAGCTTGCATCTTAGCTAATTTTGTCTCCAATGATTCTTAAACGTTTGATAAGCTCTTCTAATAAGGTTTCACCAAATTACTCTTCATATTTTTTCATCTTTTTACATTTCAGTGTATAAAGTCATATCTAATCGGTTCACAGCTGTTTCCCTGAAAACAATTCAAGTGTTTAAGAAAACCATGCCAGTATGTTCAAAATCACAAACAAAAGTAGTTAATACGAAGGTATTTACATAAAAAAAAGACATTGGACCATAATGGGACACTGTAGAAATCTATAGAATGAGATAACTTTTCTGTAAATCATAAGTATTTGATATAATTAGGTATTCTAAGTAGTTTGATTTTTTCATTCCACAATGTACATATATATCAAAGTGTTAAATTGTTAATTAAATTTGAAACTTTAAAAAGACCTTTCTCATATGCTTAATTTTATTTAAACAGAGTATATTTTTATTTTGGCATTTTTATTTTCCAGAATCAAGTGAAAACTCTTTGCTCTGTATTAGACAGGTACTTTGGAAGTAGTGTTGAATTTACAAAGATGGAAGTATAACATATATTTAGCATTTGGGTTAATACAAAAAGAGGCACTCAGGGAAAGAAAGTCTAGTCAAGAATGTGGGTGTGAAAGCGACTTAGACTTATGTTAGCAGTAGCCATATATAAAATGTTGGTGTTTCACACATCACATATAAAGAGTTTACTAAGAAAAAAGTTTTTCTCTTTTTATTAAATGAGATTAGGCAGATATTTTGAGGCAATATTTTCAGCAAACTTAGAATCTTATGTAAGGATATTATGTCACACTGACAAAAGAGACTAAGATATAGAGCAGGGAAAAGCATTCAGTGGGCTACCAAGAAAAGTCTTTGTCACTGAGGCAATGTTTATTATCTGATGAATACAAAAAAACCCTGCATTTTAAGAATTTTGTATCACTTTATGTACTTCCTTTTCTATGTCTAAGAAATGATGCAGATTCATTAGCAAAACAGCCCCACCTTCCAGAGAACAAACTTATAATGCATTTGAACTTCCTCCAGCTAGCTGTTAAAATAGTAGGGAGAGAATATGTAGTAATAGGCAATAATAGAAAGTATCACTGGTCTTGAAAGTGACTTTGATTGATGAGCCTTAGACTATATTTTCCACAGTATTTTCATAGGCATACCATACATTTACTGATTGTGACACTGGAAATTCTTCACAGAACTTTTAAAACTTTGATGCTTTGAATTCAAAAGAATGCACAGATAATGCTGTACTCAAGACAATAGTCTGCTTAGAGTAATCTACTGTCCCACTGTAGTTTAGAGTGGACTTTTAAAAATTATTATTTATTACAATTTATTCACTTTATATCCCGGCAGTAGCCCCCTCCTTCATCTTCCTCTATGCCTCTCTCCTAGTCCACTGATAGGAGAGGACCTACTCCCCTTCCTGACCCTAGCCTATCACATCCCATCTGGACTGGCTGCATTTTCTTCCTCTGTGGCCTGGCAAGAGTGCACCATGCAGGAAAAAGTGATCAAAGAGCCAGACACTGCGTTCATGTCAGAGACACCCACTGCTCCTCTTCCTAGAGAACCCACTTGGAAACTGAGCTACCATGGGCTACATCTGAGCAGCCATGTTAAGTCCTCTGTACGCACAGTCCTTGGTTGAGGTATCAGTCTCTGCAGGGCCCTCAGGACCCAATTTTTTGGGGGGGTCTGTTGGTCTCCTTGTGGAGCTCCTGTCCCCTCCAGGTCTTTCTATCTACCCTTTGATAAAATTCCATGTATTCTGCCCAGAGTTTGGCTATGTGACTTAGGCTCTGTTTCAATACCTCGATCTGTAGAGTCTTTCAGAGTTCCTCTGTGGTAAGCTCCTGTCCTGTTCCCTGTCTCTTCTGCTTCTGATGTCTATCACATTTGCCCTTCTGAATGAGAATTGAGCATCTTCCCTAGGGTCCTCCTTGTTGTTTAGCTTCTTTAGGAGTGTTGATTTTAGTATGTTTATCCTATATTATATGTCCACATTTATGTGAGTATATACCATGTGTGTCTTTCTGCTTCTGGGTTACCTCACTCAGGATGATCTTTTCTAGTTCCCACCATTTGCTTGCAGATTTCATGATTTCCTTGTTTTTAATACCTGAGAAGTATTCCCATTGTGTAAATGTACCTCAATTTCTGTATCCATTCCTTCATTGAGGGACATTTACATTGTTTCCAGCCTCTGGCTATAATGAATAGAACTGCTATGAACATGGCTGAGTAATTTTCTTTGTTGTATAGTTGAGCATATTTTGGATATATGCCTAGGGGTGGTATAACTGGATCTTGAGGTAGCACTATACCTAGTTTTTTGAGAAAGTGCCAGATTGATTTCCAAAGTGGTTGTACAAGTTTACATCCCACCAGCAATGGAGGAGGGTTCCCCTTTCTCCACATCCACTCCAGCATGTATTGTCTCTTGAGTTTTTGATCTTAGCCATTCTGATGGGAGTAAGGTGAAATCTCAGGGTTGTTTTGATTTGCATCTTCCTGATGACTAGCAATGTTGAACATTTCTTTAAGCGTTTCTCTGCTATTCAAAATTCCTCTATTGAGTATTCCTTGTTTAGCTCTGTACCCCATTTTTAATTGGATTAATTGATTTGTTGCTTTTTAACTTCTTGAGTTCTTTATGTATTCTGGATATTAGCCATCTGTCAGATATAGGGTTGGTGAAGATCCTTTTCCAGTCTGAAGGCTGTCGTTTTGTTCTGATGACAGTGTCCTTTGCTTTACAGAAGCTTTTCAGTTTCATGAGGTCCCATTTATTGATTGTTGATCTAAGAGCCTATGCTGTTAATGTTCTGTTCAGGAAGTTGTCTCCTGTGCCAATGAGATCAGGCTCTTTTCCACTTTTTCTTCTAACAGGTTTTGTGTCTGGTTTTATGTTGAGGTATTTGATCCACTTGGACTTCAGTTTTGTGCAGGGTGAAAATACAGATCGTTTCTCATTTTTTTACATGTAGACATCCAGTTAGACTAGTACCATTTGTTGAAGATGCTCTTTTTTTTCCAATGTTTTTTTTTTTTTTTTGGCTTCTTTGTCAAAAATCAAGTATCTGTAGATGTGTGGGGTTTTTTTCTGGGTCTTCAATTCCATTGATCCTCTAACCTGTTTCTCTGCCAATTCCATGCAGTTTTTATTATTCATTAATAATAGTACAGCTTGAGATCAGGTATGGAGATACCTCCCGAAGACCTGTTATTGTACAGGATTGTTTTTAGCAATTCTGGGTTGTTGTTTTTTTTTCCGAATAAAATTGGTATCTTTGTTCTTGAAGTTATGTATGCCAGCTGAGTTGGTTCACTAAAGAAACGTCCATAGGAACTACAGTGTGTGGTAGTGAACTTCTCCAGATTTACTCAGTATTGTCCTTGGTAGAAATATTTACACTAAAAGATTTGTTACATACAGCAAACCTGGCAGTATTTTCTTACCCCACTGCCCACTAGAAAATAGTATTTATTCATAAAGAACCCACTAGTAAAAATTCACTGTGGACCAGGGTGAATAATATGTTAATTTCAAATTTAGCTTTTTCTTGCGTCATCACTGCTAGACAGATTTTTCACAATGGTTGAGACATACACACAAAACATGAGTTTCTGAGAAAGGAAACATTTACTAAATAAAATATTAATAATAATGAAATCACGTGAACATAATCTAGGTTGCTTTTAGCATGCATTTGCCCAATTGGTTTCAATTGAGGCATTTTTCATGACTTTAATTGCATGCAAAGACAATTAAAAATTTACTAGTAACATTGTATATTATTCTGAATTCGTCTTAAAGTTTTGAGAGTAAAATAAAAATTCATTAAAAATTAAGGGGTTAATTGTTTCTTTCAAGATTTTTTTTATCACTTTAGATTAGAATATAAGGGTAACTGGATTAAGATATTTCATCTAATGTTAATTTACTGGTTTCCAACAAAGAGCTGATTCATGAATCAAGGCAGTTGGTCTAATTAATTTGGTCTTAAGAATTTAAAGGTGTAGGTGAAGCCATCTTAAATATGACTAGAAACTGAATTAAATCATGTTTATTTCTGAGCATAGTTTTAGTTGTAATTGTCCAGTTCAAATTCTGTAGTATGATGTTTGAGTTTCAATTTTTCACCCATAGGGTTTGCTGGCTCCTCTCTGTGACAAGAAAGGGTACAGCCAGTGACAGTATTCCCTTTTGTCCCTCTCATCTGGGTTCCAGGAGATGTGCATACACATTCTACTACCTCTGTGACGAGAGAAGTTAAGATTCTCATGGGACACACGGGAATCAAGTCTCTATCAGGTTTACCAGAAATCATGATTTTTGAAACCTCCTATCAAGTTATACATAGCAAGTCCACGTATGTGGAATCCAGATGGGACTTTGAGTTGAAACAATGACTAATCAATTCACAATAGCTTATCATGTATAAATCACAGGAGCATGGAAATTATATAATTAATTGATTCCATGGCATTGTTTCTTTAAGCACCGATTTATTTTCCTCACATCTTACTTCTCTTGGTTTTCTTGGGCTCTGTTCTCCACATGGATATTCAATGAAACATTGTGCTTCACCATTATTTAAAAGTAGATGTGTAGGTTTTATTTTCTAGAGTGTTATAAGCTTCCTTAGCTGAAAAAGGTAGAGTGTGTATTCAAAATGATCTGGCATAAATAATTTTTTTCTTTTCTTTCAATTGTATCGCTTATTACATATGTAATTTTGATTTTCAGATTTATTTTTTATGAAATGGACATATCCTGTTTTACTGTCATACATTTCAATAGAAATGCAGTAACAAGCCTTCAATTACTGAAATAAGTTTCTGGAATTTAGTTTATTTTTAATAAATAACACACTATTATCCTCCTGGGATGCTAAATGCTGAAGACAGTGTTTTTATATTAAATTTGAGCACTATGGCTATTTGAATTTCGCTTATATTTTACACAGAAATCAGATGTTAACCATTGAAAAAAATTAACACCACACACAGCACAATCCACTCTTGCTGTTTCTGACTCAAGTGCATTTAATATATTTTAGGCACTTCTGATAAAATATAATCCAACAAATCCCAGTTATTATTCTTTATGAATTTGTTCCCTAGGATTGTAGTATTCAGAGTTTAATTGATGAAAATATGGGTTCCTGGAGCTCATGATGAACATTTCACTGCACACCAAATAGCTGGCAGGGGTCAGGGATCTTAGTTTTCGGAGAAGGAGCATTACTACCCACTCGTGGGCAATGGTTTTGTGAAAAGGCTTTGCTTTCCAGGAGTGTCCTGAATCCTAGTACCTCTCTATCCAAAGAGGAACAAAGATATATTTACTATCCAAAGTGGAAAAAAGGAAGAAAGATGCAAGGTCTACCCTTACAGAGAAAAGTTCAGTACATTTTATCTTCTCCAATAACTGGAATATTAGCCACATTGTTATTTGAAGAGAGGAAGATAACATTGGGATTTTTCCTTACAGCATTTTCAGCACTGCCCTATTTACTAGATAGATAACTGTCAGGCCAATTACAGCCTTCTTGGCTCAAACCTTCCTTTATTAGTAGAGATAAAGAGGGACTTGCCTGTGCCTGGGCACATAGTTCATTCTCTCTATATATTTTGACTCATGAATGATCAAGATGTGCTATTAACCACAGCTCGATTGAATAATATCTATTCATATTAAATATGAAATTAGATCAAGATACTTCTTAACTGCAACAAAAATGATCAATATGCTATGCTCATAGTCAAGATGGAGTGGAGGTTTTGCTTGGGTTATCTTTTAACTTCTTTGTATTTGAAGGAACATGGTATATGTTTGCTTTCTAGAATACATTCCCAAGTATTATTTTAAGACTTACAGACTGCTTGTTATTGCTCCAGGCCAGTGGTTAGGGGGTTGTTCTAACCTGTAGAGACCTCTCTTAAAGTGAAGTTTTACTTATGAACTCAGCTTGAGTGCTCATCAAAGAGGCATTTCTCAGCAGGCAGCATAGCAGCAATTCTCACACACGCAGTCCCGTCAGGATAATGACAGTGGCAAACTACTGTAATTATTTCTTTTATTTTTGTTATTTTAATTACATCATTTCCTCCTTTCCTCTCATCCCATCAAATCATCCCGAAAACCTCATTCCTCTTCTTCAAATTAATGGCTTCTTTTTCACTAATAGTTGTTACACACACACACACTCACATATATGCATACACACATATATTTTCCTAAATAAAAATATACAATCTGCTGAGTCCGTATAATGTTACTTGTATATATGTTTTCAGGTCTGACAATTTGGTATTGGCTAACCAAACTAGTGTGTTCTTTCCGAAGGAAGGTTAATTCTCTTACTCTCAGTGTTCCATAGTTGCCCTTAGTTCTTTGTGTGAGGTTGTTTCATCAGAATGACTGCCTGAACTTGAACTGAACAATAACAACAATAGACACTTTCAAGTGGTAATTAAAAAAAAGATGAATGCCAGGGAAATAATTGTCACTTAGCATGACTAACCATTTATACATACAGCCAATATATTATAGAAAGTAGATAGCATGTAAGTGATTAGGTAATGGCTGTCTATGGAAACAACGGACTTGGATGCTGGGTTTTCTCATGTATAGAATGTACTTTAAATTTCCATTGTAATAAGGTAAAAATGTTCCTTGACACCATATTTCCTAAACGCACATATCAATAAATAGTAAATCAACATTAAATGAAATAGTTCTTAATTGTTTCCAATAAAATTATTATTTTAGCAAATGATATATCAAATGTCATCATTTTATTAGCACTTTCTAACAAATGGCTTATAATTGAAAATATCTGTCAGTTGAAAGAATGGTGGGAACAATTCTGACTTTTGAGGGAGCAGTCAGACAATAACAGTGTTAAGGCCATAACCAATAAGATTCTGTAAACCAGAGTCTCTCGGCATGTACACCTGCACTGTCATGGTTCTACATTTAGAATGGCACTCAGAGTATTTTAATAGTGCGCAATAGTATACTAAGTTATGAGGAGTGTGTTTGTGACAAGAAACATGTTGTTATTCTGAGATTTTTTTCTACAAACCCAATAGACAAATGTCTCTAACAAATATGATTTTTTTTCTATCAATAGTTTAGAGTACATGCTGGCATAACACTGTAAAGACCAAAAGCAGTGCTTTGTGTGAGATGGTGAAAAGTGAGAAGAGTCATTTGCTCTTTACTTCCCAGTATTAGAGAGAGAGAGAAAATTTGGTGTTCCATAATTAAGGTACCACATCAGAGGTCATATATACAATAACAGTAAACAGCATAAAATAGCCTATATATTATAAGTAAACTGTCAAGATAATGTGTGGAAGACAAAGAGACCTACTGATAATGCAGTGCTGAGTCCCAAAGAAAAACTTGCAGCTATCAGAGTACCAAACTTTACAAGTAGGTACAGATGATAATTAAGAATAATGTAGGGGACTACTTGCCCTGTGTGTGTGTGTGTGTGTGTGTGTGTGTGTGTGACACAATGGCTATAAAGGAACAGAAAATTTATCATTTAATGATTAAACACAATGAGGACAACTTCAAAGTCTATGAAAAATATATAGCAATATACACTCAGCACAAATATTTAATCTTACCCATGTGAAAAAATAAAGTACAAAAGAAAACTGCCTGTAATCTCAGCGGACATTATGGCTAATAAAGAGTCAATTAAGATACTATACATAGCAGGAACAATATTCTATCACTGTTAATTTTGAATGGTACAGTGGCTTTATAATTTAATGAAAAAGAGCCTGTGAGGATTAATGAGCTGGTGTCTTCAAAGTCCTTTAGACAAAGGTGTTACACAAGAATAAAGTCTGGCTATTATCAAATGTCTACATATTTTAATAATATATATTCTCATTTTGAAAATGTACAAAAAGAACTATAATTAATTATTGCAGGTTTAACCCATGATCATTTAGTAATAGTATTTTTGAACTCTCAGCAAAACTTCAGAATCTGGAAATGAGAATTCCGTGTTTGGTGATTTGACTTTTACATCTAACAGAAACAAAGCTTTTGATATCATTGAGAAAAGTATCTGAAGAGGGTCGTTACTACATTATATCACAATGCCTTCTATGCCATGACAGATCAGATAAGGGAGGGCTACTACACCCTGACAGAGAAGCAGTGGATATTTATAGGTCTTTTTGGTATCATACTATCTTAGAAATCTCTTAAAAGTGAGTGTGTTTTTCTTACCATGAGGAATATGCACTCTCATTATTCTTTGAGCCCTTTACTAGAGATTCCAATATTATACTGTCTGAGAATGAGAATGTGTAATCAGAAACTGTATCCTTGGTTCAGCTCTTTCCAGGAATGTTCTTTGTGGGCATTAGGCATGGACCTTGGCAAATTTACTGAGAGGATATAGGCAAAGCAATGCATTCCTTATTGTAGGGGAATTTCTTGGAATACAATGCCCTGCTAGCCAAGAAAGGAACTTTGAGAAACAGCATCTAATTGTTAAAGTAATTGGTTTCTCAATTGGTGAAGAAAGTTTCTAATAAATATAGCTATCCTTGAGTTGCAGTGAGGGTATTTGAGAGAAGGGGAGATTTCTATGAGAAATAGAAATCTAGATATTTATGAGACTATTGGCTGTGTTAGCATAAATGTCTGTTAATTTTACTTTTGCTGTGCATGCAAGTTTTTCTGTCTACAGTCAATAATAATCAGCTACTAGATTTGGAAAGGATGGGAATGGCAGGAGCAGCTGGAAGGTTCTCACACTTCTCTGAATCTCAGCACAAAAATAGGCCAGATTAACAAGATGGTAAAACTAGAAACCTATGAATAGCATTTACAGCAAATCTGGGTGTCAAGCTATTCCCACAAACCCCCAACTACAGAGCTTTGAGGACACACCATTACCCACTAGCAGGCTTGTGAATAATTAGTGCCTTTGTGAAACAAAGAAAAAGAAAGTCAGAGTTTCTCATGGTCCCGAGAATCACAGAATTATCTGGACAATGTGAATTAGTCTGCAAATGGCTGAAGCTAGGCATGACCTTCCAGACAGATGTACATAGTTAAGATGCTCTAACCAGGTGCATCTTAGTGTACAAGGTCCCTGTATCCCTTAAAACTGCTATGCCAGGGTCATTCATTATGGAACAACTACCAGAAAGGAGAGAAACCACAATAGATATTGACAATAGAAATTATGAGGGAGGTAGCCATATTAAAAAATGGAGTAAGAAAATATGCCTGAAATTTTTGGAAAGCATGACATATTATTGTAGACAGCCCCGAGAAAGTAACAGAGCAAAGATCATGGTAAGAAAGCTTCTTTGATTCTACTCCTCTTAAAGCTGTTGAAAGACCACATACACAACCATTCTTCAAATAAACTTTTCTTAAGAAATATGCCAGAGTGTTAAGAAAGATAGCTCAGGAGTTAGGTGACACAGTACAGAGGACCTGGGTTCAGATTCCACCAAACACACAGAAGCTTAAAATGTCCTAAGTCCAGTTTCAGGGCATCCAGGGTCCTGTTCTGGGCTCTGTACACATCAAACACAAAATTTAGTGGATAGACATGCATACAACCAAAATATCTAAATAAACAAAATAAAATAAATGGATCTTTAAAAAAACATAACTGCTTCTAGGCAAGGAGTTTCAGTAAACAAGTAAACAAAGGAAGTGTGCAATGTCAAAATAAGCGTTAAGCATGTGTGGGTGTTCAGTGAAGTAAGACTAAATGTGAATTTGCAAAAGGAAGAGCCAAGGATACATGCTCACAAAATGGAGATATGATCTAACCTAAGAAGGAGATACATATCACAGCCAGTACTTTATAAGCATTTGTTAAACTTGTCTTAGAAGTTGCCCATGTTGTTGTGGTATTTTAAGGGTATTGTTTGTGTGGCACAGTTATTTTCTCTCTGTCGTTCCTAGTCCTGTATAGAAAGCCCACGTGGAATGTGGACTATAGAATTCGATAAAACAAACTGATCTCTTTAATCCAAAAATTACAAAATATCTGAAATGTCCCCCAAATACAAATCTTTTTTGTAATTCTAATATGAGGCCCCAGAAGGACAGGTCTCTGATCTCACTCAAGGACTGCAATTAGAGTAAGCATACAAACAATACTGTGCAAACACTATTATTGTATCCTGAGTTTGTATAAGCAATGTTTCATGAAACACTGATTCATTTTCTTTAAACTTAAACTTCATCCCCAGGTTATCTTATATATGACATAACAACGGAATCTTGAACAACAACAAAAAGTCTGAGGGTTTTCTACTTAAAGCTATTTAGATAAGACATGCTTTACATGTAATAATAATGAATCTTAGAATTTCAATGTGAATTAGAAGTACAAAAGGAAATAGAGCAAAATTAATGAGAAATTTTATTTTTCCAGATGTGGTTCTGCGTTCTGTCTACAATAGTCGTCTGGATGGAGTGACTGCATACAAGCAATACATCTTATACTCATGTTATAGCATGGATAATCACTCTTGGGTACAAAAAGAAAGAGTGCCTCAAGGAGGACCTAGATACAGATCTAAGGAGTACAGTATGAATATGTTTTCTGGTTTCCAATTACCTTTAAGGTTTTCGTTAGTTGGGTTCTCCATACATTCAAATTCATCCTATAGCTAATTCTGAAGTTATATTTAATTTTCCAGTATTCCTTTCGAGTTCCTTTCTTCTGTTTCCTATGTCAGATGACTTTCATTGTTATAAAAATAGCCTAACTGAATACTGAAATGAGAAGACTTATTTTTAACTCACAGTTCCAGTGGTTCCCATGCATCATACGAAACAGGTGTGACACAGTAGAACAAGATACACTGAAACAACCCTGCCTTGTGCACATGACTACCTGTGGTATGGCTGTCCACCTTTTAATTTTTATTCATTTTTTTCCTATTTTAGTGCTCTGCCTAGAAAATGGTTCCACCACAGTCAGGACAAAAAATACCTCCATTGTTTATCCTCTCTGGAAGCACTCTCACGGAGCCCCACAGATGGGTAACATACCTTTCCTAGCCACTCTACATTTCAATAAAGCTGATAATACACATTAACATCATGAAGCAAAACTCCAATTGTTTATTAGGAAAAAAATTCACATTCCATGAAACAAACCACTAATTCAGCTCTGGGTTCTGCAGTCTTTCTGAGAAATTTGCTCTGTTTGAACAACACCAACTTTCTTGTTTATAAACCAAAGGCCACATGGTAAACAGCACCTGGGTGCCATGAAAGTTAAATCAGAAATTACACTGAAAGTATCTGCTACATTTTTTATCCTCCCTAAGTCATTACTAATCCCAACAATATAGCAAGCAGTATTTTCCTTAATTTTATGATTTATACTAAGGTATAAAACAAATTATTTCAGTAAATCTGAAATAGTAATTATTAAGAAAAATATTTTAATTGCTTGATAATATGTTCATATTTTTAAGTTGACAAAATTGTTCTATTATTCCCTCACTCATGCTTTACGTACAAACTCTCCCTCACACACAAGCACACAAAGGAGTGGGTAAATCAAGAAAGTTGACATATGTAATGCCTCATATACTTCTCACTTTTTTGTTGAAAACATAAAAATCTCTTAGCAACTTGTAAGTATAGTGTCGGACACCATACCGTAATATGCTATATATAATACACACACGTGTGTGTGTGTGAATGTGTGTGCATACTAGTTTGTTAAAAGGAATCATGACATTTGCAGTTACAAACAGGCTTTGAAGATGGCCTCTACCTTTTTAACATTAGTAAGATTCTGGGGCCAGTGAAAAGACACTTAAATTCAGTGAATAATCACATAAATATTTTCCTTGTCATGGTCCTTTCAGTTAATATGAAATTCATTCAGAACACAAGTGTCAAAAGATGAGACTTAGAAGTCCAGGGCTGAATCAAGTGCTGTCATGGTGGAAGTGGTAAGTTTCGAGGGGTAGAGACACACTAGGGACAGTACTTCCTCAACCCCAGGCAGAAGAATGAAGTGTTTAACCAGCACATGGTGGGGGGTGTTGAAGCCTTGAATACTTTTTATTCATATAATAGTTTATTGTCAAACCATGTGTCACTCTTCTGAAGTTCTAGGGGTAACGTGATGGTTCTCACAAGATTATAGCTGGAGGTAGTCGCCTTTGACCTCTTCTCTTTGAGTTCCTTTCGGTTAGAGAGTTCCTGTTCTATAAAAATCCTTATTTAATATATGAATTTCTGATGGACATAGGAAAAGGAAAAGACAGAAATCAAAATAATGGGGCTTCCATATCTTCCCTGCCACAAGACAACGCCAGGATTAGCCAGGATTACACATGTAAAAATATAAGTGAGTGCATTGATTCTTTTCTTTTAAAATGCATTGCTTTTTGACCGTGAGCATACTTGAAAATAAAGATGGCTTCCTGTTTCTTATAGGCTAACAGAATCTGTTTCTTAGTGATTGTGTCAGAGGTTTAAAACTGATGTTCTCAGTTTTTTCCCTAACATTTAAGAATCTGTTTCTTTTTTAGAGTCTGTCAAAAGCTTTTTAACAAATTGGGAAATCATTGCTCATTCAGTTGGATTTAGTTTTTTTTTTTTCCTGGATGAAAATGAAAACAACAAATCTGTGTTGGTGTCTTAAAAATCAATGAGTTCTGGCTTAATAAAATAGTCAAATAGTGACTGCTCACTTCAAGGTTCTGGGCTGTGCTTTCAAAAGCTGTGATCCTCCTGTTTGCCCCATGTGTAAGTCACAACATAGTTAACTGGACTAGGGTTAACACACAAGCAACTGCTCAGTTAAGATGAAATGGTACAGATACTGGACTTCTTGACCCTGAAAATTATTAAAACACAGTTAGTGAATGATTACTTATTATACTCATTTACAATCTTGATTTTTTTATTACTTACAGTTTATTCACTTTGTATCCCAGCTGTAGCCCCACCTTCGTCTCCTCCCAATCCCACCCTCCCACTGTCTTCTCCTCCCATGCCCCTCTCCCAGTCCACTGATAAGAGAGATCCTTCTCCCTTCCATCTGACCCTAGTCTATCAGGTCTCCTCAGGACTGGCTGCATTGTCCTCCTCTGTGGTCTGGTAAGGCTGTTCCCCCCTCAGGGAGAGGTGAACAAGGAGTCAGCCACTGAGTTCATGTCAGAGGCAGTCCTTGTTCCCATTCCTAGGAAACCCACTTGGACACTGAGCTGTCATGGGCTACATCTGTGCAGGGGCTCTAGATGATCTCCATGCATTGTGCTTGGTTGGAGTATCAGTCTCAGAAAAGACCCCTGCGCCCAGATTTTTTGATTCTGTTGCTCTTGTTGTGGAGTTCCAAATACTTTAAGTCATTAAAGACTACTTTTAAAATATATATTTTCTTAACTGTCTATTTAAATCTTATAAGTTATTTTAATTCTTATAGAACGGCAACAACATTTTAATCGGGAACAAATCCATTTATATTTCTTGGTTTTATTTATTCAATATTTTGTGTTTAATATTTTCAATCATAGATAATCTGAAAATAAGAAGACTAACAGGAAGAACCAGAATATCTAGTGCCTATTTGGGTAGGGGGGGAAGGGAAAACATTTTCATCAAATACCATAATGTCATGACTCCTTGAAATGCTTTGAAAAGCCAGATACTGAACAATTTTAAGTGAGGTTGGAAGTCAGACATAAACTTTACAAACACTTATATTCAGATTAATGTTAATAATCACCAGTATTAAATTAGTTAGTCAATTTTGGCATTGCTTTGGCATGTTCACTTGTGTGCACACACATATGTGTGTGTGCACGTGTGCTCATGTTTGTTTGTATGTAGGGGGGGCAGAAGACAAAATCAGATGTCATTCTATAGTAACATCATCCCCCTCAGTTCTGATGCTGTGTCTCTCATTGGCTCAGAGCTAGCCCACTGATGTGGCCAGGCTGGTCTGCATGCCAAAATGATTCTCCCACGTGTCTACTCTTTGAGGGATTACAAGTTTTTTTTAATGTAATTTATTTATTTTTATATTAATCACAGGTTAGGTACTTTGCATCCCAGGCATAGCCCCCCTCCCTCATTCCCTCCCACTCTCCCCATCCCTCCCTTATCTCCTCCCCGCCCCCTCCAAGTCCACCAAAGGGGGAGGACCTCCTCTCCTTCCATCAGACCCCAGTTCATCTTGTCTCCTCAGGGCTGGCTACAATGTCCTCCCCTGGGATCTAGCCAGGCTGTTACTCCCTGGCGTGGATGGGGGAGGGTCAAAGAGCCAGCCATGGAGTTCATGACAGAAACAGTCCCTGTTCCCCTTACTAGGGTCTTCAGTTGGACACTGAGCTTCCATGGGCCACATCTGAGCGGGGGTTCTAGGCCATATCCATACATGGTCCTTGGTTGGAGAAACTGTCTCGTAAAAGACCTCTGTGCCCTACTCAATTTGGTCTTTGTGGAGCTCTTGTTCTCCCCAAATCTTACTAATAATGAAAATGGGGATTACAAGTTTTTAATGGCGAATTTTGCTATTTCACTTGGGCATTTGGGACTCGCCTCAGGTATCAAGCTTGATTGCTTTTACCTACTAAGCCATCTCCTATGAACCAAAGTTTTATATTACTGACAGCATTGCAGGAAGGGGAAAAAAACTATTTTTAGAAGATCACTTCATTTCTAAAAAATAAAGAACAGTGAAGATATGAAACTGCATGGATTTGTTGCATTATCATTGTAATTAATGGTTGTTAAAGACACAATATTCTCTCTAGAAACCAGACACAGCTCCTTTGTTTTATTCACTCTCTTCCTCCTTTGTGCCAGAGTACCAAAAAATTCAAAGTATTATGAATAATCATAATATGCACAGACTAGCCACAGTGTTAAAATAATTTGTATGATATAATTTTGTTCCGTCAAATTAATGACACACCATCAAATGGAGACATCTGGTTTCTACCTTGAATATCATGCTTTATCTCTAAATGCAATTAACAAAATGTTGTACCTCCAAGGATATTACTCATCATTTGTTTAAATTGATTAAAATATTCTAAAAAATTGCAACAGTTATGCAATGATAGTCTGTCAGGGAGTGCTCAGTAGATATAAGAACTTGACACATGTTCCAACATTTTAAGGAAAAGAAGCCACATTCAGCTATATTATTATTCATGCATTTCAAAAAGCCTGTAATACTCTTACAACTTTCGTTCTGGCAAACACTGATCTCTGCACCTAGAACATCCTGTTTTAGCTCCGGAATCTCCCTGGACAATTTCTATTTGTCCTCTAATCTCTTAGAGCATGCTTTTTCTAGAGACCAAGAAGTTTTTAATCACTGCTGCTGGCGACCATACCCATTTGCACAAACTACATTTACTATTGTGTTCCTTAAGACACCAAGCTTGGTTCATGTTTGGAAATATAGGGTTCCCTCATTTTTCTGGGTTTGATAGCGAATCCATGGCTGCTGACATAAAAAGTGGTCATCCCTGAAATTCCATATATGTGTAAAAGTAACACCATACATACTATGCTGGTTGTATTTACATATTTAGAAATAAAGATGATAGAGGTTGGAGAGAGGAGATGGAATATTTAAAAAATAAATGATCCTATAGAGGTTACTCAAGAAGTCAATGAGGAGCTGAGTTATAAGAGGTCAACAGCTGACTGTTTTAATGGTGAATACTACAGACATTAAAATAATGTTGGTTTTGACTATGCACTGTAGCTTGAGATAAATCCTGACAATAGTGATAAGAGAAAGCACTCATTATACAACAATTCTTTTGAGTCTCAATTAACTCCATGAATCATTATTATCTCTATTTTATGTATGAGACACCTGACTTACTGTGTGTTTAATGAACCAGAAGAATGAAACCTACCACTACAATTCAACCAGCAAAATGACATGGCTAAGGTACATCTTCTTACTTTAATATCCCAAAGTGATAAAGTCATGTGATCCTAAGAATGTATGCTTGTATGCTAGCATTTAGTAATTTGAAATGTCAGAACAAGAAATAACTTGATATGCATTTACATACATGTATGCAATATATAAACGTTAGACATATACGATTGTATATAATCATGGTTATCAGTATATAGCAAAATGTTATATTTCAATAAGTGATTTCAAAATAACATATATTTAACAAAAGAAGCTTTAAACATTATGTATAACATCAGCGTGACAGTCAATAATTATTTTATGACTCAAACACTTAAAATTTCATATTTTTAACTAGTTCATAATTTGTCCTACAGCATTGGCTTTTTGACACAGCCCTTGCTTGTCACCAGTTAACACATTTTTACACTAGTAACAATAAAACAGCTAAAGTGTTGACTCAACTATCTGCAATGAGAATTTTTATCATTTCTGAGATACCATGTATGATCTTAACAAAAAGACAGACACAGCACAATCAGTCAGTCTACCAACTGTTCAAATGCTATATGTGTTTTTCTTAGAAAAGAGCAAAGAGGATTATAAAATTTCTTACTTTCTTATTAATGTAGAAAACAGTTTCAAAATGTTGGTTTATAGTAACTATGTTTTTGTTATATGAATTTTAAAGGGCTACAGTAAACACTATTATATCAGCAAATAGCTACAAAATAGAATTATTATATACACTAGTGATATTTTCCAGAGCACAAATATCATTTCAGTTTTCCTAATATGTCTCCCCTGGCACTGAAATTATGTTTGACATTGAATAAATTACATGCTACCTTTTGGATTTCAATTCCCTTGGAGAAATGTTCCTGTTTCCAGAATGGGAACATGTTGATACATTTGAAAATTAAAAGAGACAAAATGTGGCCAAATATTAGTGTTACCTTAATATAAGCCATAACAATAACAAAAAACCTTCAATCAGAAAAGAAATCCAATTACTAAAGGATATTAGAGGAAGAAATTACAGGTGTCACTTTTTTCTCCAAGGTGTATAAATGAACTTGTCATGTTAAATTTCATTGTATAGAAAATGCACCCTTTATTTCACAAGTTGCATGTATTAGTTCAAAATGAAAAGAGGGGTTACTATTTTAAGAGCACTATCTTTTTGATGAATTATAGTTTTAAAATATGTACTTCAAATGTCCACAGCCTAATCTATTCAGAATTTTTCTCTCCACATGCAGAAAACTGAAAAACAAAAGCAAATACAACAACAACAACACCCAGCAACAACAACAAAAATCTCACTGTTCCCAGGGGAGCCATTTTACTTTACTCTTCTCACCATGAGTCCCCATGCTTTGAGCCTGAACATTGGCCAACACTGAATAACATGGTTGCTCTAGCTATTGAAGGCAAAGTGGCTTTATGGCAAAGCAGAGCATAAAAAGATTCCAGATTGCAAAAATATATTTTTCTTAAATTAGGTTTTAAAGTAGAGTTGGCAATGAAAAAGAAGAAACTCATGGAATCTCAATAAGGAGACTCATATTTTACTACAGTCTTTGTTATGACAGAATTCAGAATGATAATGTTAAATAAATGAACTAATATTTAGCACTACTAAAGGATTTGCAATATGAATTTGGTATGCTTTCTAAAGTATAATTTATTTTCTAATCATTTGAATCCAGAATCTAATGTATTGAACACACACTCTGTAATACTGAGTGTATTCACAGTAGCCCTGAGCTACATCCCCAGGGCTTACACTAGAATTCAGTTACAGTAGCTATTACGTTATACTTAAAAATTCCATATGTTTAAAATTTTTGAAATCATAGTAGGCTTGAGACAAAGTGATGAAAGATATTTTACATCATTTATAAACATATAAAACAAAAAACAAAATCAAACTGTGTTAAATAATATGTATATGCTGATGACATTGTACTTATCATACAAGATCCAGTGACACCTACCGTAAGCACACATCTTCCTTTATAAAGCAGAACCAACCAAGTTGAGCAAGACTTGTATGTATGGGTTTGCGTATACAAAGGCAGTTTGAAAGTACCAGTTTGTGAAACTGATGGGTGTAATGGCAATTATATTATTGGTGTTTTGCTCTCTATAGAATGTGTGCCTGTGAGAAAACTAGAACTTGCATAACCTTGCCTCTTCAGAGAACTGAGATACCAAGGTTAATTCAAGCCATTTGCCTCATTCCTCAATAGGAAATTGAAATTGTGTACAGGCATTTTTATCCTGGAGTGTTTGCTATATTCTCAGTTGTGAAAATATGATGAACTAATCTAAGGGTGTTGGTTCAATTAATGTTCCTCAGTGTTATAGGCACTACTCTACATTATGAACGACTCACAAGTTTCATCTAGAGAAGTTTCAGATTGTAAATAAACCTCTGCATAACTAATAGTTCACAGAGGGGAGGGTTCAACTAAAAGTTGGTAATTAGTAATGCAGTTAGCAGCATTTTTTTTCTTATCAGTGACTCTTGAGATCCAAATCACAAAAAAAACTCTTAAAATGCATTAAAAATTAAGTTTAAACACTTGAAACCAACTGTTAACTGGTACTTCCAGCTGGAGCATTCATGATGCAATAAAATTAGAAAGTTGGAAAGAAAACACTCCACAGAAATGTACTTGATTTAAAAGTCAGGCTTCACATTTCAAAGTTCCTGGTATTTCAGATGAGCTTCTGCTGTGAGTGCCCACAGAGGTACACTTTCAAGTCACAGAAGAGTGCTCTGCCAAATGGAAAACCCTTCATGCTCCGTTTGCAGACAGGAGAACTTAGGGGTCTCTGCTGAGGACTGCTGTTTGTTACAATTAGGATGGCCTAACCAACCCAGAAAACCATTTCCACATCCCCATTTAACTTAGAGAACCCGAGGAAACTTAGAACGTTTATAAAAGTGACATATAATAATTTTTTTTAAAAAATGACTTGAGTGAGTAGATGTATTTTGATTGTGGTGATGCTGATGAACATGGAAATGATGATGATGTTGATAATTGTAGGATGATGGTAGTGATGATAACGTGATAGTAAAATTATGATGACAGGATAAAGAAGCTGGTGAAGTTAGACACAATTCATATGTACTCGATGGCTGCTACGTACTTGGGGTAGAGGATCAGCTCTTCTACAGTAGGCATTCTCACTATTCCCATCTTACGTATGAAAACGCACTGGTTCCCATTTATGACATGGTCTGTAAAGGTCTTATGTAACCTAAGCAGATCACAGTTAAAAGGTCAAATATGTCTCGCTACCATCTTTCACATTCCATCATCTTCCCATTTTCCAAAAGTGTATTACTACAGCGCTCCTCTAAGATACGTATTTTGATTTCAGAACGGAACAGAGATCTTGATACACTATTTGCCTTCACTTGCCTCCACTGACAGGGAAGTCATACCGCCCATCTGCAGCATGGCAGGAGGGAGAAGTCTTGGAGTAATGCCGGCTCACATTAATCGTCTCCTGTGTTTAAGAAGGCAATAACCATAGTCAGAGGTGGGTCTGGTCATTTAAAACCCCACTTTATTTTTTGCAGTGTGTGTTACGGAGACCTTTAATGAGCACAGTTGGAGTTGAGAGCATTCTATTTCTGAAAGCCAAGAACATCTCCAGTTTCATGGTGTTCCCTAGCAGCACACTAGAATATGCATTCACAGAAGCCCAAGAACAAGACTTTGCACCATATCTTTTGACAGGCCATTTTCTCTTAAGAGTCTCACACTCAAATAAGGCAATTATTATCTTTGCATTTGAAATAGCCTGGAAGACAATCTCAAATCTATGTGACTAAGAAACACCTAACTGATTTCATCTTTGCTTCTTTCGCTTTATTGTGGCTATAACCTTGAGGTTGTACAAGGATGACACTGACGTTCCTTTCAAACTTAAAAGAGTAAGAAGAGATTTCACACACTTAAAAATGATGAAACCACACATGATCCACAACCTTCAAAGAAGAACCTAGTGTCATTAGTAGATAATGGCTAAATTAAACTATCATTCTACTTAAAGTAGGGGTATACGAATTAGCCATTACTAAAAACTAAGTAGACAGATACATAAATTAATGAAAATTTAAATGTTTTAGAAGAAATCATTCATTACATCAAGGTACTTTATTTTATTCTATTGAATAAGCAGTGATCAAAACCTTCTAAAATATCCACAAAACAAAAGTTTATAACAAATCGATGGACAGAACTAAATCTCTTTGTAAAAGACATTTGTTTGTATGTGTGTGCATATTATAGAAGTATGTAAACAACTCAGACATAATTACCTGATGAGTTCTCAAAAGTGGTAACCTGGGTAGATACAGATAAAGCAGGCATGAGACATCACTGCATACACCCGCCTTACGATAGCTCTCTACCTGCTGTGTCTGTTCAGGTTTGTGTTCTTGTGAGTTCTTCAACAGCCACATGCATGGTCCCCATGTTCAGAGCCCCACCACTTGTTTGCTTCATGTAGCTCTGCAGGCTGGGCTTGCTCTACTCTTTTCATCAACACTTAGCACAAATGGTGCTTCTCAATGACTCTCTTTCTTCTCCATTTAAAACTGCATTTTCCCATCCACTTCTCCATATCCTTTCGACCTCTTATTCTAATTAACATATAATGATATCAAATGCATCATAGTAGTATCTTATTCGTCTTACACATTTTTATCTTCAGGACTCAGGGGCAGAGCCTTTGTTTCTCTTGACTATTAGTTTGGCATAGAGTTGGAGAATGTGTGAAATGCTGAAAAAAAGATGAGGGTATGGGCACATAGGATAAAGAATGTAAAAATCAAGACTGTAGTTAAAAAAAAAATTAACAGAATTCAGATGAATACCGTTCCAAACTAGGAGAGTTTGAATTTATTTGCCATTCAGGGAATATAAAGTAGAAACCGGAGAACAGAAAAATAGAACTGTGGAACATGAGAACTCTGAGGCCCAAAGTGCTGAAGTAACTAAGCACGCAGGTCCAGAGGCAGAGGCAGAGTAATTAGATTCCCCTTTAGGAGACAACCTTGTGCTCTCCTTAAAGACACAATCAAAGGAAGGAAAATGACAGGTAAGCATAAAGACAGAAGCTTAAATGTGGAAAGAACGAAGACTGCTAAACTTATCTCCAGAGCATCTGGGCAGAAAATAGAAGGTGTTCAATAGAGTGCCCCAAACAGTTGCTAGAAAGGATCAGGTGGACTTTATGGATATTTGAGAGCTTGACCACAAGACAGCACATAAGTACCTACCCCATATCATTAAAGGGAAAACGTGCAAGTACTTGGGGTAGGGAAGTCGGGATGTCAGGAGGGCAGGTAGGACAGATGTGCGGAAGGAAAGTAGGGACATCTTTGGAGTCACAGTGCACATGTGGTAGACACTCGCCATGTGGTTGCACCTGTTGTTACTAAAATCATGTAGTTCACAGGATCAAGTTAATATGCCTCTGCTAAACAGTGTGGCTGTAATATGCCCATCACTCTAATTTCCCTAGTTCTGTGACTCCACACCTGGCTCAGTTTTATTTATTTTATTTTTTGTCACCTATAAAGTAGAAATGTGTATGAGTACCTATCTCATATTCCTATGGCTGACTAAATGTAGCTAATTCTGAACTTGGACAAAAATATGGTAGTTAGAAACTGAATAAATTTAAGACAATGTATCTAATGCCTCTAAAATAGTACTTGGAACAGAATAACCGCTGCCTAATGCTACATTTGGAATAATAATAATCTGTTGACTTATCCAGATCCATATGTTCTTCCTGGCTGTTTCGGCAAGGCGCGGATCACCAAACTGGAGATCCAACAGACAGCAACATTCTCTACACCCACTCAAGGAGCTGAGTAACAGCACAGGTGACCATCTGGTAATAGCAGTCTAGTAAGGCAGGGGCTCTTCCCTGTTCCTGTAGGAGTCTGGAACTCTCTGTACCTATTTCTCATAAAACCAACACTGAAGTCTTAAGCTCAGAATGTAAGTTCTGCTACATTTCATTCCCAAAAATCTTCTGCAGCCATAATTATGCAAACTTCTTATAACAGCTGAGGAAACAGGATGATTTTGTTTTACATGCTGTCTCTATCACAATACCTTTCCCCTCCTCTTACTAATCATCATTCCCTTCTGTTACTGCCCCACACCAGCAATTCCTAAGTACTTATCTGTCTTCCAAGTGCTAACAAGCATCTTTCCACTTCAAATGTTTCTTGAAATTAAAAGTTGTAACTCACAGTCTGTTCAATATGTATCTTGAATCCTTAAACATGCACAGTATTAATGTTACAAAGGATGCAGTTGGGAAAGACCCTGAAAGGAGTTTGTTCTTCTGCTCATGCGTGGCCATCAGCAAAGAGATAATAATGAGAAGAGGATAAAACAAAAATTACATGCATTACCTTCCAAAGATGAGAGCAAAGGACTTGTCAGTCATGTGAGCAGAAAAGCTCAAAGCTTAAAATATTCTTGGCTTATAGTGTTATGAAATAACTCTAACGTGAATCCAAAACAAAAAAAGAAAAACAGGAAAAAGAAAGATAGTTTTCAGGCCATATTAAATGTTTAACTGATTACATAAATTACATAAATTTTGGTCAAATTTTAAAATTTCTGTTTGACATTAAAAAGTAGCTATCTTCAGTCCTGCTGATCTCTTGGAAGATACTACATTATACATTTATGAGTAACATTTCCCAAAGAATCAAAATGGGCTTTGAAAGCTGGTAGATCAGAATTAGGTTTCTATATCCTTTACCTGTCCTATATAAGTAAAATTAGTATATGGGACACCCATAGTGTTTTAAACGTAAACATGAATGTTTGATAAAATTATAAAGGCTCGGTTAAAAAAATATACTAGGTTTCTGAATAAGTAATGTTTAATTGTGTAGTAGCATTACATACTGAGTCACATTAAACCAAGACTTAAGAACCTCCCTTACACAAACACACACACACACACACACCTTTCTGGAAGTGTAACTAAATTGGCATTATTATACATTACTTTTTCTTAGAAAATATCCTTTGCTATACTGTTCTGTTAGAACAATGGTCAGCTCCACAAGGAGAACAACAAAACTAAGAAATCTGGGCCCAGGGGTCTTTTCTGAGACTGATACTCCAAGGACCATTCATGGAGATAACCTAGAACCCCTGTGCAGACCTAGCCCATGACAGTTCAGTGTCCAAGTGGGTTCCATAGTAATGGGAAGAGGGACTGTCTCTGACATGAACTGATTGGCCTGCTCTTTGATCGCCTCCCCCTGAGGGGAGGGGAGCAGCCTTACCAGGCCACAGAGGAAGACAATGTAACCATTCCTGATGAGACCTGATAGACTAGGATCAGAAGGAAGGACAGGAAGACCTCCCCTATCAGTGGACTTGGGGAGGAGCATGCATAGAGAAAGGGGAGAGAGGGCAGGAATGGGAGGGAAGAAGGGAGGAGTTTACAGGGGTATACAAAGTGAATGAAGTATAATTAATAAAAATTAAAATAAAAACATATTTAATAAAAAGGAACAATGGTCAGAAGTCCAAAGTCCTTGGAAGAAGGTATCATGAAAGTGTAGAGTGAGGGAAAGCTCATACAGGGCATACACTGTGTGACACAGGTGAATATCAGGGATGCTGGCACAGTTTGGGAGCTTCCTACAGGAGTGGCTATTGCTAAACTTTGGATGACAATTCGGCATTCGTAAATGCATAATGTAGCGTCTTCCAAGAGATCAGCAGGACTGCAGATAGTTGCCTTTCAAAGTCAAATACAAAATTTAAAATTGGATCAAAATTCATGTAATAGCATCAGTTAAACATTTAGTATGGCCTGAAAACTATCTCTTTTCTTCTTTCTCTTTCTTTCTTTCTTTCTTTCTTTCTTTCTTTCTTTCTTTCTTTCTTTCTTTCTTTCTTTTTTGCTTTGAATTCATATGAATATCCTCTTTGGTGTAACTTACAATTCAATAACCACAGAGGTGGAAAAAAAAACCTCACCTGTAAGATGTGGAAAATAGCCATTAGTATTTTTATAGTACAAATATGTATGGTTGAAAAAATCTTTATATAAAAAAAGAAGGTTCTGAGGTGATATTTGGGAAGGGACAGACATACTAAGAAGAATGTAGATATTTTTGGCCCTGTTTTATTTTGCGTGTGCCCTCTGGGCCGAATATATTCCTAGCACAATAATCTCGGTGTCATTGGTAGGCTTTCATGACAGGAGAGACTTTGAAAGGTACTGTATTTTTAGAACTCTTCTGTGGAAGCTTCCATTGCCACCATTAATCTATTAGCTTTTAGAATTTCCAGGAAGGCTTTTGAAAATATACTCTAAACAGTAACACCTTAGTATGGTTATACGTGGAAGAAATTTCTGGCCCTTTGTGAAATAGTGCCTTATTCCAGGAACACTTAGGAACTTGTACATATTGAGTGTGTGTGTGTTACCAATGAGTGGGAGGCTCAGTGCGCAGTTCAGTGTTAGGAAATGTGCGTACCAGCACATATTTGAGGTTGATTCTTAGCAATCCAAAATAAAATAAAATAAAAAAGGAAGGAGGCATATACTTAAAAGACTTTCCCAAAGTTTTACTAAACTAAAGTTACAAACTAGTGCCCCCCTTCGACCTACACACAGTATTTCCCCTAAGTGACTTCAAAGAGCCTCAGTTCATATAATCTTTCATTGTAAAAATATAGTAGTTTTAGCTATGTTGTGTCTATGTGAGAGAACAGGACCTTTAACTGATGCCTCACAGTCCTGTTTCCCTTTTGACAGATAACATAGCGCCAATGTGAGAAAGGGTGAAACATGTGATTAAGAAGTTAGACAGCTGGAATAAGTTCTGGATGCTTTGTAGAGTAACTGATTCCTCATTCCTACAAAAGAAGGGCCATATGGCAGAGACCTCAGTGATGCAGTCCTACCATAGCCATTACCTTCTAAAGAAAAGGGGGAAATGGATGAGACTAAAACGGGCAAACAGAAAAAAAAGGTAAAAGCAATAAATATGAATAACTTTGAAAGAGTAAAGAGCTCCGGTCAGCAAAAGGAGAGTAGCTTCCTAGTCGTCTCTCCCCAGCAGCTTTTATCTTGGCTTTCACTGCTGTGCATTAGGACATCACATCTTCTCTTCAAAGCTTCACGCCAGGGACCCCGTGCTTTGATCAATGTGTGCTTTGCTCTGCTGAACAAGACTCTTTAGAAGGCATTTTAAATGATTCAGCTTTGTCTAGAATATGGCTCTTTCCAGCATATCTTATAGCCAGCAAAACCTTTAGAATTAAGAAGCAAATTGAACAATTTTAATGTCAGCAGACAAAAGCACATTTTTTTTTTTCTGGACAGAAAGCGATGCTTCTGTATTGTTTCCTCAGAAGACCAAAGTGCACCTGTTGGTGTTCTCTGTGAGAACTGCTCATGCTTGTTACTATAACTCTTTACAGCCCGTCTCTCCTTCAGGAAAAAAATAAATAAATAAACATTTTCTGGCACCGCCAATGGCGTCTGAGCCTCCTCTGCAACCTGCCACTTAATCTTTCCTCCAGCTTGTGATAAACAGGGAGCTGTCTTTCTGCTGTGCAAAGGAAGAGTGATTGATGTAAACAATTAATCTAAACTGACAATGGCTTAAAATCTTGGGAATTTCAGGCAATCATCTCTTACAGTGATTCTTAAAACAAAATATGATGAAATGTTAAATGAATTGGTTTCAAAGTCTTCCTGAAGTATGTTAATCTAGACCTTCTCAATCACAGCATCATGAAAAGAAAAGTCGTATTTATTTTCATTTTGTTCACATGGTCATTTTTGCTGGCATGTATGTCTCTTTAACAAGTGTGCAGCACCCACAAAAACCTGAAGCGAGCATAGGATTCCCTGGAGTGGCAGTTACAGATAATTGTCAGCCGGCATGTGGGCTCTGGGAACTGAACCTGGTTCCTCTGCAAGAGCAACATGTGTTCTTAACTGGAAAGCCATCACTCTAGCCCTGACGCCAGCATTTTCAATCATAGGGCTGGATGTATGATTAAATGTAAGTATGTAAATGATTTAGTAATAGTTAGAGGTTTCTGAATGCCCAATGATGAAATTTCATTCAAAGTCATAGGAGTAATAAGTGTGAGGTTTCTGACAGTGTTTACCTCTGTAGTATCCTGTGACTTCAAGGTAGCCTTGGTTCTGCACACATCACATTGCACTCAACACTGAGAACACCGTCACCCCACAGAGTAACATCATTGTTGCTTGTAACGTCTCAGCTCAGAACCAAGACGACCACAAGAATAGATTGCCTTGTTTTCACAGAATATACAAGTTACCTGCTTTTACAGAAACATAATTGCTTAATTGTGGAAAACAAACCTTTAATAGTTTTCCAACGTACCCTCAGTGTGTGGGTATCAAATTGTAGTACATTGTTAAAATATTTAATTGAAAAATGTATTTTTGAGTTGCTGACTTGAGTTTTGTAATAAAGAGTATTAAAATAATTTTGGCTTGTGACTGGGGCAGAATTTACAAATGACTGTAAACATACTGTTACCATTTTGTACTGCCTATGTATTATCCCCACATAAAAGCAAAATACTGGTCAGTAATTTAAAAAAAAATCAGTAGTCATGCATTGCATCCCAAGATACATGGAATTAAGCTATTACTGAATTCTTTACATAAAAATAAGTAAGTACCATTATCGTATTAATATGCATATTTGAACTTGTCTTTAATGAATGGTAGCAGTATATGTATCCACAAATTTTTTTAAAGTAAATATATTTGTAACATACAATTTTATTTGTATACCTTTTTTAATACCCGTATTTCCAGGTTTGGCTAACATTTCTGAGGCATAAGGAGGTAGCCAGTGTTAAATGTTTAACAAGTTTTATTCTAGATGACTTGTATTGTTATTTCATAAACAAATGCCCAAGTTTTAACCTGCTAGAAATTTTCTTGCTATTGATTTTCAAACTTATATGGCCAATTTCAAATGGCAAAGGTAATTTTAGTTTTAACATTGAGAGTGTCATTTGACACAGTGGCTCACTGTGTTTCCTAGACTAGGGGAAAGTTATTCCTACTTTATTTAAATGAGGAGAAAAAGTAAGCACATAAGATTGTGAAATTTTAGCTGAATACTGTAGTTGTAAGACGTAGGTATCAGGTTGTAATAACTCCTGTTTTCAGTCATGTGGAAGACAAGATGTGCTCATACTTCCAAGAACTGCTTCAGAATGTTGGAATGACAATTTTTCGCGCTTGAAGACAGAAGTCATAGGCAAGGCATGCACTGAGAGACAGGAAAAAGGGTGGAGGATTCCTTGTTTTAGCTATTGAGATGAGGAGGGACTACAAGGTGAATTTTGAGAAAGGGAAGTGCTAAGTAAATTGCTGCCTGAGCCTTAAAGTGCCTGTCAGGCATGGGGCATGCCTTGAAGCTGGCAGCTGTGAGCAAAATTGATGGTAGTTTGATCCCCAGTTTCCTGAATACCTCATGCTTAAGAGAAGTGTTTCAAAGTAAAAATAAAATGAAGGAGAGTTCAGCAACAACTTAATTATCATATTTGAAGTATTCCAGAAAACCATTCCCCTTAGTTTACACACTACTAACAATATCAATTATATAGATTACTGAAAGCAGCTAAAGAATTAAAAAGCTACGGTATTTGCAAACACGACATGGTTTATTGTTCTGCTTTAATTCTTAACATACTTAGTGATATGATGAAACAGTATACATTTAATTTCTCAAAGGACAATAAAGTAGAAGAGTCCAGCTAAAAACCTAAGGAGTGTTTCACATCATGATACAGTGTACATCATTCGTAGCTTAGAGGACTGAAGTTCATTTGTCAGCTATCCACTCATTGCTGAATAGCCAAGTTTATTTGAGCTTCTAGTGTTAGGTCAGAGCCAGTAGGGTTTGGCCTGGGAGTTGCAGCTCTGGCAACTTCTGCTGAGGTCAGATCATTCCAGTAGTAGGTTATTATTATTATTTTTTCTACTAGACGTTACAGGGTCTTGGCCTTAGTGGCCATTCAGACTTATATAAGAAAGATGTCCTAAGCCAGTTGAAAGAATATGATAAAGATTGATAACCATTGAGTGTGAGTGAAAAGGTTACACTAAAAGATTAGTGAGGGAAGCGAGAAGGTGACACAAAAAGTCAGAAGTTATGCACTATCACTCCTGATGTCTGAAATGTTTCCTGGAGACTCCTAAAGAAGCGACTGAGCTCTCCATTACTGCCATCTGTCCGTGGCTTGTTAAGTCTCATCAGGACTGATTAGATCCTCTTCCTCTGGGGCCTGGCAAGGCTGCATCATCCGCCTTTCATTGGGGCTTCAATGCGGATATATAATGAATAAATTGTGAAGAAAAATAGATAGATAGATAGATAGATAGATAGATAGATAGATAGATAGATAGATAGATAGATAGATAGATAGATAAGAAAAAAAAGAAGCAACTGAGCCACAAGGCTAGACTTTGAAAATGTCTGTCTGGAATCTGTGAAGTAATGATTTAAAAACAGGATGGCTGCAGCAATCCCAGTAGTAATTGTTTTAGGCATGACACTCCTCAGGGCTCCTGCTGTGAAACTCAGCCCAACCACTCTAGGATGACAGTATCTCCAGAGAAGATGGATATCAATAGGGATTGCTGTGTTTCTATAATTTTCTATATAAACACTTCAGTCTGAATTATATATGATATTTAGTCAATACTCAATTGATTTGTTTCAAAATGTTTGTACCTGGCTCTCCCTTGTGAACTATATAAAGAGTCAATGAGGGAGGTTTGACCCATAGATGAAAATTTGCTGACCCTTACTCTAAAGCTGAAAGTTAATCGAAACAGATTTGATGTAAATGTCAGGGTAATTTTATACAAAACCATAATTAAAATGTGTTAAATGTGTTGTGATTCATCAAGCTTTCAAAGTATACATTTTCATAACAACTCCATGTACTATATTGGTGTGCAGATCACATGGTGGCTGCGATTCTATAACTCTCTTGGTAGCCTTGCATTTGTAAGTACAGCCTCAATGGGTGAAAAGGGGGAGAATATTTCTCTATTTTATTCTTACTGGGACTATGTTATTCCAGTTGGTTAATGGATGCTAGCAGTGGAGATAAAAGCTGACACTTGAAGGAAGCTTTAATGTCTTTTACTGAGTGCTTCAATTCTGTCATTGATGTGAGACCATGATGTGGTTATGTGGGTGAAAGAACTTGAACTCCTTAGTGCTATTCAAGGACATTGCAGATCATTTATCTACCAGGCAGCCATATGCATGTGAAAAAAATTCAGTACAGATTGGCAGGTCAACCTTGTAAATCCAAAAGTAAGCTTTATGAGTGAGATTGTCCAAGCTCAGCTTATCCATGCTTTCCTTTGACCTAAATGAATGTTTATAGTTGAATTAAAGTTAAATATTTTATGGTATGATTATGGCTAGATGCAACTTACATGTTAGTGTAGGTATTTTTCTTGATGCTCTACAAAGCGCCATACTTAGCTGTATTCTAAAATGATTTGGAGAAAATCACCTCTATTATTTAATTCAAAAAATTCTTAAAAGAAATTTGTTAAAACAAAATGTATAAAAGTCTTAATGTGTACAACCATTCATAGAAACACTAAGGAAGAGAACTTCCAGTGTCTATTTGAACATTTAAATGAAAAGACACATGGAATATGAAATTTATATTAGGCAAGAACACTGAATATTAAGAAAAAATACACAGAAAAGCAATGTAAAAAGACTTGAGATTATTTACTTTATGGAGATAGAAATTTGTTTATATTTATTACCTTCATAAATGGTTTGTTCAAGGCAAACTGTATCTACTTATGCAAATTATCTCTGTAAGGGATTGCAGGTGATTTTAACTCTATTCATGTGGAGTCAATATAATGATTTGGAATATTCATAAATGAAAGCTAATGTTGAATATTGTAAAATTAAATTTCATAAAAAGCTTTGTAGTCCTCTAGACTGTTCTTAATGGAGTTAAAAAGCTTAATTTTACAAATGAATTGTGTTGTATTGTCTACATTGTAAAATGAGATATTAGAAAATGTTATCTCAAAATTTGTTTTATTTATTGAAATTTTTATTGTCCAAAGAATCAGTCTCCAAATAGAATTGAATAAAGTATTATTAGCTTATAAAATACCATTTTATAATGTGTACAGTTTCATACCAAAGGATTTGGTATTTACTGTGGTTGGGCTACAGGCTGTAAAAAGATAACCCAGGTTACCATTATGTAAAGATCATATAGAAAAAAAAAAGAGGCAAATATAGTATCATGTGGGCTATGAAATTAGAAGCAATTTTATAATTCAATGAGGATACAAAAGCACTTTAATCACCTCCCCCTGAGGGGGGAGCAGTCTTACCAGGCCAGAGGCAGAAAATACAGCCACTTCTGATGAGAACTAATAGACAAAGATCAGAAGGAAGGAAAAGAAGACCTCTCCTATCAGTGAACTTGGGGAGGGGCATACTTGCAGAAGGGGGAGGACAGGAGGTATTGGAATGGGAGGAAGGAGGGAACTACAGAAGGGATACAAAGTGAATAAAGTGTAATTAATATAGAATTTAAATAAAAAAATTAAATGAACTTTTTCGTGCTCAGATGTAGCCTATGGGCAGCTCCATCTCCATGGGAGTTCCTGGGCAGTCTCTGGCATGGACTCGGTTTCCTGCTCTTTGACCACCTTCCTCTGGTGGAGTGGCCTAACTAGGCCACAGAGAAAGAGGATCCAGACAGTCCTGATAAAGACCTGAAAGGCTAGGGTCAGATAAAAGAGGAGGAGGACCTCTCCTATCAGTGTACTATGGAAGGGACATAGAAGGGGATGAGGGAGGGTATGACCAAGAGGAGAGAGGGAGGGAGCTATAGCCTGGATACAAAGTTAATAAATTGTAATAGATATTAATAATATTTAAATATAAATTAAAAACAAAAAAATTAAATTCTGTGTTATGCGTCACTTACCTAATTTCTCTCCAAAGCTAACACTTTGAAAAGCTATAGTACGACATCTTAGTCTGAATATTGCATTGATGCAGGATGGACTAAGTGCATTTTGCTGCCTATAGGATTCCTCAGCTATGGTACAACATCACAGGCTGAATATTACATTGGTACAATCTGGACTCACTACGTTTTCCTTTCTGTAGGATCCCTCATGTTCTTTATAGACACACCTTCACTCCTACACACACATCCTTCTGAGTCTCCAATGAATAATAATCTGCTTTCCATTTCTACATTTTGTCATTAAAGAACATTATGCCAATGAATTTATATGATGATCTCTCAGGGACTGACTATTTTTTACTCCATGTAATTAATCCCTTGGACCCTTACCTAGCTTATTGAAAATTCACAGTTCATTTCATCTTTGCTGATGAGGAGTAGTCTATGTTAAATATTATCACAATGTGCTTAACCACTTATTCACTGAAGGACTATGGGATGTTTTAAGTCATTGACTATAATTGATAAATCTGCCATAAAATTCCAGACAGGAATTAGTATGAACCTGTCCTGAGTTTTCGAGGATAAAGGATCAAAGTAGAACTGCTGGTTCATTTGGTATTTGCACAGTTAGGCAGATTGTGAGCTGTTTCACAGTGGGTGCTGCTATGTTTCTTTCACATCAATGCTATATAAATGTTCCAGATGTCCTGCATCCTTGTCAATGTTTTCTGGTTTTATTTAGTTTTGCTTAATCATTTTGACATCTCTTTGTGTTTCACCTTGCCCTGGGTTTAATTTGTATTTCTCTAAGTTGTTATTGATGTTGAAATGAAGGAAGGAATAAGAGAAGTAATGAAATCTTTGATTTTGCTTTGCCATGACTATACTTTAGTAAAGAAGCATAGTAGAGAGACAGACAGAGAGTAAGGGAAGGAAGAAGGGACGGAGATACAGTGAGACACAGACAAACACAAAGAGAAACAGAGACAGAGATGGAGAGAAAGATACACACAGAAAGACAAAGGCTTGATACAGTTCCCTATGAGAAGATTTTCAATCTGAATATGCCAGAACCACTAATTCATGCATAAATTTAATAAACAACTAACTAAAATCACCCAAATATTTCTTTGAGCTTCATAAAACGTATCAAAATTAACAGACTGGTAGTAGACAAGAAAATTGTATTGAGGAGCACTAATGGATAGGACATTTCCTACAAGGCAAATAATATTTCTGGAATGTTATAAGCAATATACTTAATTTAATCTGAAATATTTAAAAACTACCATCATGCCTTAAAAGGATAGTTTAAAATTCAAGAATTCAAAATCAGACACAAACACATTTTTATACACTTAGTTTTTTTACAGTGATTACTTTCTAATTTCTTGAGGATACAATATTTGCCTTTAAGAGAAAAATGTTAGTTTTCATATTATTACAAAGTAAAGTAAAATTCAGTGCTTTAACATTTATGGTATAAGTTAATACATAATGATTGTCCTCACATTTATCTTTGCAATAAATCATTAAAATAGTTTGTTTATATTTGATTTTATGTATGACATGTATCTTATAAATTTCACTTATCTGATTGCACTGATGAAACTGGTACCTCCTGACAGTGCACCTTTGCTTGACTTTCCTCATAGCTCTTCTAACCATGTTCCTTTATTTTAACCACACAGATATTTTGTGTCTTTTCTACATTGGAAGCCAACTATTTACCTTTTTCTATTGTATTCCTAATACAGGAAGGAATCTGTGAAAAGGATGCCTCTGCATAAGGACAAAATTCAGTAGTAACTAGTAAGGATAAGATTACACGTTATCCCTGAAGAATGAAATATCTTAATGGATTCTCAGGGCTGTAGATATCCCAAACACTATTATCTAATTTAAAAATAGCATACTTTGTTTAACTAGATTTATTCATCATAAATGAACAGAGCAACTTTTATCATCTTAATCTGGGGTTCTCAAGTAGCGTTTGCAACTCAAGCTCCACCTAAAGGGAAATAGGACACTTACTTCGATGACTGTCGTTGTCCAAGGTGACTTCTGCAACAACTCTTGATACTTCTTTTCAAATAATTTCAAATTAATTTCAAATGTGTTGTGAAAATGTAATTTTAGCATAACCTGTAATAATATGCTGTATATTTTTAATATCTACGTTGCATCCAGTTGAGAGAGGACTTGGTTTTAGATATAAAGGAAAGTCATTTAAACTCCACTGCAGGGAACCGGACAGGGACAAAGCAGGTCTCATAACTGTTTCATCAAAAAGTGATTTGAGGGGAAGCTGATGAGACTCTCTTCTTCACAAGGTGCCTATAAAGTATCTCTGGAATAACTGTCAAATAATATTGAGATTTATTTTGAGTGACACATTAAAGGAGAAATAATTTGAATGGAAGAATATAGACTTTATTTTCTATTATGGCACACTTGATTAATGTTTAAAATACAACAGTTCATATTTTTACAGGAATATACACAGAATGTAAAATGAAGAATTTATCCCTCCAAGTTTGAATCCTGTAATTTCAAGTATTTTTGGTCCCACATTTCTATGTCTTGGGTTGATTTTTAAAAAACAACCAGAAAAGAAATTGGAATCAAGATCTTCACAGTATGTTTCAATCCAGTGATCTTTCCCTCTCTGTGGAAGATAGTAAATGGAGACATAAACTCTTGTCCTTGGGTCTCTGAGTGTATGGTGTGTGTGTGTGTGTGCGCGCACGTGCACGTGCACACCTATGGGGTGTGTCTATGGAGGTCTAAATTCAATGTCGGATTCCCAGGAGCTGGAAGGATAATTAGTTCTGAGTTACCTGATGGTGGTACCAGAAAAAATAACCAGGTCTTCTGGAAGAACAGAGAATTTTCTTAGCACTGAATGTCTCTCTAGCTCTCTTATGCCCTGGGTTATATTGATTCTAACATGAATGGAAATCTAATCTCTACCATATTTTTCATGCTAACGATGTTTTTATTCAGGGCATTGGTGGAAACTATATATTTCAAAGATGTTATACAAAATGCCTTACAGAGTGAATATTTATAGTTACTCTTTCAGGGAAACACAGTAAGCCTGCACACAGCAAGGCAGACTAGTGTAGGTTATATTCATTACACACAGGGTGACTATATAAGCGGCAGATTCTTCCTGTTTGACCTTGTTGAATGAGATTCTATAAGCCCTAACTTTCATCATGAAAAGGTGGTAACATCAAATTGCTGAAAACAAACAGACAAGTAAAAAACCAGAGGTATTAGTGAGAAGACTTGTTTTAAAGTATATTCTTGCCCCTTTATTTTTAAGTATCCACAAAAAAATCTATAATTTCTTAGGAAGAAATAAAAGATCCATCACATTTTCTCAAGAAACATTTTTGTATATTTTAGAAGAAATCCCTGTCTATGCAAATAGCAGTTTTAAACAGATGGAGTAAAACCCCTAATTTTTGCAACTTTGTTTTTAAATAGGAATATGTGGGCTACATACCAAAGACTAAAACATGACTCCAACCTACTCAAAAATCTCAAATTGTTCACTATTTTCAATCAACACACTTGAGTTTGGTTAAAAAAATAAAAATAAAATAAACAAGTAAACTAATAAGAATGCCAACACACAAGAGGTCACTTCCACTTCCACACCTCCCTCCATATGCTAAGAGTCCCCGAGTGGTTTGTGCATGTTTACATAGCACAGCCTTTATTTGTACATACATTTAATTATATTTTAGATAATATGTTCTACCAGTAATAGCAAAAAATAAAGTCCTTAATCCTGTCATTTCAAGTTTCTGTTATCTTGCAGGTAGCTAGAGACTGGAACTAAACCAAAAGCTTTCACCTTCATTAAGGCAAGTTTTAGTAGGAATCAAGTATTCTCACTTGTGTGCTTACACTGGGTCCAATGAGAATTGTATCTCTGAACTATTGTTTGTGGAAATGTCATTCTTTAAATAGCCTTAGGACTACAAATAAATGATATTCATAAAAAATATAAGTAAGCACTGCATCGCAGAAAGAACTTTGAAAAGTATTATGAACATATGGATACAAATTTGGAAACCTAGAGGAAATAGTTCTTCATCTTAAAGTATTTGAGATGTACAAAGTAATACAGCATCATTATTTAAAATCAAAATGATCATTGCTTTTTTTTTCTTGCAGAGACAATAAATGCATAAATCCAGTACTGACTGTGGCATTATGAAGAGTAAGTTGGTGGCTTCTGGGGGAGGGTGATTCTGATTTTTTAATGGTATGGCCTGTAGGAGGTCAACCATGCTGCAAAAGATTACCTCACATCCAAGACTATGTGGAAAGAACAAATTGTATTTGATAGGTTATTAACTAAAATAAGGAAGAAATGAGGACACAGAGGGACAGGGAGAGGTCAGGAGAGTTAGGATTATCAACTGGGCAACTATGAACATAACATATTATATACAAGCATCAAAGAATTAGGCAGGCACAGTGATGCACACTTGTAACCCCAGAACTCAGGGACTCAAAGGCAGGTGGATTGCTGTGAGGTTCTAGGCCAGCATGGTCTATGACGTGAGTCCAGGACAGCCAAGGCTACACAGAGAAATCCTGTCACATAAAAAAGAAAAACTAAAAATATAGTGTCAAAGAATTAATAAGACACTAAAACAGCCAATGAGTTCTTATTTTGACCGGTTCTAAAACAAGTGTGAATGCTGTCACTCATTCTATAAGTTCCTTGTCATCTCAACCATAGAGCTAGATGCATATGGAATTAAATGTGGGAAGTGCTGTGTCTGATCCCATCACCAAACAACAATGAGGCTAACAGAGACAGCAAATGAGATATGCCAAATGGTGGTTTCAATCATGAGCATCTTGCAATAAACATGACCGTTTTGTAGAATTTTGTTGTTTTCTCTGTAGAATGACAGATTTTAGTAAGTCTAAAAGACAAAACAATCCCATAGGCTCTTGTAGACACTCTTACATATTACCTGTTTGTTTATAACTGAGTTTATTTCTGGTTCTCCTGCTCTGCTCAGTGCTGTCTAATTCTGAGTGTGTATCTTGGCCGCTGCTTTTCTTACTGTCATTTTGAAGTGATTTTTGGAATGTAATAAAACAACTACCCCTCATGGCTGCTGGCTTCCAAAGTTAATATAGCAAAACATGGACCTTTATTCTTTTCTATAAATTTTAAGTGTCCATCCTATGAAAAAAAAAATATTTCCCACAGAATTTTACCTCGGGATCCAGAGTAGAACTGACTACAATGATGGATTTGGTCAGAGTTTATACCATAGTTTTTGTGAGAGGTGCCCTATTCAAAATTACAGAAATTCCCTCCATATTTTCATGGAAAATTTCCTACCTTTATAGTTTATTTTTCAGTGTTTCTCCAAATATGGATTGAGATTTTTGTTTTTACCTAAACTAATTTACTTCTGTTACAGGCTTTATTAACAACTATTAAATACCTTACCATATTTACTAGAGGTCATCAAGTAAAATTATTTTATTATTTTTAACTTTAGTCTAACAGCATTGCTACCATATCGTATAATGTGTAATTACTTATATTACTTTTATATACACTAACAATTTACAGATATGAATTTGTATCAATTTGTACATTGATTTTATTACAAAGGCTGGGTGGGACTAGAGATAGATATATCTAAAAGTTGAAACATAAGTCATAAAAATATGATTTAAAAGTTAAGTGATTGGTGTATGCCTAGAAGAAGAAAGATAAATTAAATAAAGAAAGAAAAAAGGAAGAAAACAATGAACTAGACAGGAAAGTAAAGAGAGGGAGGAGGATCGGAAGAAGTCCGGAAGGAAGGAGGGAGGAAGAAAAGGAGGAAAAGAAAGACAGTTTATTAAATTAATTTTGGAGTGCATCTTGACTTGGCACTGTGAGGCACATTAAAAAGAAAAAAATATATATATATAGCCATTCTGATGATTTTCAAGTCAGTTTTAAATTTAAGCTTTGTTCTGTTGTTATTTTTATTATTGTTTTGAGTTCTTCACATACTCTCTCTTTTGACCCTTTTTTCAGAAATAGTAATTCTTATGAAGATGTAGAAAAAATGACCCCTCCCATGGCTCTAAACAAATAAAGGATGAGGAAGGAAAATGATGATTATCCAGATATGATCACCACCTGCTACATTTACCTAATAAAATATTACACTGAATTTCACCGATAGGTATTATCCACATGTGAATACAAGATAGAAGTCCTGAGGCTAAAGCCATAACTACTATAATCATAACCAAAGCCCCAATGATACGGTTTTAATTCCAGGTTCCTGTGAGATTTTACATTTGGTAAATGGGAAGGAAAAATTTCTAAAAACACTAGCTTGATTTGTGCATGTGGAAAACAAGTCAGATAAAGTTACCAAAGATGAAGTAATGAGCCACAGAAGATTAGAGTGAGAAATTCAGCTTGTCTAATAGTAAACATTAGTTAGGTTACCTTTTTAGCATAATTAAATCTACTATATCTAAATCTACACAGTACTAAAGACAAATATAAAATAGATACTATAATAATGGACCTTGTCCTTTAAAAGGGTTACTTTATAAAATGTTGTTTTAATCTTTGAAAATTACTTTTTACTTGATGACCCACTGAAAGTATGTTTTATTTTTTGATTTTTTTTTCTGAAAAGCTAAGGTCACATTAAACCAACTGCTTGTTGGTGAACATGTCTGTAATTTGAAAAAGAAAGTTCATCTGTCCAATTTTAGCCATAACAATGGCTCTCTTGATTCAATTGTATTTAGATTAGAAGACTACTCAAATGTTTTTCATAATATAATAAGATTAACTTACAAATTTGAACTTAACACAAATACAATTTTTTTTTTATTGGTAATCTCAATTTCTGTGCTTCAGCCCTATGGCAAGTGAAGCTTCTTGTTTCAAGCTTCTAACATGGGACTTAAGAGAAATCATGTTGATATTAAGCTCTCACTTTAAATTTTCAAATTGCTATCAGATTTAGAGAGGAATTAGTTATTACCAGTTTGCCTGTAGTTTCACAAATAATATTGTTTGGAGCAGAATTTCTTTCTAGAAAATTACTTGGTCATAAGGTTACCACAGATGGTCTGGAAAATACAATCAAATATGTTTCCACAACTTTTAACATAATCTTTTTACTAAAGGAACTCCATACCATCTAAAGCTTAATTACCTCATTCCACTATAGAGCTTGTTTACTATGGAAAAAAAATCTAGGATGTTTGCTCAGAGAGCACAGAACCCAAACAACCCAGGAACCAAGCATCCTGCTCATATGATTTTCAAGTCATACATAACATTACAGTTACATTTTAAACAGATTCTCTAAGCATCATATTATTTTATAGAAAATTCGATAATCTTTTGTTTGTGCTTATTTCATCCTATCAGTCTATTTGAATTTTTTCCTTCAAAACCAACTCATAACTATTGCGGTGATCTCTTTCTTTTCTTTTCTTTTCTTTTAACACTCAGGATGATCTTTTCTAGTCCCATCTAGTTGTATAAAAATATCATGAATTCCTTGATTTTAATAGCTGAGTAGTAGTCCATTGAGTAGATGTACCACGAATTTTGTAGCCATTCTTGGTTGATAGATATCTAAGTTGTTTTCAGATTCTGGCTATCAGGAATAAAGCTGCTATGAACATAGCAGTTGAATAACAAGGAAGATCAACATAGTGAAATGGGCATCCTACCAAAAACAATCTACAGATCTAATGCAATTCCCATTAAAACACCAACACAATTCTTTACAGACCTTGAGAGAACAATTCTCAACCTCATAATGAAAAACAAAAACCAGAGAATAACTAAAACCATCCTGTACAATAAAAGAACTTCTGGAGGTATCACCATCCCTTATCTCAAGTTGTACTATAGAGCAACAGTATTAAAAACTGCATGATAGCATGCATGGAGATAACCTAGAACCCTTGCACAGATATAGCCCATGGCAGCTCAGTCTCCAAGTGGGTTCCATAGTAAGGAGAACCAGGACTGTCTCTGACATGAACTGATTGGCCTGCTCTTTGAGCACCTCACCCTGAGTGGGGGAGCAGTCTTACCTGGCCACAGAGGAAGACAATGCAGCCAGTCCTGATGAGACCTGATAGGCTAAGGTCAGAAGGAAGGGGAAAGGACCTCCCCTTTCAGTGGACTTGGAGAGGGAAATAGGAGGAGATGAGAGAGGGAGAATGGAATTGGGAGGGAATGAGGGAGGAGGCTACAGCTGGGAAGAGCTTTCAACTCATTGGCACAGGAGACAACCTCTTGAAAAGAATACCAACAGCACCAGCTGTAAGAGCAACAAACAATAAATGGGACCTCATGAAACTAAAAAGCTTCTGTAAAGCAAAGGACACTCATCAGAACAAAACGACAGCCTACAGACAGGGGGAAGATCTTCACCAACCCTATATCTGACAGAGGACTCACATCCAGAATATATAAAGAGCTCAAGAAATTAAAATCCAACAAACTAAGTAATCCAATTTAAAAATAGGGTACAGAGCTAAACAGAGAATTCTCTTTTTTTTCTTTTTTTTT